>CM037865.1:971785-1597459 GCA_021292105.1 Anadara kagoshimensis
TACGTGACAGTCGATAATTTTCTACCGTTTCTGGTTATGTTACCCACTCTACAAATAAATGTTTGACATTGTACGAGACAGTCGATAATTTTCTACCGTTTCTTGTTATGTTACCCACTCTACAAAAAAATGTTTGACATTGTACGTGACAGTCGATAATTTTCTACCGTTTCTTGTTATGTTACCCACACTACCACCAAATGTTTGACATTGTACGTAACAGTCGATAATTTTCTACCGTTTCTTGTTATGTTACCCACACTACAATAAATGTTTGACATTGTACGTGACAGTCGATAATTTTCTACCGTTTCTTGTTATGTTACCCACACTACAAATAAATGTTTGACATTGTACGTGACAGTCGATAATTTTCTACCGTTTCTTGTTATGTTACCCACACTACAAATAAATGTTTGACATTGTACGAGACAGTCGATAATTTTCTACCGTTTCTTGTTATGTTACCCACTCTACAAATAAATGTTTGACATTGTACGTGACAGTCGATAATTTTCTACCGTTTCTTGTTATGTTACCCACACTACCACCAAATGTTTGACATTGTACGAGACAGTCGATAATTTTCTAACGTTTCCTGTTATGTTACCCACTCTACAACTAAATGTTTGACATTGTACGTGACAGTCGATAATTTTCTACCGTTTCTTGTTATGTTACCCACTCTACAAATAAATGTTTGACATTGTACGTGACAGTCGATAATTTTCTACCGTTTCTTGTTATGTTACCCACTCTACCACTAAATGTTTGACATTGTACGAGACAGTCGATAATTTTCTACCGTTTCTTGTTATGTTACCCACTCTACCACCAAATGTTTGACATTGTACGTGACAGTCGATAATTTTCTACCGTTTCTTGTTATGTTACCCACTCTACAACTAAATGTTTGACATTGTACGTGACAGTCGATAATTTTCTACCGTTTCTTGTTATGTTACCCACTCTACAACTAAATGTTTGACATTGTACGTGACAGTCGATAATTTTCTACCGTTTCTTGTTATGTTACCCACACTACCACCAAATGTTTGACATTGTACGTGACAGTCGATAATTTTCTACCGTTTCTTGTTATGTTACCCACTCTACAACTAAATGTTTGACACTGTACGTGACAGTCGATAATTTTCTACCGTTTCTTGTTATGTTACCCACACTACCACCAAATGTTTGACATTGTACGTGACAGTCGATAATTTCTACCGTTTCTTGTTATGTTACCCACTCTACAAATAAATGTTTGATATTGTACGTGACAGTCGATAATTTTCTACCGTTTCTTGTTATGTTACCCACTCTACCACTAAATGTTTGACATTGTACGAGACAGTCGATAATTTTCTACCGTTTCTTGTTATGTTACCCACTCTACAAATAAATGTTTGACATTGTACGTGACAGTCGATAATTTTCTACCATTTCTTGTTATGTTACCCACTCTACCACTAAATGTTTGACATTGTACGAGACAGTGGATAATTTTCTACCGTTTCTTGTTATGTTACCCACTCTACCACTAAATGTTTGACATTGTACGTGACAGTCGATAATTTTTCTACCGTTTCTTGTTATGTTACCCACTCTACAACTAAATGTTTGACATTGTACGAGACAGTCGATAATTTTCTACCGTTTCTTGTTATGTTACCCACACTACCACCAAATGTTTGACATTGTACGAGACAGTCGATAATTTCTAACGTTTCTGTTATGTTACCCACACTACCACCAAATGTTTGACATTGTACGAGACAGTCGATAATTTTCTACCGTTTCTTGTTATGTTACCCACTCTACCACCAAATGTTTGACATTGTACGTGACAGTCGATAATTTTCTACCGTTTCTTGTTATGTTACCCACACTACCACCAAATGTTTGACATTGTACGAGACAGTCGATAATTTTCTAACGTTTCTTGTTATGTTACCCACTCTACCACTAAATGTTTGACATTGTACGTGACAGTCGATAATTTTCTACCGTTTCTGGTTATGTTACCCACTCTACCACTAAATGTTTGACATTGTACGTGACAGTCGATAATTTTCTACCGTTTCTTGTTATGTTACCCACACTACCACCAAATGTTTGACATTGTACGAGACAGTCGATAATTTTCTACCGTTTCTGGTTATGTTACCCACACTACCACCAAATGTTTGACATTGTACGAGACAGTCGATAATTTTCTAACGTTTCTTGTTATGTTACCCACTCTACAAATAAATGTTTGACATTGTACGAGACAGTCGATAATTTTCTACCGTTTCTTGTTATGTTACCCACTGTACGACTAAATGTTTGACATTGTACGAGACAGTCGATAATTTTCTACCGTTTCTTGTTATGTTACCCACTCTACAAATAAATGTTTGACATTGTACGTGACAGTCGATAATTTTCTACCGTTTCTTGTTATGTTACCCACTCTACAAATAAATGTTTGACATTGTACATGACAGTCGATAATTTTCTACCGTTTCTTGTTATGTTACCCACACTACCACCAAATGTTTGACATTGTACGAGACAGTCGATAATTTTCTACCGTTTCTTGTTATGTTACCCACTCTACCACTAAATGTTTGACATTGTACGTGACAGTCGATAATTTTCTACCGTTTCTTGTTATGTTACCCACACTACCACCAAATGTTTGACATTGTACGAGACAGTCGATAATTTCTACCGTTTCTTGTTTGTTACCCACTCTACCACTAAATGTTTGACATTGTACGTGACAGTCGATAATTTTCTACCGTTTCTTGTTATGTTACCCACACTACCACCAAATGTTTGACATTGTACGAGACAGTCGATAATTTTCTACCGTTTCTTGTTATGTTACCCACACTACCACCAAATGTTTGACATTGTACGTGACAGTCGATAATTTTCTACCGTTTCTTGTTATGTTACCCACACTACCACCAAATGTTTGACATTGTACGTGACAGTCGATATTTTCTACCGTTTCTTGTTATGTTACCCACTCTACAACTAAATGTTTGACATTGTACGAGACAGTCGATAATTTTCTACCGTTTCTTGTTATGTTACCCACTCTACAACTAAATGTTTGACATTGTACGTGACAGTCGATAATTTTCTACCGTTTCTTGTTATGTTACCCACTCTACAACTAAATGTTTGACATTGTACGAGACAGTCGATAATTTTCTACCGTTTCTGGTTATGTTACCCACTCTACGACTAAATGTTTGACATTGTACGTACGTGACAGTCGATAATTTTCTACCGTTTCTTGTCATGTTACCCACACTACCACCAAATGTTTGACATTGTACGAGACAGTCGATAATTTTCTACCGTTTCTTGTTATGTTACCCACTCTACAAATAAATGTTTGACATTGTACGAGACAGGCGATAATTTTCTACCGTTTCTTGTTATGTTACCCACTCTACCACTAAATGTTTGACATTGTACGTGACAGTCGATAATTTTCTACCGTTTCTTGTTATGTTACCCACACTACCACCAAATGTTTGAAATTGTACGAGACAGTCGATAATTTTCTACCGTTTCTTGTTATGTTACCCACTCTACGACTAAATGTTTGACATTGTACGTGACAGTCGATAATTTTCTACCGTTTCTTGTTATGTTACCCACTCTACCACCAAATGTTTGACATTGTACGAGACAGTCGATAATTTTCTAACGTTTCTGGTTATGTTACCCACACTACCACCAAATGTTTGACATTGTACGAGACAGGCGATAATTTTCTACCGTTTCTTGTTATGTTACCCACACTACCACCAAATGTTTGACATTGTACGAGACAGTCGATAATTTTCTAACGTTTCTGGTTATGTTACCCACACTACCACCAAATGTTTGACATTGTACGAGACAGGCGATAATTTTCTACCGTTTCTTGTTATGTTACCCACACTACCACCAATGTTTGACATTGTACGTGACAGTCGATAATTTTCTACCGTTTCTTGTTATGTTACCCACACTACCACCAAATGTTTGACATTGTACGAGACAGGCGATAATTTTCTACCGTTTCTTGTTATGTTACCCACACTACCACCAAATGTTTGACATTGTACGTGACAGTCGATAATTTTCTACCGTTTCTGGTTATGTTACCCACACTACAACTAAATGTTTGACATTGTACGAGACAGTCGATAATTTTCTAACGTTTCTTGTATGTTACCCACTCTACAACTAAATGTTTGACATTGTACGAGACAGTCGATAATTTTCTACCGTTTCTGGTTATGTTACCCACTCTACAACTAAATGTTTGACATTGTACGTGACAGTCGATAATTTTCTACCGTTTCTGGTTATGTTACCCACACTACAACTAAATGTTTGACATTGTACGAGACAGTCGATAATTTTCTAACGTTTCTTGTTATGTTACCCACTCTACAAATAAATGTTTGACATTGTACGAGACAGTCGATAATTTTCTAACGTTTCTTGTTATGTTACCCACTCTACAAATAAATGTTTGACATTGTACGAGACAGTCGATAATTTTCTACCGTTTCTGGTTATGTTACCCACTCTACCACCAAATGTTTGACATTGTACGTGACAGTCGATAATTTTCTACCGTTTCTTGTTATGTTACCCACACTACCACCAAATGTTTGACATTGTACGAGACAGTCGATAATTTTCTAACGTTTCTTGTTATGTTACCCACACTACCACCAAATGTTTGACATTGTACGAGACAGTCGATAATTTTCTACCGTTTCTTGTTATGTTACCCACACTACCACCAAATGTTTGACATTGTACGTGACAGTCGATAATTTTCTACCGTTTCTTGTTATGTTACCCACACTACCACCAAATGTTTGACATTGTACGAGACAGTCGATAATTTTCTACCGTTTCTTGTTATGTTACCCACACTACCACCAAATGTTTGACATTGTACGAGACAGTCGATAATTTTCTACCGTTTCTTGTTATGTTACCCACACTACCACCAAATGTTTGACATTGTACGAGACAGTCGATAATTTTCTACCGTTTCTTGTTATGTTACCCACTCTACCACTAAATGTTTGACATTGTACGTGACAGTCGATAATTTTCTACCGTTTCTTGTTATGTTACCCACACTACCACCAAATGTTTGACATTGTACGAGACAGTCGATAATTTTCTAACGTTTCTTGTTATGTTACCCACTCTACCACCAAATGTTTGACATTGTACGAGACAGTCGATAATTTTCTACCGTTTCTTGTGATGTTACCCACTCTACAACTAAATGTTTGACATTGTACGAGACAGTCGATAATTTTCTACCGTTTCTTGTTATGTTACCCACACTACCACCAAATGTTTGACATTGTACGTGACAGTCGATAATTTTCTACCGTTTCTGGTTATGTTACCCACTCTACCACTAAATGTTTGACATTGTACGAGACAGTCGATAATTTTCTACCGTTTCTGGTTATGTTACCCACTCTACCACCAAATGTTTGACATTGTACGAGACAGTCGATAATTTTCTACCGTTTCTGGTTATGTTACCCACTGTACGACTAAATGTTTGACATTGTACGTGACAGTCGATAATTTTCTACCGTTTCTTGTCATGTTACCCACTCTACAACTAAATGTTTGACATTGTACGAGACAGTCGATAATTTTCTACCGTTTCTTGTTATGTTACCCACTCTACAACTAAATGTTTGACATTGTACGTGACAGTCGATAATTTTCTACCGTTTCTTGTTATGTTACCCACTCTACCACTAAATGTTTGACATTGTACGAGACAGTCGATAATTTTCTACCGTTTCTTGTTATGTTACCCACTCTACCACCAAATGTTTGACATTGTACGAGACAGTCGATAATTTTCTAACGTTTCTTGTTATGTTACCCACTCTACAAATAAATGTTTGACATTGTACGTGACAGTCGATAATTTTCTACCGTTTCTTGTTATGTTACCCACTCTACAACTAAATGTTTGACATTGTACGAGACAGTCGATAATTTTCTACCGTTTCTTGTCATGTTACCCACTCTACAACTAAATGTTTGACATTGTACGAGACAGTCGGAAGCGAGGATAAAATCTGATCCAAGCAAGCCTAGCTGTATGCTGCATTAGCAAGAGAACAGAACAAATTGAAATGTTGTCTTGATGACGTTCTAGATCTGATTCATGTTAAACAAGGTATTATGGAATGTGTTGGCAGTTACACTCTGATCTTTCGTTAATACTAGGATTGCCAAACGTAAAGGGTCTATGAGTACTAAACCGTCTTCAGTACTCAACGATCCAGAAATCAAGGCAATTCTAACAGACATACACAACAAATATGTTGTTGTCCCAGCTGATAAGGCTTCCAACAACATTATTCTCGTTTGTAAGAGATTCTACCTTAAATGTCTTATTAAGGAGCTTGGTTTAGATAGTATATCAAAAACCCTGCATATACTAGAAATAATTTTACCAAAGATGAAGTTCTTTCCAACCATAGGGAGTTCTCGAGTCTTTGGTATCGATCTTAAAGAGGAAGATCTTGATCTTCCTTACTTGTATTGAATTCCTAAACTCCATAAAAATCCATACAAGGAAAGATATATAGCAGGCTCATCTAAATGTACTACTAAATCATTATCGGTAACTCTAACGCAAATTTTGACAATCGTCAAAGATGGTCTTCAGTCTTATTCAGAAAAAGTATATTCTACATCTGGAATCAACCAAATGTGGATTCTCAAAAATTCTAAAGAATTACTTGAACATCTTGCTTCTAATACTTTATCTCATGTAAAAAGTATAAAAACATTTGATTTTTCTACACTATACACCACAATCCCTCATTCTAAATTGAAAGAACGTCTTAAAGAAATTATTCACTTGTCTTTCTTTTACAAAAACGGTAAGCCAAGATACAAATATCTGGTGCTGAACAGGGATTCTGGTTATTTTGTCAAGCATCATACGGATTCCAAACAAAAATATACTAAAGATACCATCAACAAAATGTTGAAGTTTTTGATAGAAAGCATATTTGTTGTGTTTGGTAATATAATTTTTCAGCAAACAATCGGTATACCAATGGGTACAAACTGTGCACCATTGCTTGCTGATTGTTTCTTTATTCTTATGAACAGAATGTATGCAGAACCTTGTTAAATCTGGAGAGAAGACTGTCGCCAAATCATTCAACTTAACATACAGATATATAGATGACGTTCTGTCTCTTAACAATCTCTCAACGACGGTGATATTACCGGTTTAAAGTTAAGGTGTTTCCTTGAAGTTTCTTCCGGAGCACCCGGCCTCACTTCCCCGGTAGAAATTTACGTCTTTAATATAATTTATCAATTTCATAGTATTTACTTTGCTTTAGAACTGTGGTTATTACCACGGCAGAAAATATGATATTCTTTTTGTGAGGGAGGTATAATTGAAAGGCAGATCACCGCGCTGAGAAGGATCTGTTAACGTGTTACAATGACAGCTGATTGGATAAGATGAATCATGTTCTATTACTATAGTTTTTACAATGAAAACAGTTATAATATCAAGTCCCTATTTGAGTCTCTCGATAGTTATATTATACTACGTCACTTCACACACAAACACGATCTACCAGGATCTTCAACCTTTCCAATGGCCAAACACGTGCATAAGTGTCTCTATCAACGATAGGAAAATGTTTTTTCACGCGTTTTGGCACGTTCGCTTTATTCTTAAAAGCATATCATATAACAATGGACAAAAGCAGCCAGATTTATTATATCAATCCGACTACAATATATTCTGTATACAATAAGGTTGATAATTCTCAGAATTATAAACTCGTATGTGTATATAATTGATTGTCACTGAAGACTATAAGTAATGTGTGCTTAAATGTATGTTTTTTTCTGTAAATTTGTATTATGTATGTAGAAGATAGAATAAAAAACTATTAATAGCAAAAAAGACTATAAGTAATTTTCTACCGTTTCTTGTTATGTTACCCACACTACCACCAAATGTTTGACATTGTACGTGACAGTCGATAATTTTCTACCGTTTCTTGTTATGTTACCCACTCTACCACCAAATGTTTGACATTGTACGTGACAGTCGATAATTTTCTACCGTTTCTTGTTATGTTACCCACTCTACAAATAAATGTTTGACATTGTACGAGACAGTCGATAATTTTCTACCGTTTCTTGTCATGTTACCCACTCTACAACTAAATGTTTGACATTGTACGTGACAGTCGATAATTTTCTACCGTTTCTGGTTATGTTACCCACACTACAAATAAATGTTTGACATTGTACGAGACAGTCGATAATTTTCTACCGTTTCTGGTTATGTTACCCACTGTACCACCAAATGTTTGACATTGTACGAGACAGTCGATAATTTTCTACCGTTTCTGGTTATGTTACCCACTCTACAAATAAATGTTTGACATTGTACGAGACAGTCGATAATTTTCTACCGTTTCTTGTTATGTTACCCACACTACCACTAAATGTTTGACATTGTACGTGACAGTCGATAATTTTCTACCGTTTCTGGTTATGTTACCCACTGTACCCAAATGTTTGACATTGTACGAGACAGTCGATAATTTTCTACCGTTTCTGGTTATGTTACCCACTCTACAAATAAATGTTTGACATTGTACGAGACAGTCGATAATTTTCTACCGTTTCTTGTTATGTTACCCACACTACCACCAAATGTTTGACATTGTACGTGACAGTCGATAATTTTCTAACGTTTCTTGTATGTTACCCACTGTACCACCAAATGTTTGACATTGTACGAGACAGTCGATAATTTTCTACCGTTTCTGGTTATGTTACCCACTCTACAAATAAATGTTTGACATTGTACGAGACAGTCGATAATTTTCTACCGTTTCTTGTTATGTTACCCACACTACCACCAAATGTTTGACATTGTACGTGACAGTCGATAATTTTCTAACGTTTCTTGTTATGTTACCCACTGTATCACCAAATGTTTGACATTGTACGAGACAGTCGATAATTTTCTACCGTTTCTTGTTATGTTACCCACTCTACCACCAAATGTTTGACATTGTACGAGACAGTCGATAATTTTCTAACGTTTCTGGTTATGTTACCCACTGTACCACCAAATGTTTGACATTGTACGAGACAGTCGATAATTTTCTACCGTTTCTTGTTATGTTACCCACTCTACCACCAAATGTTTGACATTGTACGAGACAGTCGATAATTTTCTACCGTTTCTTGTTATGTTACCCACTGTACCACCAAATGTTTGACATTGTACGAGACAGTCGATAATTTTCTAACGTTTCTGGTTATGTTACCCACTCTACCACCAAATGTTTGACATTGTACGAGACAGTCGATAATTTTCTAACGTTTCTGGTTATGTTACCCACTGTACCACCAAATGTTTGACATTGTACGAGACAGTCGATAATTTTCTAACGTTTCTGGTTATGTTACCCACTCTACAACTAAATGTTTGACATTGTACGTGACAGTCGATAATTTTCTAACGTTTCTTGTTATGTTACCCACTCTACCACCAAATGTTTGACATTGTACGAGACAGTCGATAATTTTCTACCGTTTCTTGTTATGTTACCCACACTACCACTAAATGTTTGACATTGTACGAGACAGGCGATAATTTTCTACCGTTTCTTGTTATGTTACCCACACTACCACCAAATGTTTGACATTGTACGTGACAGTCGATAATTTTCTACCGTTTCTTGTTATGTTACCCACACTACCACCAAATGTTTGACATTGTACGTGACAGTCCATAATTTTCTACCGTTTCTTGTTATGTTACCCACTCTACGACTAAATGTTTGACATTGTACGTGACAGTCGATAATTTTCTACCGTTTCTTGTTATGTTACCCACTCTACAACTAAATGTTTGACATTGTACGTACGTGACAGTCGATAATTTTCTACCGTTTCTTGTTATGTTACCCACTCTACGACTAAATGTTTGACATTGTACGAGACAGTCGGAAGCGAGGATAAAATCTGATCCAAGCAAGCCTAGCTGTATGCTGCATTAGCAAGAGAACAGAACAAATTGAAATGTTGTCTTGATGACGTTCTAGATCTGATTCATGTTAAACAAGGTATTATGGAATGTGTTGGCAGTTACACTCTGATCTTTCGTTAATACTAGGATTGCCAAACGTAAAGGGTCTATGAGTACTAAACCGTCTTCAGTACTCAACGATCCAGAAATCAAGGCAATTCTAACAGACATACACAACAAATATGTTGTTGTCCCAGCTGATAAGGCTTCCAACAACATTATTCTCGTTTGTAAGAGATTCTACCTTAAATGTCTTATTAAGGAGCTTGGTTTAGATAGTATATCAAATAACCCTGCATATACTAGAAATAATTTTACCAAAGATGAAGTTCTTTCCAACCATAGGGAGTTCTCGAGTCTTTGGTATCGATCTTAAAGAGGAAGATCTTGATCTTCCTTACTTGTATTGAATTCCTAAACTCCATAAAAATCCATACAAGGAAAGATATATAGCAGGCTCATCTAAATGTACTACTAAATCATTATCGGTAACTCTAACGCAAATTTTGACAATCGTCAAAGATGGTCTTCAGTCTTATTCAGAAAAAGTATATTCTACATCTGGAATCAACCAAATGTGGATTCTCAAAAATTCTAAAGAATTACTTGAACATCTTGCTTCTAATACTTTATCTCATGTAAAAAGTATAAAAACATTTGATTTTTCTACACTATACACCACAATCCCTCATTCTAAATTGAAAGAACGTCTTAAAGAAATTATTCACTTGTCTTTCTTTTACAAAAACGGTAAGCCAAGATACAAATATCTGGTGCTGAACAGGGATTCTGGTTATTTTGTCAAGCATCATACGGATTCCAAACAAAAATATACTAAAGATACCATCAACAAAATGTTGAAGTTTTTGATAGAAAGCATATTTGTTGTGTTTGGTAATATAATTTTTCAGCAAACAATCGGTATACCAATGGGTACAAACTGTGCACCATTGCTTGCTGATTTGTTTCTTTATTCTTATGAACAGAATGTATGCAGAACCTTGTTAAATCTGGAGAGAAGACTGTCGCCAAATCATTCAACTTAACATACAGATATATAGATGACGTTCTGTCTCTTAACAATCTCTCAACAACGGATTCCTTAAGTTCTGCTCCATATTTAGACTTATATCTGAATTATGACGCACACAAAAGGCTACATTTGAATCTTTATGACAAATGTGATGACTTCAATTTTTCCATTGTCAACTTTTCTTTTTTATGCAGCAATATACCTGCTTCTTCTGCTTATGGTGTATTTGTTTCCCAATTAATACGCTATGGTAGAGCTTGTTCCCACTACGGTGACTTTGTACAACGAAGTAGGCTGCTTGCAAATAAATTGTTGACTCAGGGATATTGCAAGCCTAGGCTTATCAAGGCCCTCAAAAAGTTTTATGGCTGTCATCACAGTATTGTTGTGAAGTTTGACGTCTCTGTGTCAAGGATTACCCTGGATATATTTGATGTCTCATAGTTCCATGTTCCTTTTTACACAATTTTGATTACACACACGAGGCTGTTGTAGCTAGCTAAACAGGAGATGGTTACCCTTTCGGAGCATCCGGCCTTACTTTCTCGGTGGAAGTTCACGTGTCTAACCTAAGTTGCTGAATACACCTCCACAAGGCACCTCGTGTGTTTCCATGACGGCCTAAAGTCTTGCAACTTCGAAAATTCCTGATTTCAACATACCTAAAAGGCGATTATGCTCATCTTTCGACATCAAACAACGGCTTTATATTAGTATTTATGCACTTAGCATTTATACAAAACTGTCATGTAGCTTTGACAGACACTTAAACAATTAAACACGCGCTGTTCCTAAAAACGTGAACACAAACATTCTAAATTAATGAGCACTTTTCGTTATTGACTTTATACCAGTCCTAAATTGCATAAAAAGCAAAACATGACAACCAAGGGATTTTTATTCCTCATTTAATACATAGTTTCTTTTCCAACAAACGCCATAGTGGTATAGATTATGAGGAGTCAGCCAGTACACAGATCACTTACCAGTGGCGTCGGAATTAAAAAACCACTGTTACATGTGCAGACATTTTATTTTTTCGTATAAATACATATTTTTCTTTTGATTATTATAATTTATGGACATGCTATGGTTATAAATACTTTTGATTATTATAATTTATGGACATGCTATGGTTATAAATACTTTTGATTATTATAATTTATGGACATGCTATGGTTATAAATACTTTTGATTATTATAATTTAGGACATGCTATGGTTATAAATACTTTTGATTATAATTTATGGACATGCTATGGTTATAAATACTTTTGATTATTATAATTTATGGACATGCTATGGTTATAAATACTTTTGATTATTATAATTTATGGACATGCTATGGTTATAAATACTTTTGATTATTATAATTTATGGACAATGCTATGGTTATAAATACTTTTGATTATTATAATTTATGGACATGCTATGGTTATAAATACTTTTGATTATTATAATTTATGGACATGCTATGGTTATAAATACTTTTGATTATTATAATTTATGGACATGCTATGGTTATAAATACTTTTGATTATTATAATTTATGGACATGCTATGGTTATAAATACTTTTGATTATTATAATTTATGGACATGCTATGGTTATAAATACTTTTGATTATTATAATTTATGGACATGCTATGGTTATAAATACTTTTGATTATTATAATTTATGGACATGCTATGGTTATAAATACTTTTGATTATTATAATTTATGGACATGCTATGGTTATAAATACTTTTGATTATTATGATTTATGGACATGCTATGGTTATAAATACTTGCATGAAATACATATAATATAAGCAATATGTTTTTTTCTTTTAATTTGTTGGTTGCGTTTTTAGCTTACGGTGAATTTAATTGGTTGTTTTAAATAGAGGCGCATGGATTTGATTTTTAATTTTCTTTTGTTTTATTGCTTAATGATTTCGAATAATACAATTGTCATTATTTGTGAATGTATCACATCAAAGATTATTTACATAAAGGAGAAGCCAGTTTTAGTAATTAAAAAATTAGTCTCATAATTTTGGTCCAAGCACTATTGATGAGGAATTGTATTCCGAAACGGCCGACTAGTGCTGTGAATTTTAAACTAGTATAATATTATGTAATTGCAACACTGGGTTGGTATCTCTGCTGTGGACTAAGCATCGCTTAGGAAATCATTTACCCAGGAGGCAACATTGTTCATAAAAATTATCTTAAAATTTAAAATTTCTAAAAAACTAAGCCATGCTTTATCGTTTAAAGTATTGCCTTAGGTGGATTTGGTAAAATACATTTTTGCCCGTCCATTTTTTCTCATTTCAATATCAAAATTTGGTTCTTTGAAATTAAAACAGGTTTAGTTACTATTACACTCTTACTAAAATATTTAAGAAGCAAACATGGGTTTAAATAGTTAATGTAACATTTTAGTGTTAATGTTTTCTAAAGAACCAAGAAGAAAAATTCATAAGGGTTTCGAACAGATTGGAAGTACTCGTCAGAATGTCTAAACATTTGTGAAATTCAACAGATGTCTATACATTTTCTGGGCTAACCAAAATGCATTATCCGCATTGGGACAATCCATTTCTGTTTATTCTAACTATACACGGTTGTTAATAATTTTCAAAGGGCACAGTCTTGCAAGTGTCAAATATTTGTGTTCTAATGCAGGGTACTGAGACAATCTGTGATTGTGTTTGCACTGCATTAAACACTGAAATAATAAAGGAAGTATCAACTATTGTCACACTTAAAACAAGATCAACAAAAACTCTATTAATTAACTTTATACACTTAATTTTCTGATTACTTTTAAATTGTGGAGCATCTCATTAAAAATTGTAGCACTTAAATTTTGGATTACTTTATTTCCATTTTTGTGTAAATTGTAATAACACTTCTTTCATATTGCATACAGCACTGTCGAAAGTTTAACACTTATTTAACGACTTAAAGCGGAATAGACAGCTTACCTCGACCTTCGTTAGCTGTATCTAGACAGTTTTTGGTAGCTGATATTGATTTCTCGGTAGCTTTTAGGTCACTAGCTATCCATATCTCGACAATCCACTGTCCATTTCTTTTTGCAAAGCTTACTGTTAAACTTTTGACAGGCCTAATAAATAAATAAATAAGTTTCAATTATTTTATTTCTAAATGTGAGAATAATTTACTACTATTTTATATAAATTTTTAAAACCTGAATTTTACAGTATGGACCTGTCGATTAACACTGTGCCAACAGTCAAAAGGAGTTGAACCTCGGCTATCGAGTATTCGAAATATAGACAGCTTGTAGCCGAAAAGCTGCCGAGAGATAGCTGTCGAAAAGCTCTCGAGATAAAGTTAACGGCGAGATGCGGTGCCGATTCGGCATTAACTGGTAAGCTATTTGTTAACTTTTCGGCCGGCCTGTTCTATAAATTGTCTGGATATTACAACACGTATTGGTGTTTCAATGTGACCGATTAGATGAAAATGTTCAATAAAAATTGAGGTAATAGCCTATAAATTTCCAACATCACTTATTAGCCGTAATTATGGTGCGCCAACATGTTGTACGACATTAATATTTGTAATATACACACTATACACCAATATCCTTCATTCTACATTGAAGAAAGTTTTAAAAATTACTCAATTGACATTCTTTACAAAAACGGTAAGCCGAGATACAAATATCTGGTGCTGAACAGAGATTCTGGTTATTAAAACAATATACTGAAAATACCATCAACAAAATGTTGGAGTTTTTGATAGATTACATATTTGTTGTGTTTTATATAATTTTCGAGCAAACAATCGGTATACCAATGGGTACAAACTGTTCACTTTGCTTGCTGATTGTTTCCTTATTCTTATGAAGCAGAATTTATGCAGATCCTTATTAAAACTGGAGAGAAGAATTGCGCAAAATCATTCAACTCAACATACAGATATATAGATGACGTTCTGTCTCTTAACAATCCTAAATTTGGAGACAATGTAAATGTCATCTATCCTAGTGAGCTTGAAATAAAGACAGACTGATTCCTCAAGTTCTGCTTCATATTTAGACTTATACCTCAATTATGACGTCCACGAAAGGCTACATTTGAAATTTTATGACAAATGTGATGACTTCATTTTTTCTATTGTCAAATTGCCTTTTCTACGCAGCAATATATACCTGTCTCCTGCTTATGGTGTATGTGTTTCCCAAACTATACGCTACGGTAGAGCTGGTTCGCACTACAGTGAATTTGTACAACGAAGCAGGCTACTTGCAAATAAATTGTTGACTCAGGGATATTGCAAGCCTAGGCTTATCAAGACCCTGTAAAAGTTTTATGACCACCATTAAGTTTGATATCTCTGTGTCCAGGATTGCCCTAGACATATTTGACGTCTCATAGTTCCATGTTCCTTTCACTAAATTTTGATTACACACGTGGCAAGTGTAGCTATCTAAACAGGAGGTGCTTACCCTTCCGGAGCACCTGGCCTCACTTCCCTGATGGAAGTTCACGTGTCTAACCTGATTTGTCAGTTCAAATAAAAAAACAAACATACTAATCCATGTCTGAATCACAATCCAGAAGCAAAGTAAAAACTTTGGAACTGACAAGTTAGGTTAGACACGTGAACTTCCACCAGGGAAGGGAGGTCGGATGCTCCGGAAGGGTAAGCACCTCCTGTTTAGCTAGCTACACCCGCCACGTGTGTAATGAAATTGAGTTGAACTATGGGACGTCAAATACTAGTATATCCAGGGTAATTCTTGACACAGATACGTCAAACTTAACAACAATACTGTGATGACGGTCATAAAACTTTTTGAGGGCCTTGATAAGCCTAGGCTTGCAATATCCCTGAGTCAACAATTTATTTGCAAGCAGCCTACTTCGTTGTACAAGGTCACTGTAGTGGAAAAGGCTCTTCCATAGCTTAATAATTGGGAAACAAATAATGTACATATATTTTGCTCTTGTCCTAAGTTGCTTGATTGTTTTTGTCACTATTTGATATAAAAATATTTTTATACTTTATTATAAGTATTTATAAAAAATAAAAGTCTATTATACATATAAAATAATTTAAATATTTTTTTACTTTGCTTCTGGATTGTGATTCGGACATGGATTAGTATGGTTGTTTTTGATATTTACAATATTAATACAAGCTAACTAGAGTAGACGTGTGCTCAGTGAAGACTTGTCTGTGACTGACTATACAGACAATTACAAAAACACTGGTCTAACGTTATTGATAGTGTCAAACTGTCATATACCATGTTTGAATTTTTTTATGATTAAATTAAAAAAGCGGCATATAACAATAGGATTAGACATGGCGATAACGATTTGGAATTTAAAACCATATACTGTGACTTAAACGATATCCGCCATGCTTTATAATGATATACATGTGCGCATCAAAATCAATTTTCTATATCTATATACTTATGTTTCTATCATTTACTTTTTATTATCGCATTATGCAATTGTTTTGTATTACAATAACATTGTTTTCCTTTGTTTATTTTTTGCAACACACAATATTTCTGGTAATTTAAAAATAGGACTATCTGTATTTCACAGCACTTAAAATTTTTTTCAATGTTCGAGGTAGTCCGTTGAGCTGTTTCTATATGTAAATCATCAGGGGGACAGGAAGACAGCAGATAGACAGACAAACAGGCAGGGGCTAGGGAGGATGAGAGGGGTCAAAAATAGTTCACTTTTGGAAATAAATATAAATGACATATCATTTTCTCTTTTTTGAAAAATATTGAGAGGAAATTATTATTTTATTTGTACCCAAGAGTTAAAAGGAAATATACATTGTTTATGATTGAGATATCCTGGTGTTTAACCTGATTTATTGTACGTTATAACAAAGTGTAATTCATGCACGGCTTATTATAGAGTGATAAAATATCCAAGCTTATAAATCAAGACTAATTATCGTCCGACAAATCAATTATGTAACATTAAATACAAAAATGAAAGAACAAATACACTTATTAACATCAGAGATTATTAATGTATATCCTACTAATCACCTAATCCCCAGTTCTTTTTGCAGGACGTACGACGATTACTCCCCTGATATTTCGGAATATGAAACTGTTGAACATATTCATAGAGAACTCGAAAGTCACGATTTTACCAAGTATTAAAAATGTATAATACTCTTTGTGTACATGAAAAAAAATCTTTTTCACGTTTTAAACCAGTTATTTAATTCAATATTCAATAAACGCAGTGTAGAAACGGTGTTTTTGTTAAAGGAATTCTTAATATAAAAATATATTGCTGTTGTGATATAAGATTAAATTTCCATTAACGATAACATTTAAAAAGGAATACGTAATGGTGATTGGGCGGTTTGGTGGGTGGATGAAGTGTAAGACGGAATACACCCTCTTAAAATGTAATGTTCTAGATACGTGTAATTATTAAAAATATATGAGTTTGATTTTATAAGTCTAAAGATGTTAATGTACAAGACAGAAAGGAGAAGTATTCATGTTGCATTGGCTGTTAACATGTTTTACTTGTTTTTCAGGTGCAATTTTCATTTAAATTTAAATAAACAAAAATGTGTCAAAACTTTGGAGCTAAGCATATTGCACACACCAGAGACCGATTTAAATAATTATTCCACAAGTATCCCATTGACTCAATCATCACTTTGATCGGGCTTAAAACTGAGTTAATCTTAAGCTTGGTTGATGGATGGCTTAAGTCAAGATTAAATATTTTGATACTATCACATCAATACTATTGCGTTAATGTGAGAATGTCATATTCGACTGGTTTATTTTTCGAAGAAATCGAAAGCATGGCATACGCATTTTGTCGACCGCTTTTATAGTAGACTTTTACAGAGGTGTCAAATGTTCAAAATTTAAAATCATGGTTTCTAAAGTTTGGCTCGGACAAATCCTATTGAAATAATACTGGCGTAACAAATTACAATATAAGTTAGACTTTTGCTTAGTTTTGTCAAGTCTTGGATTGAACGTCCTCCAGTCAGATTTCAAGTTCTGAAGTAGGACCTCCTAACTATGGACCTGACTTGAATAATTCAGCTACTGTCGTATTAGATATTATACCAATGGTAATTATACAGCAGAAAATTTAGACAATAGTATATTTCTGACAATGTAAAAGTATTGCCGCCTGAGTTTATGGTAACGTCGGGGTCCACCAGCAGTGACACCGGCTCATTGGTTGAAATTATATATATTATATCAGTGTTAAGTTTACAGCACTAGACGGCTGTTTTTGAATACAATTTCTCATCAGTTCATCAGTAGTGCTTGTGAAACCAATTTTTTTCAAGGGTGTGAAAAATGTACCCAAATCACTAATATATAGATATATATATATATATATTATATATATATATATATATATATATATATATATTATAACACCGATTCGATATCGGCCCATTGGTTGAAATCATAATAAGATTATATCAGTGTTAAGTTATCGGCACTGGACGGCTGTTTTAGAGTACAATTTCTCAACAGTGGTGGTTTGACCAAAATTGTGAAACCAAAACTGTTTCAAGAGTGTGAAAAAATATATCCAAATTGCCAAAATATATTTAAGAACATTTTACTATGGAAATACTTTTCATGAGGGAGTATACCATAGTGTTTGAGGATTTTAAGATTTCAGTAAGCTGACAATTTAGACAATAGCATATTTCTGACAATACAAAAGTAATGCCTACTGAGTTTATGGTATCTTGGGAATGCTTAGTCCACTGAAAGAGATATCGGTCCATTGGTTGACAAATGAATTTTACAGCACTAGACGACACTGAAGGGAGTATACAGTAGTTTGTTTTAAGAATTTTAGCGAACTTATTTAGACAATAGTATATTGCATAGCAGAGCTCCATTTAAAAAAAATATTTGTACAATAACTCGGACACATCAAATCACCATCCACTAATAAAACACTATCTTGTTGACTAACAACAGTAAATTGTGGCTTATTTCACTTTCGTATGTCGACGTTGTAACTAAATGATTAATTTGAAGACAGTAAGAAAATTAATCCAAAGACGGTTTAGTCTCGTTTATTCTTACTATCATTACGAGAAAGTTTCTGATAGTTGGTAACACAGAATAAAATGAACTATTAATTCCTCAGCGTCATCTGTCATATACTACGACAGAACTATCTGGCATTCGAACCTGCATAATTCACATAGTGTACAAAAATAAGATAGCTACATTTACAAATAATTCCTTCAGATGTGGTTCATAAAATACTCAGTGGTAATCTTGTCAATGCGAAGATTGTGGTATTGACAGCATCTATAGAAAGAGCATATAGAATATGACATAATTGATAGTTTTATATGGGTCTCAATATGTGACAATATTGTTTTGTCAAAATATAATTCTATTGGCATATCAAAGTTTGTTTTATGGTTACTACTAGGTTTCATACCCACGTCTTAACAATATATACAGTAGCTATGTCTTTAAAGGTAAGGTGGGGATAATGACGCTTTGCGGCTCGATTAAGATATACCGCGGTTGTCAGTTCTGGGATGATGACGGAAACAAGGAATGCTAAGAAAAAAACAGCAGCGCTTTTGGAGTGCCCATCACTCGTACTTTACAACAACTGGTCCAAACAAACGGTTGTAACGAGTACACCATTTCTAATCGATAATGACAGAATTAATCAGTTCGATGTATATATACATTTGTCAGGGACATCAAACAATATAACATAATCGTAAATGTCCTTTGATAAATTAACATGCTTCAGTTATCTTTTCAGTTGTACGGCTTTGAAGTACAACTTGTTATCTCGAATGTACAATTATCCCAATTTTTTTTGCTAGTTTAATTTATAACGACAAAACTGATCTCTCAGTGTAGTCATTACCATAGAATTACTATAATACTTATGCTATATGATACTATAGTCATTACCATAGAAATACTATAATACTTATACCATGACGTCAAAGCCTTGTGTGCCTCCTGGCACAGAGAGAATTAAGTAAGTTAAATAAGTAAGGTTAAGGGCAAACTAGCAATAGTTATGTTCTAATTACAATAAGGTTAAGGGCAAACTAGCAATAGTTATGTTCTAATTACAGAAAGGTTAAGGGCAAACTAGCAATAGTTATGTTCTAATTACAGGAAGGTTAAGGGCAAACTAGCAATAGTTATGTTCTAATTACAATAAGGTTAAGGGCAAACTAGCAATAGTTATGTTCTAATTACAACAAGGTTAAGGGCAAACTAACAATAGTTATGTTCTAATTACAGAAAGGTTAAGGGCAAACTAGCAATAGTTATGTTCTAATTACAGGTAGGATAGGGAAAACTAGCAATAGCTATGTTCTAATTACAACAAGGCTAAGGGCAAACTAGCAATAGTTATGTTCTAATTACAATAAGGTTAAGGGCAAACTGACAATAGTTATGTTCTAATTACAGGAAGGTTAAGGGCAAACTAGCAATAGTTATGTTCTAATTACAACAAGGTTAAGGGGAAACTAGCAATAGTTATGTTCTAATTACAACAAGGTTAAGGGCAAACTAGCAATAGTTATGTTCTAATTACAGGAAGGTTAAGGGCAAACTGACAATAGTTATGTTCTAATTACAGAAAGGTTAAGGACAAACTAGCAATAGTTATGTTCTAATTACAACAAGGTTAAGGGCAAACTAGCAATAGTTATGTTCTAATTACAGGAAGGTTAAGGGCAAACTAGCAATAGTTATGTTCTAATTACAGGTAGGTTAAGGAAAACTAGCAATAGTTATGTTCTAATTACAGGAAGGTTAAGGGCAAACTAGCAATAGTTATGTTCTAATTACAGGAAGGTTAAGGACAAACTAGCAATAGTTATGTTCTAATTACAGGAAGGTTAAGGGCAAACTGACAATAGTTATGTTCTAATTACAGAAAGGTTAAGGGCAAACTAGCAATAGTTATGTTCTAATTACAGGAAGGTTAAGGGCAAACTAGCAATAGTTATGTTCTAATTACAACAAGGCTAAGGGCAAACTAGCAATAGTTATGTTCTAATTACAACAAGGTTAAGGGCAAACTAGCAATAGTTATGTTCTAATTACAGGAAGGTTAAGGGCAAACTAGCAATAGTTATGTTCTAATTACAGGAAGGTTAAGGGCAAACTAGCAATAGTTATGTTCTAATTACAGGAAGGTTAAGGGCAAACTAGCAATAGTTATGTTCTAATTACAGGAAGGTTAAGGGCAAACTAGCAATAGTTATGTTCTAATTACAACAAGGTTAAGGGCAAACTAGCAATAGTTAAGTTCTAATTACAACAAGGTTAAGGGCAAACTAGCAATAGTTATGTTCTAATTACAGGTAGGTTAAGGAAAACTAGCAATAGTTATGTTCTAATTACAGGAAGGTTAAGGGCAAACTAGCAATAGTTATGTTCTAATTACAACAAGGTTAAGGACAAACTAGCAATAGTTATGTTCTAATTACAGGAAGGTTAAGGGCAAACTGACAATAGTTATGTTCTAATTACAGAAAGGTTAAGGGCAAACTAGCAATAGTTATGTTCTAATTACAACAAGGTTAAGGGCAAACTAGCAATAGTTATGTTCTAATTACAGGAAGGTTAAGGGCAAACTAGCAATAGTTATGTTCTAATTACAGGAAGGTTAAGGGCAAACTAGCAATAGTTATGTTCTAATTACAACAAGGTTAAGGGCAAACTAGCAATAGTTATGTTCTAATTACAGGAAGGTTAAGGGCAAACTAGCAATAGTTATGTTCTAATTACAGGTAGGTTAAAGAAAACTAGCAATAGTTATGTTCTAATTACAGGAAGGTTAAGGGCAAACTAGCAATAGTTATGTTCTAATTACAACAAGGTTAAGGACAAGCTAGCAATAGTTATGTTCTAATTACAGGAAGGTTAAGGGCAAACTGACAATAGTTATGTTCTAATTACAGAAAGGTTAAGGGCAAACTAGCAATAGTTATGTTCTAATTACAACAAGGTTAAGGGCAAACTAGCAATAGTATGTTCTAATTACAGGAAGGTTAAGGGCAAACTAGCAATAGTTATGTTCTAATTACAGGAAGGTTAAGGGCAAACTAGCAATAGTTATGTTCTAATTACAACAAGGCTAAGGGCAAACTAGCAATAGTTATGTTCTAATTACAATAAGGTTAAGGGCAAACTGACAATAGTTATGTTCTAATTACAGGAAGGTTGAGGGCAAACTAACAATAGTTAAGTTCTAATTACAGGAAGGTTAAGGGCAAACTAGCAATAGCTATGTTCTAATGACAGGTAGGTTAGGGAAAACTAGCAATAGTTATGTTCTAATTACAGGAAGGTTAAGGGCAAACTAGCAATAGTTATGTTCTAATTACAGGTAGGTTAGGGAAAACTAGCAATAGTTATGTTCTAATTACAACAAGGCTAAGGGCAAACTAGCAATAGTTATGTTCTAATTACAACAAGGTTAAGGGCAAACTAGCAATAGTTATGTTCTAATTACAGGAAGGTTAAGGGCAAGCTAGCAATAGTTATGTTCTAATTACAATAAGGTTAAGGGAAAACTAGCAATAGTTATGTTCTAATTACAGGAAGGTTAAGGGCAAACTAGCAATAGTTATGTTCTAATTGCAGGTAGGTTAGGGAAAACTAGCAATAGTTATTTTCTAATTACAGGAAGGTTAAGGCAAACTAGCAATAGTTATGTTCTAATTACAGGAAGGTTAAGGGCAAACTAGCAATATTTATGTTCTAATTACAGGAAGGTTAAGGGCAAACTATCAATATTTATGCTCTAATTACAAGAAGGTTAAGGGCAAACTAGCAATAGTTATGTTCTAATTACAGGAAGGTTAAGGGCAAACTAGCAATAGTTATGTTCTAATTACAGGAAGGTTAAGGGCAAACTAGCAATAGTTATGTTATAATTACAGGAAAGTTAAGGGCAAACTAGCAATAGTTATGTTCTAATTACAGGTAGGTTAGTGAAACGAGCAATAGTTATGTTCTAATTACAGGAAGGTTAAGGGCAAACTAGCAATAGTTATGTTCTAATTACAACAAGGTTAAGGGCAAACTAGCAATATTTATGCTCTAATTACAGGAAGGTTAAGGGCAAACTAGCAATAGTTATGTTCTAATTACAACAAGGTTAAGGGCAAACTAGCAATAGTTATGTTCTAATTACAACAAGGCTAAGGGCAAACTAGCAATAGTTATGTTCTAATTACAGGAAGGTTAAGGGCAAACTAGCAATAGTTATGGTCTAATTACAGGAAGGTTAAGGGCAAACTAGCAATAGTTATGTTCTAATTACAGGAAGGTTAAGGGCAAACTAGCAATAGTTATGTTCTAATTACAGAAAGGTTAAGGGCAAACTAGCAATAGTTATGTTCTAATTACAGAAAGGTTAAGGGCAAACTAGCAATAGATATGTTATAATTACAGGAAGGTTAAGGGCAAACTAGCAATAGTTATGTTCTAATTACAGGAAGGTTAAGGGCAAACTAGCAATAGTTATGTTCTAATTACAGGAAGGTTAAGGGCAAACTAGCAATAGTTATGTTCTAATTACAGAAAGTTTAAGGGCAAACTAGCAATAGTTATGTTCTAATTACAGGTAGGTTAGTGAAAACTAGCAATAGTTATGTTCTAATTACAGGAAGGTTAAGGGCAAACTAGCAATAGTTATGTTCTAATTACAGGAAGGTTAAGGGCAAACTAGCAATAGTTATGTTCTAATTACAGGAAGGTTAAGGGCAAACTAGCAATAGTTATGTTCTAATTACAGAAAGGTTAAGGGCAAACTAGCAATAGTTATGTTCTAATTAGAGAAAGGTTAAGGACAAACTAGCAATAGTTATGTTCTAATTACAGGAAGGGTAAGGGCAAACTAGCAATATTTATGTTCTAATTACAGGAAGGTAAGGGCAAACTGACAATAGTTATGTTCTAATTACAATAAGGTTAAGGGAAAACTAGCAATAGTTATGTTCTAATTACAGGAAGGTTAAGGGCAAACTAGCAATAGTTATGTTCTAATTGCAGGTAGGTTAGGGAAAACTAGCAATAGTTATTTTCTAATTACAGGAAGGTTAAGGGCAAACTAGCAATAGTTATGTTCTAATTACAGGAAGGTTAAGGGCAAACTAGCAATATTTATGTTCTAATTACAGGAAGGTTAAGGGCAAACTATCAATATTTATGCTCTAATTACAAGAAGGTTAAGGGCAAACTAGCAATAGTTATGTTCTAATTACAGGAAGGTTAAGGGCAAACTAGCAATAGTTATGTTCTAATTACAGGAAGGTTAAGGGCAAACTAGCAATAGTTATGTTATAATTACAGGAAAGTTAAGGGCAAACTAGCAATAGTTATGTTCTAATTACAGGTAGGTTAGTGAAAACTAGCAATAGTTATGTTCTAATTACAGGAAGGTTAAGGGCAAACTAGCAATATTTATGCTCTAATTACAGGAAGGTTAAGGGCAAACTAGCAATATTTATGTTCTAATTACAGGAAGGTTAAGGGCAAACTAGCAATATTTATGTTCTAATTACAGGAAGGTTAAGGGCAAACTAGCAATATTTATGTTCTAATTACAACAAGGTTAAGGGCAAACTAGCAATAGTTATGTTCTAATTACAACAAGGTTAAGGGCAAACTAGCAATAGTTATGTTCTAATTACAGGAAGGTTAAGGGCAAACTAGCAATATTTATGTTCTAATTACAACAAGGTTAAGGGCAAACTAGATTTATGCTCTAATTACAGGAAGGTTAAGGGCAAACTAGCAATATTTATGTTCTAATTACAACAAGGTTAAGGGCAAACTAGCAATAGTTATGTTCTAATTACAACAAGGTTAAGGGCAAACTAGCAATAGTTATGTTCTAATTACAGGAAGGTTAAGGGCAAACTAGCAATATTTATGTTCTAATTACAACAAGGTTAAGGGCAAACTAGCAATAGTTATGTTCTAATTACAACAAGGCTAAGGGCAAACTAGCAATAGTTATGTTCTAATTACAGGAAGGTTAAGGGCAAACTAGCAATAGTTATGGTCTAATTACAGGAAGGTTAAGGGCAAACTGACAATAGTTATGCTCTAATTACAGGAAGGTTAAGGGCAAACTAGCAATAGTTATGTTCTAATTACAACAAGGTTAAGGGCAAACTAGCAATAGTTATGTTCTAATTACAACAAGGCTAAGGGCAAACTAGCAATAGTTATGTTCTAATTACAACAAGGCTAAGGGCAAACTAGCAATAGTTATGTTCTAATTACAGGAAGGTTAAGGGCAAACTAGCAATAGTTATGGTCTAATTACAGGAAGGTTAAGGGCAAACTGACAATAGTTATGCTCTAATTACAGGAAGGTTAAGGGCAAACTAGCAATAGTTATGTTCTAATTACAACAAGGTTAAGGGCAAACTAGCAATAGTTATGTTCTAATTACAACAAGGCTAAGGGCAAACTAGCAATAGTTATGTTCTAATTACAGGAAGGTTAAGGGCAAACTAGCAATAGTTATGGTCTAATTACAGGAAGGTTAAGGGCAAACTAGCAATAGTTATGTTCTAATTACAGGAAGGTTAAGGGCAAACTAGCAATAGTTATGTTCTAATTACAGAAAGGTTAAGGGCAAACTAGCAATAGTTATGTTCTAATTACAGAAAGGTTAAGGGCAAACTAGCAATAGATATGTTATAATTACAGGAAGGTTAAGGGCAAACTAGCAATAGTTATGTTCTAATTACAGGAAGGTTAAGGGCAAACTAGCAATAGTTATGTTCTAATTACAGGAAGGTTAAGGGCAAACTAGCAATAGTTATGTTCTAATTACAGAAAGTTTAAGGGCAAACTAGCAATAGTTATGTTATAATTACAGGAAGGTTAAGGGCAAACTAGCAATAGTTATGTTCTAATTACAGGAAGGTTAAGGGCAAACTAGCAATAGTTATGTTCTAATTACAGGAAGGTTAAGGGCAAACTAGCAATAGTTATGTTCTAATTACAGAAAGGTTAAGGGCAAACTAGCAATAGTTATGTTCTAATTACAGAAAGGTTAAGGACAAACTAGCAATAGTTATGTTCTAATTACAGGAAGGGTAAGGGCAAACTAGCAATAGTTATGTTCTAATTACAGGAAGGTTAAGGGCAAACTGACAATAGTTATGTTCTAATTACAGAAAGGTTAAGGGCAAACTAGCAATAGTTATGTTCTAATTACAGGAAGGTTAAGGGCAAACTAGCAATAGTTATGTTCTAATTACAGGAAGGTAAGGGCAAACTGACAATAGTTATGTTCTAATTACAGAAAGGTTAAGGGCAAACTAGCAATAGTTATGTTCTAATTACAGGAAGGTTAAGGGCAAACTGACAATAGTTATGTTCTAATTACAGAAAGGTTAAGGGCAAACTAGCAATAGTTATGTTCTAATTACAGAAGGTTAAGGGCAAACTGACAATAGTTATGTTCTAATTACAGAAAGGTTAAGGGCAAACTAGCAATAGTTATGTTCTAATTACAGGATGGTTAAGGGCAAACTAGCAATAGTTATGTTCTAATTACAGGAAGGTTAAGGGCAAACTAGCAATAGTTATGTTCTAATTACAGGGAGGTTAAGGGCAAACTAGCAATAGTTAAGTTCTAATTACAGGAAGGTTAAGGGCAAACTAGCAATAGTTATGTTCTAATTACAACAAGGTTAAGGGCAAACTAGCAATAGTTATGTTCTAATTACAACAAGGTTAAGGGCAAACTAGCAATAGTTAAGTTCTAATTACAGGATGGTTAAGGGCAAACTAGCAATAGTTATGTTCTAATTACAACAAGGTTAAGGGCAAACTAGCAATAGTTATGTTCTAATTACAGGAAGGTTAAGGGCAAACTAGCAATAGTTATGTTCTAATTACAAGAAGGTTAAGGGCAAACTAGCAATAGTTAAGTTCTAATTACAGGAAGGTTTTGCCGATAATTAATGTTTTGTTCCAACAACGGCAAGGTTACAGACAAACCAGAAATAATTTACGCTGCATCTACAGCAAAGACAAGGAAACAACAGCATAGGTTTGTGCTCCTATCGAATTACTGCAGTTTTAAAGAGAATCTTCCAATAACTGCCGTTGGGTCATAAACACAAACCTTGTGAATCAGTTAGGCGGCCAATAAAATACACGCCTACACAAACATTTATTTACACTGATAAAGACCAAAAACTGATACAATGTATCACTTGGGGATAAAAGCTTAATATCAAGAATATTAGAAACGGTCTGTAGATTTTAAAGAGATTTTACAAACGCTAAATCGACACTCGGGGATTGTCAAAAAAAATATTTCGTTTCACGAACTTGCAATCTGTTGTTCTTGTCTTGGGGATACTTAGGTTGATATTTGACAACGGCGTTTAGAAGAATCCAGGGAATGTAATGTATTCGACGTAATCTTAATGATACAAATTCCAACAGGAAATACTGGAAAACTTCAAACACAAAAGTTTGAAATCAATAGCAAGAAATAAACGAATTGGTAACTAAAAAGGGGTACAACATGAAGCCGTGATGTAATAAATAGGGTCGATGTCTTAACTATATAAGCACGTTTGATACACCGAGTCCAGAGTTACATACAGATCATTCCGCACCTTAATGTTGGTTATAAGTTTGAAAACCAAAATCATAAAACAAAATCATTATTAAATGTGTGTTAGAATCTCATATTCCATGCCATAGCGTCAAATAAAATAAATGGGCCATTGAACCTGCCGAACCTACAGATTGTTGAACCACACTACCATTATTTAATAAGTTACAATCTAAATAGTTATTACATAGATAACCACACTTTGTCTTATTTATAGGTAAAGTATACATATAAACAATACACACTGTCCAAATCAGCAACGTGTAATATTATAGAAATAAATTTTCTTTTTGAAATAAGGAAATGAAAGGCATGGACTTCCCACTTACGCAAAACAGTTTCCGTGTGCAAAATGTCCAATTATTTAATTTTTCCACCAAACATTTCGTTCTAACTATAGAATTTTTTTTAAAATAACAAACCAACGCATTATATGTTATGTGTTTACAACTGTACAAGGACTAAAACCTTATTGGTAAAAGGATACAAATGTGTGTGTGTGGAAAAGATTTAACCAATCAAAATACTTGAAACAAATGAGAATAAATGACTATTATTTATAAGGTCAACCGAGTTGCTGGTGGATATATTCAAGTTTCATAGAAATATAGGAGGTAATTTGTTACAGGACACGTGATAATTAACACGTGTATTAGTGATTTTATTATGTCGGATTCCTGTTGTGTGTCGAAAGTTTGATATAACATGGCCTTAAAAGCTTCTTATAAGGTTGTCATAGTAATAATGTTAGAGAACATTGTACAAATTTTACGTCTTCTTTTACCAGTTAAATTATTGAAAACGAGTATCCGTAGTAAGGAAATGATTAAAATAATTATTTAGAATAAATAATCGTGACCGATTTTTTAAAAAAAAAAAAAAAAAAAGATTTTGTAATTTTTAAAGGATAAACCATTGAGAATTTCGATCTCATTAAACACTTAAACTTTACTTCAGGTTTACAGAGAAGACACTGATTTTGTAAAGATAATCAAATCGTTCCGATATTTTATATAGAGTTGTAAATGTATGTGTTTTCTGAAAGATATCTTAAAGAAATTAAACACAAATTGAAGGTTCAATTAAAATGTAAGGGTTGGTCGAATAATATATGGCCGTCATCACAGTATTGTTGATAAGTGTGATGTCTGGGTCAAAGATTTCCCTGGATATATTGGACGTCACACAGTTCCATGTTCCTTTCACTTGTCGGTTTCAAAGTTTTTACGTTGCTGTAGAATTGTGATTTAGACATGGATTAGTATGTTTGTTTTTGATTAGTAAACATCAAACACAAACATAACGCCATTTACAAATCACAATGCCAAAAAAAATGCCCTTGAAAATTGGCAGATTAAATTGTTAACTTCAAGTACGGAAGTGGCTCTCCAGTGCTTGTCCGAAGTCAGCGGTCATATAACTTGTGGACCCAATAAATTTTGCTTTTTCTTGTCTCGTTCGACTATTTACATCATTAATTTGAATTTTTTCGTGTTGCTTTGAATGCGTTTAATGTTTTCGTGAAATGCTTTTCAGATTGCATTTTTTCCTTCTATTTTAAATGCAAGATCAGTGTTCAAATAACATACATGTATAACGGTACTGCCATGGGATCAAGACTCGCCTCTGATACAAATCCCGTATATACATGTACACAAGATATAAATAATATATGTATTATAGGCATTAGGCATTCTCACTGTATTGGCTTTCATATTGTTTGGCTTCTGTACAAATTGTTTATTGCTAATTATGTTTGTAACACCATTGGATGTAAAATAAGTCAGAGGTATGGAATCTGTTCGAAGTCTACTGGGTGTTGCATTATGTCAATGTAGAACAGCTACTATAGTAGTATGTGTTTAAATTTATGACTATTGTAAAAATTATTAATTAAGAAATTGTAGTAATATGCAGAACTAAAAGATAGCGATTCCGTATTATATCATATTATAATTTACGACTACTAAAATGTATATATACTTTATTTATAAAGAAAATTATAGAATCCATATACAAAAATAGTTAAGTAGTATTGTTTGAATTCGTCTGAGCAATGTTTAAACTTTGAAGAATTTGTCAAGACGAGCTGTAACAAATGTCGAATGAAGCGCATTTTATTGGATTCCGCAAGATATTATAAATCACGACTTATTTATTTCTATGATATTGAGAATATTTAACCATTAAACTGTCTAGAAATGGCGTTTATATGGCTATAACTTCCATTGCCGTGCAAAGCAAACCGAATAACGCGCGCTGGCGCGTTATGACTAAGTTGCTTTGCACGGCAATGGAAGTTATAGCACTATAAACGCCATTTCTAGACAGTTCAATGGTTATATTTACATTTCGCATTTTTTGAAAATCTTATTTTTGTTTTTGAATCCTGAAATAAATTTAAAACACTGTCGTGTACGACATGCAATTCCAATTCCTGGAACAGCCTATCAATGACGTCACGAGCATAGGTGTCAGCAAGAAATGAGTGACGTCACATTAGCAATGTAATTATAGTCCTATAACTTCATTTGGTCTAAAACAGAGTTTAATACAATCAAACACCATAAATATAAATATAATATAATGTTTATAATGAACACACAAGTAACGCCTCTAGAATTGTAAAGAACACCATTCCTGCATTGTGTGTGACTTGAAAATCAAACGAAAAGAAAAATTAGAACAATATTTCATTTCTTTATTCTCTCTGGTATTCTAACTTTACTTGTAACAGATTATAACTTAATAATATAACAAATAAAAATTAGGTATATTTCTTTATTTGAAATATGTGTTAACATTAAATGATATCTGACATATATTCACCATTTTCCTCCTAAACGGCAATGTCAGTTACACTATGACTTGTCAATTAGTTGTATTTTATTCCCAGTTTTAGTATTTAGTGATGCTGTTTAAGAAACAAATCGATGTAATATCCCGACGGACATACATTAAAACAATTGTACGTCACATTGACAATAAATAAAGTTTATTTTAAATAATTAAGAAAACACCTCTGGTTTGATTTGGGATGTTCATCTAGTCAGTCACTTTAAATGGCCGTGTATTGCTAGGTAAATGTTATATTTATTGATTAGAGACTAGAGAGGTGTTTTATAACATTTTCATTTTTAAGGCGTTATAATACATCTGTTTAGCATATTTATCCAACTTATATCGCAGTAAAAGGGTAAATATACTTGTTTTAAAAAGCATAGGCTCTCAAAGATTTAAAGTCGTCACCACATATTATTGATGAGTATGACATCTCTGACTCTCTGTATTCAATGTTTTCTTCGAGATATATATATATATTATATATATATATATATATATATATATATATATATATATATAATATAATATATATAAAATGACGTTTGACAGTGGATCATATATATATATATATAATGACGTTTGACAGTGGATCATATATATATAATAATGACGTTTGACAGTGGATCATATATATATATATAATGACGTTTGACAGTGGATCATATATATATATATATAATGACGTTTGACAGTGGATCATATATATATATATAATGACGTTTGACAGTGGATCATATATATATATATATAATGACGTTTGGCAGTGGATCATATATATATATATATATAATGACGTTTGGCAGTGGATCATATATATATATATATATATAATAAAATAAATAAGTACAACACGATTTTGTAAAGCATTAGCGTTTGGCAGTGGATCATATAATATATATATATAATGACGTTTGGCAGTGGATCATATATATATATATATAATGACGTTTGACAGTGGATCATATTCGTTTTATTCACAATTTTGATTTCGTACGGGGAGGTTGTAGCTAGCTAAAACGGAAGTGCGTACCCTCCTCGAGCACTTTTCCTCGCTTCCCTGGTGGAAGTTCGTATGTTTTAGGAATGTGATTTGTACATAGATTGATATGTTTGTGGTTGATCTGCAAACTGTAAAGACTTGTAGTAATTTGTTTTATTCACCTTAAACATTCACTAAATCATTCCAATAAAAGATAACGAATTGCAACACAACATTGTGACTTTGTAATAAAAATGCGTACATAATTTGCCATCGCGTTAATTCAGACAATTTAACTAGAAAACAGACTGCTAGATCTCAAATGATGGGAAGTTAATAACCCAAAATGCCAAAAACCAAATATAAATTTTAATAATGTTTCTGAAATTTGTGATAAATAATATAATTTTACACATGTTAATATTGATATATTCCACTAACTTTAAGAAAATCGTTTTGCATCTGAGAATAATTAGGGTAGAATGAACATATAAAATTCTTTAAAAATGTAATCCACTAAATATGTTTATTCAATTGCCGTTAATAACTTTAAACAAATGTAAATAAGACACTTGCTTTTTCGAATTTATGGCGCCCTCTCTATTTAAATCATGTAACTGAAGATATGACGAAGATTTAGTAAACAATAATTATGTTTTTGAAACATTGAAACGCAATTTGAAATTGATAATTGCTATTATAAACAAAAGTCATTCAAAAGTGAATCGTTACTAAATACTAGAATTTTTATGTTTAAATAAGATCATTTATTATTTAGAAGAAATATTCTCTACCGATCACTTTGTTTTGTCGTAATGATATTCTGTTTACACGGATATGGCATAACAAATATTCTCTACCGATCACTTTGTTTTGTCGTAATGATGTTCTGTTTACACGGATATGGCATAACAAATATTCTCTACAAATCACTTTGTTTTGTCGTAATGATATTTTGTTTACACGGATATGGCATAACAAATATTCTCTACAAATCACTTTGATTTGTCGTAATGATATTCTGTTTACACGGATATGGCATAACACATATTCTCTACAAATCACTTTGTTTTGTCGTAATGATATTTTGTTTACACGGATATGGCATAACAAATATTCTCTACAAATCACTTTGATTTGTCGTAATGATATTTTGTTTACACGGATATGGCATAACAAATATTCTCTACAAATCACTTTGTTTTGTCGTAATGATATTTTGTTTACACGGATATGGCATAACAAATATTCTCTACAAATCACTTTGTTTTGTCGTAATGATATTTTGTTTACACGGATATGGCATAACACATATTCTCTACAAATCACTTTGTTTTGTCGTAATGATATTTTGTTTACACGGATATGGCATAACAAATATTCTCTACAAATCACCGTTTTGATTTGTCGTAATGATATTTTGTTACACGGATATGGCATAACAAATATTCTCTACAAATCACTTTGATTTGTCGTAATGATATTTTGTTTACACGGATATGGCATAACAAATATTCTCTACAAATCACTTTGATTTGTCGTAATGATATTTTGTTTAGACGGATATGGCATAACAAATATTCTCTACAAATCACTTTGATTTGTCGTAATGATATTTTGTTTACACGGATATGGCATAACAAATATTCTCTACAAATCACTTTGATTTGTCGTAATGATATTCTGTTTACACAGATATGGCATAACAAATATTCTCTACAAATCACTTTGATTTGTCGTAATGATATTTTGTTTACACGGATATGGCATAACAAATATTCTCTACAAATCACTTTGATTTGTCGTAATGATATTTTGTTTACACGAATATGGCATAACAAATATTCTCTACATATCACTTTGTTTTGTCGTAATGATATTTTGTTTACACGGATATGGCATAACAAATATTCTCTACAAATCACTTTGTTTTGTCGTAATGATATTTTGTTTACACGGATATGGCATAACACATATTCTCTACAAATCACTTTGTTTTGTCGTAATGATATTTTGTTTACACGGATATGGCATAACAAATATTCTCTACAAATCACTTTGATTTGTCGTAATGATATTTTGTTACACGGATATGGCATAACAAATATTCTCTACAAATCACTTTGATTTGTCGTAATGATATTTTGTTTACACGGATATGGCATAACAAATATTCTCTACAAATCACTTTGATTTGTCGTAATGATATTTTGTTTACACGGATATGGCATAACAAATATTCTCTACAAATCACTTTGATTTGTCGTAATGATATTTTGTTAACACGGATATGGCATAACAAATATTCTCTACAAATCACTTTGATTTGTCGTAATGATATTCTGTTTACACGGATATGGCATAACAAATATTCTCTACAAATCACTTTGATTTGTCGTAATGATATTTTGTTTACACGGATATGGCATAACAAATATTCTCTACAAATCACTTTGATTTGTCGTAATGATATTTTGTTTACACGGATATGGCATAACAAATATTCTCTACAAATCACTTTGATTTGTCGTAATGATATTTTGTTTACACGGATATGGCATAACAAATATTCTCTATATTCTGTTTACACGGATATGGCATAACAAATATTCTCTACAAATAACTTTGTTTTGTCGTAATGATATTCTGTTTACACGGATATGGCATAACAAATATTCTCTACAAATCACTTTGTTTTGTCGTAATGATATTCTGTTTACACGGATATGGCATAACAAATATTCTCTACAAATCACTTTGTTTTGTCGTAATGATATTCTGTTTACACGGATATGGCATAACAAATATTCTCTATATTCTGTTTACACGGATATGGCATAACAAATATTCTCTACAAATAACTTTGTTTTGTCGTAATGATATTCTGTTTACACGGATATGGCATAACAAATATTCTCTACAAATCACTTTGTTTTGTCGTAATGATATTTTGTTTACACGGATATGGCATAACAAATATTCTCTATATTCTGTTTACACGGATATGGCATAACAAATATTCTCTACAAATAACTTTGTTTTGTCGTAATGATATTCTGTTTACACGGATATGGCATAACAAATATTCTCTACAAATCACTTTGTTTTGTCGTAATGATATTCTGTTTACACGGATATGGCATAACAAATATTCTCTACAAATCACTTTGATTTGTCGTAATGATATTTTGTTTACACGGATATGGCATAACACATATACTCTACAAATCACTTTGATTTGTCGTAATGATATTCTGTTTACACGGATATGGCATAACAAATATTCTCTACAAATCACTTTGATTTGTCGTAATGATATTCTGTTTACACGGATATGGCATAACAAATATTCTCTACAAATCACTTTGATTTGTCGTAATGATATTTTGTTTACACGGATATGGCATAACAAATATTCTCTACAAATCACTTTGATTTGTCGTAATGATATTTTGTTTACACGGATATGGCATAACAAATATTCTCTAACAATCACTTTGTTTTGTCGTAATTATATTTTGTTTACACGGATATGGCATAACAAATATTCTCTAACAATCACTTTGTTTTGTCGTAATTATATTTTGTTTACACGGATATGGCATAACAAATATTCTCTACAAATCACATTGATTTGTCGTAATGATATTCTGTTTACACGGATATGGCATAACAAATGTTTCAATATTCAAAAAGAAATAATTAATTTAAAAGCAAAAATATTAAAAAAATATTTATTCATTTATTTTGTTCAAAACTGACAAATATGTATGGGACGTTTTTCTATAAATATCCATAAAGTAATATGACATGTTCAAAACTTACCAATTTATGTGTAGTTTGGGTAGACTGGGTCATGATTTTATGTATGCTAAGTAAGACTGGGTCATGATTTTATGTATGCTAAGTAAGACTGGGTCATGGTTTTATGTATGCTAAGTAAGACTGGGTCATGTTTTTATTTATGCTAAGTAAGACTGGGTCATGTTTTTATGTATGCTAAGTAATACTGGGTCATGTTTTTATGTATGCTAAGTAAGACTGGGTCATGTTTTTATGCATGCTAAGTAAGACTGGGTCATGATTTTATGTATGCTAAGTAAGAATGGGTCATGATTTTATGTATGCTAAGTAAGACTGGGTCATGATTTTATGTATGCTAAGTAAGACTGGGTCATGTTTTTATGTATGCTAAGTAAGACTGGGTCATGATTTTATGTATGCTAAGTAAGACTGGGTCATGGTTTTATGTATGCTAAGTAAGACTGGGTCATGTTTTTATGTATGCTAAGTAAGACTGGGTCATGTTTTTATGTATGGTAAGTAATACTGGGTCATGTTTTTATGTATGCTAAGTAAGACTGGGTCATGTTTTTATGTATGCTAAGTAAGACTGAGTCATGATTTTATGTATGCTAAGTAAGACTGGGTCATGGTTTTATGTATGCTAAGTAAGACTGGGTCATGTTTTTATTTATGCTAAGTAAGACTGGGTCATGTTTTTATGTATGCTAAGTAAGACTGGGTCATGTTTTTATGTATGCTAAGTAAGACTGGGTCATGTTTTTATGTATGCTAAGTAAGACTGGGTCATGTTTTTATGTATGCTAAGTAAGACTGGGTCATGATTTTATGTATGCTAAGTAAGACTGGGTCATGTTTTTATGTATGCTAAGTAAGACTGGGTCATGATTTTATGTATGCTAAGTAAGACTGGGTCATGATTTTATGTATGCTAAGTAAGACTGGGTCATGATTTTATGTATGCTAAGTAAGACTGGGTCATGATTTTATGTATGCTAAGTAAGACTGGGTCATGTTTTATGTATGCTAAGTAAGACTGGGTCATGATTTTATGTATGCTAAGTAAGACTGGGTCATGTTTTTATGTATGCTAAGTAAGACTGGGTCATGATTTTATGTATGCTAAGTAAGACTGGGTCATGTTTTTATGTATGCTAAGTAAGACTGGGTCATGTTTTTATGTATGCTAAGTAAGACTGGGTCATGTTTGTGGACAATAGAGGGAACAAAAGACCTCAATTACAGGCAAAGTTAAGTCTGTTTTAAAAAAATGAAATAAATGCAAATGATACAAGCACAATACATCCAATTTAACAAGAATTAAATGGGTCCAATGTTTTCATTTTTAATCCGAAAATTGTAAATTAAAATTAACTACAGTGAAATCTGAATAACATAAAAAAATAAACTATCATTAATAAGATAGACATAAATTTGATAACATTATAATCAAAATTATTTTTATTATACGCATATTTTGAATTTGTGAAAAAGACAGAACTTTTAAATATATTAAGCAAGTTATTAATTAAAAATATCTAAATTAAATTACCAATAAATGAATCTATCCGTTCAGTTACACCACACACAAGTCAATGTTTCCATATTTTAACACATGTTTTTTGTTTACACCTGCTGTTAGTTATATCACCTTGGTCTCATTTGTAGATTGGATTTTCTAGAGTAGTGGCACAGTAATAATGTTTCGATGTGTATACATGATTGCATAGTTTGTTTACTGTGTCATCCCTCCATGTTGTTACTTGTCCGGGCTCCATCATTGTCAAAATGATTTCACAGATTCAGCTACTCTTCAACCCATGGCCAATAGTCTTTAATTAAATCTCACAACATTAGAAAAACTTCAATGGCAGATAAACAAAACTAAAAGAATCAAGAAAGCTGCTTACAAATAAATTGTTGACGCAAGGATACTGAAAGCATAGCATTATCAAAGGTCATCAAAAGGTTGTATAACTGCCATCATTATATTTGTGGAAAAGTATGATGTCTCTGATTCTAAAATTACAATGGATAAATTTGACATTCAATAGTTCTATGTTCAGTTCATTTTCAAGTTTTATTACACAAATAGCACGTGTAACTAGCTAAACTAGAGGTGTGTACCCTTCCTGAGCACCCGGCATCACTTCCTTGGTGGAGGCTCACTGTATCCTTCCTGAGCACCCGGCATCACTTCCTTGGTGGGGGCTTACTGTACCCTTCCTGAGCACCCGGCATCATTTCCTTGGTGGGGGCTCACTGTACCCTTCCTGAGCACCCGGCATCACTTCCTTGGTGGAGGCTCACTGTATCCTTCCTGAGCACCCGGCCTCACTTCCTTGGTGGGGGCTCACTGTACCCTTCCTGATCACCAGGCCTCACTTCCTTGGAGGGGGCTCACTGTACCCTTCCTGATCACCTGGCCTCACTACCTTGGAGGGGGCTCACTGTACCCTTCCTGATCACCTGGCCTCACATCCTTGGAGGGGGCTCACTGTACCCTTCCTGATCACCTGGCCTCATTTCCTTGGAGGGGGCTCACTGTACCTTTCCTGATCACCTGGCCTCACTTCCTTGGAGGGGGCTCACTGTACCCTTCCTGATCACCTGGCCTCACTTCCTTGGAGGGGGCTCACTGTACCCTTCCTGATCACCTGGCCTCACTTCCTTGGAGGGGACTCACTGTACCCTTCCTGATCACCTGGCCTCACTTCCTTGGAGGGAGCTCACTGTACCCTTCCTGAGCACCCGGCATCACTTCCTTGGAGGGGGCTCACTGTACCCTTCCTGAGCACCCGGCCTCACTTCCTTGCTCACGTGTTTAATCTAATTTGCAAGATAATGTTTTTGCTTTGCTTTGGAATTGTGATTTGCACATGGATTGGTAGGTTTGTTTTTGATTTACATTATAATTTATGTTCTTTTTCATCATTCCGGGATAGTAAGCTATTTCACACTATAATCGTTTACATTATAAGTCCTGGGTCTGGTTCGTCCATTAAAAACCTTCCTTATCATTCTTTCATTCATTACCCTTCCGGAGCACCCGGCCTCACTTCCCTGGTGGAAGTTCACGTTTCTAACTTGACTTGTTAGTTCTAAAGTTTTTACTTTGTTTCTGCATTGTGATTTGGACATGGGTAAGTATGTTTGTTTTTTATCATTCTTCCATTCAGGTGTGTCAGTGTGTAGTAATTTGATGTGATATCATACAATTAATCACGGACGTATTAAGTTATCTGATACAATCTATGTAGATATCGTGCCGATTGTACTAGATGACCACACCTAAGTCATTAGCAGAATAACACCTCCCCCTTTATTCTGTAGCTAAATAACAATTTACATAAATGTACCAGTAGTGTGTGTGTGTGTGTGTGTGTGTGTGTGTGTGTGTGTGTGATAGAGAGAGAGAGAGGGGGGTATGGGCATTTACTATTGATGTAAGAATTTACGTAGGTTGTCGAAATCTCTCGAAAAATAAAATACATTTTGCATGCTACAAAACATATGTAATTGTTAGAAAAAGTATTCGATAATTAATGAAACATGTGTTGTGGTAAAATTGGAAACGTGTAGCCAAGTTTGTAGAGCACCGGCCTCCAGATCAAAGGTCCGTGGGATATGATGACACTTGCATGGTGTCAGGACAATGGATCGGTGAAACAGCAATCTCTGCAACTGCTGCCTAGGTGAGCGTTGTTACAACTCCTAATGAAGTCCGACGCCTAATGAAGTCCGGACTTCATTAGGCGTCGAAATTGCAACGCCTAATGAAGTCCGGACTTCATTAGGCGTTGACAATTTCGACGCCTAATGAAGTCCACAGATTGGGGCTCCAGACGAGGAGACTTTTTGATACTACCAAAAAAAAGTCTCAAAATTTTACGACTTCAATTTAGACCAACTAGCAATAGCAACGTACATTCAGGCACATACATCGTGTGCTTTGTCCAACCGTACCATACCCCCGCGAAAATGTTTAGGGGGTATTTATACGAATCATCCTGTCAGTCCGTCGGTCCGTCCGTCCGTCCGCCCGTTCGTCAAAATATCGTGTAAGCTTAAATATTTAGCTTCCATGTCTATGAATGGATTTTGATCAAACTTGGAACCAAAGTTATTGTCCGTCTGTCCGTCCGTTCGTCCGTCTGGACGTTGGGAAAGGGAGATATTTGTCTCTCCAAAGACCGTTATAGTGTTAGCTCTTTTTGGGGAGGCATAAAAGGTACCAATCGAGAATTATCGATTGATTGATTGATTGATTGATTGACTGACTGACTGACTGACTGACTGACTGACTAACTGACTGACTGACTGACTGACTGATTGATTGATTGGTTTGTTGAATGGGTTTTTTAGATCTAGTCAAGAATATTTACTTATATCGAGACGTCACCAGCTATAGATGGAATATTTGAAGTTTTTACCTTTGAGGTGCGTACAGTGTACAGGGAGGATCTCCAACGAGCCATACTTTCTGTGATACATTGTTATCATGTGATGCATTGGTTTATCAAGTCTTTTCCGAAGGACCCGTGACTTTCATTGCTAAATGCCGAGCTGCACATGTAAATAACATTACCAACACTCTACTATTATTTTGCATTTTACAATATTTTAATCTTGCGTGCATTACCATGCATGTAATAAGGTGCCCAAAATATAATAATATTTATTTATTTATTTATTTATTTATTTATTTATTTATTTATTTATTTATTTATTTATTTATTTATTCTTATTTTTATCTATCTTCTCCGCTAAATTTCTCAACAAGGTTTCTTAGAATCCATCATGCGTGCATGTATATGAAATCAAATGTGATTTTTTACCCCAAACTCCCGTGCTTACTTTATCATGTGATGGATTTCATTAAGCTTCGAGGCAACAACACGGCTAACGATGTCCCATAATATTTCATCCGTTTTAATCATAGTTTATGTGTAACAGATATATTTATTTTTACCATGAAAAAAAGTTTTGCAGTGGACTTTATATCAAGTGTTATAATGAGTTAAAACGCGGAGGATCGTTGATATAGACAATATCTTGTTAGCAGTATTAGATAAAGTAGTAGTATACCTTTCTGAAGCTGAACTTCATTAGGCGTCGAGGTAACATAACGCCTAATGAATTCCCTTATTATATCTCGTTACATGTACATAGTGGACTTCATTAGGCGTCGGGGTAACATACGTCTAATATGGTCCCTTACTATATCTTATTACATAGTGGACCTCATTAAGCGTCGAGGTAACTTAACGCCTAATGAAGTCCCTTACTATAATTTATTACACAGTGGACTTCATTAGGCGTCGGGGAAACATAACGCCTAATGAAGTCCCTTACTATATCTTATTACACAGTGGACTTCATTAGGCGTCGAGGTAACTTAACGCCTAATGAAGTCCCTTACTATATCTTTGTACATAGTGGATTTCATTAGGCGTCGAGGTAACGTAACGTCTAATGAAGTCCCTTACTATATCTTTGTACATAGTGGATTTCATTAGGCGTCGAGGTAACTTAACGCCTAATGAAGTCCCTTACTATATCTTTGTACATAGTGGATTTCATTAGGCGTCGTTACATTACCTCGACGCCTAATGAAGTCCCTTACTATATTTTATTACAAAATGGACTTCATTAGGCGTTAAGTTACCTCGACGCCTAATGAAATCCACTATGTACAAAGATATAGTAATGGACTTCATTAGGCGTTAAGTTACCTCGACGCCTAATGAAATCCACTATGTACAAAGATATAGTAAGGGACTTCATTAGGCGTTAAGTTACCTCGACGCCTAATGAAGTTCACTTTGTAATAAGATATAGTAAGGGACTTCATTAAGCGTTATGTTACCTCGACGCCTAATGAAGTTCAGCTTCAGAAAGGTATACTACTACTTAATCTAATACTGCTAACAAGATATTGTCTATATCAACGATCCTCCGCGTTAAACTTATTAAAACAGTTGATATAAAGGCCACTGCAAAACTTTTTCATCATGATAAAAATAAATATATATCTGTTGCACAGAAACTATGTTTAAAATGGAGACTTTTAATAAGATGAAATAGTATGGGACATCGTTAGCCGTGTTGTTGCCTCGAAGCTTAATGAAATCCATCACATGATAAAGTAAGCACGGAAGTCTGAGGGAAAAAAAATCACATTTGATTTCATATACATGTACGTATGATGGATTCTAAGAAACCTTGTTGAGAAATTTAGCGGAAAAGATAGATAAAAATAAGAATAAATAAAAAATAAATATTATTATTTTTGGGCACTTTATTACATGCATGGTAATGCACGCAAAATTAAAATATTGTAAAATGCAAAACAATAGCATGGTGTTGCTAATGTTATTTACATGTAGCAATGAAAGTCACGGGGTCCTTCGGAAAAGACTTGATAAACCAATGCATCACATGATAACAATGTATCACAGAAAGTATGGCTCGTTGGAGACCCTCCCTGTACACTGTACGCACCTCAAAGGTAAAAACTTCAAATATTCCATCTATAGCTGGTGACGTCTCAATATAAGTAAATATTCTTGACAAGATCTAAAAAAACAATTTAACAAATCAATCAATCAATCAATAAATCAATCAATCAATCAATCAATCAATCAATCAAGTTGCATCCGTAAAATTCTTAGATTACAATTATTTAAACAATAGTTCTCGATTGGTACCTTTTATGCCTCCCCAAAAAGAGTTAAAATTATAACGGTCTTTGGAGAGACAAATACCTCCCTTTCCCAACATCCAGACGGACGAACGGACAGACAGACGGACAATAACTTTGGTTCCATGTTTGATTAAAATCCATTCTTAGACATGGAAGCATATGTAAAGCTGACACGATATTTTGACGGACCGACGGACGGACGGACGGACGGACAGGGTGATTCGTATAAATACCCCCTAAACATTTTTGCGGGGTATGGTACGGTTGGACAAAGCACACGATGTATGTGCCTGAATGTACGTTGCTATTGCTAGTTGGTCTAAATCGAAGTCGTAAAATTTTGAGACTTTTTTTTTGGTAATATCAAAAAGTCTCCTCGTCTTGAGCCCCAATCTGTGGACTTCATTAGGCGTCGAAATTGTCAACGCCTAATGAAGTCCGGACTTCATTAGGCGTCGGACTTCATTAGGAGTTGTTACAGAGCGTCACCTAAAAGACGTCCCGAGTGCAACCTCATACAATGCAAAGTACAAAGTCTCGCTAGACTTAAATGTGCCTTTGCAAGTCTAGATGTTGGTAAAGATGTCTAATATAGCGAGTAAGTGACATACCGAGATGAGTGAAGAAACTTAACAGTTTTACACCTGTGACAAAAATAGAAAACTCCTAGCTGAAGTAAGACAAGTTGTTGAGGACACATAACGATATTTATCTTACAAGTGCTATAGAGTACTAGTATATCAAATATTATCATCTCTTTAATCAGAGGCGGTGATATGATTGTAGTCCATTCAGCTGTCACAAGATGCTTCCGAAATATGACCTGTAACACATCTTAATTTACAATATTCATAAGATATACAAACACTATGGATGAATAAAACAGATAATGTTTCCGATAAGAGTGTAAATCTATATAAATGTATTACAAGATACAATAGTATCATTATGAATAACTGATTAAACATACCCAGATAAACAGAGCAGACATTTTAATATCTCTCCATAAACCAAAACATATGCAAAAGGAAATGGGCAAATAATGTATGAGTCAATGCTAATGTTACAGAAAGTAGAAATGGAAAGTTCAGATATACTCTAAACTCATTTATTATCGCAGTGCCTTCCTGGATATTCTGACCCTGGGTCTGTCCTGTTTATTAATGGTGTTGTCTTTTTTAAAAACACAACGTCATCTGTGAATTTGTAATTAATTATTTTGTAAATAATAGTCAAATACACCGGATATTCAATACGTTATAAGCATAAATTCGTTATAAACAGCCTAGTTATACCTATACTTCATTGTTTGCATTTAGAGTTTAACAATACAATAACATTTTGTTTTAATATCTTTAAACTCCCCAAAGAACTACGTGTTCAATCCTTCAAAGTTTCGTCTTAGGTGGAATTAGTAAAACGCATTTTGGTCCTTTTATTTTTGTAATATCAACATCTTTGGATTTCCACAATTTTGGTTCAAACACTACAGATGAGGAATTGATTTCCGACAAGGTCGTCTATTGCTGCAAAATTTTAACAGGTTTAGTAATTACTTATACAAAGTTCTTACCCTTCCAGAGCACCCGGCCTCACTTCTCTGATGGAAGTTCAAGTGCTTAACTAATTCTGCTAGTTTGCAAAGTTTTCTCCATTGTGATTTAAACATTGACTGGTTTGTCTTTTATTCTTGTTTATGATTTTCAAATAGAAATAATGCTTTTGAGTTAAACAATTATTTCTTATGAGATTTTTACATTTTTGCTTTCAATGGTCAAATCAATAGTGGATATATTTACTAATTTTAATTGCAGTTTGTGTTGTGTTACTGGTTGTTATGCTTACTATTGTCATATACAATTTTTGAATGTATTTTTTTTTATTAAATTAAAGAAGGTATATGACACTACCCATGGCGATGTATTCAACTGCGATTTCCATTAACATATACATTAAAACGTGATATAGCGCTCCTTGATACCTTTTTTCACCTGATCCAGGGACCCATAATGTTTACAACTTTTAGCTATTTATTACTATTACAACTTATTTTATTAAGTGAACTGAGCCCCTAACTCCAAGTAGTTAAGCTTCATCCCTGTGACCTATCACCACAGCATATTGAAGCCTGAAAATTTATTTTTTATTATGTTTTGCTGTATAAGACTGTCCTAACACCAAACGCCTTTATAATGTAAAAATCTGTCCGAGGAAATGGTAGCGTTAAATGGAGTATTTATCATACGTATCTATCCTAAACGACCCAGTGAATCTTGGTGATACAAACACACAATGATGTCTATCTTAAACCACCAAGTGAATATTAGTGATACAAACACACAATGATGTCTATCATAAACGATCTAGTGAATCTTAGTGATACAAACACACAATGATGTCTATCATAAACCACCCAGTGAATCTTAGTTATACAAACACACAATAATGTCTATCATAAACGATCTAGTGAATCTTAGTGATACAAACACACAATGATGTCTATCATAAACCACCCAGTGAATCTTAGTTATATAAACACACAATGATGTCTATCATAAACCACCCAGTGAATCTTAGTTATATAAACACACAATGATGTCTATCATAAACCACCCAGTGAATCTTAGTTATATAAACACACAATGATGTCTATCATAAACTACTCAGTGAATCTTAGTGAGACAAACACACAATGATGTCTATCATAAACTACTCAGTGAATATTAGTTATATAAACACACAATGATGTCTATCATAAACCACCCAGTGAATATTAGTGATACAAACACACAATGATGTCTATCATAAACTACTCAGTGAATCTTAGTGATACAAACACACAATGATGTCTATCATAAACCACCAAGTGAATATTAGTTATATAAACACACAATGATGTCTATCATAAACCACCCAGTGAATCTTAGTTATATAAACACACAATGATGTCTATCATAAACCACCCAGTGAATCTTAGTTATATAAACACACAATGATGTCTATCATAAACCACCCAGTGAATCTTAGTTATATAAACACACAATGATGTCTATCATAAACCACCCAGTGAATCTTAGTTATACAAACACACAATGATGTCTATCATTAACGATCTAGGGAATCTTAGTGATACAAACACACAATGATGTCTATCATAAACGACCAAGTGAATTTAGTGATACAAACACACAATGATGTCTATCATAAACCACCCAGTGAATCTTAGTTATACAAACACACAATGATGTCTATCATAAACGATCTAGTGAATCTTAGTGATACAAACACACAATGATGTCTATCATTAACCACCCAGTGAATCTTAGTGATACAAACACACAATGATGTCTATCATAAACCACCCAGTGAATCTTATGACTTGTGATGACACAGAGATGTCATCTTGTGTAATACTGGTTAGTGATGACACATGGATGACATCTCGTATAATACTGGTTAGTATTGACACAGGGATGGCATCCCTTGTTATACTGATTAGTGATAATACAGGGATGACATCTCGTATAATACTGGTCAGTGATGACACAGGGATGACATCTCATGTAATACTGATTATTGATGACACAGGGATGACACCTCGTGTTATACTGATTAGTGATGACACAGGGATGGCCATTCGTGGAATACTTGTTAGTTATGACACAGAGATGACATCTCGTGTAATACTGGTTAGTGATGGCACAGGGATGACATCTGGTGTTATACTGGTTAGTGATGACACAGGGATGCCATCTCGTGTTATACTGATTATTGATGACACAGGGAAGACATCTTGTGAAATACTGATTAGTAATGACACAGGGATGACATCTCTTGAAATACTGGTTAGTGATGACACAGGAATGACATCTCATGTAATATTGGTTAGTGATGACACAGGTATGACATCTCGTGTTATACTGGTTAATGATGACACATGTATGACATCTCGTGTAATACTGGTTAATGATGACACAGGTATGACATCTCGTGTTATACTGGTTAATGATGACACATGTATGACATCTCGTGTAATACTGGTTAATGATGACACAGGGATGACATCTCGTGAAATACTGATTATTTATGACACAGGTATGACATCTCGTGTAATACTGATTAATGATGACACATGTATGACATCTTGTGAAATACTGATTATTGATGACACAGGTATGACATCTCGTGTTATACTGGTTAATGATGACACAGGTATGACATCTCGTGTAATACTGATTAATGATGACACAGGGATGACATCTCGTGAAATACTGATTATTGATGACACAGGGAAGACATCTTGTGAAATACTGATTAGTAATGACACAGGGATGACATCTCTTGTAATACTGGTTAGTGATGACACATGTATGACATCTCGTGTAATACTGGTTAATGATGACACAGGGCTGACATCTCGTGTAATACTGGTTAATGATGACACAGGTATGACATCTCGTGTAATACTGATTATTGATGACACAGGGATGACATCTCGTGAAATACTGATTATTGATGATACAGGGATGACATCTCGTGTAATACTGGTTAATGATGACACAGGGATGACATCTGTATAAACTAATAAACTAACGATTAACATGTTATAGATTACTATATATTCTGATTTTGCATACATATTCTCAAGTAAAATTCCAACATCAGTTAAATATCTCAGTCATCTTTTCAAAACTCGTAAAATTTTAATAAAGATTTTAAAAATATACATTTTAGTGATTTATTAATAAAACTAGTTAAATCAACTCATTAATTGATATTGTTTTAAGTAATAAAATCATGCGCTATCGTCCATCTGGAGAGTTTTGAATGCGACTTTGAGGAGAGAAGTGTCAGGTACAAGTGGAATGAAACACATAATAAATAAGTCGCTGATTTTCAATTCATGCATGGATTATGTGGGAGTTACAGATCAATTTTAGTATGATCAAATAGAGTTCTATTGGTAGTGTGGTGACGTTATACCTATATATATGTATAAAGATCCATCACAGTTTACGTGTATTAATGTAACAATTCAATGATTCCATGTCGAAGCTTGTAGATTATAGAATATTTTCATCACCAGGAAAAGTGTCTAAAGAACCAGAAATAAATAAGTAGTAAAAAGATTAAAATATCGCTGCTCGACCGACCAATACTTAAACTTTTGTAATGCGTATCATTCATTTATTACTGACGACGTATTTAGTGTTTATTTCATTTCACGAAGGAACCGGAGGTCGAGGGTCGTCTATAAGGACTAAAGGCTTTAAAAATGGGAAAAAATCTACATCATGGCGATTAAAATATTTAAGAAGAATATCAGAACAGTTAAATCCAGGTTTAAAGTTGCTTAGTTTAAAGGATATTAACTCAAAGAATTATTTTACAAAAGATAAGCTTGGACAGATTGTGGAAGATGATACGACAGTAAAGCATGTTCCAAGAATACGTAAGTTAAATAGCTAAATATATACTTGTTATATAAACATCCAAACTTTGATAACTCGAAATGCACGTGGCTTCCACTTATTTACGAACTCAAGTTCTTCCAGTTGGCTCACCTCACTATAACAAATAAAAACTTTTGGATAGAAATAATAACTGTGAATCCTCCATTTTCGAGTTACCGAAGTTCTACTGTTTTTTATCTATCTGAAGAATCAAAGGTAAATGTGATTAAATTTGCTTTTAAATCTTTATTCCTTTTGGGAATTTGTAAAAATATTTATATTGCATTTCTATCAGAATTGTATTTTGTAAGTTTTAAAGTTAGATGTCACCCACTTAAAAACGATATGCAAAATGGATAAACACAAAAGATTGCCTTTAAAGCTTTTGACGTGGTAATCACGCTTACTTACTTTATTCTACCTGAGCAGGTGATTGCTTGAATGGAACTGTTTTCTTTTTATATATCTTTTCTTCAAATACGTTCATGTGAATTCTTGTCATAAAACGGTCAGATGTGGTATGCATTATGACATCTTAATGGTAAAAGACATTCGACACATTAGCTGAAAACTGAAAATAGACCTTAACGTTTTTATAATAAGATTACACGGCACGTTTACGACGAGCACAAAATCAGAAAATACCAGTCTCATTTTACTACTCTCGCTTTAATTATTTGACTTAAAAGGTTTCCTTATCACGATTCCGTGGGATATATCACCCAGTTTAATTACCATATTGGATAAACCTTAAAACCTTAAAGCTAATTGGTAGATTATTGATGAATTAATATAGGAGGAAAGAGATTTTGTAATAATGAAACAACACTCCGAAACAAAACAACACAGAAATTTGAATTCAATTTTTACTTCCTCTTAATAGAGAATTAAGATAAAAATACATAAACCGTTTCTAAGTTTAATAAAGATGGCGTTATCAGCATTACTAACTCAGCAAATATACTTAAAAGAACTAAAACTCGCGACTCGTACACTATCTTAGACGCCAGAACCAAATGTTCCTGAAGAAGGTTTTCCTGTATGCCGCATACGCTACTCTGAACACGAAACAAAATAATAAAAAAAACCACATCGAGACCATTTGAATTTTTATAAAAAAAACTCTATTATTTTAAGCACTACCAATAATGTTGAAGTCCCGACTTCTGACTTTGATGGACACCGAACGTAGTCAGAAAAGTATTACAAATTGTGTGCTTCAAATACTGCTGTAGATCAAAACTATTCGTTTAACTTTACATTAAGTGGAAACGATATTATAAAACTTGCTCATATAGTCAATATTTCGGCTTTAAAAAGCCTTTTTCAAGACACTAGATAACTTGAATTGTATTACATCTTTCTATCCACTTCCATCTCCATTTCAGAAAAAATAATTACATTTAGTGATTTAAAATTAACTGTTTATAATTTTTTTACCATTTCTATTACGCAAAATTATAAAAATGTTCGATGAACACGTATATTTCTACTGAAAGTATCTATATTATTTTTAATTTTTTATTCAACACATACTACAGTCTTTAACAGATAAATGGTATCGTAAATGATGTACGAAATACATTGGAAGATATATAGTCAGTCTCGTTACATGTTTTGGATGCGTTTGCTGTTGTTGAACAACTTCTTCCATTTCTAATAGTATGTTTTCTGATTATTAGACAAAGAATAATGATTTCCTTTGTGTTGTGTCGCAATGATAGTTCTTTGTTAACTTTAAATTTTAAAGGTATGCATTTTCTGAATTGTGTTGTTATGTTGTTTTATTATTTATCTTGTATTCATGGTTGGGTTAACAGTTGTTATATGCATGTTTTACAGTTACAACCTTTTTATATTCCATTTTAAATATGCATATTTAAAGACAACAGAATAAAAATGAATTGGGCTAATCAACACTGAACATCTGTTTATAATATAAAGAACCATGTTTATCATCAGTGGTCTTAATACGTGTTTGGGTTTGGTTGTGTTTGTTTTTTTCCGTTTGTTGTTTCGTGGTCTCGTTAGTACTGGGTATTCGTCCTATATCTTCATAATCTTAAGTATGGAGAATAGTGGATATAATGTGACCTAGTGAGATACGACTGATTCATGTGACCTAGTGAGTTTGAAATAAAAGATACGACTGATTCATGTGACCTGGTGAGTTTGAAATAAAAGATACGACTGATTCATGTGACCTGGTGAGTTTGAAATAAAAGATACGACTGATTCATGTGACCTAGTGAGTTTGAAATAAAAGATACGACTGATTCATGTGACCTGGTGAGTTTGAAATAAAAGATAAGGCTGATTTATCAAGTTCTAATTCATATTATGATTTAAAACTCAAGAATGGCACTAACAAAGGAATAAATCTGAAGCTATATGTCAAGAATGGCACCAACAAAGGACTAAATCTGAAGCTATATGTCAAGAATGGCACCAACAAAGGACTAAATCTGAAGCTATATGTCAAGAATGGCACCAACAAAAGACTAAATCTGAAGCTTTATGACAAACGTGGTGCCTTTAATTTTTCTTTTGTTAACCTTCCTGTTATATGCAGCATTATGCATGGTTTTTTGCTAATGGTGTATATATTCCACATTTACAACGCTATGTAAGAGCAAGATGCTTACAAATAGATTGTTGACTCTGGGATAATGTAGGCCTAACTTTATCATGGGCCACAACGATTTTTATGACCTTTATCACAATATAATTGATAGTATGATACCTCTGAATCCAAAATTAACATTGAATATATGTGACGTCCCGCATTTCTTGCATTCTAAATCTTGATTTTGCACTTGACGGGGTTAGTTGTTAAGACAGAATGTGGTTGCAGAGCACTCTATCTCACTTCCATGATAGAAGTTTGTGTTTTTACCTACTTTTGCGAGTTTTAAAAGTAATTGCTTTGCTTATTGGGTTGCGATTCGGATATGGACTGGAATGTTTATTTTGAATATGTAATTCCATGGGGTTATTAAACTTATTTTTTTCTTTTGACTTGAAGTTATCAAACTAAATAAGTAAAGATGCGAATCCATGTGCACACCACAGTCCAAACGCTATATAAAAGTTATGTAACTGGCAAATTACGTTTAACACGTGAACCTTCCTGTGTGTCCCTCAGGGATGTGAACCGGGTGCTCCTAAAGGGTAAGAAGTTTTTTTTAGCTCTTTATCAAATCTGTTTACTTTTAATATTCCTTTTCTATTCAGCAATAAACCTGTTTCTCTTGGTAATGGTGTATTTGTTTTACAATAATACCCTATATAACGCTTATTCACAGTACGAGAACTTTATGCAAGCTGCTAACCAATAAATTGTTGACGTAAGGATATTGTTAGCCTAGGCTCATCAACGCCCTCAAAAAGTTTTGTCGCAATACTTTTGATAAGTGTGTTGTGTCTTTCAAAAATAACATTTGATAAATTTGACATCCCATAGTTCTATGTTTCCTTTCATTTCCAATTTTGAATACACACGTGGCGGTGTAGCTAGCTTAAGAAGACACACTTACCCTTCCTGAGCACCTGAGCATCCGGCCTCACTGCCTCATTGAAGTTCACTTCTTTAACCTAGTTTTGCTGCTTTTTCAACATTTTAATTTTGCTTTGGTATTGTGATTTGGACATGGATTGGTATGTTTGTTTTTACTTTACTTTGGAATTGTGATTTGGACATGATTGATGTTTGTTTGCGGTTTTGAGTATCAGTTTTTAAAAGACCAGAATGCGTTTGTTTCTATTCAATTCATTCAATTCACATTACAGAACAATGTGTATTCGAATTGTTGCACCATTGCTTGTTGATTTGTTTCTTTATTCTTATGGAGAGAATTTATGCAGAACATTGTTAAATCTGGAGAGAAGACTGTCACCAAATCATTTAACTCAACATACAGATATATAGATGACGTTCTGTCTCTTAACAATCCTAAATTTGAAGACTATGTAAATGTCAGCTATCCTAGTTAGCTTAAATAAAAGACACGACTGATTCCTCAAGTTCTGTTTCATATTTAGACTTATACTTGAATTATGACACACACGAAAGTCTACATTTGAAACTTTATGACAAACGTGATGACTTTATGCAGCAATATACCTGCTTCTACTGCTTATGGTGTATTTGTTTCCCAATAAATACGCTATGGTAGAGCTTGTTCCCACTACGGGGACTTTGTACAACGAAGTAGGCTGCTTGCAAATAAATTGTTGACTTAGGGATATTGCAAGCCTAGGCTTATCAAGGCTCTCAAAAGTTTTATGGCCGTCATCTCAGTATTGTATATAAGTTTGATGTCTTTGTGCCCTGGATATATTTGACGTCTCATAGTTCCATTTTCCTTTCACACAATTTTGATTACACACGTGGCGGGTGTAAGCTAAACAGGAGGTGCTTACCCTTCCGGAGCACCCGGCCTCACTTTCCTAGTGGAAGTTCACGTGTCTAACCTAACTTTTGAGTTCCAAAGTTTTTTTACTTTGCTTCTGGATTGTATTTCGGACATGTATTAGTATGTTTGTTTTTGATTATGCAAATTTCAAATTTATAAATATCTATAATGAATTCATAAACATAGAAGGCAATACGTTTGTTATGCCAGATTATTGTTATCTTAATTTTCTGCTAGTTAAAGTCTGAGAATTATCTAAAACTAAAGTATACCATAGCTAAATTCGGTAAGATTTATTTTGGTCCTTTGGATATTTGTAACCCCCTGAATTTGTTTGGTTTAAGAACACACAGCATTCATACAAAGGGTTCTGACCTCAAAGACAGCATACATACGTCATAGCGGACGCATGCATTCCATATAAAGATTTATGATATAAAACCATTCTATATATATTTAATTTCAACGACGTGGCTTTTATTTTAGAACTTTAATTTATTATATATAAAAGTGCGAGTAAAAAGATTTGAAAAGGCAAACCCTTGACGTTTACAAAATTAATCAGAGAAATTAACTTATAAATAAAACCCTTTATAATTTCAATATGGATTTTAGCACATTTATTATATATATTTAGATCCAAACAAAGCAAGCTAGAATTTGACGCGCTTTATCATTGCATTAAATTAAAGACAATGTGTCGAGACAGAGGAGAACTTGTACACTTTATTGTCTAAATATATCATATGTTTAGTTTACATTAAAGATATAATTTGTATGGTATAGGTATAGGAATCTATGTAACACGCCTATCTTGTGGAGGTGGTGGAATAAATTTACAAAACGTAAATCTGCATTGATCATAAAGTGTCTCTCCAGTAAGAACATCTTTAGATAATTATTACTAAACATTTTATTCAATTTTGAAGCACTAGACGGTAGTGTTCGAAACAAAATTGTGGTTATAGGAATGAAGTTAATTTTTTGTTATGGAAGTATAAAAGAGTTGGACCTTTTGCACACTGAAAACGTCGCGTAGCGAATTATTTTATGTGTGCAAATTGTCCAATTCTTTAATACTTCCATAACTAAATGAAAAATTAATTTCATTTCTTATAATTCAATTTTTAAAATTGTTTTCAACAACAAATCAACAATTTTAACAACAATATAGCCGTAGTAAGTAAAAAACTAGCAACGTTATTGCGTAGACATTTAAATACCTCTGTAAGTCATCTACAATGAGATGACGTCACTGAAAGTCATTTATGCAAACGTAACACGAAAATCTGACCAATCAAAATGCTTATAACAAATGAAAATTGAACTATAATCTAAATATTTTAAAATGTTAAAATGAGAAAAATTAGAACCAAAATGTATTTTACTATGTCCACATATGACAATTAAATTATTTCATTAGACATGCTAATTGTTGCATTTTGGATAGTCTTTGTCCGCCGATCTTTAACTTTTTTAATGCAAGTCTTGATTTAATATAAAATTAATATTTCAACTCGCAGTTGGTAGTGTGTAGTCTAAACATAATTGCTGTGCATATATAACATATGTCTGATTCTTCGAGTTCTACTTCATATTTATACCTCAATGATGACACCTACTATATGCTAAAGGTCAAATCCGAAAGTTAAGAGTCCCCTTATATAACGTTTGTAAAACAGTCGTTTTGACAGTCTTAGCACTTAATGTTTTGTTAACTTACAAACGACTATTTTCATATACTATATGGAATGTTTTTCAAATGACATCATTGATCAAAGGTTAGAGTGAACTGCAAGTGGTAAAACAAATAAAAAGCTTTAAGAGACACTCTTTAAATATTGGCTAAATGAATAGAAAATACTATTAAAGGCTATAAAAACTTATTAACATGTTATTACGAAGAAAAAATATACCATTTTTTCAGTTTAACAAAGCAGGCTGCTTGCAAATAAATTGTTGACAGTGATATTGCAAGCATAGGCTAATCAAGGCCCTCAAAAAGTTTTATGGCCGTCATCATAGTATTGGTGATAAGTTTGATGTATTTGTGTCCAGGATTGCTCTGGATATATTTGACGTCCTATATTTCCATATTCCTTTCACACAATATTGATAAGCTAGTAAATCTGGAGTTGCTTAACCTTGCGGGGAACCCGGTCTCACTTCCCACATGGATCACCTGACTTGTCAGTTCAAAAGTTTTTACAATGCTCCTAGATTGTGATTCGGACATGGATTGGTATGTTTGTTTATACTTTGCTCCTAGATTGTGATTCGGACATGGATTGGTATGTTTGTTTTTGATAACAATCCATTATGTACTGAAAATACTAAAATGTTTATAGAGTGGGAAAACATGGTTTTGGTGACTGTATTTAATGATTATTTATTTTTCGTGTAACGTCCATTTCCTACTGCAAAAAGTATCATTTTTGCCAAAAAATTTAGTTGACGTAGAAAAAAGAATTTTATTTATGTTTTGGAATCGAAAACAAACATACTAATCCATGTCCTAATCACAATCCAGAAACAGGCAAAAACTTTGGAACAGACAAATAAATCTCAAACCGCCACGAGTGTAATCAAAATTGTGTGAAAGGAACTATGAGACGTCAAATATATCCAGGGCAATCCTGGACACAGAGACATCAAACTTATCAACAATACTGTGATGACGGCCATAAAACTTTTTAAAGGGCCTTGATAAGCATAGGCTTGCATTATCACTGGGTCAACAATTTATTTGCAAGCAGCCTGCTTTGTTGTACAAAGTCTCCGTAGTAGGAACAAGTTCTACCATAGCGTATTAATTATTGAAATGGAAAGTTGACAATAGAACAATTGACGTCATCCCGTTTGGCATAAAGTTTCAAATGCAGCATTTCGTGAGTGTCAATATTGAGGCATACGTCTAAATATGAAGTAGAACTTAATGAAGCAGTCGTATCGTCTATTTCAAGCTTACCAGGGCGGATACAGGATTTTTTGAAAGGGGGGGTTGAGAACTATCCAGGATTTTTTGAAAGGGGGGGGGGTTGAGATCTATACAGGATTTTTAATAGGGAGGGGCGAAAATTATATCAATGCTAGATGCGAGCGCCGAAGGCGCGAGTTTCCAGAGACGATAGGTCTAGGGCAGAGCCCCGATGGGGCCAAGAAAATTATTTTAATCAGTCGATATCTCACACTCTCTCTCTCTCTTTAAATTTTTCAAAGGGGGGGGGGGGTTGCAACCCCCGCAACCCCTCCCCTAAATCCGCCACTGCTTACTAGGGTAGATGACATTCACATAATTTCAAAATGTAGGAATGTTAATAGATCGTCATCGATATAACTCCATATCTCTATGTGGAGTTAAATGATTTGGCGACAGCTTTTGCTTCTCTCCTCTCCAGATTTAAGAACTGGGCATGCAATGATGCGGCTTTAACGTCTACGGTTTACTTCCACTGAAAAAAATAATGACGTGGATTTTCTGATCTGTGACGATCGATTGCAAATAAAGCAAAGTGTACACAACATCAATCAATATTAAGTCTGTATGAAACGAATGAAATAGAATCAATGGTTATAATTAAATTTTCAGATTAGCGAGGACATTTAAATACAGTATTCACAAATATAATGCTTTTATCAAGACAATACTAAAACCTAAATGGTACGCACGAATCCATTGCGTTCTTAACGAAGGACAAGGAGTTGTTACGTCGTTAACTATCGTTACTTTTAAAGACATGTTCTATTCCATCCAATGGAATATCTATATATATTATAAAATTGTACCTTTATCTAGTCTTATTAATTTTATCATTATTTATATTGTATACTCGTATTATGGCGATAGTCTAGGTCGTTCACTTCTGATGTCCATGTTTATACCCGTGTATTGTAATATTGAGGCGTTTCGTATTATGGCGATAGTCATAGTTCGTTCACTTCTGATGTCGATGTTTATACCCGTGTATTGTAATATTGAGGCGTTTCGTATTATGGCAATAGTCATAGGTCGTTCACTTCTGATGTCCATGTTTATACCCGTGTAATGTAATATTGAGGCGTTTCGTATTATGGCGATAGTCATAGGTCGTTCACTTTTGATGTCGATACCCGTGTATTGTAATTTGAGGCGTTTCGTATTATGGCGATAGTCATAGGTCGTTCACTTCTGATGTCGATGTTTATACCCGTGTATTGTAATATTGAGGCGTTTCGTATTATGGCAATAGTCATAGGTCGTTCACTTCTGATGTCCATGTTTATACCCGTGTAATGTAATATTGAGGCGTTTCGTATTATGGCGATAGTCATAGGTCGTTCACTTTTGATGTCGATGTTTATACCCGTGTATTGTAATATTGAGGCGTTTCGTATTATGGCGATAGTCATAGGTCGTTCACTTCTGATGTCGATGTTTATACCCGTGTATTGTAATATTGAGGCGTTTCGTATTATGGCGATAGTCATAGGTCGTTCACTTCTGATGTCGATGTTTATACCCGTGTATTGTAATATTGAGGCGTTTCGTATTATGGCGATAGTCATAGGTCGTTCACTTCTGATGTCGATGTTTATACCCGTGTATTGTAATATTGAGGCGTTTCGTATTATGGCGATAGTCATAGTTCGTTCACTTCTGATGTCGATGTTTATACCCGTGTATTGTAATATTGAGGCGTTTCGTATTATGGCGATAGTCATAGTTCGTTCACTTCTGATGTCCATGTTTATACCCGTGTATTGTAATTTTGAGGCGTTTGGTATTATGGCGATAGTCATAGGTCGTTCACTTCTGATGTCGATGTTTATACCCGTGTATTGTAATATTGAGGCGTTTCGTATTATGGCGATAGTCATAGGTCGTTCACTTTTGATGTCGATACCCGTGTATTGTAATATTGAGGCGTTTCGTATTATGGCGATAGTCATAGGTCGTTCACTTCTGATGTCCATGTTTATACCCGTGTATTGTAATATTGAGGCGTTTCGTATTATGGCGATAGTCATAGTTCGTTCACTTCTGATGTCCATGTTTATACCCGTGTATTGTAATATTGAGGCGTTTCGTATTATGGCGATAGTCATAGGTCGTTCACTTCTGATATCCATGTTTATACCCGTGTAATGTAATATTGAGGCGTTTCGTATTATGGCGATAGTCATAGGTCGTTCACTTCTGATGTCGATACCCGTGTAATGTAATATTGAGGCGTTTCGTATTATGGCGATAGTCATAGTTCGTTCACTTTTGATGTCGATACCCGTGTATTGTAATATTGAGGCGTTTCGTATTATGGCGATAGTCATAGTTCGTTCACTTCTGATGTCCATGTTTATACCCGTGTATTGTAATATTGAGGCGTTTCGTATTATGGCGATAGTCATAGGTCGTTCACTTCTGATGTCGATGTTTATACCCGTGTATTGTAATATTGAGGCGTTTCGTATTATGGCGATAGTCATAGGTCGTTCACTTCTGATGTCGATGTTTATACCGTGTAATGTAATATTGAGGCGTTTCGTATTATGGCGATAGTCATAGGTCGTTCACTTCTGATGTCCATGTTTATACCCGTGTAATGTAATATTGAGGCGTTTCGTATTATGGCGATAGTCATAGGTCGTTCACTTCTGATGTCCATGTTTATACCCGTGTATTGTAATATTGAGGCGTTTCGTATTATGGCGATAGTCATAGGTCGTTCACTTCTGATGTCGATGTTTATACCCGTGTATTGTAATATTGAGGCGTTTCGTATTATGGCGATAGTCATAGTTCGTTCACTTCTGATGTCGATGTTTATACCCGTGTATTGTAATATTGAGGCGTTTCGTATTATGGCGATAGTCATAGGTCGTTCACTTCTGATGTCGATGTTTATACCCGTGTAATGTAATATTGAGGCGTTTCGTATTATGGCGATAGTCATAGGTCGTTCACTTTTGATGTCGATACCCGTGTATTGTAATATTGAGGCGTTTTGTATTATGGCGATAGTCATAGGTCGTTCACTTTTGATGTCGATACCCGTGTAATGTAATATTGAGGCGTTTCGTATTATGGCGATAGTCATAGGTCGTTCACTTTTGATGTTTATACCCGTGTATTGTAATATTGAGGCGTTTCGTATTATGGCGATAGTCATAGGTCGTTCACTTTTGATGTCGATACCCGTGTATTGTAATATTGAGGCGTTTCGTATTATGGCGATAGTCATAGTTCGTTCACTTCTGATGTCGATGTTTATACCCGTGTATTGTAATATTGAGGCGTTTCGTATTATGGCGATAGTCATAGTTCGTTCACTTCTGATGTCCATGTTTATACCCGTGTATTGTAATATTGAGGCGTTTCGTATTATGGCGATAGTCATAGTTCGTTCACTTCTGATGTCGATGTTTATACCCGTGTATTGTAATATTGAGGCGTTTCGTATTATGGCGATAGTCATAGGTCGTTCACTTCTGATGTCGATGTTTATACCCGTGTATTGTAATATTGAGGCGTTTCGTATTATGGCGATAGTCATAGTTCGTTCACTTCTGATGTCGATGTTATACCCGTGTAATGTAATATTGAGGCGTTTCGTATTATGGCGATAGTCATAGTTCGTTCACTTCTGATGTCGATGTTTATACCCGTGTATTGTATATTGAGGCGTTTCGTATTATGGCGATAGTCATAGTTCGTTCACTTCTGATGTCGATGTTTATACCCGTGTATTGTAATATTGAGGCGTTTCGTATTATGGCGATAGTCATAGTTCGTTCACTTCTGATGTCCATGTTTATACCTGTGTATTGTAATATTGAGGCGTTTCGTATTATGGCGATAGTCATAGTTCGTTCACTTCTGATGTCGATGTTTATACCCGTGTAATGTAATATTGAGGCGTTTCGTATTATGGCGAAAGTCATAGGTCGTTCACTTCTGATGTCCATGTTTATACCCGTGTATTGTAATATTGAGGCGTTTCGTATTATGGCATTAGCCATAGGTCGTTCACTTCTGATGTCCATGTTTATACCCGTGTATTGTAATATTGAGGCGTTTGGTATTATGGCGATAGTCATAGTTCGTTCACTTCTGATGGCGATGTTTATACCCGTGTATTGTAATATTGAGGCGTTTCGTATTATGGCGATAGTCATAGTTCGTTCACTTCTGATGTCGATGTTTATACCCGTGTAATGTAATATTGAGGCGTTTCGTATTATGGCGATAGTCATAGGTCGTTCACTTCTGATGTCCATGTTTATACCCGTGTAATGTAATATTGAGGCGTTTCGTATTATGGCGATAGTCATAGTTCGTTCACTTCTGATGTCGATGTTTATACCCGTGTATTGTAATATTGAGGCGTTTCGTATTATGGCGATAGTCATAGGTCGTTCACTTCTGATGTCGATGTTTATACCCGTGTATTGTAATATTGAGGCGTTTCGTATTATGGCGATAGTCATAGGTCGTTCACTTCTGATGTCGATACCCGTGTATTGTAATATTGAGGCGTTTCGTATTATGGCGATAGTCATAGGTCGTTCACTTCTGATGTCCATGTTTATACCCGTGTATTGTAATATTGAGGCGTTTCGTATTATGGCGATAGTCATAGTTCGTTCACTTCTGATGTCCATGTTTATACCCGTGTATTGTAATATTGAGGCGTTTTCGTATTATGGCGATAGTCATAGGTCGTTCACTTCTGATATCCATGTTTATACCCGTGTATTGTAATATTGAGGCGTTTCGTATTATGGCGATAGTCATAGGTCGTTCACTTCTGATGTCGATACCCGTGTAATGTAATATTGAGGCGTTTCGTATTATGGCGATAGTCATAGTTCGTTCACTTTTGATGTCGATACCCGTGTATTGTAATATTGAGGCGTTTCGTATTATGGCGATAGTCATAGTTCGTTCACTTCTGATGTCCATGTTTATACCCGTGTATTGTAATATTGAGGCGTTTCGTATTATGGCGATAGTCATAGGTCGTTCACTTCTGATGTCGATGTTTATACCCGTGTAATGTAATATTGAGGCGTTTCGTATTATGGCGATAGTCATAGGTCGTTCACTTCTGATGTCCATGTTTATACCCGTGTAATGTAATATTGAGGCGTTTCGTATTATGGCGATAGTCATAGGTCGTTCACTTCTGATGTCCATGTTTATACCCGTGTATTGTAATATTGAGGCGTTTCGTATTATGGCGATAGTCATAGGTCGTTCACTTCTGATGTCGATGTTTATACCCGTGTATTGTAATATTGAGGCGTTTCGTATTATGGCGATAGTCATAGTTCGTTCACTTCTGATGTCGATGTTTATACCCGTGTATTGTAATATTGAGGCGTTTCGTATGATGGCGATAGTCATAGGTCGTTCACTTCTGATGTCGATGTTTATACCCGTGTAATGTAATATTGAGGCGTTTCGTATTATGGCGATAGTCATAGGTCGTTCACTTTTGATGTCGATACCCGTGTATTGTAATATTGAGGCGTTTTGTATTATGGCGATAGTCATAGGTCGTTCACTTTTGATGTCGATACCCGTGTATTGTAATATTGAGGCGTTTCGTATTATGGCGATAGTCATAGGTCGTTCACTTTTGATGTTTATACCCGTGTATTGTAATATTGAGGCGTTTCGTATTATGGCGATAGTCATAGGTCGTTCACTTTGATGTCGATACCCGTGTATTGTAATATTGAGACGTTTCGTATTATGGCGATAGTCATAGTTCGTTCACTTCTGATGTCCATGTTTATACCCGTGTATTGTAATATCGAGGCGTTTCGTATTATGGATAGTCATAGTTCGTTCACTTCTGATGTCGATGTTTATACCCTGTATTGTAATATTGAGGCGTTTCGTATTATGGCGATAGTCATAGTTCGTTCACTTCTGATGTCCATGTTTATACCCGTGTATTGTAATATTGAGGCGTTTCGTATTATGGCGATAGTCATAGTTCGTTCACTTCTGATGTCGATGTTTATACCCGTGTATTGTAATATTGAGGCGTTTCGTATTATGGCGATAGTCATAGGTCGTTCACTTCTGATGTCGATGTTTATACCCGTGTATTGTAATATTGAGGCGTTTCGTATTATGGCGATAGTCATAGTTCGTTCACTTCTGATGTCGATGTTTTATACCCGTGTAATGTAATATTGAGGCGTTTCGTATATATGGCGAGAGTCATAGTTCGTTCACTTCTGATGTCGATGTTTATACCGTGTATTGTAATATTGAGGCGTTTCGTATTATGGCGATAGTCATAGTTCGTTCACTTCTGATGTCGATGTTTATACCGTGTATTGTAATATTGAGGCGTTTCGTATTATGGCGATAGTCATAGTTCGTTCACTTCTGATGTCCATGTTTATACCGTGTATTGTAATATTGAGGCGTTTCGTATTATGGCGATAGTCATAGTTCGTTCACTTCTGATGTCGATGTTTATACCCGTGTAATGTAATATTGAGGCGTTTCGTATTATGGCGAAGTCATAGGTCGTTCACTTCTGATGTCCATGTTTATACCCGTGTATTGTAATATTGAGGCGTTTCGTATTATGGCATTAGCCATAGTCGTTCACTTCTGATGTCCATGTTTATACCCGTGTATTGTAATATTGAGGCGTTTGTATTATGGCGATAGTCATAGTTCGTTCACTTCTGATGGCGATGTTTATACCCGTGTATTGTAATATTGAGGCGTTTCGTATTATGGCGATAGTCATAGTTCGTTCACTTCTGATGTCGATGTTTATACCCGTGTAATGTAATTTGAGGCGTTTCGTATTATGGCGATAGTCATAGGTCGTTCACTTCTGATGTCCATGTTTATACCCGTGTAATGTAATATTGAGGCGTTTCGTATTATGGCGATAGTCATAGTTCGTTCACTTCTGATGTCGATGTTTATACCGTGTATTGTAATATTGAGGCGTTTCGTATTATGGCGATAGTCATAGGTCGTTCACTTCTGATGTCGATGTTTATACCCGTGTATGTAATATTGAGGCGTTTCGTATTATGGCGATAGTCATAGGTCGTTCACTTCTGATGTCGATGTTTATACCCGTGTAATAATATTGAGGCGTTTCGTATTATGGCGATAGTCCATAGTTCGTTCACTTCTGATGTCCATGTTTATACCCGTGTATTGTAATATTGAGGCGTTTCGTATTATGGCATTAGCCATAGGTCGTTCACTTCTGATGTCCATGTTTATACCCGTGTATTGTAATATTGAGGCGTTTGGTATTATGGCGATAGTCATAGTTCGTTCACTTCTGATGGCGATGTTTATACCCGTGTATTGTAATATTGAGGCGTTTCGTATTATGGCGATAGTCATAGTTCGTTCACTTCTGATGTCGATGTTTATACCCGTGTAATGTAATATTGAGGCGCGTTTCGTATTATGGCGATAGTCATAGTTCGTTCACTTCTGATGTCCATGTTTATACCCGTGTAATGTAATATTGAGGCGTTTCGTATTATGGCGATAGTCATAGTCGTTCACTTCTGATGTCGATGTTTATACCGTGTATTGTAATATTGAGGCGTTTCGTATTATGGCGATAGTCATAGGTCGTCACTTCTGATGTCGATGTTTATACCCGTGATTGTAATATTGAGGCGTTTCGTATTATGGCGATAGTCATAGTCGTTCACTTCTGATGTCGATGTTTATACCCGTGTAATGTAATATTGAGGCGTTTCGTATTATGGCGATAGTCATAGTTCGTTCACTTCTGATGTCCATGTTTATACCCGTGTATTGTAATATTGAGGCGTTTCGTATTATGGCGATAGTCATAGTTCTTTCACTTCTGATGTCCATGTTTTACCGTGTATTGTAATATTGAGGCGTTTCGTATTATGGCGATAGTCATAGTTCGTTCACTTCTGATGTCCATGTTTATACTCGTGTATTGTAATATTGAGGCGTTTCGTATTATGGCGATAGTCATAGTCGTTCACTTCTGATGTCCATGTTTATACCCGTGTATTGTAATATGAGGCCTTTGGTATTATGGCGATAGTCATAGTTCGTTCACTTTGATGTCCATGTTTATACCCGTGTATTGTAATATTGAGGCGTTTCGTATTATGGCGATAGTCATAGGTCGTTCACTTCTGATGTCGATGTTTATACCCGTGTAATGTAATATTGAGGCGTTTGGTATTATGGCGATAGTCATAGGTCGTTCACTTCTGATGTCCATGTTATACCCGTGTATTGTAATATTGAGGCGTTTCGTATTATGGCGATAGTCATAGTTCGTTCACTCTGATGTCGATGTTTATACCCGTGTATTGTAATATTGAGGCGTTTCGTATTATGGCGATAGTCATAGTTCGTTCACTTTTGATGTCGATACCCGTGTATTGTAATATGAGGCGTTTCGTATTATGGCGATAGTCATAGTTCGTTCACTTTTGATGTCGATGATACCCGTGTATTGTAATATTGAGGCGTTTCGTATTATGGCGATAGTCATAGTTCGTTCACTTCTGATGTCGATGTTTATACCCGTGTATTGTAATATTGAGGCGTTTCGTATTATGGCGATAGTCATAGTTCGTTTACTTCTGATGTCGATGTTTATACCCGTGTATTGTAATATTGAGGCGTTTCGTATTATGGCGATAGTCATAGTTCGTTCACTTCTGATGTCGATGTTTATACCCGTGTATTGTAATATTGAGGCGTTTCGTATTATGGCGATAGTCATAGTTCGTTCACTTTTGATGTCGATACCCGTGTATTGTAATATTGAGGCGCTTCGTATTATGGCGATAGTCATAGTTCGTTCACTTTGATGTCGATACCCGTGTATTGTAATATTGAGGCGTTTCGTATTATGGCGATAGTCATAGTTCGTTCACTTCTGATGTCGATGTTATACCCGTGTATTGTAATATTGAGGCGTTTCGTATTATGGCGATAGTCATAGTTCGTTCACTTTTGATGTCGATACCCGTGTATTGTAATATTGAGGCGTTTCGTATTATGGCGATAGTCATAGTTCGTTCACTTTGATGTCGATGTTACCCGTGTATTGTAATATTGAGGCGTTTCGTATTATGGCGATAGTCATAGTTCGTTCACTTTTGATGTCGATACCCGTGTATTGTAATATTGAGGCGTTTCGTATTATGGCGATAGTCATAGTTCGTTCACTTTGATGTCGATACCCGTGTATTGTAATATTGAGGCGTTTCGTATTATGGCGATAGTCATAGTTCGTTACATTCTGATGTCGATGTTTATACCCGTGTATTGTAATATTGAGGCGTTTCGTATTATGGCGATAGTCATAGTTCGTTTACTTCTGATGTCGATGTTTATACCCGTGTATTGTAATATTGAGGCGTTTCGTATTATGGCGATAGTCATAGTTCGTTCACTTCTGATGTCGATGTTTATACCCGTGTATTGTAATATTGAGGCGTTTCGTATTATGGCGATAGTCATAGTTCGTTCACTTTTGATGTCGATACCCGTGTATTGTAATATTGAGGCGCTTCGTATTATGGCGATAGTCATAGTTCGTTCACTTTTGATGTCGATACCCGTGTATTGTAATATTGAGGCGTTTCGTATTATGGCGATAGTCATAGTTCGTTCACTTCTGATGTCGAGTTTATACCCGTGTATTGTAATATTGAGGCGTTTCGTATTAGGCGATGTCAATAGTCGTTCATTTTGATGTCGATACCGTGTATTGTAATATTGAGGCGTTTTCGTATTATGGCGATAGTCATACTTCGTTCACTTCTGATGTCGATGTTTATACCCGTGTATTGTAATATTGAGGCGTTTCGTATTATGGCGATAGTCATAGGGTCGTTCATTTCTGATGTCGATGTTTATAACCCGTGTATTGTAATATTGAGGCGTTCGTATTATGGCGATAGTCATAGGTCGTTCACTTTTGATGTCGATACCCGTGTATTGTAATATTGAGGCGTTTCGTATTATGGCGATAGTCATAGTTCGTTCACTTCTGATGTCGATGTTTATACCCGTGTAATGTAATATTGAGGCGTTTCGTATTATGGCGATAGTCATAGTTCGTTCATTCTGATGTCCATGTTTATACCCGTGTAATGTAATATTGAGGCGTTTCGTATTATGGCGATAGTCATAGGTCGTTCACTTTGATGTCGATGTTTATACCCGTGTATTGTAATATTGAGGCGTTGGTATTATGGCGATAGTCATAGTTCGTTCACTTCTGATTGTCGATGTTTATACCCGTGTATTGTAATATTGAGGCGTTTCGTATTATGGCGATAGTCATAGGTCGTTCACTTCTGATGTCGATGTTTATACCCGTGTATTGTAATATTGAGGCGTTTCGTATTATGGCGATAGTCATAGGTCGTTCACTTCTGATGTCGATGTTTATACCCGTGTAATGTAATATTGAGGCGTTTCGTATTATGGCGATAGTCATAGTTCGTTCACTTCTGATGTCCAGATTTATACCCGTGTATTGTAATATTGAGGCGTTTCGTATTATGGCGATAGTCATAGTTTCGTTCACGTTCTGATGTCCATGTTTATACCCGTGTATTGTAATATTGAGGCGTTTCGTATTATGGCGATAGTCATAGTTCGTTCACTTCTGATGTCCATGTTTATACTCGTGTATTGTAATATTGAGGCGTTTCGTATTATGGCGATAGTCATAGTTCGTTCACTTCTGATGTCCATGTTTATACCCGTGTATTGTAATATTGAGGCCTTTGGTATTATGGCGATAGTCATAGTTCGTTCACTTCTGATGTCCATGTTTATACCCGTGTATTGTAATATTGAGGCGTTTCGTATTATGGCGATAGTCATAGGTCGTTCACTTCTGATGTCGATGTTTATACCCGTGTAATGTAATATTGAGGCGTTTGGTATTATGGCGATAGTCATAGGTCGATCACTTCTGATGTCCATGTTTATACCCGTGTATTGTAATATTGAGGCGTTTCGTATTATGGCGATAGTCATAGTTCGTTCACTTCTGATGTCGATGTTTATACCCGTGTATTGTAATATTGAGGCGTTTCGTATTATGGCGATAGTCATAGTTCGTTCACTTTGATGTCGATACCCGTGTATTGTAATTTGAGGCGTTTCGTATTATGGCGATAGTCATAGTTCGTTCACTTTTGATGTCGATACCCGTGTATTGTAATATTGAGGCGTTTCGTATTATGGCGATAGTCATAGTTCGTTCACTTCTGATGTCGATGTTTATACCCGTGTATTGTAATATTGAGGCGTTTCGTATTATGGCGATAGTCATAGTTCGTTCACTTCTGATGTCGATGTTTATACCCGTGTATTGTAATATTGAGGCGTTTCGTATTAATATTATGGCGATAGTCATAGTTCGTTCACTTCTGATGTCGATGTTTATACCCGTGTATTGTAATATTGAGGCGTTTCGTATTATGGCGATAGTCATAGTTCGTTCACTTTTGATGTCGATACCCGTGTATTGTAATATTGAGGCGTTTCGTATTATGGCGATAGTCATAGTTCGTTCACTTTTGATGTCGATACCCGTGTATTGTAATATTGAGGCGTTTCGTATTATGGCGATAGTCATAGTTCGTTCACTTCTGATGTCGATGTTTATACCCGTGTATTGTAATATTGAGGCGTTTCGTATTATGGCGATAGTCATAGTTCGTTCACTTTTGATGTCGATACCCGTGTATTGTAATATTGAGGCGTTTCGTATTATGGCGATAGTCATACTTCGTTCACTTCTGATGTCGATGTTTATACCCGTGTATTGTAATATTGAGGCGTTTCGTATTATGGCGATAGTCATAGGTCGTTCACTTCTGATGTCGATGTTTATACCCGTGTATTGTAATATTGAGGCGTTTCGTATTATGGCGATAGTCATAGGTCGTTCACTTTTGATGTCGATACCCGTGTATTGTAATATTGAGGCGTTTCGTATTATGGCGATAGTCATAGTTCGTTCACTTCTGATGTCGATGTTTATACCCGTGTAATGTAATATTGAGGCGTTTCGTATTATGGCGATAGTCATAGTTCGTTCACTTCTGATGTCCATGTTTATACCCGTGTAATGTAATATTGAGGCGTTTCGTATTGTGGCGATAGTCATAGGTCGTTCACTTTTGATGTCGATGTTTATACCCGTGTATTGTAATATTGAGGCGTTTGGTATTATGGCGATAGTCATAGTTCGTTCACTTCTGATGTCGATGTTTATACCCGTGTATTGTAATATTGAGGCGTTTGGTATTATGGCGATAGTCATAGTTCGTTCACTTCTGATGTCGATGTTTATACCCGTGTATTGTAATATTGAGGCGTTTCGTATTATCGCGATAGTCATAGTTCGTTCACTTCTGATGTCGATGTTTATACCCGTGTATTGTAATATTGAGGCGTTTCGTATTATGGCGATAGTCATAGTTCGTTCACTTCTGATGTCAATGTTTATACCCGTGTATTGTAATATTGAGGCGTTTGGTATTATGGCGATAGTCATAGTTCGTTCACTTCTGATGTCGATGTTTATACCCGTGTAATGTAATATTGAGGCGTTTCGTATTATGGCGATAGTTATAGGTCGTTCACTTCTGATGTCGATGTTTATACCCGTGTATTGTAATATTGAGGCGTTTCGTATTATGGCGATAGTCATAGGTCGTTCACTTCTGATGTCGATGTTTATACCCGTGTATTGTAATATTGAGGCGTTTCGTATTATGGCGATAGTCATAGGTCGTTCACTTCTGATGTCGATGTTTATACCCGTGTATTGTAATATTGATGCGTTTGGTATTATGGCGATAGTCATAGTTCGTTCACTTCTGATGTCCATGTTTATACCCGTGTATTGAAATATTGAGGCGTTTGGTATTATGGCGATAGTCATAGTTCGTTCACTTCTGATGTCGATGTTTATACCCGTGTAATGTAATATTGAGGCGTTTGGTATTATGGCGATAGTCATAGGTCGTTCACTTCTGATGTCGATGTTTATACCCGTGTATTGTAATATTGAGGCGTTTGGTATTATGGCGATAGTCATAGTTCGTTCACTTCTGATGTCCATGTTTATACCCGTGTATTGTAATATTGAGGCGTTTGGTATTATGGCGATAGTCATAGTTCGTTCACTTCTGATGTCGATGTTTATACCCGTGTATTGTAATATTGAGGCGTTTGGTATTATGGCGATAGTCATAGTTCGTTCACTTCTGATGTCCATGTTTATACCCGTGTATTGTAATATTGAGGCGTTTCGTATTATGGCGATAGTCATAGGTCGTTCACTTTTGATGTCGATACCCGTGTAATGTAATATTGAGGCGTTTCGTATTATGGCGATAGTCATAGGTCGTTCACTTCTGATGTCCATGTTTATACCCGTGTATTGTAATATTAAGGCGTTTCGTATTATGGCGATAGTCATAGGTCGTTCACTTCTGATGTCGATACCCGTGTATTGTAATATTGAGGCGTTTCGTATTATGGCGATAGTCATAGGTCGTTCACTTCTGATGTCGATGTTTATACCCGTGTATTGTAATATTGAGGCGTTTCGTATTATGGCGATAGTCATAGGTCGTTCACTTTTGATGTCGATGTTTATACCCGTGTATTGTAATATTGAGGCGTTTCGTATTATGGCGATAGTCATAGTTCGTTCACTTTTGATGTCGATGTTTATACCCGTGTAATGTAATTTTAAGGCGTTTGGTATTATGGCGATAGTCATAGGTCGTTCACTTCTGATGTCGATGTTTATACCCGTGTATTGTAATATTGAGGCGTTTCGTATTATGGCGATAGTCATAGTTCGTTCACTTTTGATGTCGATGTTTATACCCGTGTAATGTAATTTTGAGGCGTTTCGTATTATGGCGATAGTCATAGGTCGTTCACTTTTGATGTCGATGTTTATACCCGTGTATTGTAATATTGAGGCGTTTCGTATTATGGCGATAGTCATAGTTCGTTCACTTTTGATGTCGATGTTTATACCCGTGTATTGTAATATTGAGGCGTTTCGTATTATGGCGATAGTCATAGGTCGTTCACTTCTGATGTCGATGTTTATACCCGTGTATTGTAATATTGAGGCGTTTCGTATTATGGCGATAGTCATAGGTCGTTCACTTCTGATGTCGATGTTTATACCCGTGTATTGTAATATTGAGGCGTTTCGTATTATGGCGATAGTCATAGTTCGTTCACTTTTGATGTCGATGTTTATACCCGTGTAATGTAATTTTGAGGCGTTTGGTATTATGGCGATAGTCATAGGTCGTTCACTTTTGATGTCGATACCCGTGTATTGTAATATTGAGGCGTTTCCAGATAAAGGGTGAGAAGGTGTAAATGTATATTCTCTTTTTACACGATACCATTGTATTACCAAACATCATTTCGCTGTCTACTTGACCTTAATCAGTATGTATAGAGAACACACGTTTTTATATACAACAAGGGGAACAGTTATTTTAAATATATATTCGGATGTAGAGCCAATTGGAAAGGGTTAAAGGCTTTTAGGAAAATATTAACCTAAAATTACTTGCTTTTGTTGACAGACATGATGCCTTCTTTTTTCAACTTTCCTTTTCTACGTAGCAATATACCTGCTTCTCCTGCTTATGATGTATTTGTTTCCCAGTTAAAGATGCTGTGGTAGAGTTTGTTCCCACTACGGTGACTTCTATCGACGAAGCTGGCTGCTTAAAAATAAATTGTTAACAAAGGGGTATTGCAAGCCTAGGATTATCAAGACCCTGAAAAAGTTTTATGGCCGTCATCACAGAAATGTTAATAAGTTATTCAAGCCTAGGCTTATCACGACCCACAAAAAGCTTTAAGACTGTCATCACAGTATTGTTGATAATTTTAATGTCTCTGTCATCACCAGGATTGCCCTGAATATATTTGACGTCCCATAGTTCTATGTTCCTTTCACACAATTTTGATTAAACACCTGGCGCCTCCCGGGTGTAGCTTGCTAAACAGGAGGTGCTTACCCTTCCGGAGCACCCGGCCTCACTTCCCTTGTTGAAGTTCACGTTTGTAACTTGTAACTTCCAAAGTTTTTACTTTGCTCCTGGATTGTGATTAGGAAATGGATTAGTATCTATGTTTCTCTTAAATGTTTTGTACTTAAAGCGAATCCTAATGCTACCCATGAATTTGTGGACCCCTTTATGAATATTCCTAATGAAATATTAAGCGAGCAGGTCAATGTTGTTCTACTATCAAATTACAAATGACCTATACCGAGTCTACGGCATGAATAACGAACGAACTAAATAACATATACGTAGAAAAACACGATGACTTACTGAAATATATATAAAGAGATTCACAAGGTAAATGCAAGCAATCAATTGGCGGGCCCAGAGAGAATGTTCCGGCGTCGGGACCCACTTAATATTAAGCGAACAGCATACTGCGGTAAAACAAGCATACCCATGGCTACTTCGTTTATTTAATGTACTCAGTCGCTGTCTGTCATGCTTTGGATAGCGAACTACTGTGACGATTTATTAGTACCCTGTCGGTACAACCGGGGGAATGATAGTGTTTGTCGTTGTCTGTCTGTCTGTCCGGATAACTTGTATCCGCAACTCCTTCTAAACTAATGAAGGGATTTGATTTAAACTAAGCAAAAATGATTAGTAGACAGTGCTGTAATGCATATTCAAGGATGATTGTCGTTGATTGGTCATGTTACCAGATTCTGCATTCTGATTGGTTGTGTTGATTCTAGTGGATCGGGTCAGGAAATAGAAAACAAGAAATACTTTAATTTTGGCTTAATATTGACATACGTATAATTGTGTACACATACAGCTTTTAATTGTATTACTTTTCCATTCTTTGATATTTGAATTTCACATAGAAATCATTTAAAGTATTACAAAAAAAAAAAAAAAAAAAAAAAAAACAACTTAAAATAAAGTATCCATATACAATACCGTCAAAACAAATTACATCAATTTTTTGGTAGGTATTAATGCAAATTTTCTCTTGATTATCAATATATTAGAAATAGCAAACTCTCAATTTCATTTTGTTTTGTTTGGAACGCACGCCCTGCATTTAACTATATATATGTTACATATAAACGAATTGTTCACAACGGTGAAACATGTTATATTTTAGAAAATATTTTAAAATTACCTCACACAAAGGATAAACTTTATCGACATATTTGGAACTATATATATGCACTCTAATAATTTGACTTAGGATATATTATAAATGAATGTTTGCCTTATACTATGTTTAAACTTTTATTTGACAGGTCAGCATACCCAACATTGAACATTATTTACATGTTTGGTCTTTTAATTTCCAACTTTTAACGGCAGGGGACATGTATTGCTTGCAATACTGACTTTAAGCTTGTTCATTCATAAAAACATTTATTTCCACGGATGTTATCTCAACAGCCTAATTGTATCAATAAACAAATAATTAGTAAAATGCACCTCTGATGAAAGAGTTTCTGGTGTCTATTTCAAGTCTTCTGATTCAAGCCATGCTAGAAGTAATCAACATTTACTAGTAGTTTATCTACGTATAAACCTATGGATATATCGCCGAATTATACATAGATCGTTTATTATTTGACGATATTTCACGGGTAGATGTTGATTATTTCTTAAGAAGTTCAAAATAGACGATTAACTTTCCAGTGATTTCGGTGGGATCATTGCTGGACTGATCATTTACTTTTTAGTATTACCTTCCAATTATCTTGCTGTATTTTATGACATGGACGATTTAAAACTCGTTAACATGGTAACTAAGGAGATACCGCTTAATTACATGTATACGTCTATAAATAGAATCTAAATCTGATAAATACAAAATTAATTAGAAATAACATCTTACGTCTGGTGGCAATATAAAGCTTTTTTCGTACGTCTGGTGGCAATATAAAGCTACGTTGTACGTCTGGTGGCAATATAAAGCTATGGTGTACGTCTGGTGGCAATATAATGCTATGCTGTACGTCTGGTGGCAATATAAAGCTATGTTGTATGTCTGGTGGCAATATAATGCTATGCTGTGCGTCTGGTGGCAGTATAAAGCTATGCTGTACGTCTGGTGGCAATATAAAGCTATAGTGTACGTCTGGTGGCAATATAATGCTATGCTGTGCGTCTGGTGGCAGTATAAAGCTATGCTGTACGTCTGATGGCAGTATAAAGCTATGTTGTATGACTGGGGGCAATAAAATGCTATGCTGTACGTATGGTGGCAGTATAAAGCTATGTTGTATGTCTGGTGGCAATACAATGCTATGCTACGTCAGGTGGCAGTATAAAGCTATGCTGTACGTCTGGTGGCAATATAAAGCTATGTTGTGTGTCTGGTGGCAATATAATGCTATGTTGTACGTCTGGTGGCAATATAAATCTATGGTGTATGTCTGGTGGCAATATAAAGCTACGTTGTATGTCTGGTGGCAATATAAAGCTACGTTGTACGTCTGGTGGCAATATAAAGCTATGTTGTATGTCTGGTGGCAATATAAAGCTACGTTGTATGTCTGGTGGCAATATAAAGCTATGTTGTATATCTGGTGGCAGTATAAAGCTATGCTGTATGTCTGGTGGCAATATAAAGCTATGATGTACGTCTGGTGGCAATATAAAGCTATGCTATACCTCTGGTGGCAATATAAAGCTATGCTGTATGTCTGGTGGCAATACAATGCTATGCTACGTCAGGTGGCAGTATAAAGCTATGCTGTACGTCTGGTGGCAATATTAAGCTATGTTTTATGTCTGGTGGCAATATAATGCTATGTTGTACGTCTCGTGGCAATTTAAATCTATGGTGTATGTCTGATGGCAATATAAAGCTACGTTGTATGTCTGGTGGCAATATAAAGCTATGTTGTATGTTTGGTGGCAATATAAATCTATGGTGTATGTCTGGTGGCAATATAATGCTATGTTGTATGTCTGGTGGCAATACAATTCTATGCTACGTCAGGTGGCAGTATAAAGCTATGCTGTACGTCTGGTTGCAATATAAAGCTATGTTTTATGTCTGGTGGCAATATAATGCTATGTTGTACGTCTGGTGGCAATATAAATCTATGGTGTATGTCTGGTGGCAATATAAAGCTACGTTGTATGTCTGGTGGCAATATAAATCTATGTTGTATGTCTGGTGGCTATATAAAGCTATGTGTATGTCTGGTGGCAATATAATGCTATGTTTTGTGTCTGGTGGCAATATAATGCTATGTTGTACGTCTGGTGGCAATATAAATCTATGGTGTATGTCTGGTGGCAATATAAAGCTACGTTGTATGTCTGGTGGCAATATAAAGCTATGTTGTATGTCTGGTGGCAAAATAAATCTATGGTGTATGTCTGGTGGCAATATAAAGCTATGCTGTATGTCTGGTGGCAATATAAAGCTATGTTATGTCTGGTGGCAATATAAATCTATGGTGTATGTCTGGTGGCAATATAAACTATGGTGTATTTCTGGTGGCAATATAAAGCTACGTTGTATGTCTGGTGGCAATATAAAGCTACGTTGTATGTCTGGTGGCAATATCAAGCTATGTTGTATATCTGGTGGCAGTACAAAGCTATGTTGTATGTCTGGTGGCAGTATAAATATGATGTACGTCTGGTGGCAATATAAAGCTATAATGTACGTCTGGTGGCAATATAAAGCTACGTTGTATGTCTGGGTGGCAATATAAAGCTATGTTGTACGTCTGGTGGCAATATAAAGCTATGATGTACGTCTGGTGGCAATATAAAGCTATGCTGTACCTCTGGTGGCAATATAAAGCTATGTTTTATGTCTGGTGGCAATATAAAGCTATGTTGTATGTCTGGTGGCAATATAAATCTATGGTGTATGTCTGGTGGCAATATAAAGCTATGTTGTATGTCTGGTGGCAATATAAAGCTATGTTGTATGTCTGGTGTCAACATAAATCTATGTTGTATGTCTGGTGGCAATATAAAGCTATGTTGTATGTCTGGTGGCAATATAAAGCTATGATGTACGTCTGGTGGCAATATAAAGCTATGCTGTACCTCTGGTGGCAATATAAAGCTATGTTGTATGTCTGGTGGCAATATAAAGCTATGTTGTATGTCTGGTGGCAATATAAATCTATGTTGTATGTCTGGTGGCAATATAAAGCTATGTTGTATGTCTGGTGGCAATATAAATCTATGTTGTATGTCTGGTGGCAATATAAATCTATGTTGTATGTCTGGTGGCAATATAAAGCTATGTTGTATGTCTGGTGGCAATATAAAGCTATGTTGTATGTCTGGTGAAAATATAAATCTATGTTGTATGTCTGGTGGCAATATAAATCTATGTTGTATGTCTGGTGGCAATATAAAGCTATGTTGTATGTCTGGTGGCAATATAAGCTATGTTGTATGTCTGGTGGCAATATAAGCTATGCTGTACGTCTGGTGGCAATATAAAGCTATGTTGTACCTCTGGTGGCAATATAAATCTATGGTGTATGTCTGGTGGCAATATAAAGCTATGTTGTATGTCTGGTGGCAATATAAAGCTATGTTGTATGTCTGGTGGCAATATAAAGCTACGTTGTATGTCTGGTGGCAATATAAAGCTACGTTGTATGTCTAGTGGCAATATAAAGCTATGTTTTATGTCTGGTGGCAATATAAGCTATGCTGTACGTCTGGTGGCAATATAATGCTATGTTGTACGTCTGGTGGCAATATAAATCTATGGTGTATGTCTGGTGGCAATATAAATCTATGTTGTATGTCTGGTGGCAATATAAATCTATGGTGTATGTCTGGTGGCAATATAAATCTACGTTGTATGTCTGGTGGCAATATAAAGCTATGTTGTATGTCTAGTGACAATATAAAGCTATGTTGTATGTCTGGTGGCAATATAAAGCTATGTTGTATGTCTGGTGGCAATATAAAGCTATGTTGTATGTCTGGTGGCAATATAAAGCTATAATGTACGTCTGGTGGCAATATAAAGCTATGCTGTACCTCTGGTGGCAATATAAAGCTATGTTGTATGTCTGGTGGCAATATAAAGCTACGTTGTATGTCTGGTGGCAATATAATGCTATGTTGTACGTCTGGTGGCAATATAAATCTATGGTGTATGTCTGGTGGCAATATAAAGCTACGTTGTATGTCTGGTGGCAATATAAAGCTATGTTGTATGTCTGGTGGCAAAATAAATCTATGGTGTATGTCTGGTGGCAATATAAAGCTATGTTGTATGTCTGGTGGCAATATAAAGCTATGTTGTATGTCTGGTGGCAATATAAATCTATGGTGTATGTCTGGTGGCAATATAAACTATGGTGTATGTCTGGTGGCAATATAAAGCTACGTTGTATGTCTGGTGGCAATATAAAGCTACGTTGTATGTCTGGTGGCAATATCAAGCTATGTTGTATATCTGGTGGCAGTACAAAGCTATGTTGTATGTCTGGTGGCAGTATAAAGCTATGATGTACGTCTGTGGCAATATAAGCTATAATGTACGTCTGGTGGCAATATAAAGCTACGTTGTATGTCTGGTGGCAATATAAAGCTATGTTGTACGTCTGGTGGCAATATAAAGCTATGATGTACGTCTGGTGGCAATATAAAGCTATGCTGTACCTCTGGTGGCAATATAAAGCTATGTTTTATGTCTGGTGGCAATATAAAGCTATGTTGTATGTCTGGTGGCAATATAAATCTATGGTGTATGTCTGGTGGCAATATAAAGCTATGTTGTATTCTGGTGGCAATATAAAGCTATGTTTATGTCTGGTGTCAACATAAATCTATTTTGTATGTCTGGTGGCAATATAAGCTATGTTGTATGTCTGGTGGCAATATAAAGCTATGATGTACGTCTGGTGGCAATATAAAGCTATGCTGTACCTCTGGTGGCAAATAACTATGTTGTATGTCTGGTGGCAATATAAAGCTATGTTGTATGTCTGGTGGCAATATAAATCTATGTTGTATGTCTGGTGGCAATATAAAGCTATGTTGTATGTCTGGTGGCAATATAAATCTATGTTGTATGTCTGGTGGCAATATAAATCTATGTTGTATGTCTGGTGGCAATATAAAGCTATGTGTATGTCTGGTGGCAATATAAAGCTATGTTGTATGTCTGGTGAAAATATAAATCTATGTTGTATGTCTGGTGGCAATATAAATCTATGTTGTATGTCTGGTGGCAATATAAAGCTATGTTGTATGTCTGGTGGCAATATAAAGCTATGTTGTATGTCTGGTGGCAATATAAAGCTATGCTGTACGTCTGGTGGCAATATAAAGCTATGTTGTACCTCTGGTGGCAATATAAATCTATGATGTATGTCTGGTGGCAATATAAAGCTATGTTGTATGTCTGGTGGCAATATAAAGCTACGTTGTATGTCTGGTGGCAATATAAAGCTACGTTGTATGTCTGGTGGCAATATAAAGCTACGTTTGTACGTCTGGTGGCAATATAAAGCTATGTTGTATGTCTGGTGGCAATATAAAGCTACGTTGTATGTCTGGTGGCAATATAAGCTATGTTGTATATCTGGTGCAGTATAAAGCTATGCTGTATGTCTGGTGGCAATATAAAGCTATGATGTACGTCTGGTGGCAATATAAAGCTATGCTATACCTCTGGTGGCAATATAAAGCATGCTGTATGTCTGGTGGCAATACAATGCTATGCTACGTCAGGTGGCAGTATAAAGCTATGCTGTACGTCTGGTTGGCAATATTAAGCTATGTTTTATGTCTGGTGGCAATATAATGCTATGTTGTACGTCTCGTGGCAATTTAAATCTATGGTGTATGTCTGATGGCAATATAAAGCTACGTTGTATGTCTGGTGGCAATTATAAAGCTATGTTGTATGTTTGGTGGCAATAATAAATCTATGGTGTATGTCTGGTGGCAATATAATGCTATGTTGTATGTCTGGTGGCAATACAATTCTATGCTACGTCAGGTGGCAGTATAAAGCTATGCTGTACGTCTGGTTGCAATATAAAGCTATGTTTTATGTCTGGTGGCAATATAATGCTATGTTGTACGTCTGGTGGCAATATAAATCTATGGTGTATGTCTGGTGGCAATATAAAGCTACGTTGTATGTCTGGTGGCAATATAAATCTATGGTGTATGTCTGGTGGCTATATAAAGCTATGTTGTATGTCTGGTGGCAATATAATGCTATGTTTTATGTCTGGTGGCAATATAATGCTATGTTGTACGTCTGGTGGCAATATAAATCTATGGTGTATGTCTGGTGGCAATATAAAGCTACGTTGTATGTCTGGTGGCAATATAAAGCTATGTTGTATGTCTGGTGGCAAAATAAATCTATGGTGTATGTCTGGTGGCAATATAAAGCTATGCTGTATGTCTGGTGGCAATATAAAGCTATGTTGTATGTCTGGTGGCAATATAAATCTATGGTGTATGTCTGGTGGCAATATAAACTATGGTGTATTTCTGGTGGCAATATAAAGCTACGTTGTATGTCTGGTGGCAATATAAAGCTACGTTGTATGTCTGGTGGCAATATCAAGCTATGTTGTATATCTGGTGGCAGTACAAAGCTATGTTGTATGTCTGGTGGCAGTATAAAGCTATGATGTACGTCTGGTGGCAATATAAAGCTATAATGTACGTCTGGTGGCAATATAAAGCTACGTTGTATGTCTGGTGGCAATATAAAGCTATGTTGTACGTCTGGTGGCAATATAAAGCTATGATGTACGTCTGGTGGCAATATAAAGCTATGCTGTACCTCTGGTGGCAATATAAAGCTATGTTTTATGTCTGGTGGCAATATAAAGCTATGTTGTATGTCTGGTGGCAATATAAATCTATGGTGTATGTCTGGTGGCAATATAAAGCTATGTTGTATGTCTGGTGGCAATATAAAGCTATGTTGTATGTCTGGTGTCAACATAAATCTATGTTGTATGTCTGGTGGCAATATAAAGCTATGTTGTAGTCTGGTGGCAATATAAAGCTATGATGTACGTCTGGTGGCAATATAAAGCTATGCTGTACCTCTGGTGGCAATATAAAGCTATGTTGTATGTCTGGTGGCAATATAAAGCTATGTTGTATGTCTGGTGGCAATATAAATCTATGTTGTATGTCTGGTTGGCAATATAAAGCTATGTTGTATGTCTGGTGGCAATATAAATCTATGTTGTATGTCTGGTGGCAATATAATCTATGTTGTATGTCTGGTGGCAATATAAAGCTATGTTGTATGTCTGGTGGCAATATAAGCTATGTTGTATGTCTGGTGAAAATATAAATCTATGTTGTGTGTCTGGTGGCAATATAAATCTATGTTGTATGTCTGGTGGCAATATAAAGCTATGTTGTATGTCTGGTGGCAATATAAAGCTATGTTGTATGTCTGGTGGCAATATAAAGCTATGCTGTACGTCTGGTGGCAATATAAAGCTATGTTGTATCTGGTGGCAATAAAATCTATGGTGTATGTCTGGTGGCAATATAAAGCTATGTTGTATGTCTGGTGGCAATATAAAGCTATGTTGTATGTCTGGTGGCAATATAAAGCTACGTTGTATGTCTGGTGGCAATATAAAGCTACGTTGTATGTCTAGTGGCAATATAAAGCTATGTTTTATGTCTGGTGGCAATATAAAGCTATGCTGTACGTCTGGTGGCAATATAATGCTATGTTGTACGTCTGGTGGCAATATAAATCTATGGTGTATGTCTGGTGGCAATATAAATCTATGTTGTATGTCTGGTGGCAATATAAATCTATGGTGTATGTCTGGTGGCAATATAAATCTACGTTGTATGTCTGGTGGCAATATAAAGCTATGTTGTATGTCTAGTGACAATATAAAGCTATGTGTATGTCTGGTGGCAATATAAAGCTATGTTGTATGTCTGGTGGCAATATAAGCTATGTTGTATGTCTGGTGGCAATATAAAGCTATAATTACGTCTGGTGGCAATATAAAGCTATGCTGTACCTCTGGTGGCAATATAAAGCTATGGTGTATGTCTGGTGGCAATATAAAGCTACGTTGTATGTCTGGTGGCAATATAATGCTATGTTTTACGTCTGGTGGCAATATAAATCTATGGTGTATGTCTGGTGGCAATATAAAGCTACGTTGTATGTCTGGTGGCAATATAAAGCTATGTTGTATGTCTGGTGGCAAATAAATCTATGGTGTATGTCTGGTGGCAATATAAAGCTATGTTGTATGTCTGGTGGCATATAAAGCTATGTTGTATGTCTGGTGGCAATAAATCTATGGTGTATGTCTGGTGGCAATATAAACTATGGTGTATGTCTGGTGGCAATATAAAGCTACGTTGTATGTCTGGTGGCAATATAAAGCTACGTTGTATGTCTGGTGGCAATATCAAGCTATGTTGTAATCTGGTGGCAGTACAAAGCTATGTTTGTATGTCTGTGGCAGTATAAAGCTATGATGTACGTCTGTGGCAATATAAAGCTATAATGTACGTCTGGTGGCATATAAAGCTACGTTGTATGTCTGGTGGCAATATAAAGCTATGTTGTCTGGTGGCAATATAAAGCTATGATGTACGTCTGGTGGCAATATAAAGTATGCTGTACCTCTGGTGGCAATATAAAGCTATGTTTTATGTCTGTGGCAATATAAGCTATGTTGTATGTCTGGTGGCAATATAAATCTATGGTGTATGTCTGGTGGCAATATAAAGCTATGTTGTATGTCTGGTGGCAATATAAAGCTATGTTGTATGTCTGGTGTCAACATAAATCTATTTTGTATGTCTGGTGGCAATATAAAGCTATGTTGTATGTCTGGTGGCAATATAAAGCTATGATGTCGTCTGGTGGCAATATAATCTATGCTGTACCTCTGGTGGCAATATAAAGCTATGTTGTATGTCTGGTGGCAATATAAAGCTATGTTGTATGTCTGGTGGCAATATAAATCTATGTTGTATGTCTGGTGCAATATAAAGCTATGTTGTATGTCTGGTGGCAATATAAATCTATGTTGTATGTCTGGTGGCAATATAAATCTATGTTGTATGTCTGGTGGCAATATAAAGCTATGTTGTATGTCTGGTGGCAATATAAAGCTATGTTGTATGTCTGGTGAAAATATAAATCTATGTTGTATGTCTGGTGGCAATATAAATCTATGTGTATGTCTGTGGCAATATAAAGCTATGTTGTATCTGGTGGCAATATAAAGCTATGTTGTATGTCTGGTGGCAATATAAAGCTATGCTGTACGTCTGGTGGCAATATAAAGCTATGTTGTACCTCTGGTGGCAATATAAATCTATGTGTATGTCTGGTGGCAATATAAAGCTATGTTGTATGTCTGGTGGCAATATAAAGCTACGTTTATGTCTGGTGGCAATATAAAGCTACGTGTATGTCTGGTGGCAATATAAAGCTATGTTGTATGTCTAGTGGCAATAAAACTATGTTTTATGTCTGGTGGCAATATAAAGCTATGCTGTACGTCTGGTGGCAATATAATCTATGTTGTACGTCTGGTGGCAATATAAATCTATGGTGTATGTCTGGTGGCAATATAAATCTATGTTGTATGTCTGTGACAATATAAATCTATGTGTATGTCTGGTGGCAATATAAAGCTACGTTGTATGTCTGGTGGCAATATAAAGCTATGTTGTATGTCTAGTGACAATATAAAGCTATGTTGTATGTCTGGTGGCAATATAAAGCTATGTTGTATCTGGTGGCAATATAAAGCTATGTTGTATGTCTGGTGGCAATATAAAGCTATAATGTACGTCTGGTGGCAATATAAAGCTATGCTGTACCTCTGGTGGCAATATAAAGCTATGTTGTATGTCTGGTGGCAATATAAAGCTATAATGTACGTCTGGTGGCAATATAAAGCTATGCTGTACCTCTGGTGGCAATATAAAGCTATGTTGTATGTCTAGTGGCAATATAAAGCTATAATGTACCTCTGTGCAATATAAAGTATGCTGTACCTCTGGTGGCAATATAAAGCTATGTTGTATGTCTGGTGGCAGCATGTTGTATGTCTCAATATAAAGCTATGTTGCAGAAAATAAGATAATAATGACACCTTAGAGTATGTGCACTTTGTGAGATACACTTGATAGGAGCAGAATCTTTGTGAGATACACTTGATAGGAGCAGAATCTTTGATAACGATCTGTTTTATATGTTGATATTTTCTGTAAAATCTTGCTGGTTTGCTGGTAATTATTTGACCTCATCGTTGTATATTGATAAAAATAAAAACATCTTACGAATTCTTTTATCATTGTTTAATTTGAAAATACTGTTTTGTTATATAAACTTGGAAACAATTCAGAATGAATCACATTTGGCGAGGTGGTGCTACTTAACCGAGTAAAGTATACACAAACAACTCCCTGTGACATCCAAGATGTCTGTTGTTGCTGTTAACAGAAAAACTGATGAGTTTCTGATACAGCTTTGTATATCAACCCAATGAGTATTGTATGAATAGGGAGTAAATATATACTAATTGGACGTAAATAACATTTTGCATCGGTTCGTGAATAACAGTCTTTGTAAATTATGAAGCCAATTTTTAAAAAAATCTTCTTTGTAACTACTGGACCATTTGGAGATTAATATTGATTACAGTTTAGAATTACTGACCCTATTTAAAGTAAAGTTAAAATATCTTCTGTGCTCGTCGATAATGTTAAAGTCAGAACCCATGTGTGTGAATGTGATGTTGTATTCTAGTTGTATTAATGTATTGTTTGTTTAGAGTTATATTGAAGTTAAGCCACAACAATTGTATATCTTATTTCTTCTATGACAAAGTTTGGTCCAAAAGACATGCCTAGGATTGTATTATGTCGTGTATTTGTAAGACAAGTCTATTGAAATGTATTATGTCGTGTATTTGTAAGACATGTCTACTGGAATGTATTATGTCTTGTATTTGTAAAACATGTCTACTGGAATGTATTGTGTCGTGTATTTGTAAGACATGTCTACTGGAATGTATTATATAAATATTACATTTCTGATAGGGTGACAGTCCATATTGTCACCCCGAGAAATTGCATTGTCAACGAGTCGAAGCCGAGGTTGACATGAATTTCGAGGATGACAATATGGGCTGTCACCCTATCAGAAATGTAATATTTATTTTATTATACCGATGTGAATAATACTGTGCAACCAAGTATACTGAATTAAAAAAATCATGACAGTCAGCTGTCTTCCGTAAGCATCTTGTGAGACGCTTGTAGCATTTATCTATCATAATTCATATTACTTTAGAAAAGCTTTTTACTGATTTAGAAGACGAATGCGATCGAACCGCATACGCAGTTTTTCTGCGCATGTGACATTTTTCGTAATGTCAACCGCTCACGTAATGTCACCCTGTGACGTCAGATTTTCTGAAATTCGAGGGTGACATTAAATTTACCCAAACGCTTTTTAACCAATCAGATTTCGAGAAATTTACAAAAGGTATAATAATAAGACATGTCTACTGGAATGTATTAAGACATGTCTACTGGAATGTATTAAGACATATCTATTGGAATTTTATTTTTCGACGTTGACTTAACAATTACCACATCAACATTATTATTTTATTACTATTGTTTTACTGATATTGACCTATTTCTGATCGATATCGGTCGATCATGAATACTGGGCAGAATGTATAAAGTCTGAGTTTCCTTTCGAGAAAAAAACTCGAAAATTCACCCTCAAGTTTAGTTATTTCTTACCAACACTATAAAAGTATAAAGCAACCATAGCTACTGTGAATGTAGCCGAGGAAATCGTTTTGTAAAGTAGTTCTGAGTTATTACCGTCGCATTAACGGGATAATAATCCTAGTTAATGTTCTCCAGTGATTAATCCGTTATTTTATGATACTTATAGTCAATGTTGTGCCTTTTGACTTGGTCAATGCGTTAAGTTTATATCAGAGTATACGCCATCATATGCATTTGTGTTCTTACACTGATAATTCAGATGGATAATGTTACAGAAGCTTTAAAAAAGTTAATAATTTAAAACGAAATTAAGAAATCAAATTATTTGTTTTATTATATATCTTAACTTCTTTATTTTGGATACTATCTAACAAAACCAATGACAGAACCACCATTATCTAGAGGAGGGGTGTGTTGTTTGATAAAACAGACCTGTAACACTAGTTGTTAATAAGTAACATACCTTGTTCATTAATTAACTACACTGTTTCCAATAGTTTCATGGTCCTTTCATTCTCAATGCTATAAGACACGTGACGGGTGTAGCTAGCAAAACAGGAAGCGCTTACCCTCCCGGAGCACCCGATCTCACTGCCCTAGTCGAAGTTCACGTAGTTACACTGGTTTGCAAGATTCAAAGAGTTACCTTTGCTTTGGAATTGTGATTGTGATATTGAATAGTATGTTAATTTTTCATGATAGTATAGTTGATTATAATATAGGAATAGGAATATAGCAATAAGATAGCAAGAGGTTATAAAACACCTAAACTACGCTATATATTTGTCATTATATTCGTTGTCCCTTTTCTTTTGTATAAGGAAATCATTTCGTATGTGTTCTCATTTTTGTTTGCTAGGTTATGCACTCATAATTGCAAAGTAGACGTGTTTTAAGTTATCAAATTCTCGCCTATATTAATAAGAAGAATCTAACCAAGCCATTGGACACATTTGTTCATGAGGTACGGTGACCATTCTAAGTGGAAATGTTAATAGTCAGTAGTTTAAATATCGCTGTTTGATTGTTTGGTTTGACTTGATAATGTACGCCCTAGTCAAGATTCATTTACTGATATCGAGGCGTTTTGTTTTTGGATGACTGTTTTCAATAAAGTGACTTAACTAGACATCTGATAACTGTGCAAGTTAAGCGTAATTGCCATTGAAACTGGTCAGGTCGTTATTAAATATACAACGACAGCTCCTTTCCATTTGTATACATATTTATTTTAGCCTCTAGGGTCGTTGACTCAAGTTTTACAATATATTATAGATTTAACTTGCCTACAAATACATAAAATACTATTGTTTTGAGAATAATTCAAATAATATCTTAAATATTTCCAACCGATGTAATGAAATACAATTACTCATGTATGCCTTGTGCCTTGTATTGTCAAGTATTCGCCTCACGTTTACTACTCTAGAAAGATCTCGAAAATTAAACTCCTTAAAATTTATTTAACATATCAATCCATGTCCAAATCACAATCCCATATCAAAGTAAAAACTTTGATGCTAGTAAATTAGGTTTAAACATGCAACATCCACCAGTGCATTGAGGCGGGGTGCTCCAAAAGAAAAAAAACACCTCCTGTTTGGCTAACTACAGCCGTCACATGTGAATTTAATTAGAAATAAAGGAACATGAAACTATAGGGCGTCAAATGAATGTATTCAGGGTAATTCTAGATATAGAGACATCATTCTTATCAACTTTATCGTAATGAAGATCATAAATGTTTTAAAGCTCTTAATAAGCATATGCCTGCAGTATTCTTGTGTCAACAATTTATTTGTAGGCAGATTGTAAGCAGCTTGCTTCGTTGTATATAAAGCAGAACTTGAAGAATCAATTATATCTTTATTTCAAGATCACTAGGGTAGGTGGCATCCATATTTAATCTGCAACTTTATGATTATTAATAGATATGTATACTCCCTCATGCTATTTCCTTAGCTAAATTTGGTGAAATCTATTTTGGTCCTTTGGTAATTTTTTCAAATTCTTGAAAACAATTTAGGTTTCATAATTTTGGTCCAAGCACTACTGATGAGGAATTATATTTTAAAACACTTGTCTAGTTCTGTAGTAATTAATACTGGTATCATATGTAATAGAACGTCATCTATATAAATCTGTATAAGGTGTTGAATGATTTGGCGACAGTCTTCTCTTTAAATTCTTATTCATACGAATAAATACACACCCCAGCAAGCAATGGTGCACAGTTTGTGTCCATTGGTACACCGATTGATTTTTGGAAAAAAAATATTACAAAACACAACAAATATATTAAAAAAGACTCTTAACACTTGTCATAGCTGTAGAAACATGACTAAATAATTTTTTAGATTTTTTAAGAATCCACATTTAATTGGCCAGATGTAGTATAGACTTCATCATATTAAGACTGAAGATCATCTTTGACGACGAAAAACATTTGGGTTAGAACTACTGATATCTACTGAACAGGCAATCTGGTTATTTTGTCAAGCATCATACGGATTCTAAACAAATATATACTGAAGCTACCATCAACAAAATATCGGAGATTTTAATAGACATCATTTTCGGTGTGTTTTGGTAATATAATTTCCCAGAGTACAATTGGTATAAAAATGGTTTAAAAATGTACAATTTATGCACCATAGCTTGCCGATGAAGCAGAATGTTAAAACGCCAAATCATTCAACTCCACATACAGATATAAAGATGACACGCTGTCTCTTAACAATTCAAAATTTGTAGACTGATTGAAATAAAAAGTATATTCATATTTAGACTTATAACTCAATTATGACGTCCACGAAAGACTACATATGAAACTATGTGACAAACGTGATGACTTCAATATTTTTTATTGTCAACTTTCCTTTTCTATGCAGCAATATACCTAGTTCTCCTGCTTATGATTACTTGTTTCACAAATAATATGCTATGTAGAGCTTGTTCCCATTATGGGGAGTTTTTACATCGAAGTAAGCTGCTTTTAAAGAAATTGTTGACTCAGGAATATTGCAAGCCTAGCTTTCTCAGGTTCTTCAAGTTTTATGACTGTTATCACAGTATTGTTGATAAGTATTATACCTCTGTGTCTAGATTGCCCTGGATATGTTTGACGTCCTATAGTTCCATTTCCCTTCCACACAATTTTAATTACACATGTGGCGCACGTGCACTTCCCTGCTAGTAGTGCACGTGTTTATCCTAATTTGTAAGTTTCAAAAGTTTTTTCTTTGTTTCTGGATTGCAATTTGAGCATGGAATAGTTTGTTTGTTTTTGATTAATAATACTTTGAATGTTTTTTTTCGAGCTATTGAAAACATTGGTTCAAACAAAGTAAGCTGCATGGAACCCCCTTTATTGAGCTTAGCGGTGGAAGGGGGGGGCATCCTATTTATAGAAATGAAATGAGGGGTGTGTATTTATTAATACCGTTTACTATAGATCAAGAACTTGAACCTACGTTATAGCACAACAATCCAAAACAAAACAAAAACTGACATGAATATTACACTTCCTCACCTCTCTGAAAACTAAGCTGCTGGTCTCTATGTCATCCTTGCAATGTTTTGTAATACATACACTTTCTTAACCTTCTGTAAAAATCACAAGATAAGGGAGGTGTCTTTCTGGCGTCAAAAAGAACTTTTCAATACCAGCATCTGGGAATTTCCGTCAAATAAAAAAATCTAGTATTTTGCTTTATAGGGAGCGCTTTCTCTAAACACCTGCTGGTGTGATAGTTTCGGTGAGGTGCCCGTAAGTGTTAAGGTGTCTACTTAACACTTAAACATTTAATGCTGACCTAACTATTTCTTTATTTAAACAATGATAATTGTACACCTGAAATTCTCCCATTCACGTCGTCGCTATTTACCCGGAAATGTTGTCAATTGAAGGGGCATCTTCCTTCCATTATTTTTGGGCTATTGAAACTATTGTATCTGATTAAATCGTTTGACGAATAACATTTTCCGAACTTTAAAAACTTGATAAAAATCATGTTCAAAGTACCTGACGTCAGTTAGGTTTTTAAACCGCCTGACCGTGTGCCATACCAACTATTTTCTAAATCGGACCAAACAGTTGATCTGATTTCCGGTCGAGTTCATGTTTGATGTTCATAAAATGGTAATGGTAATTTGAGTTCTTATTGATGAAGCTGCAAAGGAAATCAAATTTTATGGCTTGATTTGAACATTGATTTTCTTCAACTTTGATCTTAAAGAGTATAACTTTTTCTATAAAATTGAATAAGCTTATTTAATTATGGCAAGAAAACAGGAAGAACTACTTCATTGAATATTAAATACTTAAAAAATTGGTATTTGGTTTTATTTTTATGAATCTGATCTCTTAAATCAAGTGTCTTACCCACGCTAATTGGATAGATAAATTGTAATGTGGTTGAGAGCGTAATCAAGCGTTGAAGTAACATTGATGTGTAATCAAGTGTTTATGTAACATTGATACCCATTTTGCTCGCTGATATGTTCACCAGATATAACAAATGATTGGTTTTACCAGTACATAATATAAACAGTAATGTTTTAGTTTATAATCTCTCATTATCATTGCTCATTGACATTTGTAACGATATAACCGATAAAGACACGGCGCTGATGGAACATGGCCACTTACGGCATATCTAAAACGTGTTAGTTTAGATGACAATTCGTGATATCTATTTCGAGTTGTATTTCATTATAACAAGATTATTTTGGTTTTTAGCAGTCACGCAAAAATAAAAGTTGGAAAAAAGAGTTATAAAACCAATTAATACAGAACATTTGTCAGATTTGTGTCATAAAACACTTATATCGCATAAATACTGGATTAGAGAGTCCATCAGTGTGGTCGGTATACTAGTTAATTGGTCAAAATACTAATTTATTATTTCTCAAATACTGATCAACTACTGGCTAGCTAGGCAAAACAACATTGACCTGTCTACTTGACCTTTTGATTAAATATTTTTGTTGGAGGAGAATATTTATGTATAGGGAACACAGGTACATTATGGCAGATATGTATCGTGTATGCCTTAACTGTTAATCCTAGGGAACACAGGTACATTATGGCAGATATGTATCGTGTATACCTTAACTGTTAATCCTAACACTTCCTAAGTGATGGATGGATCATCGTATGTAAATATTTATTATAGAAAGGTCAAGCCGACAGGTCAATGTTGTTTCTTTTTTATATATAGAGTATATAATTATATTCAATATATGTTAAAAAGTTTATCTATTTTTATATGAAAGTAATGTATAGTAATAAAATGTTTTTCTAACATTAGACTAGTTTTTCTATTTGATTTAACGAAATACAAGTTTTATCGAACACGTATGTCGTTGTATTACCACACTGGCGGTAAAGTACACTTGCACTTTAGACGCATATCTCATTGTGACGCCATTGGGCAATCTCCGTTTGTCAAATGTAAATAATGACGACATTACTACAGAACATATGTCATAACATAGTTCAGTGGTTTTGCTGTGGTAAAATGGATATTTTTCACATAAAGTATTGTTTTTTTTTATTATTTTAATTAACCTAAGTGGAAATGTTAGATAAAAATATAATATACACAGTGTGTATGTACAACCCTTCGTATCAGGTCTCGTCCTTTTTCGTAGCCATATCACTACTCAAGCGCGACGAGTAGTGATATGGCTACGAAAAAGGACGAGACCTGATACTGATGGTTGTACATACACACTGTGTATATAATATGTATGTATCAATAAGTGTCTTGATATAATACTGATCAGTAATGGCTGTGATATTACAATACTATAGACAGGCAGGGAAAGGTCTGATGTACCAGAACCGAGGGCAATATCCCCGGTTTGATTGGAGATGTTCATCTGTCTCTTTGAGTCTTTATTGTATCCGATTGTATTGAAGAGTAAGCAGTGAGACCCCTCTAGCTTTGTATATTAAATATTATTGAAGCAAAAATAATGCTAATAACAGAATTACTATATAAAAACTATTAATTCCTCCTGAGTATCATGTCTGATATCTGATAAGATTGATGCGGTGTCATTGTTTGATTGATAACATATTTTGTATGTTGTTATTTTGACTGTTAAAAGGCACCTAATTTATCAATATTTGTATTATGTAGGCGAGGCGTAAGTGATACAAATAATAGATAGAATAAGGCATTAGTCGTAAGATGAAATCAGAATTACATTTATATACAATAAGTTACTTTATACAGTTTCCGACTCTAATAAAGGAAATGTTTGGACTTTTATATAGCGGATATGACAATTTCCTCCATGCTTCATTTGTATTTTATGCAGAACTTTAGGATCAATTGATTGATAATGTTGAAGTTCAGAAAGTGTAATAAGTGCATAAATTAGCCTTCTTTTATCTTATCTGAATCCTAAATACACGCGATTACATGCGTGTAGGATAGCATGCAAAATAAAAATGTTGTATTGATAAAGCTGTAGTACAAAGCTAACATTGTTCGTTCTATAATATAAGTCACTTCCCTGAAGTCAACTACCTTTATCATACCAGATTACATTAGTTTTACTTGACAGAATACATACAAAGGTTAATTCGGAGCTTGTTAGAGTAAACTATGTCTTTACAGAGGATAGAACAAAATAAAAAAGAAAAGCATAGAAGCTATCCAAAATGTGTTGCAATGAGTACATAAACTTTAACATCTCCGTAATGACAATTTACAGATAACTTTTGAATAAAGCATTACATATCTTCTGACATTATTATGTAAATATTGCTTAGACACACAAAATATTAAAATCTGCTAAAATCAAACATGAACATAATAGCACCAGAACTTACTTCTCAGGTGGGGATCCCCGAGTTTAACTTAATTTGTCGGTTTTCAAATGTTTACCAAGTTTTTATTATTGTGATTTAGCATGGAATATACATGCTCCGGAAGGGTAAGAATCTCTTATCTTCCTAGCTAGACGGGCTAAGTGTGAAATCGTCACACTTACAAGTGGACAGTGAAGATGTTTAAGTTGTTTTTATACTAAATTGATATATCATATTTATTATATTTATTTGACAATTGTGTATACATCCTTACTAACCAGACATTTCTTATAAAATCATAGTGATTCTGCTTAAACTGTAGTGCAAGAGTGCGCCTAGACACATTCGTCGTATCTTATCTTATTTACTATCTTTTATTACATCTTTTTCTAACTTTTCTTTCTCCTTACTTTCATTAATTTTCTTGTATGTATTTAAAATGTGTTCTTTTGGTTTGAAAATTACAATACGTACATTATGGCGTTATATGACTCTTTTTGACACATTTGGGTTCGTTTGTTTTCTAAAACTATACCAATATTAATATGGCTTTAAGAATTTTATCTTTGAACTGCCAAGGTCTAGGGGATAATTTCAAGAGAAAAGACGTTTTTCAATATTTGGCAACACTTGACTACAATATATATTGCTTACAGGACACGCATTTTACTTCTGAAAATCAAGCATCTGTTGAAAGGGAATGGGGGTTCTCTTGTATTTTCAATTCCTATAGGTCAAATGCTAGGGGAGTGGCTGTATTTTTAAAAATAATTTTGAATTTAAGCTACTTAAATCAAATTGTGACAATGATAATCTAATTTTACTCGAACGTTTGGTTGATGAAAGGAAAATAACACTCGTAAACCTCTATGGACCAAATAAAGATACTCCCGCCTTTTATAAAATGGTTTTTGATAAAATTGCTGAATTCGAAAATACCACTTTATAATCTGTGGCGATTTCAATCTTTGCTTAAATCCCGACCTAGATTCATTTAATTACATCAATATTAACAATCCAAATGCAAGACAGCTTGTGCTAGATTTCATTCAAGAAAATAATTGTATAGATGCTTTTCGAGAAAATAACCCAGATTTAAAACGTTATACTTGGAGGAAGAAAAATCCAGTGAAACAAGCTAGATTAGATATGTTTATTCTAAGTGAAACTTATTCAACTAACAATTATACAACATTTATAAAACCTGGATATCGAACGGATCATTCTATAGTACAACTGCAAATAACATTTAATGACTACAAAAAGGGAAGGGGGCTGTGGAAATTTAATAACTCCCTGTTACATGATAAACAATATATAGAAACAATTCAAATTCTTATCTCAGAAATAAAAAGACAATATGCACTTCCAGTTTATAATATAGACAATATTCTTAATATTTCAAACGAATCTATAGCTTTTTGATTAATGATCAATTATTCTTAGAAACTTTATTAATGGAAATAAGGGGCAAAACCATCTCATATGCTAGTTTTAAAAAGAAGCAAAATGAAAAAACGGAAACAATTTTGATAAGTGAAATAAAACAACTCGAAGATCAATTAAATGATAATAATTTCAACAAGTTAGAGGAAAAAAAGGAAGTGTTACAAAATCTTAGAAAAGACAAAATTAAAAGTTCTTTGGTTAGATCGAGGGTTAAATGGATAATGGAGGGGGAAAAACCAACAAAGTATTTTTGCAGTCTAGAAACTAAAAATTTTCAAAATAAAATAATACCTAGAATAGAGAAAGAAAATGGAAACATTATAACAGATCAAAAAGACATATTACAAGAAATAGAATATTTTTATAAAAACCTTTATTCGGAAAACTCAAACATAATAGACGTAGATTTAAATAATTATATTGGATCGTGTAATTTTAAAAAATTGAACAAAGTTGAATCTGATCATTTGGAAGGGGTTATAAGTAATAGGGAAGCTTTTGAAACGTTGAAAAAAATGAAAAATGACAAAAGTCCTGGGTCAGATGGGTTTACTGTAGAATTCTTTAAAATGTTTTGGAAAGATATTGGGGATTTTGTAGTAAGGTCTCTAAATTATGGTTATGAAAATGGGAAACTCTCAGTAACTCAGCGGGAAGGGATAATAACTTGTATACCAAAAGAGGGAAAACCAAAACATCTTTTAAAAAATTGGAGGCCAATTACACTCTTAAATACAGTTTATAAAATAGGGTCTGGAGTAATAGCAAATAGAATAAAACCGTTATTGGAAAACATTATTGGCATAGAACAAACTGGTTTCATTTCTGGGAGGTATATTGGGGAAAACACAAGGCTTATATATGATATAATGCAATATACGGAAGATAAAAATATTCCCGGTCAACTCCTATTAGTAGATTTCGAAAAAGCTTTTGATTCAATAAGTTGGTCATTTTTACATAAAGTCTTAAACCTATTTAATTTTGGTTCGTCTATACATAAATGGATTAACACATTTTATAAAGACATAAAGTCTGCAGTAACGCAGGGTGGACATTTAACTTCCTTTTTTGACATAAAAAGAGGTTGTAGGCAAGGGGACCCATTATCACCTTATCTTTTTCTATTATGCGTTGAAATTCTAGCTATAAAAATTCGAAACAACAAAGATATAAAGGGAATTAAAACTAATAATAAAGAAGTTAAAATATCGTTATTTGCTGATGACACAAGTCTTATTCTTGATGGCTCAGAACAATCTCTAAGACAAGCGCTTAACGAATTAAATCTTTTTGCGAAAATTTCGGGTCTTAAAATTAATTTAGAAAAAACACAGATAATTTGGATAGGTAGTAAGATATATAGTGATGTTAAATTATGTAGAGAATTTAATCTGCATTGGGGGGATACTAGGTTCACGTTACTTGGGATGATATTTGATGTTGACTTGCAAAAAATGCCTCATATAAACTTTGTTAAAAAAGTGAATAATATCAAATCACAGATAAATTTTTGGAAAAAACAAAAACTTACACCTATTGGGAAAATCACAATTATTAAAACTCTGCTCATTGCTCAGTTAAATCACCTATTTATTTCATTGCCAAATCCAAGCCAAAACTTTATTAATGAACAAATACAATTTTTTATAACTTTATTTGGAATGGGGTTACTCATAGAATAAAAAAAGATGTTATTGTAAAAGAATATGAAGAAGGTGGTTTAAAAATGATCGATTTGATCCCATATATAAATGCTTTAAAAACAACTTGGATTAAAAAAATATTGCATACAAAGGGTTCCTGGTGTAATATCTTAGAATGTTACATAGATACAGGGAGATTTTTTAGCGTAGGAAATGAATTTATCGTAAAGAACATGAAATACTTTAAAAATGACTTCTGGACAGATGTGTTTAAGGCTTGGATACTATTGACAAACAATATTAAAAAACTAAGAATATTCAAAAACGCAGCTGAAAGTTATCTTTGGTATAATAGTGATATTATTATTGGAAATAGTTGTATTTACATTAAGAAATTATACGAAAAAGGGGTAATATTTATCAATGATCTACTTGATACTGATGGGCAATTTTTAAGCTGCAAGATTTTATTCGGAAATATAACTACAACATACATTATCTTCACTATACTGGAATAATTGAATCGGTTAAACATATGCTGAGAAAAAACAATGAGTATTGTCTGTCTAAATCTGAAACTCCTTTCATTCCTAACATTCTTAAGATACTATTTAAAAATGAAAAAGGCTCGAGGGACATGTATAAAATCTTGAAGCAAAATAATATCTTATCTACTTCACGGCAAAAATGGCAAAGCATTTTTGATAATTTAACTGAAAATGATTGGAAACAAATATACAAAATAATTCACCTGACTACTATAAATTCTAAAATACAATGGTTCCAATACAGAATAATCCATAATATAATTGCTACAAACTCGTTTTTTGTTTAAAATAGGTATTAAACAGAGGCTCTGTGTAGTTTTTGTAAACAGGAAAGTGAAACAGTTATTCATCTCTTTTGGGAATGCGACATAGTACAACAATTTTTAGAAGACTTAGAAAACTATTTTTATCGAATGGCATTTTGTTAGATCTAACAAAAAAGAGTTTAATTTTTGGATATTTCAGATCGTTTAATAGAGTTAAAAATTTTATCCTTATGCATGTAAAATATTACATTTATAAAACCCGTTGTACTGGTAAAAAACTGTCTCTTGAAAAGTTTAAATATATTTTAAAAGATGTATATTACATCGAAAAAGAAATAGCAATAGGCAAAAATAAGTTAGAAAATTTTCAAAGAGAATGGCAACATGAGAATGGTTGTACTGGTAAAAAACTGTCTCTTGAAAAGTTTAAATATATTTTAAAAGATGTATATTACATCGAAAAAGAAATAGCAATAGGCAAAAATAAGTTAGAAAATTTTCAAAGAGAATGGCAACACATCCACCGTATTGTTATATAGAACAAAAAGAACAATCTTGTATCATAATGTGAAAATCTATTTCTCTCTCTCTCTCTCTCTCTCTCTCTCTCTCTCTCTCTCTCTCTCTCTAAAAACTATTCAATATATATGTTAATCAAAATATTTGTAATGTTGTATTATCGTCTTTTTGTGTTATGTATATATTGAATAGAGTTAAAAATTTTATCCTTATGCATGTAAAATATTACATTTATAAAACCCGTTGTACTGGTAAAAAACTGTCTCTTGAAAAGTTTAAATATATTTTAAAAGATGTATATTACATCGAAAAGAAATAGCAATAGGCAAAAATAAGTTAGAAAATTTTCAAAGAGAATGGCAACACATCCACCGTATTGTTATATAGAACAAAAGAACAATCTTGTATCATAATGTGAAAATCTATTTCTCTCTCTCTCTCTCTCTCTCTCTCTCTCTTCTCTCTCTAAAAACTATTCAATATATATGTTAATCAAAATATTTGTAATGTTGTATTATCGTCTTTTTGTGTTATGTATATATTGAATATGAAATAAAGAAAATAAATATATAAAAAAAAAGATGTTTAAGTTGTTTTTATACTAAATTGATATATCATATTTATTATATTTATTTGACAATTGTGTATACATCCTTACTAACCAGACATTTCTTATAAAATCATAGTGATTCTGCTTAAACTGTAGTGCAAGAGTACGCCTAGACACATGTTATTTATGAGGTTTGTGCAATACTCGATAATATTCAGTTAACAAAATCAGGGTAATATTGGCGGGCAGCATTTTAATGTTACATGTGCAGATTGATCACAGAGCTTATGCATCAACCGCCGTTACAACAAATAAAAGTTTGAAACATTGGAAACACAAATGTCAAAAGCCACTGCAAGGTTTGGGAAAAGATTTCAAAAGATTAATGAGGAATGTTGTAAGGACGATTAAAGGAAATGTTGATTAAGGGGGATAAGCAGTTTGAGAGTTTGTAGAAAGCAAAGACGAATAATAAATTGAGGTCATTTTTATAGAAAAGTGAGAAAGAGAAAGGGCATTTTCAACTCTTTCTTTTTTATTCATTTTATATCGTCCAATTTGTTTCTGTCATTAGGCTTTGTATTGTAAGAATAATCTGTATCATCTGTAATTTCAGAATGTCAACAAAACGAAGATTCCGAACGTTTAGCATGCCCAACACCTGATAGAAATGGAATATTTTATTGTTTAGATGATAAAGATTTATGTGATAGAACAATACATTGTCCTTTTGGAGAGGATGAAGATTTAACCATGTGCATGTTTCATAAATGGGTAAGTGCATTATATATAATATGAAGGTGTCTCACCTTCGTCAGATATCGTGTTGCGTTTTTTATCTTAATTTGTTTTGTGATATTATGTTTTAAGGTGAACATAACATTATCATTTTCAATTGGAGTACGGTACACTCGAGTCGTGATTTTCAATTACTCATACTCATGTTAGATCAGAGATGGTGGAGAGAACCACAGTACCCGAAGTTCAGTCATTCCAAAATAATCGTAACGCTTTCTTCCGTGATATGTCGCAGTGGTATTTGAAGACTAATTGGACTTTTTCTGACGATATTTAACTTTTTTTTTTGTTCTGGCGAAAATCAGATTTCAAATTAAACGTTGAAAATGGATTTTCTTGTACGTAGAAACAGATACTGGAAGGAAATGTGACGTTTTAGCATGTCGCAATAGCAATAACAGATACTGGAAGGAAATGTGACGTTTTAGCATGTCGCAATAGCAATAACAGATACTGAAAGGAAATGTAACGTTTTAGCATGTCGCAATAGCAATAACAGATACTGAAAGGAAATGTAACGTTTTAGCATGTCGCAATAGCAATAACAGATACTGGAAGGAAATGTGACGTTTTAGCATGTCGCAATAGCAATAACAGATACTGAAAGGAAATGTGACGTTTTAGCATGTCGCAATAGCAATAACAGATACTGAAAGGAAATGTAACGTTTTAGCATGTCGCAATAGCAATAACAGATACTGAAAGGAAATGTAACGTTTTAGCATGTCGCAATAGCAATAACAGATACTGGAAGAACATGTGACGTTTTAGCATGTCGGAAAAAGTTTCCTATATTTCGTTACGTGTGGCATACATAACAAAAAACAATATTGACATGAAACTTATTTCAGATTACGGTGATGACCTACGAGTACAAATTTTAGAAAAGCGGTGGCGTATGTGTTCTTCTTATTTCATTGATATAAATTCTGTTCTGATTTATTCAATGTTAATAGTGTTGTTAATTTCTAACTAACCTCTACCTAACCCCCGTAACGTGGGTCAAGTACCACAATTTCAGATTGTATATAAGCATTTCCCCGGATATATTATCACTGGCTCGATAAGTTCTAACAAATAACATTAGACTTTTTCGTTAATTAATGCTAAAATCAGCAAAATAATAACGTCATTTGGATAAAAAAACAGTCTTATATGAGTTTATTTATGAAACTGTAAAATTATCATACGTTTTTTTTATTTTGAATTTGGTGTGTGTAATAATTCATTTTTGGGTTTTGTACATATACATCTTTGTTTTTAGACACAAAAAAAATCTGATTTCAAAACATTATTTTAACCGTTTAGCGGAATATAATTATTTTGGAATGACTGAGTTGACTAATTTCTTAGTTTAAGGACCATCAGTACCTATGTGTGTATTTATCAGTTTTAGACGTGTTATGATCGTCGTTTCTTTTATCATCTGCATGCTCTTCAGCTGCAGCTTTTATATTCGGTTTAATATTGAATGGCTAGCTAGATAAGTAGTGGTTTTATGTGTATGATTTTATAAATATGTTATTTGGATTTCCAAATATCAGGTCTTGGCAAAATAGTTGTACAATGTAATTATTTCCCTGTCTAAATTGATCAGCGATTTGTTTCAATTTTGAAGGCTTTAATTCTATAAATAAATGCTTTATATCTCTTCTTTATTGTTATCTTAGAAATACAGATATCGTAATAACGAATTCAACGTCAATTCTTTTAATTCCTTTAATACGGAATCATTATTATTTTACACTCAGTGTTTTCCCGAAAACTTCTAAACTACGATAAATGTTAACATAAAATTTATGAAATAGGTTTAACAATTGATGTCATGACGAATGTATTTTATTCCTTACTGAAATAGCCGAGTAATCCCAACACTTTTCAATTTTCTTTAAAATAAAACAGACTTTCAAGAAAAATCTTTCTGATTTTCACATTATAATTTGTTCAAGAAGTAGTGTATAATTTGTTTTTTACTGACAAAGACCGTCCACTGTAATTCTTGATATTCTGACAATAACTTGAAATTTGTTATGTTGAGTAACAATAAATTGGGGTATAATCAGGAAAATAAGAAATAGATATCCTCTGCAAAAGTTTAAAATTAAGAATAACACTTCAAAAATACGAAAAATTGCAAATACGTCATTGCTACTTAAAAGTTTTACCAGTTTATATGTATTTTTTTTTAAATGTTAAAAATGTGAGTTAACTCATTTTTGATCATAGATGAGTAAATGAGTCACTCTTAGAATATAACCAGTACGCGAGATTCTACTAACTGTTGTAACACTATAGAAGACATAAAACATGATATTACAATGTAATGTCACGGGTGTAGTGTGCTGTAAATTGAATTACAAAATTATTGTAATTAAAAAATGAACTATTGTAGCTTAAGGAAAATTGAATATTTTAATGTTCGGCTATAAACATTTTAATGTCAATTCTGGTGTAACATGAAATAAGTAGATGGATATATGTGACATTTGTTAATGTCTTGAGCATGTATGCGTATGTAGGTTTCCACATGTTAACACTGAGGGAGGATGTGGATAGAGTTTGACAGATTAGGTTCTACGTAAGATTAACGAGATTAAAGATAAAACGAATTTTGTTTCAATCACGTTTTAGTTTATAACATTCAAACTTTATTGAAAGATCTCTTAGTATTTTAGGGACATATGTTCTCAAAGTTCAAACAATCCTTTTTAATATATAAAATATTATCGTCAGCAAATGAAAAACGAAAACATAAAATTTTATTTCAATTTTATATATGAACCAAATTAAAGGAAGTTAGATTTAATTCCCTAAGTCTTTTATGCATAACATTTAAGAAAATGAAACTTTAGAAGACACTATTTTTAAATGACATGTGACACAATCATTAATACAAAGATACTCTGCCACATTGTCGCTGACGGACTATACACACTTTATCATTATTGCACGCAATAAACAGGCTAATTTTCAATCATTGACCATCAAGTTCAAGATAACAGTCACGCCGGTTGGCGGATTTATATTATCTAGTAAGACAGGATCCCGAGGACTTGGAATCAAACGTGAAAAAGTTTTGTTAATTAACTTTAATATGTCATTTATAATGTTAAAGTTGAATGTTAAATAAAAAAAATACAGAGTTTAAGAATCTACCTGCACTACTCGTGTAATAGAGTAAAATCTTCTTACTTCAATAAAAGTTGAGAATTGAAAAACAGTATTCTGTACAATAAGTATTTGTATTGGAGATATATGTATTAATGGAATAACCGGTTGTTAATGAAGTATTAAATATGTATGCAACAATCCCCCATAACAGATTTATATTCAAAACTTGATAACCAAGATTATAATTTTAGTGCAAAAGTATCATTTTTTTGTAAAAGCAGCCAAATGTTCAGAATACAACCCTTTTATATGGTATAATAATGCAAAAATCTGGAATTTAACAGTTTTAATGTCTTAAATATTTCTAGCTGAGATTGCACATTAGACGTAAATTACCTTGACTTGCTACATTTAAATGATTTATCACAGAAGCTATTAGCATCTGACATTAATATTAAACAGTTGATACATAATGATACACCTTGTCATGTCAATTTTGTTTTATGGAACATTTTTAATAGCGTGCAATTTATGCATCATTTACATAGAAGTGACCTTGCAACTTACAAAAAGTGCTTTACAATAGTTAGTGAAACCAACAAGACACCATACATAACCAAACCAGACAAGACACCATACATAAACAAACCAACAACAAGCCACCTAACATAAACAAACCAGACAAGACACCATACATAAACAAACCAACAACAAGACACCATACATAAACAAACCAACAACAAGCCACCTAACATAAACAAACCAGACAAGACACCATACATAAACAAACCAACAACAAGCCACCTAACATAAACAAACCAGACAAGACACCATACATAAACAAACCAACAACAAGACACCATACATAAACAAACCAGACAAGACAAGACAGACACATAAGACCATTGATTATAAAATCCTCCATATTGGACTTGCATCGGAGTAAATATCCAGTACTGTATTTATAGTAACATTGAGCTGTATAATCAATTAAAAAATTTAAATAAGTAAACTTCTATATCAATATAATAATGTATACAATAAATACAATGAATGAAAATACTGAAAATCTTTAAAAAAGTTACAAAGGGTTTTCAACAATTTTATTTAGTTTTGTGACGACAAGATGTACACCTTTAGTTAAGCCGGAGATGATAAGTTATATTGTCAAGGCGTAGATGGTAAGTTATATTGTCAAGGCGTAGATGATAAGTTATATTGTCAAGGCGTAGATGGTAAGTTATATTGTCAAGGCGTAGATGATAAGTTATATTGTCAAGGCGTAGATGGTAAGTTATATTGTCAAGGCGTAGATGATAAGTTATATTGTCAAGGCGTAGATGGTAAGTTATATTGTCAAGGCGTAGATGGTAAGTTATATTGTCAAGGCGTAGATGGTAAGTTATATTGTCAAGGCGTAGATGGTAAGTTATTTAGTGTACATTTTGACTATAAGTTTGGTCCATACTTTTCAGCACTCTTACTTCATTGTTTAACTTATTGTGTTTATTTCTATTTACAGGCTAACACATTGTTCCGTATACTTGTACGAGGAATTAAAGATTTACAGAATAAATTTTACAGATTTGAACATGAATTTAAACAATTCAAATTGGCACTTGAATAAGACTCTCTCAGTCAAGAATATCATTAAGCCACGTGGCAAACTTGTGATAAATTGCCCGGAAGAGCACAAGATCATGGTCGACAGTGTTTTCGTGAAAGATGTCTGCAAAGTGAGCCATTCAATCAATTACAAACCAACCACTGGCGGCCATGTTTGATTGTATGTGTGAGTCGATTACACCATTGACAAAAATTTTTCTGAATTTTAGTTTCGTTTGCTTCTTGTTGTGTGCTGGCAAAATCAATTTCTGCTCATAAGATGAAAATATAGCCTATATTTTTGTAATACAATTAAGAAAATATTATAACATCTTTAAAATTCGATAAATGCATTATTGTTAAGTTTTAAGTGTCACTATGTGAAAAGCGAGAAATGCATGTTAATATTATTGTCCAGTTAATATTAAGCGTGTTGTAGTTACGGATAAAATCACCGATTGATAAAATGTTCAAATAAAAATGCATTACTTGTTGTTATTTTAACTTAATCAATTGTTTTTCCAATGTTGGTTTTAACATCTAGACACGTGTATCAGGATATAGGGCTTCGCTTCAGTTTTAGTCTAATAGACGAATAGTCCTTTAGACTTATACCTAAATTATGACGCCCACGAAAGGCTACATTTGAAGCTTTATGACAAACGTGATGACTTCAATTTTTCTGTTGTTAACTTTCCTTTTCTATGCAGCAATATACCTGCTTCTCATGCTTATAGTGTACTTGTTTTCCAATCAATACGCTATGGTAGAACTTTTTCCCACTCTGGAGACTTTGTTCAACAAAGCTAGCTGCTTTCAAATAAATTGTTGACCCAGAGATATTACAAGCCTAGGCTTATCAAGGTCCTCAAAAAGTTTTATGGTCGTGATCACAGTATTGTTGATAAGTTTGATGTCTCTGTGTCCAGGATTGCCCTCAAAATATTTGACGTCAAATAGTTCCATGTTCCTTTCTCACAATTTTGATTACACTCGTAGCGGTTGTAGCTAGCGCAATAATAGGGGCATACCCTTCCTGAGCACCCGTCCTCACTTTCCTGGTGGAATTTCACGTGACTAACCTAACTTGTCAGTTCCAAAGTTTTTACTTTGCTTCTGGATTGTGATTCGGACATAAATTAGTATGTTTGTTTTTGAGTATATAGTGCAAAAGCAATTTTACACATAATCGTATTACATTTGACAAACTAGATGAACATCTCAAATAAAACCGGACGTGATCTCCATTTCTAGTTTAGTAACTCTGAACTATTTATATTGTCTTCGCCTCCTTAAACGAATCATAGCCACCTCAACACAATAGAAACATATAGGGTTCCACATAAGTAATTTGGCAAATTTAAGTTTTAGAATAAGACTCGCCATGCTTCAAGGTATAAATTGTAATATATTACACGGAATATCTTTCAGAGGTATTCATGTACTATTCAATCAAAAACAAACATACTAATCCATGCCCGAATCTCAATTCAAAAGCAAAGTTAAAAAACTTTGAAACTGGCACAGTAGGTTAAACACGTAAACTATAACCAAGGAAGTGGGGCCGGGTGCTCCGGAAGGGTTAGGACCTCCTGTTAAGCTAGCGACGTAATCAGGAAAAGTAACAATGCTGTGATGATATCCATTTAATTTGTTTGAGACCCCTGATAAGCCAGGGCTTGCAATATCCTTAGGTCAACAATTTATTTATTTATTTGTAAGCAGCTTGCGTCATTGTATAAAGTTCCCATAGTGGGAACAAGCTCTACCGTATTTATTGGGAAACAAATACATTTATATGCAGGAGAAGCTGCAGGTATATTGCTGCGTAGAAAAGGAATGTGTACAATAGAAAACACTTTAAGTCATCGTGTTTGTCATACAGTTTCAAATGTAGCTTTCGTGGGAGTCATAATTGAGTTATAAATCTCAATATGAAGCAGAACTTGGGGAATCAGTCGTATCGAGCTTGAGGATAGATGGCTTTAACATAGTATCCAAATATAGGATATTTAAAAGACAGAACGCCACCTTTATATATCTGTATGTTGTGTTGGTGATTTGGCGACAATCTTCTCTCCTTATTTAACAAGGTTCTACACAAATTTGTTTCATAAGAATAAAAAACAAATCAGCAAACAATGGTGCAAAGTTAGTACATTTTAATCATGGTAATACATTGTAATATAAACACTTCTGAAGGACATAAAGCACCCATCTTATTGCACATTCAATATGTAAAAATAAATATCAACAATGTAAATTAGTGTGTGAAATATTATATTCATCAAAGTTTTCATATATTAATTCGTTTCCTTGGCAACAGCTTATTCAGCCATCGCCTTGTACCAAGTACAGTGTCACCGGTTGTAATGACTTCTACCAGGTACAGTGTCACCGGTTGTAATGCGTTGTACCACGTACAGTGTCACCGGTTGTAATGCGTTGTACCACGTACAGTGGCACGGGTTGTAATGCCATGTGCCAGGTACAGTATCACCGGCTGTTATGCCTAATGCCTTGTACCACGTGCAGTTTCACCGACTATTATGCCTTGTACCAGGTACAGTGTCACCGGTTGTAATGCGTTGTACCACGTACAGTGTCACCGGTTGTAATGCGTTGTACCACGTACAGTGCCACGGGTTGTAATGCCATGTGCCAGGAACAGTATCACCGGCTGTTATGCCTTGTACCACGTGCAGTTTCACCGACTATTATGCCTTGTACCAGGTACAGTGTCACCGGTTGTAATGCGTTGTACCACGTACAGTGTCACCGGTTGTAATGCGTTGTACCACGTACAGTGCCACGGATTGTAATGCCATGTGCCAGGTACAGTATCACCGACTGTTATGCCTTGTACCAGGTACAGTGTCACCGGTTGTTAGTGCCATGTACCAGGTACAGTGTCACCGGTTGTTATGGCTTAATCAAGTACAGTGTCACTGTTTATAATGCCTTGTACCAGGTACAGTGTCACCGTTTATAATGCCTTGTACCAGGTACAGTGTCACCGGTTGTAATGCGTTGTACCACATACAGTGTCATTGGTTGTTATGGATTTATCAAGTGCAGTGTCACCGGTTATATTGCCTTTTACCAGGAAGTGTCACCAGGTGTTATGCCTTGTACCAGTTACAGTGTCACAGCCTGTTATGCCATTTACCAGGTACAGTGTCACAGCCTGTTATGTCATTTACCAGGTACAGTGTCACCGGCTGTTATGCCATTTACCAGGTACAGTGTCACAGGTTGTATGCGTTGTAGCACGTACAGTGTCACCGGTTATAAAGTCTTGTACCAGGTACAGTGTCACGGATTGTAATGCCTTGTACCAGGTACAGTGTCACGGGTTGTAATGCCATGTACCAGGTACAGTGTCACGGGTTATAATGCCTTGTACCAGGTACAGTGTCACCGGCTGTATTGCTTTGTAGCACGTACAGTGTCACCGTTGTAATGCCTTGTACCAGGAACAATGTTGACGGTTGTAATGCTTTGAACCACTTACAGTGTCAGCTGTTGTAATGCCTTGTACCAGGAACAGTGTCGACGGTTGTAATGCTTTGAACTACGCACAATGTCAGCGGTTGTAATGCCTTGTACCAGGAACAGTATCACCGGTTGTAATGCCTTGTACCACGTACCAGTCACCGGTTGTTATGGCTTTATCAAGTACAGTGTCACGGGTTATAATGCCTTGTACCAGGTACAGTGTCACGGGTTATAATGCCATGTACCAGGTACAGTGTCACGGGTTATAATGCCTTGTACCAGGTACAGTGTCACCGGCTGTATTGCTTTGTAGCACGTACAGTGTCACCGTTGTAATGCCTTGTACCAGGAACAATGTTGACGGTTGTAATGCTTTGAACCACTTACAGTGTCAGCTGTTGTAATGCCTTGTACCAGGAACAGTGTCGACGGTTGTAATGCTTTGAACTACGCACAATGTCAGCGGTTGTAATGCCTTGTACCAGGAACAGTATCACCGGTTGTAATGCCTTGTACCACGTACCAGTCACCTATTGTTATGGCTTTATCAAGTACAGTGTCACCGGTTATAATGCCTTGTACCAGGTACAGTGTCACCGGTTATAATGCCTTGTACCAGGTACAGTGTCACGGGTTATAATGCCTTGTACCAGGTACAGTGTCACGGGTTATAATGGCTTGTACTAGGTACAGTGTCACGGGTTATAATGCATTGTACCAGGTACAGTGTCACGGGTTATAATGCCTTGTACCAGGTACAGTGTCACGGGTTGTAATGCCTTGTACCAGGTACAGTGTCACGGGTTATAATGCCATGTACCAGGTACAGTGTCACGGGTTATAATGCCTTGTACCAGGTACAGTGTCACCGGCTGTATTGCTTTGTAGCACGTACAGTGTCACCGTTGTAATGCCTTGTACCAGGAACAATGTTGACGGTTGTAATGCTTTGAACCACTTACAGTGTCAGCTGTTGTAATGCCTTGTACCAGGAACAGTGTCGACGGTTGTAATGCTTTGAACTACGCACAGTGTCAGCGGTTGTAATGCCTTGTACCAGGAACAGTGGCACGGGTTGTAATGCCTTGTACAAGGTACAGTGTCACCGGCTGTTATGCCATGTACCAGGAACAGTTTCACGGTTTGTAATGCCATGTACCAGGTACAGTGTAACAGGTTGTATGCGTTGTAGCACGTACAGTGTCACCGGTTATAATGCCTTGTACCAGGTACAGTGTCACGGGTTGTAAAGCCTTGTACCAGGTACAGTATCACCGGCTGTAATGCTTTGTACCAGGTACTGTGTCACGGGTTGTAAAGCCTTGTACCAGGTACAGTGTCACGGGTTATAAAGCCTTGTACCAGGTACAGTGTCAACAGATGTTATGCCATGTACCAGGTACAGTGTCACTGGTTGTAATGGTTTTATCAAGTACAGTGTCACCGGTTATAATGCCTTGTACCAGGTACAGTGTCTCGGGTTATAATGCCTTGTACCAGGTACAGTGTCACTGGTTGTAATAGCTTGTACTAGGTACAGTGTCACCGGCTGTAATGCTTTGTACCACGTACAGTGTCACCCGTTGTAATGCCTTGTACCAAAAACAGTGTCGGCGGTTGTAATGCTTTGAACCACGTACAGTGTCAGCTGTTGTAATGCCTTGTACCAGGAACAGTGTCGACGGTTGTAATGCTTTGAACCATGTACAGTATCAGCGGTTGTAATGCCTTGTTCCAGGAACAGTGGCACGGGTTGCAATGCCTTGTTCCAGGAACAGTGTCAACGGTTTTTAATGCTTTGAACCACGTACAGTGTCAGCCGTTGTAATGCCTTGTATCAGGAACAGTGTCGACAGTTGTAATGCTTTGTACCACGTGCAGTGTCAGCGGTTGTTATGACTTGATACTGTCCGTCTTTATGATCGTCAGTTGTCAGTATTTTTATAAACGAAGATTATACTTGATGACCGATTAGAACCCAAATATTTTTAGCATGAAATGTTTTACTTCCAGGTTGAACAATAACGTAAACATAACGCGAAAGAAAAACAACAGAAACATTTTAGAAGATAAATTGTAATGGATTTTAAAATACTTGTACTAAATAAAAATGATATGTTTTTTTTCAAGACAAAACCTTATTGAGATAATTTAAAACGTAATTTATTATGGGATCAAAACATTGAAAAGCTTTTTTATTAAATTTAATTAAATTTTATATCTAAATGTAGAACAAAGGATTACTTAAGGTTTAAGATATTACAAAGATGATCACAACAAAAAATATAAGATGTATAAGTCTTCAAGACAAAGACATTGTTCTCTTAATCGATAGAGTTCACTATTATTGGGAGTTCGTTGGTTTGTTTCCTATTATAATTTATCAAGATATTTAAATTATATATTTTACTCCAGCCACGCTGTATTTTTGTTTGATGAAAAATAACATCATATACCAATATCACGGATACAATGACATGTTGTATTAGTTATTGCATAGGTACGATTTCTAAATTCAAGTTATTCTATCTGTGAAGTAGTATATTATAATGTTAATCCATGAACCCCTATGAAACTAAATTAAACCTTTTAATGTTACAGATCGTTATCAAACTGACAGTACAAGTCTAAGAAAGGTTTCTACCATTTGGGACTTTAAGAACTGTCAAAATTAACAAGAATTATCTATGACAAAAATCTTTTTTCGTCTGGTATTTATATGTTTTTTTTCAAATGTCAAACAATAGTTGCTGATGTTATATACACGACAAACACATTAATATTATTAGTTAAGATATCTAGATGACGTTCTGTCTCTTAACAATCCTAAATTTCGAGACTATGTGAATGCCCTCGTGAGCTTGAAAAAAAGATACGACTGATTCCTCAAGTTCTGCTTCATATTAAGACTTATACCTCAATTATGACACCAACGAAAGGCTACATTTGAAACTTTCTGACAAACGTGATGATTTTATCTTTCTATTATTATCCTTTCTTTTCTATATCGGAATGAACTTGCTTCTCCTGCTTATGGTGTATTTGTTTCCCAAGCAATACGCTATGCTAGAGCTTGTTCCCACTATGGAGACTTTGTCCAACGACGCAGACTGCTTGCAAATAAATAGTGACCTAGGGATATAGCAAGCCGAGACTTATCAAGGCCCTCAAAAAGTTTTATGGCCGTCATCACAGAATTGTTGATAAGTTTGATGTCTCTGTGTTCAGGGTTACCTTGGATATATTTACGTCCCATAGTTACATGTTCCTTTAACACAAATAATATGTTATATTCCTAAATAATTTATTTGCAATGTGTAATGTTCATGGCTGTATCAACAGCTTGATCTTTTAGTAAACAGGAGTCATGTAATGAGTCTTTCACAAAGCATGTGTCATTCAGAAAGCCGCTAGTCTTTGCATGATATCGTAAGAAACGGATAAAAGACAAAAATGTAATAATAAAATTTAACATGGGAGAAAACATACATTTAAGATACATTGTAAGTTGTGTCAAGTTAAGATGGCTAATACTGTACATTAAAGTAAAGTTTCTTTTAATTACTGCCTGACAGCCATGAGCAAGTGGTACCAACAGCGGGCAAAAACATCGCCCTTCGACAGGCAATTGACAATTTTTCTTACCTAGAATATGTCAGATTGGCAGAGGTATTTTTAAGTTTAATAGTAGGATGGGCAGTATTGTAGATTTTATGATTATTTTCGAAAGTTTTCACTGCTTCTGGATTGTGAATTGAACAGGGATTAGTATGTTTGTTTTTAATTTTGACAACTAACTGTAACTTCCAGAATTTGGTAAATGTTCAATTGTACTATTAGAAACCCCTTTAACGGTGTTCAATTGTACTATTAGAAATCCCTCAATTATCCCACATGTACAACACTCGCATTTAAATTTCTTTCACAAAATATAACTTGAATGACATACCAAAAATGTTTACACTTCCAAAAACTAGGAAATGTACATTGTTTGATTAAGCGGATTCTGTTCTCGTTCCATTCTTGATCATGTCCACTTGTTTTATTCTCCCTTTATACGTTTGTTATATAACATCATCGGATACGCCACTAAATGGACTATATATATATTGACGTCCCATAGTTTGATGTTTCTGTGTCCAGGATTGCCTTGGATATATTTGACGTCCCATAGTTTGATGTTTCTGTGTCCAGGATTGCCTTGGATATATTTGACGTCCCATAGTTTGATGTTTCTGTGTCCAGGATTGCCTTGGATATATTTGACGTCCCATAGTCCATGTTCATTTCCCTCTCAATTTGATTACATACCTTGCCGGTGTAGCTTGTTAAATAGGACAAGGTGCTAATTCTTCCGAAGGAACTGGTCCAGCTTACCTAGTGGAAGTTCATGTATTTAACCAAAGTCAGTTTCAAAGTCTTATATTTGTTTTTTGTCGTGATTTGGATATAGATAAGTATGATGTTTGTTTTGATTATGTATCAATTGGACATTAATGGTAATAATCAAGCTTTGTTCGTCATGAGTAGTACCTTCAATAATAATTATATTTAAAAATACACATGCATATTGACATTTCAAAACCACTGATTGTAACAAAATTGTTGTAGTAAGAACATCCTCAGTGCAGGACAGTTTTTTTGGATCTATTATCTGCCAAAGAACAGGAGTAGCGTAACGGTGTATACTTCTAGGTCAAATTTGTTTTGTGGAATTATATGATAATAATCTCCATGATAATATGTTTATTTTGTCATATATTTGGTTCGTCTAAATATTGTTTTTTTTCCAAAGCACAGACTGTTTTGCCTTGTACCCTGTTTTCAATTACAAATAAATCATGATATCAAGAAAAGAAAAAATATAAGAGCCTTATTTGTTTTATATCCCAAAGGGCAATCAGGAGATTTGTTTTAAATATTAGTTCTTTACATTAAAATGTCATAATATTTATCATCGGGTTTTTAATAAAGCGTTATGATTAATTGGCATCTATTTTTTATTATAATACAAACCTAGGATAATGGATGTTAGGAAACGACAACATCTCACATTGTAAATGGTAGTGTTACATTAACGTTGGTGGAGTGTATGATTTGAACACTGTTTAATTCCTAGCGTGTTGAAGGTACATTAATCATACACAACGTCATCTATCAAATATATAAACTAGGACATTTCAGAGTATAATTTTAAGACTTACAGTAAAGGTAATAACACATTAACATCCATGGGCCCCTGATTTGTTTCCTAATAGAATACTTAGTTAGTAAATATCACCTGACTGATTTTACAATTTCCGGGTTTCATTGACACAACTGGTAATACAAATAAATATATGATAAAAAATTGTATATAACAATACCATTGCAATGATGCTATGTACTGGATATACTACTATCTTGGGTCAAACGGGTCTTGTGGACAACGCATGCTTATAACGAATGTTCGTTCATTGTTCAATTTTTGAATGTGCTTTCTCATGGACCATACACTAGTATGACCATACCACCTGACATTTACGCCAAAGTCAGCAAACAGGAAATTAAAGATAATCTTACAAAAGTTGTTTTTGTATTTTCCTGTTTCTACAATTTTATATTGTTTCACGTTATTGGGTTGTGTTAGCTGTTGGCTAATGCATGTTTTTCATTTAAAAATGTCGTTCTTCTATTTTCTTCAATATTGCTACAATAACAGAGATCGTATACATAGTTGTCATCCAAACTTAAATTTTGACGCTACCATCGATTTTATATACAGATATGACTGTTGTTGTTATAGTGTTTACTTGTTATAACTACTATATGTTATTTGATTGAGATGTGTGTTTCGACTCCTAGTTTCATAATGTATATAGATTGTGAATAATTGAAGGAAATGTAAATTTGAAAATGTTCTTCTTCATTCTCTGTATGTTTGAAATGTAGAGCATTTTTTCAGAACAATCTTACCTTCCACTATATTCAGCATGAAAGTTTCATTAAATAACATTCTAGTTCTTTGTTTACATTTATCGTACCAATGATGTTGGTAAATTTTTGGTCACTTATTAGTTGTAGCTAGCTATATCCGTCAGAAACACCCGGTCTCACTTCCTTGGTAGGACTCGACGTGTTTGATCAAAAGCAAACATACCCATCAATGTCCAAACCACAATCCAAAAACAAAATAAAAACTTTGAAATGACAAATTAACACGTGAACCTCCGCCTGGGAAGTGATGCCAGGTGTTACGGAAGGAAAACAACTCCCACTTAGAGTTGCCACATCTGTAATCAAAATTGAGAATGAAAGGAACGGGGAACTATGGAACGTCAAATATATTAAGGCTAATTTTTGGGATTATGATTTGGGCATGGACTGGTATGTTTGTTTTTTTTTTAATTTTATTTAGAAATTGTCGATTAAGGGCACATATTTCAGACATTGTATTGTGTTTTGTGAAATGGTTTTATCTGTTATTAAATCCAGACAGACTGATGTTTTATTATATTATCTATCGTCATGGGTCTTCAAATAACTTAGAAAAGGTCGTCTAGTGCTGTAAAATTAAAACTGGTATAATATGTAACTAGATAAGGAAACTAGTCAAATGATTTCCTTAAAACATTTGTAACAGTCGTTTTTATAACGTAATGAAAACAATTATGAAATATGACATTTGAACAAACTTCAAAGACATGAACATTATACCGTCCAGACAGACACAAATCAGTTGCGTGGCAGAGCACTTATATTCATTCAAGTATCGAGTACTTTAAAACTGGTTAACATTCCCAACTTATATGATTAATATTTTGAGTTGATGCTTTGAAATTTTCTAGCATTTTGAGTAGGCTTGGGATGTCGCCCAAGATTCTATTTTATGTTATATATAGCCCTCATTCGACACGATTCAACACGTAAATTAATCGTTGACACCCTATAATATAAATTCATAAACATATTAAAATCGTAGGATTTGGCACATCCAAATATACATAAAAATGTTTTGTCACCAGTGGGTTAAATGCGTTAAATCTGACCACGCATGTGAATATGAAGTGTTGTTTGAACTTATAGCTATGAAACAGGATACGTGGGTAAACAAGGTGTTGTTAGCATGATTAACAGTTTTTATTTTTTAGTGAAACCTGTTACACGTCTAAATTGGAGAAATAATTTTCTGATAAAGTAAAATGTTTGAACTGTAGTTAATCAATTCCTGGTTAATGTTATTGGTCGTTTATCCTCTCTTGCGATAGCTTCAACACGTGTGATTTCTGTTGCTAGTCGTATAAGTGTCAAACCCCCATACCAATCCTTGTCCAAACCGCAACGCAAAAAGCAAAGTAAAAATTTAGAAGCTGGCAAATTAGGTTAAAGACCTAAACTTCTACAAAGGAAGTGAGGCCGGGGTCCCTAAAAGGGTTACTACCTCCTGATTAGCTAGCTACAATCGATACGTGTGTAATCAGAATAGGGAATGAAAGGAACGTGTTCCATTGATGTTATATTTCAAGACAATACAAGGAACATGTTCCATTGATGTTATATTTCAAGACAATACAAGGAACATGTTCCATTGATGTTATATTTCAAGACAATACACATGTTGGTGCTTAATTTGAAATTCAATATTCTAGTCATCGTATCGGTTCAATCACCACTGTCTCGTGATAAATTTAGCCACTTCCGGCATAATGTTTGGATTAGTGTAATTAAGCATTAAGTAATAATTTATCTTTTCAGTTATTTGATAGTTGTATCATAAACATATAAGTTCATGTTAACATTGTTTTAAACACAATAAAAAAGTGAAAACTTCGAAAACTGACAAATTCAGTAAACACGCCAGGAGGGAAGGGTAAGCAACTCCTGTTTAAAGGCTTCTCCCCTCGGGGTGTTACCAAAATTAAGTATTAACCCGTGGAACGTCAAGTACATACAGGATACCAAGTACCATACATTATTGTGAAAATGGCAATAAAACATTTTGAGGGTCTTGATTAATTAGGCTTGCAATTTCCCAGAGTCAACAATTTATTTGCATGGATCTTGCTTCCTTGTATAAAGTTTCCGTGATGGAAAACACCATCGGAAATCGAAATAAAACCTTTGAAACTGACAAATTCGGTTAACCACGTGCATTTTCACCAGGGAGGTGAGGCTAGGTGCTCTGAAAGTATATGCGTCTCCTGTTTAACTAGCTACACCCTTCACGCGTGCAATAGAAATTGAAAGTGAAAGAAACATTGAACTATGGTACGGCAAATATATCCAAGGTGATTCTGGAAACAGAAACATCATACTTATCATAAATATTTTAATGACTGTCAGAAAACATTTTGAGGGTCCTGATAAGCAAAGGGTTGCAATACCCATATGTAAAAAAATATTTACAAGCAGCGTGTTTTATTGTATATTGTTCCCGTAATGGGAACAAGCTCTATGATAACGCATTAACTGTGAAACAAAACTTTGATGTTTATTACCGTGGGTACGATACCCTGTCAGAGTGCCCAAATCATTTACGTGTGTACGATATCGTGTCAGAGGGTGAAGAAGCTATTTACGTAGGTACGAGACCGTGTCAAAGGGCGCAGAAGCTATTTACGTGGGCACGCTTATAGCAGCAATTTAAGTGGGTACAATGCCGTGCTAGAGAGTGCAAAAGCTATTTACGTGAGAACGATATCGTGTCTGAAAATGCAAAAGCTAATGATATCGTGTCAGATAGTGCAGAAGATATTTCCTTGGGCACAGTACCGTGTCAGCTAGTGCAGAAGCCATTTAGTTGGCCATGAAACCATGTCAGACGGTACAAACATTAGAAATGTTGGCACGATATCTTGTCAGACGGTGCATATCTTTATTCACGTGGACACGATACTGTGTCAGAGGGCTTAGAGGATATTTACGTAGGCATGATGCCGTGTCAAAGGATTCCGAAATCATTGACGTGTGCAAGATATCGTGTTATCCAGTGAGTGCAGAAGCTCTTAATATTGGTACATTCAAAATGTGTTACCACTTAACATATCCGACTGTGCAAACAAAATGGCACATGTCCAAAAATCAATATCCCAAAAGCAAACCTTTGAAAACTGGTAAGTTCAACAGGAAATTGAGACCTGGTGCCCCGGAAGGGTTAGCGCTTACGTTCTAGCTACAACATTCGAAATGTGTAAAATCAGAGAATATATTACTTTTAACGTGTACACATTATAAATATCGTCAACTCACGTGGATTTAGATTATCAATGACGTAAATCTTATGGTTCATCGTGTTCACCATAATCGCTAAATTATTTTGTTTACAGTTATCACATGTATACAGGTCATCGTAATTTCCGTGCCAGACGGTGCAGAAGCCAATTCCATAGGCAAGATACCATGTCATAGAGCGCAGAAGCTATTTACATGGGCACGATACCGTGGCATACGGTTCAGACGTTAGTTACGTAGGCACGATATCGTGTCAGGGTGCAAAAACGATTTACGTGGACACGATACTGTGTCATATAGTACAGAAGTCATTTACGAGGCATGGTACCGTATCAGATAGTACACAAGCTATTTACGAGCATGGTACCGTGTCAGATGGTGCACAAGCTGTTTACGAGGCATGGTACCGTGTCAGATAGTGCACAAGCTGTTTACGAGGCATGGTACCGTATCAAATAGTACACAAGCTATTTACGAGCATGGTACCGTGTCAGATAGTGCACAAGCTTTTTACGAGCATGGTACCGTGTCAGATAGTGCACAAGCTGTTTACGAGGCATGGTATCGTATCAGATAGTACACAAGCTATTTACGAGCATGGTACCGTGTCAGATAGTGCACAAGCTATTTACGTGAGGATAATACCGTGTATGAGAATGCAGAGGCTAATAACATGGACATAATGTTATCGTGTCAGAAGTGTAGAAGCCATTAAAGTGAGCATGATACCATGTCAGACGGCGCAGACGTTAGTTACGTGTGCACTTTACCGTGTCAGACGGTGCATATGTTTATTTACGTGGGCACTATACTTTGGGCATGATGATATCGTGTCAGAACGGTAGAAGCCATTTGAGTGGGCATGATACCATGTCAGACGGCGCAGATGTTATTTACGTAGGCATGATACCGTGTGAGAGGGCGCCAAAATTATTTACGTGTGCACAATATCGTGTTAGAGGGTGAAGAATCTATTTACGTGAAAACGATACTGTGTCATACAGTGAGTGCAGAAGCTCTTAGTATTGGTGCATGTAGACCAATAATGTGGAACCCCTTAACATGTCCGACTGTTACGAACCTTGATTGTACATTAACCGATTTATGCACCTAGTGATACGCAATTAATATAACGTTTATCATCTATGGGATAAATCAGACCAATGTTCACGATTAATGTTGTCTAACATTTGTCTAACATTTAAGTATCTTAAATCATTTACATTCCCTCTGTCACGATATTCCACTGCTAAATCCATCCGGTTACAATTATCAACATTATACATTTTATTTTATTTTTTAGATTTCAGCTTATTAAGGTTTTAAAACTAGTACATTATTAACACTTCTATTTAAATAAAGTTTTAATGACATTGAAAATCAATTTATGAAGCAATATATATAATTTATATTAATTTTTAAGTAAAATTAAAATCTGTAATTAGTTCGTAGATTCTATCCGATTATGGTGTAAGTTTTTACAATCATATTTGTATTACCTACTTTCGACGACCCTGATCATATGAAAAATGCTTTTTGTGATGTTATTTCGGTTGAATTTTTTCTACAGAAACAAGTAATTTGTTATTGATAAGCCCTAGATACATTATAGAAATGAAATTTATATGAAAGAATTGGACATTTTGCACATCGAATAATTCGCCTAGCGAATTATGTTTTATGTGTGCAAATTGTTCAATTATTTCATACTTCAATAACAAAAAGAAAAATAAATTTCATTTCTATAATATATATATTTCTCATCACTAAGAGAGAATCTAGTCATGCAATGTAATAGAAAAAGTATGTCCAATCAAAATGCCGAAAGGAGAATTGAATTTTTAAATAATGAACTTGTCAAATATGAAATATGAACAGCAAAACTAATAAAGGAATAGGTGTGGTAAGGTGGCTCTGATGTCTCACGTTTCTGATGATGTGGTGAGGTGGCTCTGACGTCCCACGTTTCTGATGATGTGGTGAGGTGGCTCTGACGTCCCACGTTCCTGATGGTGTGGTGAGGTGGCTCTGACGTCCCACGTTTCTGATGGTGTGGTGAGGTGGCTCTGACGTCCCACGTTTCTGATGATGTGGTGAGGTGGCTCTGACGTCCCACGTTCCTGATGGTGTGGTGAGGTGGCTCTGACGTCCCACGTTTCTGATGGTGTGGTGAGGTGGCTCTGACGTCCCACGTTTCTGATGATGTGGTGAGGTGGCTCTGACGTCCCACGTTCCTGATGGTGTGGTGAGGTGGCTCTGACGTCCCACGTTCCTGATGGTGTGGTGAGGTGGCTCTGACGTCCCACGTTTCTGATGGTGTGGTGAGGTGGCTCTGACGTCCCACGTTCCTGATGATGTGGTGAGGTGGCTCTGACGTCCCACGTTTCTGATGGTTCTTTTTACATTTTGTAAAATACTGCCTCCCATAAATTATTAATCATAATACTGGCCATATCATATTATGCTACAGCTAGGTGGATTTACGTCTTAATAATGTTCTTTTTTTGCATCAATTAATCAAAAACAAACATACTTTTCCATTTCCGAATCACAATCCAGAAGCAAAGTAAAAACTTTGGAACCGACAAGTTAGGTTAGACACGTGAACTTCCACCAGGGAAGTGAGGCCGGGTGCTCCGGAAGGGTAAGCACCTCCTGTTTAGCTAGCTACACCCGCCACGTGTGTAATCAAAATTGTGTGAAAGGAACATGGAACTATGAGACGTCAAATATATCCAAGGTAATCCTGGACACAGAGAAATCAAACTTATCAACAATACTGTGATGACGGCCATAAAACTTTTTGAGGGCCTTGATAAGCCTATGCTTGCAATATCCCTGAGTCAACAATGTATTTGCAAGCAGCTTACTTCGTTGTACAAAGTCCCCGTAGTGGGAACAAGCTCTACCATAGCGTATTAATTGGGAAACAAATACACCATAAGCAGGAGAAGCAGGTATATTGCTGCATAAAAAAAGGAAAGTTGACAGTAGAAAAATTGAAGTCATCACGTTTTAAATCATTAAGGTAAGTTTTCACTTTTAAAGTGGAATTGAACATTTGGACCGGTAAAAAACGGAAAATTGACATAATGATTATAATTATTAAGTTACGATTATAACGTATCGAGGTAATTTTACATTAGTGGAAATTAACGTTTGTAACCTAAATTGCCAGTTTTCATAGTTTTACTATCTTTTGGATGTTATATGTTCATAGTCCGGTATATTTGTGTGTTTGGTTGTTTTAAAATTTACGAGTCACCAATCAAACACGGTTCAAAAACTTGAAAACTTGCCTCTTTAAACATGCATGTGCAGTTTTATAAAATTATACTTGATTTAGAGCAGATTAATTTAATTACATATTATACATTTTATACGTTTTAATTTTACAGCACTATACGCCCGTTTGGAATACAATTTATCATTATTAGTGCTTGGACCAATAGTCGAGTTGACACTCCCATATACTCAATACTTGAACCTAGAAATGTTTTTTCCTATGAAGTGTTTTTGCTGTTTTGTATTCTATAGGGTCCCTAGAGTTAAATTATGTTAGTTGCCCTGAAGGCAACCTTGGGCAAATTGCATAATTTGCATATATCCAAGATGGCTGCCTGACGCCATATTGAAAATCTATCTTTTGTAAGAATTGTTCTACAATAGCTTGTAGTATACCGTTTTATATGTTTTCAAGGATGAGGAACTCATTTCCGTTGTTGTTTTTAACATTTGGGGCAATTTAAAAGTATATTTAACAATTTTGACCAACAAAGGTAGGAGTAACATGGTTTTTATTATAAGATGTAACTCAGCATATCACATTCAATGCTGCGTAACTTAATCATACATCTTCATACATTTTGATTTAAAGGTCATAAATGAGGCTCGACCAATTCCTTATAATAAGATATTAAAACATGATCTTAGTGATTTCAGCTTTACTAAGTCTAGCGTAAAGGCTAGTTCACTTTGCTAAGGTGTCTTTTAAAGTGTGTATCCAACGAAGAAGTTTTCAAAGCCACATTATTGCTATCATAGTTAATTCAGTCACATATATATTACCACGATTGAAAACCAAATTATACTGACTTTTTATCAAACTAAATAATACGTTTGTCAACAATGAATTGATTCGATTTTTACATGAACACTGATACATTACGTCATATAATGAAGTATTATGGTTTCGGGAATCTACAGTAAAATCTGTCACTGATAATGCAACAGCCTTCCACAAATTGATTGGTTGGAGTTAAACTTTATAACTCATATTTTTGGTTTTATGATAGTTTTGATCTACTATTTCCACTCCAAATGACTACTATGATACACACGCTATGACTACAGACTTCCATGTTTATCAATGTGGTGTAAGTGAAAAGGTAGTGCACATTCTAGATTTGGTTTACTTTTAAGTCGCCATTAAGCAACATCTCAACGTCTAGATCTTGAAATGCTGTTTCAAATTATACTGGACCGCAGAAAATAATACCCCTACACAATCTTCCAACAAAACTGATTGTATCCTGATTAACACGCCCAACAAATAATTTTATTTGATGCTGAACATGTACAATACGCTGGTAAACTTTCTCAGTGTCTGCTATAAACACATGCGTGTCCTGTCTTGCATGTCGGCACCATGATGGTTATTAGGATGATGTCTTAGCTAACCAGTTTGGAGAACAAACTGCTATCAAATTTAAAAAATGAGTCTTCAAAGGCATGACTCTTTAGCCTGATAATTTTAGTGGGTAGATTGGTGCTTCTCTGGTCGATTGGAATGAATATTTTCTGAGTGTGATACGGACCATAACTCAGAGAGTTCAATCCTTTGTGTTCCTTGGATATATCTGACCAAAATTTATTGCTTCTTCAAACTCCCTCTAAATGAAAACAGGTCATAAGGAAATTGCTCGTAAAATTGCTTCTTATGTGTCAATGTGGTGGATTCAGTTGTAATGTATTGTTAGATGGAATAGGAGTACAATCAAAACAACCTGATGAGTTTTATAATACCATTATTAGCTTATAAAGATAATAAAGGCAATATGTTTCAAAGCGACGCCGTCAAGATGCAAAAACAAAGCAAGTTGTTGATCTTGGAAACATGTTTCATTGGTTACCTTTGTTTGGACAGCAGGGCAGTTTGAGCTTAGCTTCTGCTTGTATTTGATATCGGTTCTGTTCCTTTTTGATAGTGGTTGAAAACGGTTGTCATTGGAAAGTCAGCTCTAGTCAAATCGCTTTGTGGAGTTCGTTCACCCAAAACTCACAAACAATCACAATGATTCACACTTTTTCTATCGCATCCCTTGGTTACATGGCGATAACATATCAGATTTCATTGCATCAACCCAAAATAGGTCATATTGGTACCCAGACACTTCAAAGAAAATATTGTATTTGACAAATACTATCTCGTATCTTCTATGGACCAGGACAGAGGAAACAACACAGCAATATGTATACGATTGTGGATTCGGCCATGATGAATCCGGCATAACTATGCATCGTATGTTCTCCAGGCTATACAAACATTTCGTGATAGCATTTGTGTGCTGATTGACGACACAGATGTTTTTGTTTTCCTAGTGTATTGTGTGTATAAGCATGAAAACAGTGTGATATACAGATGGAGTGATAGGATAGAAGGATGGAATTTTGAACATCTATGCATCAAACAATGGTCATGATTTGAGATGTCTTTAACTGCCAGGCACGCATGCTCTCAGTGTTATGGTCATGATTTGAGATGTCTTGCATGCTGTAAGTGCCATGGTCTTGGTTCAGGAAGTCTTGAACTGACAGACATGCACACTGTAGGTGTCATGGTCTTGGTTCGAGATGTCTTGAACTGCCAGACATGCATGCTCTCAGTGTCATGGTCTTGGTTCGACATGTCTTGAACTGCCAGACATGCATGTTGTAAGTGTCATGGCCTTGGGTCGAGATGTCTTGAACTGACAGGCATGCATGCCCTCAGTGTCATGGTCTTTGTTCGAGATGTCTTGAACTATCAGGCGTGCATGCACTTAGGGACATGATCTCCGTTCGAGATATCTTGAACTGCTAGGTATGCATACTCTTAGAGATTGTGATACAACATCCGAATTACAAACTCTTCTTTTTCTCATTTAGTTGATGTTCTTGGTAAACAAAGATCACAAATAACTTAATAAGATCTGAACCATTCTTTGTTGTTCTGCATGGCCAACCAGCAGGAAAAATGTTTCTTTAGGCTCTTCATAAAGAACATCAAAGCCTAATAGTTACGATTTTGTTTCAAACACTATTTTCTGTTGTCTCACCTTTAGTTAATGTTGTGAAAGGGTACCTACAGTCAAGATCCTCCTGAAGAGTATGAAATGATAACCGATTTCGGATTAAAGTTCAAAGATCAATTCTCATTACATGTTATTGCGAAAGGACATCCAGTGCCACAAGAACGTCTTTATGTCATGTTATGTCAATATAAGGCACAAAATCATAAGTGCAACACAAGGACATGATTGCCTTAAAAAATCCTGTAAACAATTTTGTATCTCTTCTGGAGAAAAGTAATGTTTAAATTTTTACACAAAATGAGAGTACCCATGGCTATCCTAGCTTGAATAGTTATTTGACACATATGGTCACTATAGACATGATGGTATTTAATGTAAAACTAATACCAGAATTGAGTTGTCCATGCCTAAATACCCCTGGAAAGATATATTACAACCTATCATAAATTTGCTTTGTATAAAAACAATATTTCAAGATGGTGTCATGTCATCTTGGATTTATAGCTTATTGTGCAAGTTAAGTGTTCCGTATGTTAAAATTAACACCAGAAATGGGTTTCTCATACCTGAAAACATCTAAAAGGATATATTACAAGCTATTGGAAGATATTTTATATCGCAGTATGTACTTCAATTTGACGTTTGGCGGCCATTTTGGATTTGTGTATATTGTGCAAGTTGCCCAAATTTGCCCGAAGGGCAACTAAGCTAGTTTTGTTTAAGGACCCATGAGGAAAACAAATCAGCAAAAAAACTTCATAGGAATGAACATTTCTAGGTTCGTAAAATGCCTACTCGACTACAAATCATGAAATCAAAATTGTTTTCAAGATGTTGAAAAGAAACACAAAGGACCAAAAATAAATGAGTAATCGATGATGGTTACCATTACAATATTTCAATTATTATTGAAATTCTGTCATATTATAAACAATATATTGTTAGATTAATATTTTCAGCTTAATGTATCATTTGAAACACTACTGGTATGACATTGGCTTCATAGTGAAGACATTATTAATTTTATCACTTAAAGTGGTTTGATCTTCCGAGGTGCTACCATCAACCAATATTACAATTTTTATCACAATGGGAAATAAAGTGAGCGAAAGATTATAAAAATGAACCACAACCACGCCGATCCATGTTCAAATCACAATTACAAAAGTCGATCACAACCACACCGATCATGTTCAAATCACAATTACAAAAGTCGATCAACAAACAAACCGAGCCGTGTTCAAATTTCAATACTGAAAGCATACGGATCCATGTTCAAATCACAATTCCAAAAGTCCAACACACATACCGATATATGTTCATGTCACATTTTCAAAAGTCAACCACAACCTATCCGATCCATGTTTAAATCACAATTTCAAAAGTCCACCGCAAACATACCGAATTATGTTCATATCATAATTCCAAAATCAAGCACAACATTCCAATAAATATTCAAATCACAATTCCAAAATTCGACCACAACATACAAAACAATCCCGCAGAAAGTAAACTACAAAAAACCGATTCATATACCAATCGCAAATTACATCAAATTAGAAACCTGGAAAATTGAGTCAAGAACGTCCACTAAAAAAAGTTAAGCATTTCCTCATCCACCAAGTGTGTAATCAAAATAAAAAACAAAAACAAACATGTAACATGTAGTTAGACATTTTGGTGATTCTGTCGTTAATTTAGATATATAATTTGTTATGTCTATCTTGACTTAAGTTCTCACTTTTGATTTATTCTTTAGTTTTAACATTATTAATATTAAATAAGAAAACAACACACACCCGTTTTAACAACTTATTGTTTTCAAAAAGTGTGTTGTCAAATGTCCAAATCAAACTGGTTAACAGTGGGTTCGCATACATAAATTGTATTATTGCATAATAACATCAATTTCATTATCGCTAAAAGGCAGTGTCAAATGTTGCGTTTCATTATCCATCCCCTCCCCTGATGAATGAATTTACATAATTTTTATTCTAATCTTATCTACAAAAATTGCAATATATATGTATATATAATAAGATCTGAATCATTAGTAAAACCAGTTAGCTTATTTTCATTCACTAACAATGTATTCAAAATGTTGTTCATACAGCCAGTAACGCAGCCATTAACATTACAGTTTACAAGTAAATTATTTAGGAATATAACGTTCTATTTGAGCTTATTCAATCGATGTTATGATAGAAAACAAACATACTAATCCATATCCAAATCACAAATCAGGAGCAAAGTAAAAACTTTCAAACTGATAAGTTAAGTTAAACACGTGAACTTTCACCAGGGAAGTGAGGCCGGGTCTCCGGATTGGTACGCACCGCCTGTTTAGTTAGCTACACCAGCTATGTGTGCAAGCAAAATTTAGTGAAAGGAACCTTGAACTATCGGACGTTAAATATATCCAGCGCAACCTGTACGCAGACACATCAACAATACTGTGATGATGGCCATAAAACTTTTTTATTGCCCTGATAAGCCTAGGCTTGCAATATCCATGGTCAGCATTTTACTTGAGAGAAGATCGCTTCGTTGTATAAAAATGAGATTGGGAAATAGAAAATTTAACATAGAACAGTGTTGCAGTTCATTAAATTTGCTTTTCCTGACTCTGACTCTCCTTTATAATACTGATTGAATAAACTAAAAAAATGTCATTTCCTGTATTCACTATCATAAAATATTGTTATCGTGATAGAAATTTAAATCAATTCAATAATTTATCTATCTAAGAAATCTTCAGACAAGCATCTGAGATTAGTGCAATAACTTTTTTCAACATAAGAATAGAACGCTGACTGAGGCAAACTGACCAATGTATCAGAATAACGTTATAGAACGATATTACGTGGCGTATTTGGGAAGTAAGACATTTTGTAATCAGAGGTCACCACCAACACTATTTATCCGATTCAATACCAGCGAAAACAAAAAGTCAATCTAAAGAATGTAAAATTAAATGGAATTCGCCGCTTTACAACGTGACAACTCTATCCTTTGTGCGGATAATTATTTTATTATAATTGTTCACGTTTCAATTAAAAACAACTTTATTACGGGAGTTCAGTAAATTTATCGAAAACGTTCCACATAAACGTTAAGGGTGTTGACAGCGGCAAATACATTGTAAAAATGAAACAGTCACACAAAACACATATAAGGACCAACAACTGATTGTATTTACTTCTTCTTTGAATGAGCATATGAGTTAATGTATAGCTTACTATCAACAAGTAAAACACACACAAGTAAACTCAGTATTGACAATTACGGACATTTTATTTGTGCAGATTGTACCATTCTAGAATTGAAAAGGTTTCTATAGGGAGAAACATCCTCAAAAAACATGAGTTGTCAGACAGGTTAAACAACATTAAACTGGACATACTGGCAGGTAGAATTTGAATATCGAAGACGTTTAACACATGGTTCAATATCTACAACACAAGTGTGTCTATTATTGTTTAATACTAATAGGGGCTTCAATTCAGTTATATGTTTATTGTATTCAGAAACCTTGTGCTTCAGTTAAAATTGTATTAATTTCCTACACGAGATAAAATGACAATACCGTAAACATTGTAAAGGGCAAACTTAATTCAATAAATAACATAAAACAAAGGTTTATTATCATTTCTTCGCCTATGCAACTTCGCCGCTAAGTCGCCCATTACCAGTTGGAAATAGGACACCATAATAACGTATTGCAATATTGTTACAAATGTTTTTTAAGAATTATTTTAGTATTTTCCTTTTTTATATTGAAATAAAGGGGTGGACGAACCAGATTGTTCAACTCACAATCCCAAAAGAGAATTTTTTTGAAAACAACATTACAAAAAGACAAAAATGGCATATAAGCATAAACACTCGACCGAACACATTTCTAATCATACTTTGTGGTGATAATCCAATCCGGATCCACCTAAATAACCCTGTAACTTTGTCTGAAATCCGTACAGTCTAACCAGAAGGTACTACAATGTAATGAATACAAGAATGGACACGTATTAAATGTGATGACCAGATAAGTGAAGTGGAATACACACTATTTCAAATACATCATCATCTTACCTAGAGCTGCTACAACTGTTTATTTACTAATCAAAAACAAAATACTAATCCATGTCCAAGTCACAATCCAGAAGCACAGTAAAAACTTTGAAACTGAGTAATCCGTTTTCAACTCGAGTATCGATAATGCAGATGATACTAACAATAATGAAAATGACATTGACAATTTTAGTGTTAACATAAAGAACAGCAGAACAACACATCGTGACAAAAATTGTATGACCACAGTAGGCATTAATATAATCAGCCTTTACTCATAAAAAACTAGCATTCCAAGGCATAGTAGACAAGTAAAGTCAAGACACATTGCGTGTCAGCGACATGAACATTGACAATTTTCTCAAAACTCCTCAATTCTACCAACATTTCACTATGAAATCATCAAAGACAGAATAGATGGTGATCGGGGTGAATTAATAGCAAGTAAAACATCACTCAAATTCTTCAAACAAAGAGAATTGTGAACATGTGAAATGATATGGTCTAAAACTCAAATAGATGGAAGTTAAAACTTACTTATTGGTCCTTACTATCGAAACCCAAAAGTAATACTTGAAAATCTAGATAGATTACACCAATCACTAAGCAAGATCGATACAAGCAACAATATATTGATAGGCGACAAATCAGGAAATGGATCTTTCAAATCCACGTCTTAATATGGAGTGAATATGAAACAAAAACGATTGACATAGAAAATGAACACACTTTTGGGAAACAGTTACAGAAACAACAAGAGCTAACAACATTCTTGACTTGTGTTTTACGAGCAATCCTAATTTAATGCACAACGTACAAGTTGAACAAGGTATGAGCGACCACAATCTTGTCAGGATAATTATCCACACAAAGGCAAAGATCCACAAAACACCCTATAAAATCTATCTACTAGTATATAAGAAAGAAAACACAGAAGGCATAAGATCAGATTTGAAAGCAAACTTTGTCCAATACGAAGAAGAAAGCCAAAAACAGAACTTTAAATCATTATGGTCTAACTTTAAACACACAGTAACTGAGTCAATAGATAAAAATATCCCATCAAAACAGATAACTACAAGATAGAACTTACCGTAAACAACCACCAAAGCGAAACAAATGATTAGAAATAAACCTCGACTTCATAAAAGCAAAAGACCAAACGACACACAATATTGGATAGACTTTAAAGATTTAAGACAGAAATTGAAAGATCAACTAAAGGACGACGACAACTATGTAAAAACAATCATGACACCTTGTGAGTCAACTAAACTGAAAGGGTATTACCCATACAAAAAAAAAAAAAAAAAAAAAAAAAAAAAACCCAAACAAAGCAAACATATTCAACCAGAAGTAGGTTTTCTCAGACATTGACTTTAATCAGTGAAAAGAGATTATGTAGACAACCAGTCCAGACTATCAAAACTCATGAAATGAACAAATGTTAACAAGAAACCATTACCTATGACGAACCTTAGAATAATAAAACAGCTCAAGCATACACCAGAACAAGGGAATAGGACCGGACCTCATACCGTGTAAAATAATGAAAGAAACAGCAGGAAAGATTGCAGAATACCTAGAAATTATCTGCAGCTTATCAATAAGAACAGGCAAAGTACCAAATGACTGGCTAATTGCAAATTTAATCCGGATTTTTTTTAAAAAAGGTGATAAAACTGATCCGGCAAATAATCGACCCGTATCCCTAACATCTGTTCGCTATAAGATCATGGAGCATATCATCTTTAGTACTGTAAACAATCTGGACAATAATACATTCATGTGATCTTATCATTACGGGTTTAGAAAGAAGAGTTCGCGTGAGTAGCAGCTGATAATTACCGTAGAAGACCTTGTAAAATAAGAGATTAAAAGAGCCAAATCAATATACTAGACTTTAGTAAGAAATTCGATACCTTGTCACATTGTCATCTTATTTACAAACTGCGACATATAGGTATTGACAATAACACTGTCACCTGGATTGAAAACTGGCTCCAGAACAGGGAACAAACGGTACTACTCGATGGAAATAAATCCTAACCAGCCAACGTCCGTTCTGATGTTCCCCAGGGTACCGTGCTGGGCCCGTTTTTATTCCTACTGTATATCAACGACGTCGGAGATGAATAAATACCAGAAAACAGGATCCGATCTATCGAAACATCCAATCTCCAAAATACCATCAAACTACACAAAGATCTTGCAGGGCTAGAAAACTGGTCTATTACTTGGAAAATGTCTTTTAATCCGAAGAAATGTTATGTACTTAAATACAAGTTTTGATTTTACAGCATTAGACGACCGTTTCGGAATATAATTCCTCGTCAGTAGTGCTTGAACTAAAATCATGAATCCAAAACCTTTTTCAAGATGTTAAAAAGAAGCCCAGACCAAAATATATTTAACCAAAATCAGCTAAGGAAATACTTTGCACGAGGGAGTATACCTTTGTTCTTGAGGAATTTCAAATTTTAAGTAGCAGCAAAATTAGACAATAGATATGTCTGACAATAAATCACAATTATTGCCTACTGAGTTTGTGATATCCTCGGGGCACCAGCTACCAGCAGAGATACCGGCTCAGGTGTTTAAATTACATATTATACCATTTTTATTTTACAGCACTAGACGGCCGTCTCGGAATACAATCCCTCATCAGTAGTGATTGGATCAAAATTATGAAACCAAAACCTTTTTCCTAGATGTTGAAAAAAACCCAAAGCAGAAAAATATTTTTACCAAAATGACACACACCGTTCAAAAAAAGGATGGAAACTCAACTGGAAAATTCACATTACCAAAATCAACAAAGCAACGCACCAACTGAATTTAAAAAGGGTATATCTTTACCGATGTCATCAAGAAATTAAACAGCATTCATACATCTCATTACTACGACCACATTTATAATACAGTAGTGCAGTCTGGGACCCCCATTTGAAAAACGACATAACAAGAATAGAAATAATCCAACATTGAGCCACAGGATTTGCAACTGCAACTACCAACCGAACTCAATGTCATCAATTCTCGATAGTCTAAATGACCAACATTATAAGCAACAAGAAGAACAGTCAACCGTCTTACAGCGTTCCAGAAGTTTCCATACGATCACGTAGCATAAGAAATCCAAGAGTACTACCTAGTCAGCAACACAAAAACCATGACGTAGTCTTACAGTTAACACCATGCAACTTCAGTCCAATACCTCAAGAGTATGAAATAAGTTTTTTTTTTTTTTTTTTTTTTTTTTTTTTTTTTTTATTAACATGTTAATGATACTTTATTGATTTATAATATAAATGCATAAAATAATATAATAGCAAAGTTAATGGAAATCTGAGTAGGAAAATAATGTACGATTTCGCCTGTCAAAAACATTTTTCACCTTAAACAACACTCCTTTTCATATTGATATACTGCATCTGTTGAATAATAATGTGCTAGTTATTCATAATTGAACTTTATACAATAATTCCACTGCTGTTTACATTGATTGGAATTTAGTTTCTTTTTTTTTTTATATTTTTATTATTTTTAATGACACATTACATGCTATAATCATACAACAAAAAGAGCATAGTATACAAATACTAACAGAAAGACAAATAAAGACATTTCTTAACACAGTTACATGTTTTATATATAAAGGGAGATAATTCACATATTTTGGGTGCTTATCAGGTTATATTAATTAATTCCACATATGTATATGGTAGAAATAATGCCTTCTACATATCTAATGGTAGTCTTTAATATTTATTATGTAAAAAATAAAATTGGATACACAAATGGTTAATTGCTTATTTCCTTTTAAGGAAATCCTAAAGAATATTAAAGGTCATTTGGGGAGGGAGGAGAACAGTTATATCTTAAAACAAATTCATCCAGTGCTTCCAATATTTATCGTATTCTTGCCATTTACAGTTCCTAAACATAATATATTTTTCAATGAAAAAATATTCTTGCAAGTAGTTTTGTAAACTAAGTATGTGAACCTCTGATTTTTTCAATGTCATTTTAAAAATATAGTACTTAGTGTGTAAAATTATGAAGTTAATAACTTTATTTGCTTTTAATGACATGGTTTTTCCAAACAGGATTGATAGTAGATCAAGGTTTAGGTCAATTTGTAATATATTTAGTATCCAGGTTTGTAAATCATTCCATAGAGTATGTACCTTTGGGCAATAATAGAACATATGCTCTATAGATTCCTCTATATTCTTACACTGATTACAGGTTTTATCTGAAAAAATAGTTTTATATGTTAAATAGGAATTTGTTTCAATTATTCTATGTAAAATCTTGAACTGAAACCACTGGATTGTAGTATTTTGTGTTGTTTTGAATGGAAGTAAATATATGTTTGACCATTTCTGGTTAGCAATGTAAATACCTTGATCAGACCATTTAGATTGGCTAGTTGGTGTTTCTATTTTACTTTTGGCAAGAATATGATAAATATCTCTGCATCCTTTTGGAGATTTTATTAGAATTTTAAGATTTGGTGGTATATGGCAATCAAAATAGCTGTTATTTAAGCTATTGTAGTCAAAATTACATTTCTTTAGATAACATCTAACAGTGGTAATCAAACTGTTAAACTCCAAAAAATTTGTGTTTAAGTTGTAAACATTTAAAAAAGAATAATAACAATATAAAATACCTTTCTCGTCAAACAGATCTGAAATAATTCTAATGCCATTATTAAAGTAATGCTTATAGAAAATAGTGTGTTTATCAATCATAATATCTCTATTATACCAGATTTGAGCATTTAGAATATCACTATCACTAAGAGGGGTAGTTTTATGAGTAAAAAATTTCCAGCTATTGAACACATCTAACCAAAATTTATTATTCATATTATCTGTAAGTTCTGAGATATATTCTGGACCTAATTTGAAGATGTTATCTAGTTTACCATTACAAATAGTTTCTAATAATCTGTACCATTTTGTATTTGTATATAAAAATCTTCTGATCCATGACACTTTTAGAGATTTCAAAAATAAATCTAAGTTAATCATTTTTACACCCCCTTCTTCATAGTTTTGTATCATTACATTTCTCTTTATTCTATCCACCTTTGACTGCCATATAAACTGAAACAGTGTTGAGTTTAAATCATCTACAAATTTAGAGGAAGGGTTTGGCAGACATAAAAGTAAGGTTGTTAATTTAGATAAAATGAGGGATTTAAGGATTGTGATTCTTCCTAGAACTGTGAGATTTCTTCTATTCCAAGATTTGATCAGTTTGTTTATTTCTAAAAGCTTATTATCATAATTCAGTGATTCAATTTCACTTATGGTTACAGAAAAATTAATTCCAAGCAATGTGAATTCTTGTGAACCCCAATTTAATTTCCATTTTGAATGGTGGAAAACTTCCTTTGAAAATTTTTTGCTACCCAATCCAGATAACTTGTGTTTTTGAAAAGTTAATTTTCAAGCCTGAAATTTTGGCATAATAATCAAGAACATTTAGTGAAGAGTAAAGAGATTTGGCAGAACCATCTAAAAAAGAGAAGTATCGTCAGCATATTGCGATATTTTGTAAATTTCTTTGTCAATACAAATACCTTTTATATCTTTGTTATTTCTAATATAGATACCTAATATTTCTGCACATAGAAGAAAAATGTATGGACTCAATGGGTCACCTTGTCTACACCCCCTGCCTATTGCAAAGAAGTTGGATAAAAAACCACTTTGGGTTACTGATGATGATATATTATTGTAGAAAGTATTTACCCAGTGTTTTATAGAGTGACCAAAATTAAAGAAATCTAATACTTGTGAAATAAAATTCCATGATATAGAATCAAAAGCTTTCTCAAAATCTATTAGAAGTAACATACCAGGTATATTTTTATCTTCAACATATTTCATGATATCGTATATTAAACGTACATTTTCTCCAATGTATCTACCTTTTATAAAACCTGTTTGATCTGGGTGGATCAATTTGTCTAACACTGTTTTCATTCTTTCTGCGATACAACCAGATGCAATTTTATAAGAAGTGTTCAAAAGACTAATAGGGCGCCAGTTTTTTAAATATTGCTTGGGCTTGTCTCCCTTAGGTATACAACTTATCACCCCTCTCTTTTGTGTAATTGAGAGTTCCCCACATGCATAGCCATAATTTAAAGAACGTATTACAAAGTGCCCCAAATCTATCCAAAAAAACTTATAAAATTCAGTGGTGTAGCCATCTGTGCCAGGACTTTTATTATTTTTCATTTTCTTAAGGTATGATAATGTTTCTTGATATGTTAGTTCTCCATTTAGACTATTTGACTGTTCTTCACTTAATTTTGGAATATTGTAGTTTTTTAAGTCTTCAGACCAATTTTCACTGATATTTTCTGAATGGCTAGAGTACAAGTTACTATAGAATTTTTCTACTTCTGATAATATTTCAGCTTGATTAGTAATGAACTTTCCATCTCCTCTGTCAATTTTGGGTATTATTTTATTTATAAAATTTCTATTTTCAAGGTTACAAAAATATTGAGATGGTTTCTCTCCTTCGTCAATCCATTTAGCTTTTGAACGTAGGATATTTCCTCTCATTTTTTCTTCTCTAATTTTTATAAGTTCAGTTTTTTTAGATTGTAGTATGTCTTGATTTGGTAGGGCATTATTATTTTCTAAGGAGTCTATTTCTTTCACTAGCTTATCAATAGTTTTATTTCTACTTTTCTTAATAAAAGACGAATATGAGATGGTTTTACCTCTTATCTCCATGAGCAAGGTTTCAAAGAAAAGTTGATCATTAATTGTAAATTTATTTCTGAGTTAGGAATTTTGTCAATATTTTCTAGATTGTAAATAGGAAGGGAGTACTGTTTTTTAACTTCGTTAATAAGGTTTTTGATGTTATTTACATACAACTTATCTTTCAATAATGAATTATTAAATTTCCAAAGACCCTTTCCACGTTTGAATTCATTTAATTTAACAGATAGCACAACAGCAGAATGATCAGTTCTGTAACCAGATTCGACATTGCATTGTTCGAGACTTGGCATAAAATTGGAAGATACTAAGAAAAAATCAAGACGAGCTTGTTTGACAGGAGTTTTCTTTCTCCAAGTATAACGTTTTAAATAGGGATGGAATTGTCTAAAGGGATCTATTAATGAGAGCTCTTCTATAATTTCTTTTATTTTTTTGGTGGCATTTGGGTTGTTATGATGTTTATAGTTGTAAGTGTCTAGTTTTTGATCTAGTACTAAGTTAAAATCACCACAAACAATAAGGGTTTCATTATTAAAAGTTTCTAATACATGAAATATTTCATCATAGAAGCAGGGATTATCTTCGTTTGGACCATAAAGTGTTAATAAAGTTACATTTTTATCGTTAAATGAGAGGTTTAAACCCAAATAATTACCTCTTGGGCATTTCTTAATGTCATGAACTTTATAATCAAAGTTGTTCCTGAAGAGAATGGCTACACCTCTAGAGTTTGATTTGTAAGAGCTAAAGTAACAATCAGAGCCCCATTGAGTCCTTACATAGTTTTCTATTTCTGGAACAAAATGTGTATCCTGTAGACAGCATATGTTATATTGTTTGCTATGTAAAAAACTAAAAACGTCTCTTCTTTTCTTGTTATCACCCAGACCCTGACAGTTTATTGTAACAATTTTTATATCACACATATTCTGTTTACCAATATACAGAAATGCAAGTAAAAAAGTTGATGATATAACATGTTTGTGTCAATTTTGTATATAGAACACACGGACAAGGGAAAAGGACAAATACAAAGAAGGACAGGACAAACATAAAACGGACATGGCGAATGAAACTTACGTATGATAGGTATTGTTGGGTTATGGTCTCTGGAAAGTCAAGGGCATCTAAAATATAGGTTCATATTCAATGTGATCTGGCGAAAAAGTCAAACGGAAGACACGTTAATTAAATAATACTTTACAAGAAAAAGATATGGACTGGAATAGGACCGGAAATTTCTCTCCAAGGTTTGGTTGCAGTATTTTGAAAAGTTCCGACAGAGTGCATACCAACACGGAAGAGTCTATATAATATTAAAAAGGGACCGTATATAAAGGCTATTTTAACAAATGAACGCGTAGGCGCGAACACACGCATACCACAACAAAGTATTACTAATACCACTACCCGGCTTTCTGTATTAGACCTGTAAATAGTATAAAAATAGACTCGACCGTGCTTATAAACACTCCGCCAAACACATCACGTACACATCGGAGTACAGAATAACACGATATGTTTGGGAACTGCAGTATGACTGTATAACAAATAATTTTTTTAAAAAGAACATGGTGACAGTATTCGAAAAGACGTGAATGTACAATTAGTGTACATGATCAGAATTTGTCGAAATATATACATGGGAAATACAGCATTGTTATACCACAAATACTTAACTATAAAGTTGGGTATACGGATGATAGTATTCTTAAAATATCAAAGTTTTATCTATATACATCTATTTACATCATTTTACATTACAGATCTGTCGAAAAGTCTAAAATTGAGGTAACGAAAAGAATATCCAAACTGGCTGTCAGTAGGTGAAACATGGATAGCTAGTTTTAGAAAAGCTTTTGAGAGGTAGAAAAAACTGTTTAAAAGCTTTCGGAATATAGCTGATAGGGGGATTAGCTTAACTAACCGTTTCGGTACTAATTTGTATTAACCTTTCGACAGGCCTGCAATGTATAGAGGTCGACTACATAATATATCTAGTATCTTAGTATCGTGTCACACTCAATACATAAATAATCGGAAAATGTTTAACAGTAAATTTGTTACTAAGTTCGTGGGAAAAAATACTTCATGATCGGAAATATTACAGTTTCGTTGCTAAATCGCGCACTAGATCCTCCATAATGTTAAAACGTTTCGGGCCGATGTGTTTGGTGAACTTGCGCGTAATAACATAAGTAATGTCAATAATATTGTTTTGTGTCATACATTGTAGGAGTTTTCTTCCGGCGCCGTGTTCCCCGTCATCGTGATATCCCTCGTGTAGTTTACCATCTCTGTCTCTGAATCTATAGACGAGTATGCGATGATGCGCGCGGGCCGCCTCTGGATCACATGCGATTTTTTTATACATATTGCGGACACTGTTGACTGTATTACATCGCGTTGCATAACCTGTAAATTCGTTTCCAGCTTCCGTAGTGCTTGCCGTTTCAACTGTAATGTTATCTAAAGCCGTTTGTTCTTCTTGTCCGACTGACAAAATATCTTCAGCTCGGATCATTGGTATTTTTTCCCGGTAAACACTTCCGTTATTGAAGATAATTTTGTCTTTGACAATTCGTGTTTGCACATTTTGCTGTGTGTAGTTTTCGCGAACTTTGACCAGTTTTTTCCTTTGCTCAACAACTGGGACTGGGGATTGTGGTGTAATATAGAAGGGCAGTTCAACTTTCTGTTCTTTCTTTTGCTTTCTATCCACGGACAATACAGGACAAGAACCACCTTCCAAGCAGCATCGTAACTGCCTCCGACACCAAAACGTTGAAGTAGCAGCTATGATATCACTACCTTCCAGAGACCAGACAGACAATGATGTCCACCATGTATTTTAAGCCACGCCTTTCACTTTCGTTACCTGTAAATAGTCACATATAGATTGATCTTTAAGCTTTTGGTTTACATTTTGTTCAGCACCTTCACTTAATGCAGCGGTAATCAGCGTGGTGGTTTACGTTTGCTGATTAACGAAAGAAGATAAAGATAACTTTACTTACAATATCACAACGCAAACAAACTTAAAAAACAATGACATTGTTCTTTCTATTTTCCATATTCCATTATTCCACAATATTTGGAAAAATATATTAGAAATTGTGTTGTATATTATTAATCTTCTTTTGTTTTAGTTTTTTTTTCTTTTTCCATTATGTTTTAGTCTCTGTAGAAATATTTATATTTTTGGGCATAATTTTTCTCTATCTAATTCACATACAGATGTGTATATTTGATATATACATGTATTAAAATGGATATTTTTTCTTAATTAAAACCGATTTGACTGTATTTCTCAAAGTTTGATAACATGTTTGGTATGGTGTGTTGTGTCTAAGTTATTTTACTGCTATAAAGAGTGTCAGTTTTGAAGAGTGGGTACACCGGAGTGCCGCCAGGAAGAAAATCACAGAAATGCGAGACAAAATAAACTTTTTTTTCATGTGGTTCAATTTGTTTTTATTATTATTATAGCGCTGTCTATATGAATAAAACAAATCATGATTAATATATGCAAACTGTTTGAAGTTAAAACTTTATTGCTAAAATAAATTTAAAATGACAGACATTTGATATACTTAAGTTTGCTAATATAACAATTTGAATTTCAGAAATTCAGATCATAAAGGAGAGATGATAAATTGTCGATTTGAAATGAGATCGCTCTTAGAAAAAAAGAGTTTATTAGAGGCACATATCGTGTCACAATAGCAATATGTTAGGAAAATATTATTAATGGATTCAATTGTTTTTGTTACCAAAAAAGTATAATATACAAAATAAATTGAATTAGACTTTTGTTGTATTACATGTGAGCGGACTTACAGATGTACAGTCAAAAGAAATAATTATATACCATTTTGTAGCCAATTCCGAAACCATTAGAAAAAAAGGTTCATGTTTAAGTGTATTAGTAATCCTTAACACTTGTTAGATTACTCTTAATCCTAATACCATTTTTCAGTTTGTTTTTGATTTCATAATGTAATTTCATGTCTGACATAATCCACAGGGATATTTCACCAAACATCACGGACTGCAGTAATAAGCTGGTAGCGGGTATTTATGTTAGTGAAAGCGGATTTTACGGTTTTTTTTCAATCTCAGCCAAATTTTCAATTATATTATCATGGGACTGTACTGTGATGGTCATTATGCGAGATTTATATTATTATAGTTCTTATACATTTTTACTACAATGACACTATGTACACGACCTTTGTTATCCATGAACACATAGAACTGACAAATAAGGTTAAACACGTCATCTTACATCCGAAAAGACTTCAAGTGAGACCGAGTGTTCTAGAAAAGTAAGCTAGCCAAGTATGTAATCAAAATTGAAAGTGACAGGAACGTGGAAATATGGAACGTCAAATGTATCCAGGGCAATACTGGACACCAAGACATCGTCTTTATCAACACTATTGTGATGACGGCCATTAAACTTTTTAGGGCCTTGATTAGCCTACGCTTGCAATATCACTGAATCAACCAGCTCGTTTCGTTGTAGCAAGTTCTCGTAGTGAACATCTCTGCACTATGTTGAGATCTTTCATTTAAATATGGTTTTATTTATTGTTCGCTGAAGCAGAAATCGTGTACTCAAGAAAAGTCCGACTTTACTTATACCTAAATATACAGAAACAAAATATTGATATCTGTATCTAAAACCGACCAATAAAAAAACAAGTCTATTATATAATGGAAGATGTGCACATAAGAGTATTACTCTGAAGGATCCTAACCATCCTACAGAAATGACTGGAGTAAACAGATTTGTAAAACATATAACATTTCTCTTTGAAGGAGTGACTTTAATCACACATATGTATAGATTCTACATCGATGTCCCCGATATAGCAACAGATAATGCTTCAAGATTTTTTATTTGATAGAAAGTATTATAGCAAAGTCTCAATAGGGCATATTATATAAAATACAATCAAGATTTGAAATAGTGGATTGTCAGAGTAAATGTGTATTTGATTGATTTTATAGTCAAAAAGGATATACATTTGTAATCTGTTGTACATAATTTTAAACTAAAATATAAATGCGGTGATTAAAACCTTAACTTTGACATAGTGTAATATTGTGACAATAAATTAATAAAAACTGGTTGATTTATATTGTCTTCCTGCTTGCATGATTTATTTAAAAATATCAGTTTTGATTAATAGTATTGCTGTCGTTTTACCCATGTAGGTTGGATAAAAGAATAGTGATCTACTCGTCAGATATACACCAAGGCGGTCTTGGAACAAGGGAGGAAACAAGAATATTCATAAGAAACTATTGATCTTTAGCAGTCTTGCATTAACATCTAGGTTATACCTATAGTAAGAAACAAACTAATCCATGTCCAAAATATAAATTTATAAATTGTATTTAGTCTAAGACTATTAACTCTGATTACTATATAATTCTGTCTTACAATCATGATGCTGCGGCAGTTCTGCACAACAATACTATAGTATTATGAAATCAATTTCTACGAAGGGATGCTGTGTATCACCAGAAATTTAGATTTATTTTCATACTTTAATCTATAAAATTTTCCAGTTTTATTTGCAAATTTAACACTCTAATCTGTGTTTAATTTTGTAATTTTACAAGTTTTCTTACCTTGTAGATATAAAGTGCTTTTTTTCTGGTTTTGCTTTAAGACAATACGTCAGGGACAAATCTAATGAAGTGTTTAAATCGCCCATACATGCATGTTCTTATACTATTTCAGAAAAAAAATCTTATGCATTTTAAATGCGCTATGATAAAATATTTGAAATGTATTGTCATGTATTTCAAATACGTAATAACTCAGTTAAAAACAATGCTTTTTTGCATATTACGTGTTTTCTAAAGCAGAAAACAATCATTTGACTCTATTTGGCTTTTGTAAGTTACAGAAAAAACAAGAATAACTTATTCTCAATATAAAATATTTTATTGTTTAATCAATTTATGGCATCTAGTAGTGATAGAGGGCAAGGCAGTAAGTAACTATCCCATCCCATCCCATTTTGGAATGTCTGTCACGGCCATGTCTTTTGTGACTTGTTTAATACATGTTTCATACCTGGATACAAAATTGCATTAGTATAGATAAAAGCCGAGGTAAACTAGCTAAAGTGTTTTGGTGCAACAGGACAACGTGAGAGTTAGAACTTGCAAAGTTGCAATGGGTGCAGTAGAGCGAAATGAGTATACATTTAATACCACATCCTGGCTATTAGCCACTATTTTCTATTGCCAAAATTGAAAAATGATATCCATGAAATCATTCCTGATCTGATAAAGAATTCAAATCGTTAAGACAGTTTAGGAGTGGGTCGATTGAAAGGACCAGACTTTTTTCAATTCTGGGCTGATGTCACCTTAAAACAGTTGGTCTAGGGGGCAATCGGAAAAAAATCCAAAAAACTGAACCGGATATAAGATAAGCTGGTTATTTATTGAGTCGCACTTGTAAATTCTATAGGAACTCTCATATTCATTTTGAAATCACTAAAGTAATAATAAACATATTATACCAAAGTTAAATTTTACAGTTCTACTGTAGTTTGACAAATTCAGTGCACATAGAAAATGCAAGAATAAAGTCGTATTTTACAACAAACTCACAAAACATTTTGTCAAAATTTAGTACAAAATATACTGACCTAATAGAAAAAAATATTTTTCACTCATGAAAACGTGAACTGAATTCTGTACATAGAGCAATTTTTGAACTTTTTAACAAGAGAACAAATTTTACTATGTCAATAGTATTCCTTCTATACCTTCTTACTCGGAACAACTATAAATGTTATGTCATAATTATATTCATGATGGTCACACCTGGAAAAAACCCGAACAACAATGACCTACCTGGTCCTAAATGCCTTTATGTAACTTTGAATGAGGCCCAATTGGTGCATAAACTTGATCAAATTTCCAAACTTTTCGCAAAATTTCTCTATGTACAGAAGAACTATACAATATTTTTTTGATTTAAAATAAAATCTGGTTAGGTCAGTGCATTTTAAAAGCATTTTATTAATAGTTTAATGGAAACAATTAAAAGAAATAAATAATAAAAACCATGTGCACTCAATTGATTGAAATACAGTAGATGGCCGTTTCTGAATAGAATTCCTCATCGGTAGTATTATGACCTAACTTGTGTAACAAAGGGGTTGAAAAACTAATAATAATATTAAAACAATATATTGATAATAGTTATATGTAAATATTGATATACAATAATATGTTCAGAAAATTTTCCAAACCAGATTCACTCACAAGAATACACTTAACTTCTACAAACGACTGGTTATCACATGCTTTTACATAATGATAAATGTTAGATAGTATGATACCGCTATATATAAATTACCATATATATTAATGTTGTAATTGTCTGTTGTTTCATTAATTACACGTGATTATGTCAAACAATGCCTAAAAACTATATCTAAAATGTATTGAAATAACTGGCTGTAAACAAGCAACATGGTGCAATTATTTCCCAACATGATTGTTTTCATTAGTCGTAAGATTCACTTTATAAGTGCAACGACCGATAATAGGTGATTTTGAATGCTAATAATTTTATATATTAATTATGTTATTGCTATATACCATTTTATGATTAAATTTAAAAAACATAGCCTTACAAATTACATAATCATAATTATATAGTAATTTTCTAATGATTCATTATTGACACATAATTACATCACAACATTATTTAAAACAAAAAATAATTTTTTTTAAAACAACTGTTCGTTAAAACTTCAGAGCTTATATTTTTGTTGTACCATTTTTGAAACCATTTTGACGGTATTAACAATATGTTTCTACGATAAACGAGCACATGACGCGAAGAGATATTTCTTTAATACATTGTACTAGTAAGAAATATGCTATACTCCTACAACGACTAGGTATTACCTGCTTTTAAAACATTTCCAATTGATTTCATTCCATACACTCATAAAATTTGACGGCACATAAAATTTATAACGGTGTTTGACAACATGGCAAAATAAACATTGAATAGCAAACCACTAGCACTAATAAAAAAAATAATAATAATATGCTTTATATTATGGAGACATTAGTCTAGTCAATCGTATTTAATTATTAAATGGAATGTAATGACAATTTATGTGATTCCTTATACAAGTAGTGATGGTAATTATAAACATTAATTATGATTCTTATACTGCTATAAAGCCAAATAAATTTTATATCTATGTAATTATATGGTAATAATAAGATGATTTATGACAAAACGTTGTTTTAAAGCTAAAACTAAAATGTTTTAAAACTGGCCCAAAATACTTAAAATTAACAAAGCTCTTATTTTTGTTTCAAAATGCATAATTCAAATCACATTTAACATGTTCACAGTCAAATACTACTACCAAAGCTAACATGAATAAGCCAAATGATGAAATAATATTCAATATATTTGGTTACCTTTCCTAATTACATTGCCATGGTAACCGTTATTCAAAACATTTGAAAATTACACAAGTTAACATATTTCAATATTTCAGTCATAATGATGATTTGTTTAAAAATGATTGATGAATATTATTTGCTTCGAGTGTTGTTATATACAAAAATATCTGGTCACTCTATAAAATGTCCCGGCAACACATAACAATATACATGTACTTGTTTATAAATCGGTGATTTCTGGAACTGCAGAAATGCTCCAAATCAGACTTATGCCCTGAAATACAAAAAATAAATAGTAATAATACTCAGTTTTTGTATGATTTTTTTGTATTTTTTCCAATCAGATTATAAGCTATAGAATTAAATATTGAAATAAATCTTAATCAATGGAATTCTCGGCATAACGCAAAATACTGCGGCATCTATATTATAGCTAGCATGTTATATGATACACAGTCTGTTGGTGAAAGGACAAGCCTTTATACTATTAGTTACACAGTCTGTTGGTGACCTAATATGGTTTATACAGGGTCAGTAAATTCCATATCGGGCGATTATATCCTACCGATCACCCTGAAGACCCACGATGGATACCTTTAAACAAACATACAGTACACGGATACGGAGACCGGAGAGAAGTTCAGGATGAGACACTGCTGTATGTTTTAGTAACCTTTAGCTCCAAACAAACTCTTTATATATCATATAATGTCACTAAAACACCGTGTAACTATTATATCATACCGATCATATCAATAAATCATTTACAAAACCAAGTTGAATGTATCCACACAGCGACAAGTGACTGGTGACTGAGTTATAAATACCGTCGTTTGGCATTCTGTCTGACAAACTATTGAAAATAATAATGAATTTGACTTACTAGCAACTTCCGTCAATGAAATCAATTGCACTTTTATCCTTGGACATCAAATATTTTGTTTCAATTTCACAACAACTTTTCTAGTGCCTGCATTTGCCGTAAATATTTGTGATAAATATGACGTGTTTACTACGAGGCGGGCGCCATTGACGTTGGTCAGGGGAAATAACTCTCATACTGACTGGATATGAACAGACCTGACCCGATATGGATTATATTAGGTCACCACGTGACCATCATCGTCGAATGAAATTCACAGAAACTAGTGAGAGGTAGGATATAGGTTTATACAGGGTCAGTCAATTCCATATCGGGCGAGGGCGAAGCCTACCGATCACCCTACAGAACCACCGTGGATACCTGTAAACAAACATACACGGATACGGAGAGCGGAGAGAAGTTCATTATGAGACACTGCTGTATGTTTTAGTAACCTATAGCTGTCCCTAGACCAACCAAATTAACCCTTTATATACCACATTATGTCACTAAAACACTGTGTATCGTTTATAACCTACCGATTACAGCAATAAATCATTAACAAAACCAATTTAAATGTATCCACACAGCGATATGTGACTGGTGTCTGAGTTGGAAATACCGTCTTTTGGCGGCATTCTGTCTAACAAAATAGTGAAAATAATAACGAATTTGACTTACTAGCAACTTCTGTCAAAGAAATCAATTGCACTTTCATCCTTGGAAATCAAATACTGTAAAGGGGATTATATTCGCGGGGTGAAAATTTCGCGATGTTTCAAATTGGACGTTTCGCGTGGGTGTAATTTTAGCGCAGCAACCGAAAGTGCGATGCAACTGATACCGCGAGTTGTCTCCCTTTCAACACTACACACACACATATATATATATATATATATATATATATATATATATATATATATATATATATAGATATATATATATATATATATATATAGATAAGTGTTCACCCATGCAAATAAAATATCATTCCCGACCATTCAACCATGTAAATAATTCTAATGAGTGAGTAAAAGTTTTTTCCTAACAATATTTGGTGAACATACGTTACCATTTTGTAAAAATGTTTCGTTGGTTAAAAACGGCAAGTGAAAAAATGTTAAACCAGGATTGCCAGACCCTGGAAATTCATACGCCAATGACTATGAATAAACTGTCCGGTAAAAGTCTTACGTATGTAAATAACACTTAATATGATCCAAAAGATTAAAATTGCATTCAATATTCTTTATTTTTAGATTTATTTCTTGAGTGTTATTTGTTCACTTAATAAAGTCTGATTATCAAATTAAATAAAAATAAAATCATGTTATTTTTCTGTAATTTAGTTATGTCCCTTTAATTACACTCTCTTCCGAGAAAGTACAAAAATTTGTTTGATCCGAAATGTGACCAAAATTAATCAAAAGTATCCTAGACCGTCCGTGATTCGAGACTCTAATAGAAAACGAACTAAATTTGCTAACGCAACAAGAAGTTGAGAGCTGAAAAATATACAACTCATTTTTCTGGATAGTTTCACAGTAAATACCTAAATTTTGTCTTTAATGCATGAAATCGTCACTGCAGGGACAATACTCGCGTATAATAACTGAAAACAAAAATGGCCTCGAATCTTGGGACGCTTTCGATTTTAGGACGGTCGCCGATAATAGCATTGAATTTCATTGCTGTATTGCAGAAATATTCGCAAGGGTAAAATTTTCGCGATATTTTAATCAGCGCGAAATAAGGAAATTTACCCACGCGAATATTCCCCTTTACAGTATTCAGTTTCAATATCACAACATCTTTATTAGTGTCCGTATTTGCCGTAAATATCTGTGATAAATGTGACTTGTTTACTACCAAGCGGCCGCGATTGACGTTGGTCAGGGAAAGTAACTCTAATACTGACTAGAAATGAACATGCCTGACCCGATATGAATTATATTAGGCCACTACGTGTAGACCAGCATTGTCGAATGAAATTCACAGAAACTAGGGAGAGGTAGGATATACTTTAATATGTGTTCGTGCAAACAACCCAAAATTACAACACTTTTTCTGAAGAAAATCTGTGCATTAATTGTCTACAAAATAAAATAATCCTATAGCCGATATCTCCACTGTTTGACCAAGCATTCCCGAGGATATAGTAAAATCTGTAGACCAATAGTTTGGTATTTTCAGAAATATATTTCTGTTTTAATTTGTTGCTAGTTAAAATATGAAAACCACAAAAAGTAAGGATTACTCCCTCATGCAAAGTATTTCCGTAGCTAAATTTAGTTAAATATATTTGACTCTTTTGATTTTTTTTTCAACCCTTGAAAATATAGATTTTACCATTTTAATCTAAGCATAACTTTCTGTATTTAGAAATTGGTCGTCTAGTGCTGTAAAAGTGTGACACTGGTAGAATTTGTATGCACCGCAAAATGTAGTTAAAACTTATTTACTGTTCATAAAAGTCCATGAAGAATACTTTATACTAAATACAAACAGTTGTAATATACAAGAATGATAAACAAAATAATAATTAAATATAAACAACAACATTCACATGATTGTTAGCGTTATTATTGTCTAAATTTGCTGCTAGTAAAAATCTTAAGTTCCTTAAACTAAGGTATACTCCTTCATGCAAAATATTTCCTTAGTTAAATTTGGTAAAATATATTTTGGTACTTTAGGTATCTTTTCAACATTTTTTTTAGAAATGGATTAACAATTTAGTCCAAGCACTACTGATGATGAACTGTACTCCTAAACGGCTGTATTGTGCTATAAAAAGAAAACTGGTATAATATGCAATTATTGTAAAAACAAACATACTTATCCATGTGCAAATCACAATCCTAAAGCAAACTAAAAGCTCCGAGACATACTTCACCTGCCATGTTTGTAATCAAAATTGTGTGAAAGGAACATGAAAGTATGGGACGTCAAATATATCCAGGGCAATCCTGGACACAGAGATATGAAACTTGTCAACAATAATGTGATGACGGCCATAAACCTTTTGAGGGCCTTGATAAGCCTAGGCTTGCAATATCCCTGAGTCAAAAAGTTATTTGCAAGCAGCCTGTGCCGTTGTACAAATTCCTAATTAGGTTAAACACATGAACTTTCAACAAGAAAGTAAGACTGGGTGGTCCGGAAGGGTAAGCAGCTCCTGTGTAACTAGCTACAGCCGCCATTAAATGAGGCTGTCAGATTGGCTTTGTATGTCTGGAATCCCGTATGTATGATTTGATATAATACTGAAATCGCCCAATTCTTTATGGAATCAAGCATACCCAATCCATGTCGAAATCACAACCCAAATTAAAGTAAAAGTTTTGAAACTGGTAAATTTAGTTAAACATCTAATCTTCCAACCACGAAGAGTGATGACGCGTTCTGCCGAAGGGTAAGCACTTCCTGTTTAGTTAGATACACTCGCAACGTGTATTAACAAAGGACATGTTACTATAGGACATTAATTATATATAGAGACAACATACTAATCAACGCAATTTTGATGACGGTCATACAACTTTTTGAGGGTCTTGATAAGTACAGGTTTGCAATAACCCTGCGTAAACAATTTCCCTTTGTAGCTTGCTTCGTTGTAGTATATATTATATAACTTAACGAGTAATGTGTCGGGTCAGACAATGTCATAATTGTAATAATTTGGTATGATTAGTCTAGTATAACTAATAAAGATATTTGTTGTTCGTATTGTGCAAACTGTGGTTATAAATAAAAATGGGGCCTACAGATGTAGTTTTAAATACACACCCAGGTATACAATTCATCATCATATATAATTTGTTATAATAAACTTTGTTTTGCATACTACCCTTTAACAGCGTTTTTTAATGTTTTGGTTGAAAGGCAAATATCAGATAATAGAGATGATATGATTGGTTGAGTTGGGTTTTACTATCAGTCAAGAATATATCACTTATATCGAGACTTCACCAGCTATATATGAAGTGACAGAAATTTTGATCACTGCAGTGACCTCGATATTCTTTTATTTGTTACACCTAACGTAACGTACGCCCGGTGGACCCGTCACATTTTACTTTAAATGCATGGCGAAAGAACCTTGACTACCTATTTTTAAGTCAAGATCAGATCCCGTCAGGGTTCGTATTCCGACCTCTCACATACAGAGCGAGCACTCTACCAACTGAATTACCGAAGTGGTATAGATCATGTAAGCAGCGAGTTTTATCGCTCGTTAATTTTTGCAGATTGTCTCCCCTTCATCTATAAAATGAGATATAAATACTCACGTAAATGTCATTGTAAAATGCTGAAGTGTGTTTTCTCCTTCCCGTACTAAGTGTACATGGTCGATGTCTACTTCATCAGATAACATAGTTCTCCATTTCCCCTTCAAATAGTCGTTTGAATGAATGACATTACCTGGAACATACAGAGCGTGGAGTTTTGGGATCCGAAATGCCGTCAGGTGAATCTCATTTACTGATGCCATCTTACCAATAATGAAATATCCGGAATCATCTTCCATGGGACAGTCAAGGTGGGAAAACGCGTGTTTTTCAATTCCACTCCCGCCATTTTGAAGTTTGACATAATCATCTAGATATTTGTTGGCATAAAGAAAATCTGTGATCCCGTGACGATAAAGCAGAGAGATCTTTTCCTGCTTTCCATTAGCAAAACTGCAGTCGTAATAACGCAATGTCTCGTTCGTTCCAAAGTCGCAAAGTATTTGCCCATTGAAATCTGGCGGAAATATACATTTTCCAGATTTTCCCACTTCCGGACCACTGATCCATTTGACGCCTTTTACAATAGTATGCTTAGGTTCTATGGGAGGCACGTCTGAAAAGCAAGCTAAGTCCATAAGGGAGTAACTTCCTGGTGTAAAATCCGCAACCATTTCATCTGGACTCGACATAACAACGTCTCCTGATGCCCCTTTTCGTTTAAAGCTTGCAAATGCATTCCATCTGTCTTTTAAGTATTCAGCAAGATCATCCGAATCGGTATCATCATATAGTTTCTTCAGCATTTTGTTCATGTTCTCATTTTGTGACGTGGATCCTGTCTCAGGCAGAATGCTGGGGTCCATTTCATCTTTAAATAGTTGTTGAAACTGTTCGTAAGAAATCTCTTCATCGCCTGATTGTTGTATGGATTCAAATGTTTTCATTAGTTTCGACAAGGCAACTCCTCTTTTCTGTTCCCACATATATTCAATATATTCCTTAACATTGATAGTACCACTTCCGTCGCGATCTGCTGACAAGAATGCAGACCTGAGTCTGTTTGACACGGAATCGCCTTCTCCATCTTGAAATATGGCAGTCTCGAAATATTCTACAAATTCGTCAAAAGATATTTTTCCTGACCTATCGTTGTCTATACTCTCAAAACCTGATCAGAGTCCTCCTTTGACATAGAAGTCATACCGACGAGTGGAAAGAATTTGAAGAATTCATCTTTGTCAAGAATCCCGTTTCCATCTCTATCTAGCTTCATGAAGATGACTTTTAATTTCTCCTCTTCAATTTCGACTACATTCTTTGGTTCAGTTTTTTCCATCTCATTATTGTTAATTGATGAAACCTTATCACTCTTTTCCATCGCCAATGGCTCAATGTTAATGTCCCCATGCGTAAGTCTATCTGTATTTTCATTATTGCTAGTATCTATGAATTCCCGAATCATTTCCATCCAAAATCTTCTTTCAATATCGGTGCCACTTGACAGGCAAATTTGGTCTTGCCCAGATGCTAACTTAAAACACCCATTATATGACTTGTACAATAGGTCGTCTGCGGGAATGGGTTCTAACGTCGTTTTCGATGTAATGACCATTTCACCCTTGAAACTACATCCTGTCCGATCAGACAAAAAAGATTTTCCGTAATATGAAAGGCTTTCATTTGTCAACACAAACCAGCATTCTTCCCACCATGTAAACTTCGACATTAGTGTGTTCCCAATATGCATCCATCCCCATTTGATAAAGTTATTTGCAAACCTTTCATGGATATCGAAAACAGCTGAACGCAAGGAACGCACGTGCGCTGGAGTGGAGACAAAGTCATGAAGGACGTTCAAAAATTTGGTGAATGTTGCAGTTTTTCCAAGCGAATCAATCGCCTTTCTCTTGTCTCAATTTCTTTTCCCAGACAAGTGGCAAGAAAACGTATTTCCTCAGTACGAATCACGGCTGGGAAAGAGTCTTCGTCTGCAAACCTGTTAAAAATCCGCCATAGCTTTTCAATTATATCTTCCGGTATACTAGGTGAAACGTACCGATTTTGACAAATTTCCCAGCACCTTTTCTCAATTTGCGTTAAGAACGCCAGGAGAGGTACATCAGAGGCGATCAATGAGGAATGAGCGTATGACTTGAAGTTAACAAGCCTAATCTGGTCACAACAACCAAACAGTCTATTGAACTTTCTCTCCGAGTACTCCACCGAAGACAGATCTATGAATTTTGAAGTTACTTCTTTGATGAGATTAACGGTTAACTTTTTGTTGTCGGCTGACGATAAAGCTTCAGCTGCCTCCCAAATACAAACCAACGGTTCGCCAGGCATGATGATATCTGAAAAGGAGAAAGTTTGATTATGTATATAATGTCATAAATGACATGCTTAATATGTGTATTATATACGTAATTGTAACTTGTTTTTGCTGAATATTGTGTAGTTATTAACAACCATGATTATACTCAGAATAAAGAACATTTATAATCTACACTAACATCCATAAAAAACTTTATATTTCCAATAGCTTTATATTAAAATCACCATGTCATTTTATTCATACAATTGACATTTGAGTTCAGTCTGTAATGTTTTGAAGTGATATCTTGAATAGATATTTTATAAATTATTTAAATGTATGTTTCGTATTAAATTTATTTTTCTTGAAATATTTATAGATACATTTTTTAAGGTAAAACATTTTAGCGAGCTAAAACACAAAGCTTTAGCAGAATGATGTCTTCACCACTTTTATTTTGTGGAGATTTTATGTTTATTATGATTTGACCAATTGTAGCCATGTACATTGTATAATTATTAATGGATGATTATGTATTTTCTATTTATTTTATGTGTGACATTGTCTTGTGAAATCCCTTATAATAATCATTGGTCTTATTATTTATTTGTCTTCACAAGTCGAAATGCCATCTAGCTTACAGGTGGCTTAAAGATAGATTAAACATGCCTTTAAGCTATCTATAAGTTTCAAATTAATGCCTTTTATTTACTCCATTAATCACAAGAGGTGGTACAAGAAGTAAAATATATACTAGTATACAGATTATCAAAGCACCGTGACATTTACATCTGAAATTTACAATAACATTGACATATAAATATAACTGATAGTATTATATTACCGTATAAAAACAGTTACATTACTTCAATAGTTACTTCTTGATGTGTTAAAAGTATAAAAACAGTTACATTACTTCAATAGTTACTTCTTGATGTGTTAAAAGTATAAAAACAGTTACATTACTTCAATAGTTACTTCTTGATGTGTTAAAAGTATAAAAACAGTTACATTACTTCAATAGTTACTTCTTGATGTGTTAAAAGTATAAAAACAGTTACATTACTTCAATAGTTACTTCTTGATGTGTTAAAAGTATAATAATCATAATATCAGAATAATAATAAGTATTTAAGTTGCTTATAAACTATGTATATTCATTTGTAAAACTGAAGGCGCTCTGAAATAATTTTGTTGAGTACATGGTAATTTTCAGTATTAAATTAAAACTGCATTTGGTCTTGATCTGTATTTTGTATCGATATATTTCCTTCTTAATGAACCGAGTCTGTCGCATTGAAATAAAAAAAAAACGTAATTTATTCCCAATCTCGGTTTTGTTACGAAATTTATATATTCTTTCATTTGCATTTAAGTTTTGACACCTTCCCGTTTAAATAGGTAAATGATGGTTACTGAATCTAAATGTACTTATAATTTCTACATCTACATTTAAACTGCTTAAAGGTGGTTTTCAGCTACATTTAAGCTAACCTTAAGGAGCTTAATAATACTGACGTTTTAAGCCGATTTAAGTCATCTTCAATCTCCTTTAAGCTTTTTATTTTTTAAAAATGTTTCTTTTTGAAATACTGTTTTAGTTTAATGACTCGAAGTAAACAAATTTTAATATTTTTTTAATTTCACAATTATAAATATGTTAAAATACTTAAACATGTTTATTACTATTTATCAAATCATACCTACACTAATTTAAACGTTATTGATTTTATTCACTTATTTATTATTATGATTCCCCACCACCGAAGGTGGGGAATCATATTGTTTTCGTTCTGTTTCTTCTTCTTATTATTATTATTATTCTTATTATTCTTCTTCTCAAGACCATATGCTGGCGCATATCTCGGGAACGGCTTGGTGGATTTAGATGAAATTTGCTACCAATAATCTGTTGTCTGTGTAGATAATCAAGACGCGTTCATTTTTGTTATCTTGAAGGTGGGTGGGTGGGTGTAAATCAATACTTAGTTAAATACCCGGGGAAACCAATTCTGAATGGACATAAGCTGGTTACGACACCTTAATTATACAAAGCCAATGCTTTCACCTATGAGTTAATCCGATTAGTGACCGTTAAAAACTTGGCGATTTTTAAAACCACAGCTTGTCACGTCACACGCCTGTACTTAAAACCTTACACAATGAGATGAATGGTGTATACAATTTGCCTTGATAGATCAAATGGCTTGGGGGTTTTCTGTTAATCACTGACTGTGGAAGTAGAAGACTGCCCACTTTTTTAAGTTTACACCAATGAAATGTCTCCTTTTACTGACTGACACTTTCCTAATGACCGGTATGTCGAGTACAAAAATTTGTTGTTTTAGTCGGAAATGAATCTTCCGAGTAAGCCGCCACTGTGTTACTATTAACACTTTTCAAATAAGAGATGGACAATTATTTCAGGTATTGTTCAAGTTTAAGATAAAATATTTTTGTGTCTTTTTTATTCGAATTAAACATTGGAATTTTCGTAATTTGGACTGAAAGTTCACTTCGATTTAAACATGGGAATTTTCGTAAAATTTCGTAATTTGGACTGAAAATTTGCTTCAAATTCGGTATATCGAATTAACTAACAAATTTACATAGAAATACATAGCGATCTGACAGGACCATTTGTATCATTTCGATTTAAGCGAAATTTCGATTCAACCGATTTCGAATTAACGAGAGTCGACTTTATTTCTTTTGCATCAAAAACACCTAAATAATCTATAGAGCAATGAAGATCTATGTCTTTTAGATGCTAGAAATAACAATATAAGATTTATTCCGTATAATACACCTAAACTAATATGTACCTCAACGTGTTGAAAAGTACGTTTTTTTTCAATAGAGGGGGTCTTTTAAATCGGACTATATATAAAGCTATGATCTATTTCAACACACTATACACAGAGTTTACATACATGCTTCATATAAAAATGTTTTGACTGAGTAGATGTATCGTTATGATTATGAACCTCAAACAAATAGGAATAACCGATATAAGTCGCGTAATTAAAATACAAACAGATGGCTCCTATGATGTGTATTGCGCAATGAATCACGATTATTAATCAATAAACTTTTTAGAAAAAAAATTAAATAAACATCACAAAGGGTAACTTTTATTATATTTTATTTTGGATTTTACAATAATTCCGAGTCCATGGGTGTTTATACTGTCTGACGACATCGGGAGGGCACCTGGGTATATCCTCAGGCAGTGTCGACACGCTCCAATATTACTCGGATCTACCTGCCCATCATTAGAAGGTCTTAGATTCGGACCTAAGACAATGATCTTAACTCAGTCGTTAATTACTGTGTTTATTCAGTGACACTCGCCAATCCGTCACTGGCTTCAATGTGTTTCCACCTGTTATCTACTGGTGACCAAGATACCGGTGAACTTTGAAAACTTGTGGCCAGAAAAATCACAAAGCGCCGTGTTTTGTCGCAAGTTAAAGAAAAAAATCGCAGTAAGCGATGCCCAGCGCAAACCCTCCCATACGTGTTCATTCATTGTAACACACGGCGACGCCAAATCAGAGGCCTGAGAGGGGTTCTACAAGTTTTCTTATTCAATAAAATTCATTGAAAACGTCACTTCCTATGCCGAGAAGGCCTTCCAATGTACGATTTTTCTCAACCGAAAACTTTAATTCAAATCTACTTTAACTTTCAAAGAAATTTTAAAAAGCAATCAAGGTATGATTTTTTTTAGTTTACCAGGTCGGTGGGGTACAAATGTTCCTTATACACAACTGCCTTTAAAATGTAATTGTTCATCAAGGCATTATATACACAACATTAAAAACGCATGTGACGTGAAAATCACAAGATTTACCCTTTTTGGCGACACAGTAATGAAATTGGCAACAAAATTTTACAACTGGCGATTTCCTTGACGACCGACTTTTACAACCCAGCGCTAACCCTGCTAGGGTCTTTTCACCAGATAATTTATGGATGGTGGGGAATCATACGTAACTGGTATCCCAGTTACAATCTCTAGTTATTATTATTATTATTATTATTATTATTATTATTAGTAGTAGTAGTAGTATATTATTATATTAATGCATTTATGTAATTGGAGTTTCATTTTTCCAATTTATATTAATAATCCTGAAATCTCAAATGAAAAAGAACTCATTACCAATTCCAAATTTTATCAAAATACTTGTACAATTTGTCAGCCTGAGAGGGAATGGGGCTTACGATTGTCTCCCTTGACTCTGCATCCTTATCCATTAGAATTCAGAGGAATAAGGATCAGATTCTGATATTTTCAGAAATATTTAGACAAAATTCAAATAATTTGTTTCATGAAGTGACCGACTGTAGAATGAGTAAAATAGTCAACAAAATATTCCTACCTCTAGATCAGCAATATCTAGTTAAATCCACTGTCTGTCTGTCTGTCTGTCTGTCTGTCTGTTATCCTGTAAAGTAACATAATAAGTAAGATGAGTATAATACAACTAATACATATGTACATTCCAATCACGCTGTTGTTATATAACGCTATTTGTAAAAGATTCACGCGTCAATGCGTGTTTGTTAAACTCATTGTAAAATCTTTAAAAAAAAATAGCGACGTTGATAATTTTGATTGGGACTTATCATTTTAAACACAGTGCCGTTTGATTTGATTATAAACAACTGTGTTTCCATTAATACCATTTAAAAGACATATAAATAAAAAACTGAAAAAATCAAACGTAAAAGCATTTATAATTACTCTACCTAGTACAGGAATTTTTCTTTTTTGACATAAGTTACTCATAATAATGCGTTTCATATCGAAAATTTGCAACTTTTATCTGAATTCAATTTTCTATAAGCCCCTTTTATTACCTTAACACATTTGCATTTCCATAATAAAGGACAGAAGATATCACCATCCAGTCGTTTATTCTATATTGTCACCCTTCAAAGAAATTTCTCGCATAGCATTAGCGATTGGTTTAACTTGCCGGGGTACTATCCTGGGTATATTCAACGTTTAATGGTAAAAGGGAAGTAACTCGTACATCTCTGACGTCTTGTTACGGTAAACAAACTTGGCGACAACGTTCGCAAGTCACACAAAATACGAAATGGAAGTTAAAAAGATCCAACTGGTAATGCTATGAAGGGAGACAAAAATGTACATTCATCTTTGACGGGGTACATGGGGCCGTGTAACCTGCCAAAGCCCTATATAACTTATAATGTTTATTCATTTAATTATTTAGTTTCATTTATTTATTTATTTATCTATTGTTAATAATTATTATACATGTAATTATTATTGGTGCTGGGGGTGCTGATATTGTTTTTATGGTGTATTGACAGTTCGTAATATAGGTAAACAACATTGACCTGTCCGCTTGACCTTTCATTCAGAATATTCATATAGGAGGGTCCACCAAATACATGGGTAGTGTTAGGATTCAAGTTTATACAAACACAATGGAATTTTTATTTATAAATCTTCACACTAGTGTAGGTAATTTCATAATAGTGTCCCTCTTTTACGTTTTCCAACAAAATTGTTTTCACTTGAATTTTCCTACTTAGATGATCTTTAATGTATGCAGGGATAAAACCAAAAATAATGATAATTAAACAAGAAAATTTGGGGCTGTGTAATATGTAAAAACATATTATGTAATTTTCATTGCTCTAGTTAACAGACAGTAATAAAGGAGTAGCAATGTCCAATCATGAAAGGGTCTTTGTTTCACTGGTCTCAAAATAATAAGTTTGCTCTGCAAAAATATTGTCTGAAGACCGACCTTAAACAACGATTTTAATCGTATTTCAGTTTTGAACTTCCGAGTAAATCGAATCTGTTTCTCTTTTCAATAAAATTTAACATGTGTAGCTTTAAATGATGCCAGAAGTCATACACAATGTGTGGGTATTTAAATACTTGATTTTCGAGTTATGCCATTATGTCAGGTCCTTTTTTTGGTCCCGGTTTTGGATTGCCCCCCCCCCCCAAAATGCATTTCCGGAATAAATACTTGTTTGTAAAGTGTCACTGGCGTTCCCAAAAAGTTAAAGTTGCATGTATTTGCTGTAAGAGTTGTTGTTCGCAGAAGTACATGCCAATTATTATTTTATGCAATATATATTAAGACTATTGTTGACGTTATATGTGACCTAATTTATTTTAATGTCATTCATACAACTTCATTATAAGATGTCATCTATACAGCTTTATGACACGGGTGTCATCTGTACAGGTTCCTTATATAAGTGTGTCATATATACGGTCTTATTATACGGCTGTTATCTATACAGATGTATTTTACGGATGTCATATATACAGTTTCATTATACGGGCCTGTCATATATACAGCCTGATTATACGGATGTCATATATACAGTTTCATTATACGGGCCTGTCATATATACAGCCTGATTATACGGATGTCATATATACAGTTTCATTATACGGGCGTGTCATATAAACAGCCTGATTATACGGATGTCAACTATACAGCTTCATTATACGGGCGTGTCATATATACAGCCTGATTATACGTATGTCAACTATACAGCTTCATTATACAGATGTCATATATACAACTTCATTATACAGATGTCATGTTAACAGCTTCATTATACGAGTCTCATTTATATACAGCTTTATTATAAGGATGTCATTTGTACAACTTAGATGTAATATTTACAGCTTCATTATTCGGGTGTCATCTATACAGTTTCATTATACGAGTGTCATTTGTACAACTTAATTATTCGGATGTCATCTATACAACTTCAATATACGGATATTATATACATTATAATATACCTCAATGTGTGGTTAAATAAAAGGCAGAAAACCATGTCAAGGATATGAAAATATATCACGCATACATGCAATATATCTCCATCATGGCACACATGAATTCGCCTAAAGATACCCCATTGTGTATTTTTTCAAGGTATATTAGTGACACTTGTTGACACACTTTTATATACAATTTATATACAAAATAGGGAGTAACCTCACCTCAATATCGTGTCCTTAGATGATTTGACTATTGCAGTAAATAACATGTAGTTTGGTTACAATTTTTTTAAGTTTGAATGTAAATTTATAAAACTCAAAAACAAAAATTAAAAAACTGGCAAATGTAAAAAAACGTGAACTTCAATCAGGGTAGAATGGCTAGGTGTTCCATCTGTAGCACATTCTGTCTAGCTAGCTAAATTCGCCATCCTAATGAATTACTACTTTTATGTTACTATATATAGCGAGAACGGGTGCTCAGCAATACTCGGTTTTAGATCAAACCAATCTGAAAACCTAGTTATAATAACTCGTTCATATATTTCTTTTGATTCAAAACCTAGTTATAATAACTCGTTCATATATTTCTTTTGATTCAAACTGCCAAATCTGAATCGAGTCGAACTTAGAAGTAATTGCACCTATAACCCTTAATGTCGTGTCAATATTTAGTTTGTTTCTTTTTTATTTATACAACTTTCAAAATTAAAATTAGTTTTATATTATTATCTTTAAGTTTGATTAATTACGAGTATTTCATTGGAATTTTTTTGTTCGCTAATGAAAAACACAACAACTACTAAATGTTGACCCTATTTCAAAGAAAGCAAGAACTCAAGTATCTTTAAATTTTCAATGGGACAGATATTAGTATATTTTTATTTTTATTAAACCAATTATCATTTACTTACATGAGCCTAGTCGTTGCTAAAATCCCTGTTTCGTCCCATCCTTACTTTATATATACCATTTTATAAAAAAATATAACTTGGATGGGTATTTACGATAATAAATGTTGTTTTTTTTTTTTACAAAATAGCAGGGCACTTTATGTTATGTAGTGATGACGGATGAGTTGACTATTTACGTAGGTTAGCGGAGTTAAAGAAAAAAAGATTTTGGCGTAACTGGGAAGACCAAAATAGATCTCATAAACGAATTACGTGAACTACTTGTCTTCATTTTTTAACTTTGAAAAATTGAAGAAAATTGCATCATTTTAACTGAACCCGATCAAATACCCTTACGCACCTACGTAAATAATAAATGTTCCGTCATTATACACACGAAAGACTCCACCATTTTGTCATAATTTTTACCATTGTAAACACTAATCAATAATACGTTTTGGTGTATTAAATAAGTTGTAGTAAAGTTAAGATTTTAGCAACAATTCGGCTCATGTAAGTAAACGAATTACTGATTTGTAACCGTTCTATTGAAAATCCAAAGATATTATAGTTCTTGCTTTCCTTGAAATAGGATAAACACACAGTAATGAATACCTGAATACCTGAGATAAATATTACATAGAATACAATACTAATCACTACAATACAAAATAACACTCAAATAATAATTTTTGAGAGTTTGAAATTTAAGTGTGGTATTTAACTATTTTAGCTAGAAAAAGATTTGCAATAAAATTATTTTCAAAAATACCAATAGCACAGACAGACAAAGCATTTGATCTAACAGACAAGATAACAGAGTTGATGTCTAAGTGCTTCAAAATAGAAGTCTGGAAGTATCGTATCGCAGATAAATATATATATCAGGTAGTATAGTGTGGACACAATCGCGATAAGTTATATATCGTCAGGAATTGTTTCACCCATGCAATTCAAAGAAGGATACAAGATTTTAGTATTGAGGATTTTAATGTATTAGTCGAAGATTTTAACATCTGGCATGTTCTGAAAAACTTAAAACATGCGCAAAAACTTTCATTCCAGTGCGATCGGAGTTGCAACAACGAGAAACATATTTCATTGTCGGAATGGTATATACACTAAAATGTATTAATGTCAAAACAAGAAAAAGGGTTACACCCAATCTGTTAAAGCCTCCAACGCAATTGATCTTGAAATGACCGGACTCTATTATGCTATTTCTAAGCTGCCATTATAGATAAAGAATAAAAAGTTAACTATAGTACAGCTTACCCTTTATGGTCCGATGTAATGATCCGATGTAATGATCCGATAGATAGTGTAGGACTGAAGTCTGCGCTTTAGATTAAACTAAAATATGTTTTAAGTCACATACCTTTCACAATAACCATCGTTGTTGAAGCATGGCAATTAAACTTTAGTAAGGGTATGATAACTATGTCATCTGTGGCTGGTAGCAAGCGTTCGGTTGATGGCCGTTATTACTCGCGTCTTTATTTAAGTCTCTAGTGTTTATCTGTATTTTAACAAAATATTTTTACTATTCACACACACACACACGCTCGTGCGCGCGCTTTTCTTGCATACAGAAAAGTAATTTTAGATATACAAACGTATATCATTTATTACGTTTCAGTCGTCTTTACAGCAAGGGTGTTAGTAAGTCAATATTAATAATAAAAACCAAACACACTAGCCATGTCCAAATCACAGTCCCAAAGCAAAGTAAAAACTTTGAAGGTGACAAATAAGGTTAAACACCTGAAGTAAGAGTTTAACTAGCTATACCCACAACGTGTGCAATAAGAGTTTACCTAGCTGTACCCACAACGTGTGAAGTAAGAGTTCAACTAGCTGTACAACGTGTGCAATAAGAGTTTAACTAGCTGTACCCACAACGTGTGCAATAAGAGTTTAACTAGCTGTACCCACAACGTGTGCAATAAGAGTTTAACTAGCTGTACCCGCAACGTGTGCAATAAGAGTTTAACTAGCTGTACCCGCAACGTGTGCAATAAGAGTTTAACTAACTGTACCCGCAACGTGTGCAATAAGAGTTTAACTAGCTGTACCCGCAACGTGTGCAATAAGAGTTTAACTAGCTGTACCCACAACGTGTGCAATAAGAGTTTAACTAGCTGTACCCGCAACGTGTGAAGTAAGAGTTTAACTAGCTGTACCCACAACGTGTGCAATAAGAGTTTAACTAGCTGTACCCACAACGTGTGCAATAAGAGTTTAACTAGCTGTAGCCGCAACGTGTGAAATAAGAGTTTAACTAGCTGTACCCGCAACGTGTGCAATAAGTGTTTAACTAGCTGTATCCACAACGTGTGCAATAAGAGTTTAACTAGCTGTACCCACAACGTGTGCAATAAGAGTTTAACTAGCTGTACCCACAACGTGTGCAATAAGAGTTTAACTAGCTGTACCCACAACGTGTGCAATAAGAGTTTAACTAGCTGTACCCACAACGTGTGCAATAAGAGTTTAACTAGCTGTACCCACAACGTGTGCAATAAGAGTTTAACTAGCTGTACAACGTGTGCAATAAGAGTTTAACTAGCTGTACCCACAACGTGTGCAATAAGAGTTTAACTAGCTGTACCCACAACGTGTGCAATAAGAGTTTAACTAGCTGTACCCACAACGTGTGCAATAAGAGTTTAACTAGCTGTACAACGTGTGCAATAAGAGTTTAACTAGCTGTACCCACAACGTGTGTAATAAGAGTTTAACTAGCTGTACCCACAACGTGTGCAATAAGAGTTTAACTAGCTGTACAACGTGTGCAATAAGAGTTTAACTAGCTGTACCCGCAACGTGTGCAATAAGAGTTTAACTAGCTGTACAACGTGTGCAATAAGAGTTTAACTAGCTGTACCCACAACGTGTGTAATAAGAGTTTAACTAGCTGTACCCACAACGTGTGCAATAAGAGTTTAACTAGCTGTACCCACAACGTGTGCAATAAGAGTTTAACTAGCTGTACCCACAACGTGTGCAATAAGAGTTTAACTAGCTGTACCCACAACGTGTGTAATAAGAGTTTAACTAGCTGTACCCACAACGTGTGCAATAAGAGTTTAACTAGCTGTACCCACAACGTGTGCAATAAGAGTTTAACTAGCTGTACCCACAACGTGTGCAATCAAAAGTACAGAAACACGGAACTATTGGACGTCGAATAAACCAAGGACAATCCTGATAAAAGAGAAGTCATGCTTTTCAACAATACTGTGATGACGGCCATAAAACGTTTTAGCCATGATAACCCTAGGTTTTCAATATCCCTGGCTCAACTATTTATTTTCGTTATATAAAGTTCCTATAGAGGAAACAAACTGTACCATAGCGTATTAATTATGGATTAGTATGTTTGTTTTTGATTATGAAACAAACACACCAGAAGAAGAAGTAGCAGTATATTGCTGCATATACAAGGAAAGTTAACGATAAAAAAATTGAAGTCATCACGTTTGTAATTCAGTTTCAAATGTAGCCTCTCGTGGGTGTCATAATTGAGGTATAAGTGTAAATATGGAGCAGACCTTGAAGAATCGGTCGTATCTATTATTTAAAGCTAACTGGGATGTGTGACATTCAAATTGTCTCCAAAAGGATTGTTAGGAGATAGAACGTCATCTATATATCTATACGAGACCTATTTGACTTTATACGACATCAGGAGTAGCTGCTGTAAAATGTTATTTTGTATTTCAACTTTTCACCGAATTTCTCGTTAACGAGAAATATCTTTGCAATTTTTAAACCGGTAAACAGAAACAATGAACATATTATACCTCATATCTTACTCGTCTTTCTGTAGCCAATGTTCAACTTCAAAAGCCCTAAAACAATGCCTTCCACAAGGTCGGTAGTTTCCGTCGAAAAGCATTTTCAAATATCATGCAAAAAGTGTTTCTATTCCTTCACAGGGTCATATATCTGACAAGCATAATTGTATTTTACGGGATTCATGCGTGAAAATCACGTTATAAATTGATCAGGTCTCGTATGTGAGGTTGAATGATTTGGCGAGAGTCTTACCTCCATTCAACAAAAGTCTGTCTAAATTCTGCTCCATACGATTTAAGAAACAAATCAGCACGGAATTGTGTTCAGTTGTGCCCATTGGTATACCGATTATTTGTTTGAAAATTAAATAATCAAACACAACAAATATGTTGTCTATCAAAAACTTCATTATATTGATAGCATCTTCAGTACAGTTTTATTTGGAATTCATAAGATGCTTGACAATAACCAGAATCCCTGTTCATCACAAGCCTTGAAGATATTTTTATATTTTGGCTTGATGATTTTATAAAAGAATGACAAGTGAATAATTTGTTTTAGACGTTCTTCAATTTGTTCTTTAAAGCTGCCATTGGTTTTATAAAACAAGTTGTTTTTTATTTTCCAACTAAAGTTTGTTGTATCCACCAACATGACTATTTTAAGATGTCTTACATCGATGGTGCTATTTATAGGAAGGTATTTTATAAAATTAATACAAAATCCATTTGTTTAGCAAATTACATTCAATTCATAAAAAAGAAAGGAAAGAAATAGAAAAAGAAAATGTAAAAATTTAAATTGCAAATCACAGAATGAGGTAATAATTGTATACGTAGAATAAGGTAAAGTTTGTACAAAAAATGAGATGGATGGAACATTTCAAAATTATTTTAACAATGAACCACGCTATACCTGTAGACTTCCCACGATATCTGTACCAAGGCGGGTTTTTTTATATTGGTATATTGAAATGTTTTTCTTAAATTTTTTTTTTCATGTGACATTTCTTACAGATCATCAGTGAAACCGGGTACTTACTTACATTTTTTTAAGTTATGTACTTGTTTGATTATTGGACATCGGATACAGTGTATTTATTAAAAGGTTTTTTGCAATACCTATGAAATCCATTTTTTCTATTCCTTGGAGAATATATTCCATTTATATTAGCTTACGAGCTGTTTGAATGCTGTAAGGTCAGACAACGTGTTAACACATTATAAATTACGTAACATAATCCTGGCGGTATGGGATCCTACTGAATATAAATCATACTGGATATATCTCGTGGCATACTTACGTAATACATTGTGTTGGCATAGTAAGTGCATTGTACTTGAACCGGTATGTTATAAGTTATTTATGTTTTTGTCGACTTTTTCAGTACAGACCTGTTAAAAGTTTATTACCACGCTTACGATTTAATACGTAATCGGCAGCTTACCTCAGCCTTTTGTTAGCTATATCTTGGCAGCTTTGTCATGTGCTACTTTGGATTTTTATGAAAGAATATAATTCAAAAGTAGCACATGACAATGATAATTTCCGATGTAATGTATGGACGAAAAGACCATGGAATACAAATGCCACAGCTATGGTCTAACTTCGATCCAAACTGTTTCTATATCTTAAGTCTCTGTCCAGATAGTCAACTTCTAAAGTACGGGTAACTCGGCCGCGTGTGCTACTAGATCTGTCTGCAATTGTTACCCGATTGTCTCAGGTAAAGTACGGGTAACTCGGCCGCGTGTGCTACTAGATCTGTCTGCAGTTGTTACCCGATTGTCTCAGGTAAAGTACGGGTAACTCGGCCGTGTGTGCTACTAGATCTGTCTGCAGTTGTTACCCGATTGTCTCAGGTAAAGTACGGGTAACTCGGCCGTGTGTGCTACTTGATCTGTCTGCTGTTGTTACCCGATCGTCTCAGGTAAAGCACGGGTAACTCGGCCGCATGTGCTACTTGATCTGTCTGCTGTTGTTACCCGATCGTCTCAGGTAAAGTACGGGTAACTCGGCCGTGTGTGCTACTTGATCTGTCTGCTGTTGTTACCCGATCGTCTCAGGTAAAGCACGGGTAACTCGGCCGCGTGTGCTACTTGATCTGTCTGCTGTTGTTACCCGATCGTCTCGGGTAAAGTACGGGTAACTCGGCTGTGTGCTACTTGATCTGTCTGCTGTTGTTACCCGATCGTCTCGGGTAAAGTACGGGTAACTCGGCCGTGTATGCTACTTGATCTGTCTGCTGTTGTTACCCGATCGTCTCAGGTAAAGCACGGGTAACTCGGCTGTGTGCTACTTGATCTGTCTGCAGTTGTTACCGGATCTGTCTCGGGTAAAGTACGGATTACTCGACCGCGTGTGCAACTTGATCTGTTTTCTGGTTGTACAAGCAGCTTTAATCATTGAATATTATCATGCATAATATTTCCTGTCTTACAGGTGTGCTAACTGATCATACACACTATTGATTTATCTGCAATGTCCATCTGCCAGAACACTATTTTATCATAATCAAAATACCCGAGATTTATATTTGAAAAAATACAGTGTATAACCAAACTACTAAGTTAGTTTATCAACTTAATTTCAAAAGATGCTACGTTATTAAACATTTACCAGTGATTATTTATAAGAAAAGTGCCACGTACCTTTAATAAGCAATAATCTTGTTACACAGAAGAGACCACACCTTTGTCTAGATTAATAAAATTTCGCCAGGTTCTCACTTCTGATTTCCTCGAAAGATTTGCCAGAATAACTATTATACAATGTTTTAGAATGGGCCGTCCATTTAGGGTCCTGACACAACATTCAATCTTAAATTACCCGCAGAGGAAAGTATAGCAAAGAAGTTTCTCTGACTTTATGAGAATGTACCCAGGTATTTTACGTCATACCAAAACAAATACTAAATTATATATTTATTTTGATTATTGTGGGAGAGATTTGCAATTAATTAACAACAATTATTCATACCTATATCACGTCGACCGATCAGATTATCTAAGCTACCTTTTGTCTATGATGAAGCTTTAACAAACACAATTCCGAAACTTTTCAAAGAATGCTATAAGATGTATTAAATTGCTATGAAACAACTGTGAATATGATTAAAAATGATTTAAGAAATGTTTCGCAAAACTTGTAGACATGAACATTAGGCGAAATATTTTTGCAACGCATTCGCAACGAACAATTTCTTATGTGTATGTGAATTTAGACCAGATTTAGACTCCATGTTAGGGTTATGCAAAACTACTCTGTAAACCCAATCACTGGATATTAATGCGAAACAAAAATTGTGTGGTGTTTTAAGGTAATAAGTTGAATGATGGCATTGGTGTTTGGTTCACTAACAAAAAGGAATGAAACACCAAATAATTAAATGTTTAAAATAGTTGCTTGAAAGATGTTGGAAAACCCTATGTAAACGCGTTTTATAAAATGTTACAAAACTCTTGTAACAATGACAGCAATAACAAGGTGTTCAGAGAAAACTACCCCCCCCCCCCCGCAGTGGTGGACATAAGTGAATTCCATGCAAAGTGAAACTAAGAATTTGTCAGAAAAACCGGGTTCTTTTTTTCTATGTTTAAAATTTCAACAAAATTCGGTACATAAACAAGGATGTTATGGCCTTTATAGGTTTTTGCTTTTTATAATAACAGTGGTCATTTAAAATACACTATATTTCGTAAACTAAAAAGATCATAAAAAACCTGTTATGCATTTTTAATAACCCGAGTTTCATTTTCTATGTTTAAAATTTCAACAAAATCGGTACATTAACAAGGCTATAATGTGCTTTGTTAGGTGTTTGCTATTTATAGTAACGGTGGCTATCTTTGATATGCTGTCGAGCAATCCCGTACCACTCACGTTTATTATGATTTTCTTATATTTACAATTTTAACAAAACATCAGATACGGTAATTCATAAAACCCGCTTTCACGTTGCAATGGACATTGTTGATGTTTCATCGTGGCTGGGCCATTTCAATGTTTTTTGACCGCTGTATATGTGCTGTTTCAGGGCCTGCATTTGTTCAAACAAACAACATAGTTTTTAAATTTCTTAAGCTACTCGATTTGTTTAATTTATGTACGAGGGGAAGTCAGAAAATTCATAGAACAGCGTATTCAGCCAAGCGTAGCACATATTTTCATTACTTATTTAGACAGCACAACATTCCGCTATTTTAAACATATCAAGTTTATTTGTCACAACATATTTGTGTAATTCTCAAAAGCATTCAAAGTTGGTAACCATCAAGCAATGATGGAAAATCAAAATGTTGAGTTTAGGGCAGTAATAAAGTTCCTCACAGTAGAGGGATCAAATACCAAAGAAATTCACCGGCGAATGGCCGAGGTGTACGGTGACAGTGGCCCTGCCTATTCCACAGTTGCAAAATGGTCAGCTGAATTTAAACGTGGGCGCACCTCACTGAAGGATGACCCACGGTCAGGTCGGCCAGCTGATGCCATCACAAAGGACATTGTCACGTCTGTGGAGACCCTCATCATGAATTAGGATTGATGACATAGCTAGGGAGTGTGACATTTCACATGGAAGTGTATATACGGTTATCCACGAGCATCTTGGGATGTCAAAAGTATCCGCAAGATAGGTCCCCAGTAATCTTAATGTGCAGGATCGCTTCCAAAGACTCCATTCAAGTCGGGAGCATCTTGGCATTTATAATGATAACCCGGAGAGCTTCCATTTACGTTTAGTAACTGGTGATGAAACATGGATTCATCATTGGGACCCAGAAACCAAACAAGAGTCTATGCAATGGAAGCACCCTGGCTCACCCCCACCAAAGAAATTCAAAACCCAACCATCAGCTGGCAAAGTCATGGCCACTGTGTTTTGGGATTCTAAGGGTGTTCTGTTAATCAATTATAAACCTGCTGGAATCTCTATCACTTGGGCTTACTATGCTGATCAAATGAAGCAGCTGAAAGCTGCTATTAAATTGAAAAGGGGAGAAGTTGAGCCGAGGGGTATTGCTTCTTCACGACAATGTTCCTGTGCGCAAGTCAAGAATTGCACAAGCAGCGATTCGTGAATGCAAGTTCGAACAACTTAATCACACACCCTACAGTCCCGATTTGGCACCCAGTGATTATTTCCTATTTAGAAATTTGAAATCCCATTTACGGGGAATCAGATTTCCTGATGATGATGGACTTGAGGCTGCTGCAGAGGCATGATTTCGGACCAAACCGAAGACTATTTCAAAGGTATAGAAAGTTGGCTAAGTGCATTGGGGTGTATGGGGGTTATATTAAAAAATATTAATACAATCTATGGTTTGTTGCGGCAATATATACCCCCTTCTATGAACATTTTGACCTCCTCTCGTATTTTATAAATCATTTACAGTAAACAAAGTGTTCTCGCAATATAAACATAATCATGAAGCATGTCTTTTTACAAACAGAAAGGTCAAAATCCGTCTCTCGTACGCTACTTGTTCGTGACGTCACAATTCTGCTCGTTCTGCACTGACTTTATTGGCAAACAACGACGAAATGAAATTGCTACAATGTTTACATAGAACGAAGCAGTTCCTATTGTAAATATATGCACTTAAACCAAATTATACACACACACACACACACACACACACACACACACACACACACACAGCAGTATTACTCATCACTGGTGGCGGGGGTGATAACCATGGAAACATCTGTCGATGGGGAGACTGATGTAACGCGTATAAATAATTCGTTTTACGTTGCTGTAAAAGGAGTAAATTGTAAAAATGCTTACAGGTTTTCCTTTATTGTTTATTTCTAGCAGTGGCACAAAGTAATCCCTGATCCATCAGTAGGCGACAATGGACTTTAACGTATTCCATTTAATAGTGTGCAATATGACCTTTATACAGGATGATTTCCAGTTTATATTTAGCTTTATTCAGAAAACTTATTATGACTAGGACTCTCCCTGTTCCATGGTCAGTCCCGACTATTTTCAGTCAATTTCTGTAAGAATTTGATTTTTCGTCAGTGCATGGTCATTGAATTCCATGTAAAGCATACACATAGTTCCAGGTTTGCTCGTCAAGAAAAATGTTTTTTCCTCAACATTATCATGGGTATCATTGTCATGGAAACATGTTTTACAGTTGAACATTTCACAAAAGAAGTTGATTGCACGGTTTTGCTTAAACGTTAAAAATGATAGAATTTGACAAAAGAGATCGTTAACACAGTATTGGGTTTAAGAGCCATTCGGGACCAGTTTTCAGGCTCTCATTGCAATATTGTTGATGAGTACGATGTCTCTGTGTTAAGGATTACTTTGGTAATATTTGACATCCAATAGTTCCATGTTCCTTTCACTCAATTTTGATTTTATACTTGACGGGTGTAGCTAGCTAGACATGATGTGCTTATCCTTCCGGTGCACCAAGCATTACTTCCCTTTGGAAGTTCACGTTCAAGTTTTATCTAATTGTCGGTTTCAAAGTTTTTACTTTGCTTTGGGATATTGGTTTTGACATGGATTAGTGTGTTTGCTTTTGATGTGTACAAATATCACTGTACCTCACAGTCACAAATTGTGGCTTTCACGCTCGACATAGTATGTAATTAAGCATGATATACGGTTAAATGCACATTTGATATTATAATTGCTGAGATTGTTATAAAATTGTTCAACCATATCGAGGAGACATCGCACGCAATTTAATGAAAACCGAAATGGACTTGTAGCTTTGTTAAAGTGTCACACCATCAGTGACACGGCATGGATCATATGTCGACAAGAGGAGGTAAGAGAGGTTAAAGTGTCACAACCCTCAGTGACACGGCATGGATTCATATGTCGACAAGAGGAGGTAAAAAGAGGTTAAAGTGTCACACCCTTAGTGACACGGCATGGGATCATATGTCGACAAGAGGAGGTAAAAAGAGGTTAAAAGTGTCACACCCTTAGTGACACGGCATGGATCATATGTCGACAAGAGGAGGTAAAAAGAGGTTAAAGTGTCACACCTTCAGTGACACGGGTCATCATGGATCATATGTCGACAAGAGGAGGTAAGAGAGGTTAAAGTGTCACACCCTTAGTGACACGGCATGGATCATATGTCGACAAGAGGAGGTAAAAAAGAGGTTAAAGTGTCACACCCTTAGTGACACGGCATGGATCATATGTCGACAAGAGAGGTAAAAAGAGGTTAAATGTCACACCTTCAGTGACACGGCATGGATCATATGTCGACAAGAGGAGGTAAGAGAGGTTAAAGTGTCACACCCTTAGTGACACGGCATGGATCATATGTCGACAAGAGGAGGTAAGAGAGGTTAAAGTGTCACACCCTCAGTGACACGGCATGGATCATATTGTCGACAAGAGGAGGTAAAAAGAGGTTAAAGTGTCACACCCTTAGTGACACGGCATGGATCATATGTCGACAAGAGGGGGTAAAAAGAGGTTAAAGTGTCACACCCTTAGTGACACGGCATGGATCATATGTCGACAAGAGGAGGTAAAAAGAGGTTAAAGTGTCACACCCTTAGTGACACGGCATGGATCATATGTCGACAAGAGGGGGTAAAAAGAGGTTAAAGTGTCAACCCTTAGTGACACGGCATGGATCATATGTCGACAAGAGGAGGTAAAAAGAGGTTAAAGTGTCACACCACCCTTAGTGACACGGCATGGATCATATGTCGACAAGAGGAGGTAAAAAGAGGTTAAAGTGTCACACCCTTAGTGACACGACATGGATCATATGTCGACAAGAGGGGTAAAAAGAGGTTAAAGTGTCACACCCTTAGTGACACGGCATGGATCATATGTCGACAAGAGGAGGTAAAAAGAGGTTAAAGTGTCACACCACCCTTAGTGACACGGCATGGATCATATGTCGACAAGAGGAGGTAAAAAGAGGTTAAAGTGTCACACCCTTAGTGACACGACATGGATCATATGTCGACAAGAGGAGGTAAAATGAGGTTAAACTGTCACACCCTTAGTGACACGGCATGGATCATATGTCGACAAGAGGAGGTAAAAAGAGGTTAAAGTGTCACACCCTTAGTGACACGGCATGGATCATATGTCGACAAGAGGAGGTAAAAGAGGTTAAAGTGTCCACACCACCCTTAGTGACACGGCATGGATCATATGTCGACAAGAGGAGGTAAAAAGAGGTTAAAGTGTCACACCCTTAGTGACACACATGGATCATATGTCGACAAGAGGAGGTAAAAGAGGTTAAACTGTCACACCCTTAGTGACACGGCATGGATCATATGTCGACAAGAGAGGTTAAAAAGAGGTTAAAGTTCACACCCTCAGTGACAAGGCATGGATCATATTCGACAAGGGAGGTAAAAAGAGGTTAAAGTGTCACACCCTCAGTGACACGGCATGGATCATATGTTCGACTAGAGGAGGTAAAAAGAGGTTAAAGTGTCACGCCCTTAGTGACACGGCATGGATCATATGTCGACAAGAGGAGGTAAAAAGAGGTTAAAGTGTCACACCCTTAGTATCACGGCATGGATCATATGTCGACAAGAGGTAGTAAAAAGAGGTTAAAGTGGTCACACCCTTAGTATCACGGCATGGATCATATGTCGACAAAGAGAGGTAAAAAGGGTTAAAGAATTGTAAAATGTATATATTTTATATTATGAAAATGAACTCAATTTCATCTGAAAATGTTGAACATCAAAATGGAACAGAAGTCGGTCATAGATAATTATTTTTTCAGTCAAACCTGTTTCTCATTTACATACAAATGCGTGTGTGCAAACGGTAGCAAATGTTTTTGTACTTCAATTTGGAGCATTCATTCATTCATTCTTTTTTCCCTCTATATATGTAGAGATATAAGAATGTTAAGTAACAGTTTACAAATATTGAATTTTAACATTCAAACACCAAAATAACACATTTACAAGATACAAAAACAGCATTAAACAATATTGGGATTCATATATAATATATATAAATATACAAATGGTGTTAAGGGAAACTACGCTGTTGTTTCGAAGAAACAAAATAGAAAATAACTTATTTACAGTTATGATTTACTCGGACCAACATTTGAATGATAGCAAGTGATTGGGTACTGTCCCTACCAACAAGGAGTTACATTACTTATCATCAGAATGTGGCCGAGAATTGCATTATGAGTTATGATCGTTAGGTTGACTAATTACACCTGTAAATGTTCGGGCTCCCATCTATGCTCGACAATAGCAGCTAGCTTTACAGTTCGATATACAAATTTGAAACAGCAGAAAACAGCATCGTGTTTGTAACATCCTGGAAATCTATATTCAGTACATTGCCGAGTAAAAATTGTAGCTTATCTTCATCCCTGGAATGTTGCATTAACAATTCAGTCTGTATATTTGGTGAAGTTGCTGGAGCGACTGAAATAAACGTCTGCGACGCCAACTAAATGCTGAACACTGCACTAATATGTGTCGTAAAGTGTCTGTATAGGTTTCGTAACATAAGTGACACACACTTAAATCGTATTTAACGTGTTTGATCCATAAACTGACGATTAATTTATTCTGTATGAGAAAGAATTATTAGAGGCGTTAGCACCGATATTATTCTTTCTCTCACAGATGACAGTTTGAGGTTTCTCCCTACTTAAAATATTTAACTTCTTTGGTGTAAATAAAATACAGCTTTAAATAATGGACAGTTGCAGGATAAATAACTTTGGTCAACAAGACAACGGGGATCACAACTCAATGGATGGTAGGTAATTAACGTAACACTGTGTTTAGTGAAGAGTATTCGTCATGCAGAGTGAGGTTTGGGAGTTGTACTTACAAGGTGACTAAATATTCCATCATAATTTGTTTAAAATGTTATCAATAGTAAGGGCAAGTTTTACTTAATCTGAGTGCCTATACAAATTATAATCATCAGAAAGATATTCTGTTTTCTAATGTTAGTGAAAATGACATATTCAAGGACTTGATACTAATTAGTGTGCACGACAGCAGCTACCAGATTTAAACGAACAAATAATTGCCAAAAAAAACCCACATCATCGGTCTGATGCCACAAAACCGAAATCTAAATGTGCTTTATTTGTTATAAATATAAGAGATAGTTTACAACGTGAATCTTCTAATATGGGAGTAAAATATAAAATAAGCTACATGTTGTACAAATTGAAACAGTAAATGTTTCTGAATTAGAGGGTAGTTCAATTGAAGAGCATGTTGAATTTTTAAATTCGCAAGTGAAATAAGTCTGTGAAGGGAATCTAATTCTGATGGAATTAAATTTTCAGTATGATGTTAATACAGAGAAATGAACTAGAAATGTGAAAATTTACTGTTTTCCCTTTTTAGTTTCTGTTTTGTTTTTCTGCTGCTGCTGGACACTAGCTGTTTTGGGTGGATAATAAGTTCACCTGTAACTGTCCAATAAGTAAATCTAGCTCTACATTCTAACTGTCTATTCGGTTAGTTAATAAACAGTTGTATCAACTTATTGGACACCTACATGCTAAAACCGACGATTGGGCTAGTTAATACACATGTAGACGGTCAAACTGATACTAGTAATTAAAATGTCTGATTAAATCACGTTTTTCAGGGCCAATGAGATTAGGTCTTCGGTCACCAGTATCAGGAAAAGAAACTCGGAACACAATGAGGTTTTATGTCAAAAGAAATTTTGGTATGTTACACATTTTAACCAGATAGGAAGAAAACAATTAACAAAGGACGGAGATCGGAGTTTCAGAAAGGGAATTTTAAGTTTGGAATCCGAAATAAAAATGCACCCCCAAGTTAGACTCGATCAAAAAGTTCTGGAAAAAAATGAGATGATTAACCTGATTACAGATAATGATTCTCTGGTTCAACCCTAAGACACCAGTAAGTAAAATGGAACTTGTAAATATAAGCAGTTTTGTGTCATAAAGGATGGCGTTTTATATAATTATAAGTATCAAAACTCTACTGACAATAAGTAAAAAACTATACTAATTGTTATTACAGTATATATTTTAAGAACTAAAATATAATTCAAAGCTTAAGATTGAAATTTTATATATTATTATAATAATAATAATAATAATGAGTATTTTATTATAGTGTCACAAGTCATATAAATATAAAATAAATACAGTGTGTACAATCAGTATAAAATATATGACATCCAGCCTTAAAAGACGTATGAGACACTTTTGAATATATATACACGTGCTAAGACATATTTACACCTGTTAAATGTCAAGATATATACATGTGATAAGATAATTTAATACCGATATAAAAATTATAAAAATCTTTTTCTACGCTGAAACATGCATAAAAGAGTTTTTGCTAAGTTTAAAAGCAAGTTCATTATTTATGTTATAGTATAAATAATGGTTGAGAAATATAAATATAAAATAAATAAATAAAGGGAGATGATTTATAAGGTAACCAATGTTATATACCGGTATATTGTCTCCGTCACACACATAAAAAGACAAATCATAACGTCATAACAATGGTTTAAGTAACACAACATAACACAATATAATTATAATGAAATCTAAAACAATGTTGGGTTAAAAAGTTTGTATTTAACATATGTGTTGTTTATTATGCAGTGTAAAATAGTTTTAAAATCAAATTAGTGTCATTTCAAGTGTTATATAAATATTTTAGTGACAGGACTTATAAAATACTGACAGAAACTTGGTATGAAACACATCAAATAAAATATTATTCATTAAATGTTTTCAACAATTCAAAAAACACATTCAAAGGGAACTAACTCTAGATATATAATGCAACTCACAAGGAAATTTGGGTTAGTCTGCTTAGAATTAGGTGATATGAAAATATCACAGCTCTGACTGCCGTATCTGAAGTTAGTTACTTTTTCAACATTCAACATTCAATGTTGAAAAAGTAAATATAATCTGAAGTTAGTTACTTATTCAACATTCGGATATATTACACAACTTAATTTTTCAGGTTTTTCGACCTATAATTGCAACTTTATCCTCAATCCTCCCTCACAACATGTAATGAACTAACACACTACCTTATCTGAAGAGATGTTGGATACACTTAACCCTTGATTAATGAGTTTTTGAGACGTTACATTGTCTAGTGACCATACTGGTCATCTGTCATAGATGCACATGTCAATGGTCTTGTTAATTTGCATATTTTTATCATTCATTTTATTTATAACACGACTAAATAATATCAATATGACATGCCACTGATAATTTATTAAGACTCGGACGTGTTGGGTTTTAAATGTAATATAAATGACAATAGAAGGATGGGACAATCGTTTGCTGCAGCATAATTATGATAATTGCAATATTTATTTTAACGTGAAAGTGTTTTGTATTCACTGTAATGACAATCGAGATCATTTTTGAGTTAATTTTATCAGGAAGAGAAGAGTCTACAAATTTAATTAAAAACACGATATTATATTCTTTTTGCATGTTGATTACGCTGATCTTAACTTTTGGGGTAATTACTTGAAGTCACTTAATTGTTTTGGTGCTGATATATACACCTTAATAATAATAATAATATTATTATTATTATTATTATTATTATATATTATTATTATTATTATAAGTAATGAAAATTAACGACGATGAGAAATATTTTAAATGTCCTTTTTGAGACAATGTGCATTTTGTGAAGCAAAGAAATTTTTAGGGCAAATTGAGCGTAATCTGATGTAAAATAATATTTGCATGTGTCATATATACATATTAAATGTGATCGCTTGAAATTACAGGATGAAGTTTAATTTTACAAATTTCTCAGGACTTCAAGTCATATCGTAATTTTCATTGTTCTGAAAGTTAAGAAATGTGAACATTTCAATCGAATCTGCTTTTAATTTTTTGTGATATAATGGCATGTGCTACTTTTGAATTTGTATGATATAATGGCATGTGCTACTTTTGAATGTATTATTTCATAAAAATTCAAAAGTAGCACACGACAGTTCTTTTAGAAAGTACATGGATATTAATGCTGTCCGTATGTATGTGTCATGTGGATTTTTCCATTTCATGACATATAGCATTAAACATTAGCATATGGCAAATGATTTTAATTTTTTTTTTCCGATAAAATAATAAAGACAAAAATAGCACATGACAGGTAAAAAGGACATCGGCCCGGAACATATGCAGCAAATACTTCCTTTGAGATAAAAAAAAAAGGTAGCGACCAAACTGGAACTAGAACATGGGGCCTACTCAATATCAGCGGATTGCTCTAATGACTTAGCCACCCGGCCAATAATCGAGCCCGGTCCGCCACATTCCTCCCTTCTTTTTCATTCGTCTACATTCAATCGAAAGCCCCGGAACCAACCAGTTGGTCAGCCGAACGAGCATCCAAATTATCCAAATTAATAGAAAAGATAATTTTCCCGTTACCACCCGAATGTTTTATGACAGCTGTCCAGTGGCCTATAAACCACAGTCTGTCATAATTATCTAATAAACTTATTGCTAAGAATAATAAAATCATAATAAAATACTTCATATTTAACCATTCTCATTATGACCATACATGTCACAATAAGCTGTGTATTTTTGTAACTTCAGTTGTTCTGTTAAACATACAACACTTGGCAGGTCATTTAAACAAAACAAAAGAAGGGAAAACATGATCACCATTTTTGGCAGATTTAAAGACATCGATGGCGCAGCGAGTGTAAAGCAATTTGTAAAGCATTGATCGTGAATCATTACACTTCAAAAGCATCACTATTGCAGGAAAAAATGGAAAAAAAACGAAAACTAGACTAGTAAACAAGAGATAAAAGTTAAAATGAATATCGATTGTAACTTTTCAACAATTAAACAGTTTGACATTTTACTGACCACTACAATGTCCATTCTATTTTAGGAAGGACAGATACGGTACTTTCCACACCTTTTACAAACCCAACCAAAACATAAAAATGATGAGATTCATGTGCAATTATAATGTCATAGTATCCAGTGATCACGTGCCAGACAGTTATAATGTCATAGTGTCCAGTGATCACGTGCCAGACAGTTATAATGTCATAGTGTCCAGTGATCACGTGTCAGACATTTGCAGGGGCTTTAAGTAACGACGCTATTAAAATTAACTTCAAGAGCAACTCTCGCCTGTAAATCCCAATACATAAAACATAATTAATACAAAACATGTAATAACTTAATTTCCATTACTAAGACAAAATTGCGTTTAAAATGTCAAATACTTGTATTTGTCTTACTGATTACAGAAGAGGTGTTCACTTCTCTCAATCAAATTATCAAACACAAAACAAAATTACATGAATTTTTTTTTTGCACAATGTGTAAGCGACACAATTGAGTTATGACGAAATAGGTACCATTATTCCGTGCATGGTACCAAAATAGTGCGGAAAAATGTAGGTACTATACAGAGTTTTGATTAAAGTGCATATTTGTAACTTAAATACAAAAACCTGCTGTATTTTAGCAAAATGGTTATTAATTTACGTAATAATACGGTATAAGAACAACACAAATTGGTAATACTTCAAACCGGAAAAAACAGGAAATTGTGATCACCAGGTTCACTGTATTGTCACTAGGTATGTCAGTGACAAATTTGGTTAGCTTTGAACGGGGTTGACTATTTCAAATAGCAGGAAAACTATGCTATTATGTCCGATTTTCTTACATTTTCAACTAGATCTCACAGATATGTTTTACTTTCACAGTGAACGAGTTCTCGTGCCACCTAATGATAGATTAGGCAACACTTGTATTGTCACTAGGTATGTCAGTGACAAATTTGGTTAGCTTTGAACGGGGTTGACTATGTCAAATAGCAGAAAAACTTTGCTATTATGTCCGATTTTGTTACATTTCCCTACTAGTTCTTACCGATATTCTCTAGGTTCACAGTGAACAAGTTCTCGTGCCACCTAATGATATATTATGCAACACATGTATTGTCACTAGGTATGTCAGTGTCAAATTTGGTTAGCGTTGAATGAGGTTGACTATGTCAAATAGCAGGAAAACTATGCTATTATGTCCGATTTTCTTACATTTTCAACTAGATCTCACAGATATGTTTTTCTTTCACAGTGAACGAGTTCTCGTGCCACCTAATGATATATTATGCAACACTTGTATTGTCACTAGGTATGTCAGTGTCAAATTTGGTTAGCTTTGAACGGGGTTTGACTATGTCAAATAGCAGAAAATCTTTGCTATTATGTCCGATTTTGTTACATTTCCCTACTAGTTCTTACATTTATCCTCTAGGTTCGCAGTGAACAAGTTCTCGTGCCACCTAATGATATATTAGGCAACACTTGTATTGCCACTAGGTATGTCAATGTCAAATTTGGTTAGCGTTGAATGGGGTTGACTATGTCAAATAGCAGAAAAACGTTGCTATTATGTCCGATTTTGTTACATTTCCCTACTAGTTCTTACTTATATCCTCTAGGTTCACAGTGAACAAGTTCTCGTGCCACCTAATGATACATTAGGCAACACTTGTATTGCCACTAGGTATGTCAATGTCAAATTTGGTAAGCTTTGAATGGGGTTGACTATGTCAAATAGCAGAAAAACTTTGCTATTATGTCCGATTTTCTTACATTTCCCTACTAGTTCTTACTTATATCCTCTAGGCTCACAGTGAACGAGTTCTCGTGCCACCTAATGATATATTATGCAACACTTGTATTGTCACTAGGTATTTCAGTGTCAAATTTGCTTAACTTTGAATGGGGTTGACTATGTCAAATAACAGAAAAACTTTCCTATTATGTCCGATTTTCTGACATTTCCCTACTAGTTCTTACATATATCCTCTAGGTTCAGAGTGAACCAGTTCTCTTGCCACCTAATGATATATTAGCCAACACATGTATTGTCACTAGGTATGTCAGTGTCAAATTTGGTTAGCTTTGAACGGGGTTGACTATTTCAAATAGCAGAAAAACTATGCTATTATGTCCGATTTTCTTACATTTTCAACTAGATCTCATAGATATGTTTTTCTTTCACAATGAACGAGTTCTCGTGCCACCTAATGATATATTATGCAACACATGTATTGTCACTAGGTATGTCAGTGTCAAATTTGGTTAGCGTTGAATGAGGTTGACTATGTCAAATAGCAGGAAAACTATGCTATTATGTCCGATTTTCTTACATTTTCAACTAGATCTCACAGATATGTTTTTCTTTCACAGTGAACGAGTTCTCGTGCCACCTAATGATATATTATGCAACACATGTATTGTCACTAGGTAAGTCAGTGTCAAATTTGGTTAGCGTTGAATGAGGTTGACTATGTCAAATAGCAGAAAAACTATGCTATTATGTCCGATTTTCTTACATTTTCAACTAGATCTCACAGATATGTTTTTCTTTCACAGTGAACGAGTTCTCATGCCACCTAATGATATATTATGCAACACATGTATTGTCACTAGGTATGTCAGTGTCAAATTTGGTTAGCGTTGAATGAGGTGGACTATGTCAAATAGCAGGAAAACTATGCTATTATGTCCGATTTTCTTATATTTTCAACTAGATCTCACAGATATGTTTTTCTTCCACAGTGAACGAGTTCTCGTGCCACCTAATGATATACATGTATTAGGCAACACTTGTTTTGTCACTAGGTATGTCAGTGTCAAATTTGGTTAGCTTTGAATGGGGTTGACTATGTCAAATAGCAGGAAAACTTTGCTATTATGTCCGATTTTGTTACATTTCTCTACTAGTTCTTACATTTATCCTCTAGGTTGGCAGTGAACAAGTTCTCGTGCCACCTAATGATATATTAGACAACACTTGTATTGTCACTAGGTATGTCAGTGACAAATTTGGTTAGCTTTGAACGGGGTTGACTATGTCAAATAGCAGGAAAACTTTCCTATTATGTCCGATTTTGTTTCATTTCCCTACTAGTTCTTACATATATCCTCTAGGTTCAGAGTGAACGAGTTCTCGTGCCACCTAATGATATATTAAGCAACACTTGTATTGTCACTAGGTATGTCAGTGTCAAATTTGGTTAGCTTTGAACGGGGTTGACTATTTCAAATAGCAGAAAAACTATGCTATTATGTCCGATTTTCTTACATTTTCAACTAGATCTCACAGATATGTTTTTCTTTCACAGTGAACGAGTTCTCGTGCCACCTAATGATATATTATGCAACACATGTATTGTCACTAGGTATGTCAGTGTCAAATTTGGTTAGCGTTGAATGAGGTTGACTATGTCAAATAGCAGAAAAACTATGCTATTATGTCCGATTTTCTTACATTTTCAACTAGATCTCACAGATATGTTTTTCTTTCACAGTGAACGAGTTCTCGTGCCACCTAATGATATATTATGCAACACATGTATTGTCACTAGGTATGTCAGTGTCAAATTTGGTAAGCTTTGAATGGGGTTGACTATGTCAAATAGCAGGAAAACTTTGCTATTATGTCCGATTTTGTTACATTCCCTACTAGTTCTTACTTTTATCCTCTAGGTTCGCAGTGAACAAGTTCTCGTGCCACCTAATGATATATTATGCAACACTTGTATTGTCACTAGGTATGTCAGTGTCAAATTTGGTTAGCTTTGAACGGGGTTGACTATTTCAAATAGCAGAAAAACTATGCTATTATGTCCGATTTTCTTACATTTTCAACTAGATCACATAGATATGTTTTTCTTTCACAATGAACGAGTTCTCTCGTGCCACCTAATGATTATATGCAACACATGTATTGTCACTAGGTATGTCAGTGTCAAATTTGGTTAGCGTTGAATGAGGTTGACTATGTCAAATAGCAGGAAAACTATGCTATTATGTCCGATTTTCTTACATTTTCAACTAGATCTCACATATATGTTTTTCTTTCACAGTGAACGAGTTCTCGTGCCACCTAATGATATATTAGGCAACACATGTATTGTCACTAGGTATGTCAGTGTCAAATTTGGTTAGCGTTGAATGAGGTTGACTATGTCAAATAGCAGAAAAACTATGCTATTATGTCCGATTTTCTTACATTTTCAACTAGATCTCACAGATATGTTCTACTTTCACAGTGAACGAGTTCTCGTGCCACCTAATGATATATTATGCAACACATGTATTGTCACTAGGTATGTCAGTGTCAAATTTGGTTAGCGTTGAATGAGGTGGACTATGTCAAATAGCAGGAAAACTATGCTATTATGTCCGATTTTCTTATATTTTCAACTAGATCTCACAGATATGTTTTTCTTCCACAGTGAACGAGTTCTCGTGCCACCTAATGATATACATGTATTAGGCAACACTTGTATTGTCACTAGGTATGTCAGTGTCAAATTTAGTTAGCTTTGAATGGGGTTGACTATGTCAAATAGCAGGAAAACTTTGCTATTATGTCCGATTTTGTTTCATTTCCCTACTAGTTCTTACATATATCCTCTAGGTTCAGAGTGAACGAGTTCTCGTGCCACCTAATGATATATTAAGCAACACTTGTATTGTCACTAGGTATGTCAGTGTCAAATTTTGTTAGCTTTGAACGGGTTGACTATTTCAAATAGCAGAAAAACTATGCTATTATGTCCGATTTTCTACATTTTCAACTAGATCTCACAGATATGTTTTTCTTTCACAGTGACGAGTTCTCGTGCCACCTAATGATATATTATGCAACACATGTATTGTCACTAGGTATGTCAGTGTCAAATTTGGTTAGCGTTGAATGAGGTTGACTATGTCAAATAGCAGAAAAACTATGCTATTATGTCCGATTTTCTTACATTTTCAACTAGATCTCACAGATATGTTTTTCTTTCACAGTGAACGAGTTCTCGTGCCACCTAATGATATATTATGCAACACATGTATTGTCACTAGGTATGTCAGTGTCAAATTTGGTTAGCTTTGAATGGGGTTGACTATGTCAAATAGCAGGAAAACTTTGCTATTATGTCCGATTTTGTTACATTTCCCTACTAGTTCTTACTTTTATCCTCTAGGTTCGCAGTGAACAAGTTCTCGTGCCACCTAATGATATATTATGCAACACTTGTATTAACACTAGGTATGTCAGTGTCAAATTTGGTTAGCTTTGAACGGGGTTGACTATGTCAAATAGCAGGAAAACTTTCCTATTATGTCCGATTTTGTTACATTTCCCTACTAGTTCTTACTTATATCCTCTAGTTTCACAGTGAACGAGTTCTCGTGCCACCTAATGATATATTAAGCAACACTTGTATTGTCACTAGGTATGTCAGTGTCAAATTTGGTTAGCTTTGAACGGGGTTGACTTTTTCAAATAGCAGAAAAACTATGCTATTATGTCCGATTTTCTTACATTTTCAACTAGATCTCACAGATATGTTTTTCTTTCACAGTGAACGAGTTCTCGTGCCACCTAATGATATATTATGCAACACATGTATTGTCACTAGGTATGTCAGTGTCAAATTTGGTTAGCGTTGAATGAGGTTGACTATGTCAAATAGCAGGAAAACTATGCTATTATGTCCGATTTTCTTACATTTTCAACTAGATCTCACATATATGTTTTTCTTTCACAGTGAACGAGTTCTCGTGCCACCTAATGATTATTAGGCAACACATGTATTGTCACTAGGTATGTCAGTGTCAAATTTGGTTAGCGTTGAATGAGGTTGACTATGTCAAATAGCAGAAAAACTATGCTATATGTCCGATTTTCTTACATTTTCAACTAGATCTCACAGATATGTTCTACTTTCACAGTGAACGAGTTCTCGTGCCACCTAATGATATATTATGACAACACATGTATTGTCACTAGGTATGTCAGTGTCAAATTTGGTTAGCGTTGAATGAGGTGGACTATGTCAAATAGCAGGAAAACTATGCTATTATGTCCGATTTTCTTATATTTTCAACTAGATCTCACAGATATGTTTTTCTTCCACAGTGAACGAGTTCTCGTGCCACCTAATGATATACATGTATTAGGCAACACTTGTATTGTCACTAGTATGTCAGTGTCAAATTTAGTTAGCTTTGAATGGGGTTGACTATGTCAAATAGCAGGAAAACTTTGCTATTATGTCCGATTTTGTTTCATTTCCCTACTAGTCTTACATATATCCTCTAGGTTCAGAGTGAACGAGTTCTCGTGCCACCTAATGATATATTAAGCAACACTTGTATTGTCACTAGGTATGTCAGTGTCAAATTTTGTTAGCTTTGAACGGGTTGACTATTTCAATAGCAGAAAAACTATGCTATTATGTCCGATTTTCTTACATTTTCAACTAGATCTCACAGATATGTTTTTCTTTCACAGTGAACGAGTTCTCGTGCCACCTAATGATATATTATGCAACACATGTATTGTCACTAGGTATGTCAGTGTCAAATTTGGTTAGCGTTGAATGAGGTTGACTATGTCAAATAGCAGAAAAACTATGCTATTATGTCCGATTTTCTTACATTTTCAACTAGATCTCACAGATATGTTTTTCTTTCACAGTGAACGAGTTCTCGTGCCACCTAATGATATATTATGCAACACATGTATTGTCACTAGGTATGTCAGTGTCAAATTGGTTAGCTTTGAATGGGGTTGACTATGTCAATAGCAGGAAAACTTTCTATTATGTCCGATTTTGTACATTTCCCTACTAGTTCTTACTTTTATCCTCTAGGTTCGCAGTGAACAAGTTCTCGTGCCACCTAATGATATATTATGCAACACTTTATTAACACTAGGTATGTCAGTGTCAAATTTGGTTAGCTTTGAACGGGGTTGACTATGTCAAATAGCAGGAAAACTTTCTCTTTATGTCCGATTTTGTTACATTTCCCTACTAGTTCTTACTTATATCCTCTAGTTTCACAGTGAACGAGTTCTCGTGCCACCTAATGATATATTAAGCAACACTTGTATTGTCACTAGGTATGTCAGTGTCAAATTTGGTTAGCTTTGAACGGGGTTGACTTTTTCAAATAGCAGAAAAACTATGCTATTATGTCCGATTTTCTTACATTTTCAACTAGATCTCACAGATATGTTTTTCTTTCACAGTGAACGAGTTCTCGTGCCACCTAATGATATATTATGCAACACATGTATTGTCACTAGTATGTCAGTGTCCAAATTTGGTTAGCGTTGAATAGGTTGACTATGTCAATAGCAGAAAAAACTATGCTATTATGTCCGATTTTCTTACATTTTCAACTAGATCTCACAGATATGTTTTTCTTTCACAGTGAACGAGTTCTCGTGCCACCTAATGATATATTATGCAACACATGTATTGTCACTAGGTATGTCAGTGTCAAATTTGGTTACGTTGAATGAGGTTGACTATGTCAAATAGCAGAAAAACTATGCTATTATGTCCGATTTTCTTACATTTTCAACTAGATCTCACAGATATGTTTTCTTTCACAGTGAACGAGTTCTCGTGCACCTAATGATATATTATAGGCAACACTTGTATTGTCACTAGGTATGTCAGTGTCAAATTTGGTTATACCAAATAGCAGAAAACTTTGCTATTATGTCCGATTTTGTTACATTTCCCTACTAGTTCTTACTTATATCCTCTAGTTTCACAGTGAACAAGTTCTCGTGCCACCTAATGATATATTATGCAACACTTGTATTGTCACTAGGTATGTCAGTGTCAAATTTGGTTAGCTTTGAAGGGGTTGACTATGTCAAATAGCAGAAAAACTTTGCTATTATGTCCGATTTTGTTACATTTCTACTAGATCTTACAGATTTTTTCTTTCACAGTGAACAAGTTCTCGTGCCACCTAATGATATATTATGCAACACTTGTATTGTCACTAGGTATGTCAGTGACAAATTTGGTTAGCTTTGAACGGGGTTGACTATGTCAAATAGCAGAAAAACTTTGCTATTATGTCCGATTTTCTTACATTTCAACTAGATCTCACAGATTGTTTTTTCTTTCACAGTGAACGAGTTCTCGTGCCACCTAATGATATATTATGCAACACTTGTATTGTCACTAGGTATGTCAGTGTCAAATTTGGTTAGCTTTGAATGGTTGACTATGTCAAATAGCAGAAAACTTGCTATTATGTCCGATTTTCTTACATTTCCCTACTAGTTCTTACATATGTTTTTCTTCACAGTGAACGAGTTCTCGTGCCACCTAATGATATATTATGCAACACATGTATTGTCACTAGGTATGTCAGTCAAATTTGGTTAGCTTTGAAGGGGTTGACTATGTCAAATAGCAGAAAAACTATGCTATTATGTCCGATTTTCTTACATTTTCAACTAGATCTCACAGATATGTTTTTCTTTCACAGTGAACGAGTTCTCGTCCACCTAATGATATATTATGCAACACTTGTATTGTCACTAGGTATGTCAGTGTCAAATTTGGTTGACTATGTCAAATAGCAGAAAACTTGCTATTATGTCCGATTTTGTTACATTTCCCTACTAGTTCTTACTATATCTCTAGTTCACAGTGACAAGTTCTCGTGCCACCTAATGATATATTATGCAACACTTGTATTGTCACTAGGTATGTCAGTGTCAAATTTGGTTAGCTTTGAATGGGGTTGACTATGTCAAATAGCAGAAAAAACTTGCTATTATGTCCGATTTTCTTACATTTCAACTAGATCTCACAGATATGTTTTTCTTCACAGTGAACGAGTTCTCGTGCCACCTAATGATATATTAGGCAACACTTGTATTGTCACTAGGTATGTCAGTCAAAAGTTAGCTTTGAACGGGTTGACTATGTCAAATAGCAGAAAACTTTGCTATTATGTCCGATTTTCTTACATTTCAACTAGATCTACAGATATGTTTTCTTTCACAGTGAACGAGTTCTCGTGCCACCTAATGATATATTATTGCAACACTTGTATTGTCACTAGGTATGTCAGTGTCAAATTTGGTTAGCTTTGAATGGTTGACTATGTCAAATAGCAGGAAAACTTTGCTATTATGTCCGATTTCTTACATTTCAACTAGATCTCACATCTGTTTTTCTTCACAGTGAACGAGTTCTCGTGCCACCTAATGATATATTATGCAACACTTGTATTGTCACTAGTATGTCAGTCAAATTTGGTTAGCTTTGAAGGGGTTGACTATGTCAAATAGCAGGAAAAACTTTGCTATTATGTCCGATTTTGTTACATTTCCCTACTAGTTCTTACTTTATCCTCTAGGTTCACAGTGAACAAGTTCTCGTGCCACCTAATGATATATTAGCAACACTTGTATGTCACTAGGTATGTCAGTGTCAAATTTGGTTAGCTTTGAACGGGGTTGACTATGTCAAATAGCAGAGAAAACTTGCTATTATGTCCGATTTTCTTACATTTCTACTAGTTCTTACATATCCTCTAGTTCACAGTGAACGAGTTCTCGTGCCACCTAATGATATATTAGCAACACTGTATTGTCACTAGGTATGTCAGTGTCAAATTTGGTTAGCTTTGAACGGGGTTGACTATGTCAAATAGCAGAAAAACTATGCTATTATGTCCGATTTTCTTACATTTCAAACTAGATCTCACAGATATTTTCTTTCACAGTGAACGAGTTCTCGTGCCACCTAATGATATATTATGCAACATGTATTGTCACTAGGTATGTCAGTGTAAATTTGGTTAGCTTTGAATGGGTTGACTATGTCAAATAGCAGGAAAACTATGCTATTATGTCCGATTTTCTTACATTTCAACTAGATCTCACATATATGTTTTCTTTCACAGTGAACGAGTTCTCGTGCCACCTAATGATATATTATGCAACACATGTATGTCACTAGGTATGTCAGTGTCAAATTTGGTTAGCTTTGAATGAGGTTGACTATGTCAAATAGCAGAAAAACTATGCTATTATGTCCGATTTTCTTACATTTTAACTAGATCTACAGATATGTTTTCTTTCACGTGAACGAGTTCTCGTGCCACCTAATGATATATTATGCAACACATGTATTGTCACTAGGTATGTCAGTGTCAAATTTGGTTAGCGTTGAATGAGGTTGACTATGTCAAATAGCAGAAAAACTATGCTATTATGTCCGATTTTCTTACATTTTCAACTAGATCTCACAGATATGTTTTTCTTCACAGTGAACGAGTTCTCGTGCCACCTAATGATATATTATTAGGCAACACTTGTATTGTCACTAGGTATGTCAGTGTCAAATATTGGTTGACTATCAAATAGCAGGAAAACTTTGCTATTATCCGATTTTTACATTTCCCAACTAGTCTACTTATATTTAGTTTCACAGTGAACAGTTCTCGTGCCACCTAATGATATATTATGCAACACTTGTATTGTCACTAGGTATGTCAGTGTCAAATTTGGTTAGCTTTGAACGGGGTTGACTATGTCAAATAGCAGAAAAACTTTGCTATTATGTCCGATTTTCTTACATTTTCTACTAGATCTACAGATATTTTCTTTCACAGTGAACGAGTTCTCGTGCCACCTAATGATATATTAGGCAACACTTGTATTGTCACTAGGTATGTCAGTGTCAAATTTGTTAGCTTTGAACTGGGTTGACTATGTCAAATAGCAGAAAACTTTGCTATTATGCCGATTTTCTACATTTTCTACTAGATCTCACAGATATGTTTTCTTTCACAGTGAACAAGTTCTCGTGCCACCTAATGATATATTATTCAACACTTGTATTGTCACTAGGTATGTCAGTGTCAAATTTGGTTAGCGTTGAACGGGGTTGACTATGTCAAATAGCAGGAAAAACTATGCTATTATGTCCGATTTTCTTACATTTCTCAACTAGATCTCACAGATATGTTTTTCTTTTCACAGTGAACGAGTTCTCGTGCCACCTAATGATATATTATGCAACACATGTATTGTCACTAGGTATGTCAGTGTCAATTTGGTTAGCGTTGAATGAGGTGACTATGTCAAATTAGCAGAAAAACTATGCTATTATGTCCGATTTTCTTATATTTTCAACTAGATCCCAGATATGTTTCTTTCACAGTGAACAGTTCTCGTCCACCTAATGATATATTAGGCAACATTGTATTGTCACTAGGTATGTCAGTGTCAAATTAGGTTGACTATGTCAAATAGCAGGAAAACTTTGCTATTATGTCCGATTTTTTTACATTTCCCTACTAGTTCTTACTTATATGCCTCTAGGTTCACAGTGAACAAGTTCTCGTGCCACCTAATGATATATTATGCAACATGTTTGTCACTAGGTATGTCAGTGTCAAATTTGGTTAGCTTTGAACGGGGTTGACTATGTCAAAATAGCAGAAAAACTTTGCTATTTGTCCGATTTTCTTACATTGTCCCTACTAGTTCTTACGATATTTCTTTCACAGTGAACGAGTTTCTCGTGCACCTAATGATATATTAAGCAAACACTTGTATTGTCACTAGGTATGTCAGTGTCAAATTTGAGTTGCTTTGAACGGGTTGACTATGTCAATAGCAGAAAACTTTGCTATTATGTCCGATTTTCTTGACATTTTCAACTAGATCTCACAGATATGTTTTTCTTTCACAGTGAACGAGTTCTCGTGCCACCTAATGATATATTAGCAACACTTGTATTGTCACTAGGTATGTCAGGTGTCAAATTTGGTTAGCGTTGAATGGTTGGACTATGTCAAATAGCAGAAAAACTATGCTATTATGTCCGATTTTCTTACATTTTCAACTAGATCTCACAGATATGTTTTTCTTTCACAGTGAACGAGTTCTCGTCCACCTAATGATATATTATGCAACACATGTATTGTCACTAGGTATTCAGTGTCAAATTTGTTAGCGTTGAATGAGGTGACTATGTCAAATAGCAGGAAAAACTATGCTATTATGTCCGATTTTCTTATATTTTCAACTAGATCTCACAGATATGTTTTCTTTCACAGTGAACGAGTTCTCGTTCCACCTAATGATATATTAGGCAACACTTGTATTGTCACTAGGTATGTCAGTGTCAAATTTGGTAAGCTTTGAATGGGGTTGACTATGTCAAATAGCAGGAAAACTTTGCTATTATGTCCGATTTTGTTACATTTCCCTACTAGTTCTTACTTTTATCCTCTAGGTTCGCAGTGAACAAGTTCTCGTGCCACCTAGTGATATATTATGCAACACTTGTATTAACACTAGGTATGTCAGTGTCAAATTTGGTTAGCTTTGAACGGGGTTGACTATGTCAAATAGCAGGAAAACTTTCCTATTATGTCCGATTTTCTGACATTTCCCTAATAGTTCTTACATATATCCTCTAGGTTCAGAGTGAACGAGTTCTCGTGCCACCTAATGATATATTAAGCAACACTTGTATTGTCACTAGGTATGTCAGTGTCAAATTTGGTTAGCTTTGAACGGGGTTGACTATTTCAAATAGCAGAAAAACTATGCTATTATGTCCGATTTTCTACATTTTCAACTAGATCTCACAGATATGTTTTTCTTTCACAGTGAACGAGTTCTCGTGCCACCTAATGATATATTATGCAACACATGTATTGTCACTAGGTATGTCAGTGTCAAATTTGGTTAGCGTTGAATGAGGTTGACTATGTCAAATAGCAGAAAAACTATGCTATTATGTCCGATTTTCTTACATTTTCAACTAGATCTCACAGATATGTTTTTCTTTCACAGTGAACGAGTTCTCGTGCCACCTAATGATATATTATGCAACACATGTATTGTCACTAGGTATGTCAGTGTCAAATTTGGTTAGCGTTGAATGAGGTTGACTATGTCAATAACAGGAAAACTATGCTATTATGTCCGATTTTCTTATATTTTCAACTAGATCTCACAGATATGTTTTTCTTCCACAGTGAACGAGTTCTCGTGCCACCTAATGATATATTAGGCAACACTTGTATTGTCACTAGGTATGTCAGTGTCAAATTTGGTTAGCTTTGAATGGGGTTGACTATGTCAAATAGCAGGAAAACTTTGCTATTATGTCCGATTTTGTTACATTTCCCTACTAGTTCTTACATTTATCCTCTAGGTTGGCAGTGAACAAGTTCTCGTGCCACCTAATGATATATTAGACAACACTTATATTGTCACTAGGTATGTCAGTGACAAATTTGGTTAGCTTTGAACGGGGTTGACTATGTCAAATAGCAGGAAAACTTTCCTATTATGTCCGATTTTCTGACATTTCCCTACTAGTTCTTACATATATCCTCTAGGTTCAGAGTGAACCAGTTCTCATGCCACCTAATGATATATTAAGCAACACTTGTATTGTCACTAGGTATGTCAGTGTCAAATTTGGTTAGCTTTGAACGGGGTTGACTATTTCAAATAGCAGAAAAACTATGCTATTATGTCCGATTTTCTTACATTTTCAACTAGATCTCACAGATATGTTTTTCTTTCACAGTGAACGAGTTCTCGTGCCACCTAATGATATATTATGCAACACATGTATTGTCACTAGGTATGTCAGTGTCAAATTTGGTTAGCGTTGAATGAGGTTGACTATGTCAAATAGCAGAAAAACTATGCTATTATGTCCGATTTTCTTACATTTTCAACTAGATCTCACAGATATGTTTTTCTTTCACAGTGAACGAGTTCTCGTGCCACCTAATGATATATTAGGCAACACTTGTATTGTCACTAGGTATGTCAGTGTCAAATTTGGTTAGCTTTGAATGGGTTGACTATGTCAAATAGCAGGAAAACTTTGCTATTATGTCCGATTTTGTTACATTTCCCTACTAGTTCTTACATTTATCCTCTAGGTTGGCAGTGAACAAGTTCTCGTGCCACCTAATGATATATTAGACAACACTTGTATTGTCACTAGGTATGTCAGTGACAAATTTGGTTAGCTTTGAACGGGGTTGACTATGTCAAATAGCAGGAAAACTTTCCTATTATGTCCGATTTTCTGACATTTCCCTACTAGTTCTTACATATATCCTCTAGGTTCAGAGTGAACCAGTTCTCGTGCCACCTAATGATATATTAAGCAACACTTGTATTGTCACTAGGTATGTCAGTGTCAAATTTGGTTAGCTTTGAACGGGGTTGACTATTTCAAATAGCAGAAAAACTATGCTATTATGTCCGATTTTCTTACATTTTCAACTAGATCTCACAGATATTTTTTCTTTCACAGTGAACGAGTTCTCGTGCCACCTAATGATATATTATGCAACACATGTATTGTCACTAGGTATGTCAGTGTCAAATTTGGTTAGCGTTGAATGAGGTTGACTATGTCAAATAGCAGAAAAACTATGCTATTATGTCCGATTTTCTTACATTTTCAACTAGATCTCACAGATATGTTTTTCTTTCACAGTGAACGAGTTCTCGTGCCACCTAATGATATATTAGGCAACACTTGTATTGTCACTAGGTATGTCAGTGTCAAATTTGGTTAGCTTTGAATGGGGTTGACTATGTCAAATAGCAGGAAAACTTTGCTATTATGTCCGATTTTGTTACATTTCCCTACTAGTTCTTACTTTTATCCTTTAGGTTCGCAGTGAACTAATTCTCGTGCCACCTAATGATATATTAGGCAACACTTATATTGTCACTAGGTATGTCGGTGTCAAATTTGGTTAGCTTTGAATGTGGTTGACTATTTCAAATAGCAGAAAAACTATGCTATTATGTCCGATTTTCTTACATTTTCAACTAGATCTCACAGATATGTTCTACTTTCACAGTGAACGAGTTTTCGTGCCACATAATGGTATATTATGCAACACTTGTATTGTCACTAGGTATGTCAGTGACAAATTTGGTTATCTTTGATTGGGGTTGACTATATCAAATAGCAGGAAAACTTTGCTATTATGTCCGATTTTGTTACATTTCCCTACTAGTTCTTACATATATCCTCTAGGTTCAGAGTGAACAAGTTCTCGTGCCACCTAATGATATATTAGGCAACACTTATATTGTCACTAGGTATGTCGGTGTCAAATTTGGTTAGATTTGAATGGGGTTGACTATGTCAAATAGCAGGAAAACTTTGCTATTATGTCAGATTTTGTTACATTTCCCTACTAGTCCTTACATATATCCTCTAGGTTCACAATGAACAAGTTCTCGTGCCACCGAATGATATCTTAGGCAACACTTGTATTGCCACTAGGTATGTCAGTGTCAAATTTGGTTAGCTTTGAACGGGGTTGACTATATATAATATATTAGGTCTAACCAGAGAACTTGTTCACTGTGAACCTAGAGGATATAAGTAAGAACTAGTAGGGAAATGTAACAAAATCGGACATAATAGCAAAGTTTTTCTGCTATTTGACATAGTCAACCCTGTTCAAAGCTAACCAAATTTGACACTGACATACCTAGTGACAATACAAGTGTTGTCTAATATATCATTAGGTGGCACGAGAACTTGTTCACTGTGAACCTAGAGGATATAAGTAAGAACTTGTAGGGAAATGTAACAAAATCGGACATAATAGCAACGTTTTTCTGCTATTTGACATAGTCAACCCCGTTCAAAGCTAACCAAATTTGACAATGACATACCTAGTGACAATAGAAGTGTTGCATAATATATCATTAGGTGGCACGAGAACTCGTTCACTGTGAACCTATAGGATATAAGTAAGATCTAGTAGGGAAATGTAGAAAATCGGACATAATAGCAAAGTTTTTCCTGCTATTTGACATAGTCAACCCCGTTCAAAGCTAACATTATTTGACACTGACATACCTAGTGACAATACAAGTGTTCCATAACATATCATTAGGTGGCACGAGAACTTGTTCACTGTAAACCTATAGGATATAAGTAAGATCTAGTAGGGAATTGTAAGAAAATCGCACATAATAGCAAAGTTTTTCTGCTATTTGACATAGTCAACCCCGTTCAATGCTAACCATATTTGACACTGACATACCTAGTGACAATACAAATGTTGCATAACATATTATTAGGTGGCACGAGAACTTGTTCACTGTAAACCTATAGGATATGTAAGATCTAGTAGGGAAATGTAACAAATCGGACATAATAGCAAAGTTTTCCTGCTATTTGACATAGTCAACCCCGTTCAAAGCTAACAAATTTGACACTGACATACGTAGTAACTATACAAGTTCTGCATAATATATCATTAGGTGGCACGAGAATTTGTTCACTATGAACCTAGAGGATATATGTAAGAACTGTAGGGAAATGTAAGAAAATCGCACATTATAGCAAAGTTTTTCTGCTACTCAGTATTTGACATTCAACCCCGTTCAAAGCTAACCAAGTTTGACACTGACATACCTAGCAACATTACACGTGTTGCATAATATATCATTAGGTGGCACGAGAACTTGTTCACTGTAAACCTATAGGATATAAGTAAGATCTAGTAGGGAAATGTAACAAAATCGGACATAATAGCAAAGTTTTCCTGCTATTTGACATAGTCAACCCCGTTCAAAGCTAACCAAATTTGACACTGACATACGTAGTAACTATACAAGTTCTGCATAATATATCATTAGGTGGCACGAGAATTTGTTCACTATGAACCTAGAGGATATATGTAAGAACTGGTAGGGAAATGTAAGAAAATCGCACATAATAGCAAAGTTTTTCTGCTACTCAGTATTTGACATAGTCAACCCCGTTCAAAGCTAACCAAGTTTGACACTGACATACCTAGCAACATTACACGTGTTGCATAATATATCATTAGGTGGCACGAGAACTTGTTCACTGTAAACCTATAGGATATAAGTAAGATCTAGTAGGGAAATGTAACAAAATCGGACATAATAGCAAAGTTTTCCTGCTATTTGACATAGTCAACCCCGTTCAAAGCTAACCAAATTTGACACTGACATACGTAGTGACTATACAAGTTCTGCATAATATATCATTAGGTGGCACGAGAACTTGTTCACTGTGAACCTAGAGGATATATGTAAGAACTAGTAGGGAAATGTAACAAAATCGGACATAATAGCAATGTTTTTCCTGCTATTTGACATAGTCAACCCGATCAAAGCTAACCAAATTTGACACCGACAAGCCTAGTGACAATTCGAGTGTTGCATAATATTTCATTAGGTGGCACGAGAACTTGTTCACTGTGTGCCTAGAGGATATAAGTAAGAACTAGTAGGGAAATGTACGAAAATCGGACATAATAGCAATGTTTTCCTGCAATTTGTCATAGTCAACCCCGTTCAAAGCTAACCAAATTTGACACTGACATACCTAGTGACAATTTAAGTATTGCATAATATTTCATTAGGTGGCACGAGAACTAGTTCACTGTGTGCCTAGAGGATATAAGTAAGAACTAGTAGGGAAATGTAACAAAATCGGACATAATAGCAAAGATATCCTGCTATTAGGCATAGTCAACCCCGTTCAAAGCTCACTAAGTTTGACACTGACATACCTAGTGACAATACAAGTGTTCCATAACATATCATTAGGTGGCACGAGAACTTGTTCACTGTGAACCTAGGGGATATAAGTAAGAACTAGTAGGGATATGTAACAAAATCGGACATAATAGCAAAGATTTCCTGCTATTAGACATAGTCAACCCCATTCAAAGCTAACCAAATTTGACACTGACATACGTAGTGACAATACAAGTGTTGGATAATATTTCATTAGGTGGCACGAGAACTTGTTCACTGTGAACCTATAGGATATATGTAAGAACTGGTAGGGAAATGTAACAAAATCGCACATAATAGCAACGTTTTCCTGTATTTGACATAGTCAACCCCGTTCAAAGCTAACCAAATTTGACACTGACATACGTAGTGACAATACAAGTGTTGGATAATATCATTAGGTGGCACGAGAACATGTTCACTGTGAACCTAGAGGATATAAGTAAGAACTAGTAGGGAAATGTAAGAAAATCGGACATATAGCAATGTTTTCCTGCTATTTGACATAGTCAACCCCGTTCAATGCTAACCAAATTTGACACTGACATACCTAGTGACAATACAAGTGTTGCATAATATATCATTAGGTGGCACGAGAACTTGTTCACTGTGAACATAGGGGATATAATAAGAACTAGTAGGGAAAGTAAGAAAATCGCACATAATAGCAAAGTTTTCCTGCTATTTGACATAGTCAACCCCGTTCAAAGCTAACAAAATTTGACAATGACATAGCTAGTGACAATACAAGTGTTGCATAATATATCATTAGGTGGCACGAGAACTTGTTCACTGTGAACCTGGAGGATATAAGTAAGATCTAGTAGGGAAATGTAACAAAATCGGACATAATAGCAAAGTTTTCCTGCTATTTGACATAGTCAACCCCGTTCAATGCTAACCAAATTTGACACTGACATACCTAGTGACAATACAAGTGTTGCATAACATATCATTAGGTGGCACGAGAACTTGTTCACTGTGAACCTATAGGATATAAGTAAGAACTAGTAGGGAAATGTAAGAAAATCGCACATAATAGCATGTTTTCCTGCTATTGACATAGTCAACCCCGATCAAAGCTAACCAAATTTGACCGACATGCCTAGGCAATTCGAGTGTTGTATAATATTCATTAGGTGGCACGAGAACTTGTTCACTGTGAACCTATAGGATATATGTAAGAACTAGTAGGGAAATGTAACAAATCGCACATAATAGCAACGTTTTCCTGCTATTTGACATAGTCAACCCCGTTCAAAGCTAACCAAATTTAACACTGACATACCTAGTGACAATTTAAGTATTGCATAATATTTCATTAGGTAGCACGAGAACTAGTTCACTGTGAACCTATAGGATATAAGTAAGAACTAGTAGGGAAATGTAACAAAATCGGACATAATAGCAAAGGTATCCTGCTATTAGGCATAGTCAACCCCGTTCAAAGCTAACTGACTGCCGTCATGAGAAAAGGGCCCTTATCTCTTTTACGTCACAATAGACCAGTTTCTAGTTGCCGTTTCGCTTCCGATTCTACGTTTTAGTTTCGACCTAAAACAAAAAAGTGTGGGTAGGGTAACTTCCGGTGTAAACAAACTTGCACAACGTGCAGCGTGTGATGCCAGGTTATTTTTTTTTATCCAATGTACTAAATTCTGAATGAGAATTTTGAAATTAAGGGAACAGTACCTCAATTGTACAACAAATAGTATATTTTAACATTCAACGGGATCTCAATATGTAGTTTCATTCATTTAACCATTCGGTCAATGGGTTGATTGGTTGGTAATAAATTGGTGTTGTGCCGTTTGGGGAGGGTAATGGATTTATAAACTTTGATTATCAACACAATGATGTTGTATTTAACCTTCATATCATAGTGTAGTTTGTTTTGTAATTCATGTCATTGACAAAAAATAAGTTTGTAGTGCATGTTATACCACCACAGGGGCCAAATTCATTTTATAAACATTAAAAAAAGACCTTTGCATATGGTATGTTTTTTTAATTTTAAAATGACTTTAGTTCCTGTGGTTGCCACTTTCAAATCAAGCTGATGGAATGCACTGATAGTGAACAAAATACATTATACAAGTCAATTCCTTATAATTTTATTAGGCTGCATTATGACCCCCTATCCCCAGTTTTAAAATCACTACATATCCAGGATATTCTGAATTTATCAAAATAATTTTGCCTATGCAGTGTGTGTGTGTGTGTGTGTGTGAACAAAATACTGTAGACAATACTTTCTTGTAATTCTGTGGGGATGAGAGTGTATTATGACCCCCGTATCCCCAGTTTTAAAATCACTTCATATACAGGATATTTTGAATTTATCAAAATTTGTCCATGTGTGTGTATGAGAGAGAGAGCAAACAAAATACTGTAGACATTAGTTCCTTGTAATTCTGTGGGGATGAGAGTGTATTACAACCCATATCCCCAGTTTTACAATCACTGCATATCCTAGATCATCTGAATTTAGCAAAAGTTGCCCATGTGTGTGAGAGTGTTTGATCTTGATTGCAGTGATTGTGTAACATCTTTCAAAAACAACCTCATGCCTTTAAAATTGAGAATTTTAAATTAAAAGTCCCAGTGAAGTACAGCAAGCTGCATTGTGGCATGCTTGCAGTAGCTTAGGATTCCAAATACAAAGATATGAAATTGTTACAATATGTAACATTTTGTGAGTAAGGACAACTACATTTAATTTGCTACAATACCACTATTGTTTTGAGAATTTTAGTGGCCAAAACTACCTTTATTCTGTAGTAATTTTAGGTAAACAAAATCACTGTATTGCCTCTTAATGGGAGTGTAGGTAGAAATGATAACAAGAAGATATTTACATACAAACAAATATTATATGCATATACTTGATAGAGCTATGTAGTGTGTGTGTGTGGGGGTTATTTACTTTACTCCAAACCAGTGTGCCACATTATTTTCCTCTCTCAACATGTGTTTAGACTTTATAACAAGTTAAAATCAAGAGTAAATGAATGAAATTAGAGTTAGGAGTTTGATCATACTACCTGAGAAAACTTACTTATCTTCATTATTTATGAATATGTCTATTTTTTTCATTTTATCAAAAATGTTGTACTGACATTGATGAAGAATATTTATCAGAAACATTGATAAAACAAATTAGCTGTTCTGTTTCAGTTTCAGCAAGATGTGTGCATCAAATGGAGTGTTACTGAGGTTACTTTTATTTTATCAAATCAGAACAATTCAAAGTCAACAATTTACTACTGGTATTTATACTTTTTCTTGTTTCGTTTTGTTGAATTGTGCCCTTGTTTTTACATTAAATTGGCCTTTTCCAAGTAAATGTATTCTGCTATAACCTAAATTCTAATATTTCAAAATCGATTTGACTAATGACCTTAAACACTTAGACACATTTAAGGGTTAGCTTTGCCATGAGCAAATTTAGGCAATTTCTAATATGTTTTATTAATTTCTGGTTCCAAAAATAGGTATTTGCAAATATTTTTGCACCAAAATTTGTATCAGTTTCATTATTATACAGACTAAGATCACCGACATTTTTCATCAGTATACAAAAGTAAAACAAGTGTTCCAAGCTGTCAAGAAGAATCCATACTACAGATTAGTGTTCTACATTTTAGGTATGTTTTTCACTTTGTTTCTTAGTTTTTCTGGCTATTTAACATGTATATAAATTAGCTCCTAAATTTAAAAATTGGCTATTTATTTGGCTCAAACATTTTCAGAGTCAGAGCTAAATCTGCAATTTCACAATTTGGTATATAAATTCAAACATTTGTGTTTTTTACACTGTAGTGTTAATGTTATATATTACAGATTGATAGCTGACAGAAATAACAAGTTTTTAATGGTTGTGTTTTCTTCAAATTAAAATTATTATATGGATTTTTTTATGAAAGACCACTTTTACAAAACCTTGCTGAAATATTCTTGTGTTTCAAACTACTTAAAATCTGTATTTATGTAATCTTAAGTCATTTGGTCTTAGTTGAGAAATTATCTTTGTGATAAATAAAAAACAAACATACTAATCCATGTCCAAACCACAATAAAATTTTATCATAGTCATACAAGTGTTTCCTTTATATAATGGAAGTGTTTATTATTTTATTCCAATAAATGAGACATGTCTCTTATTGAAATAATGTTTAACTTTTTCAAGCATTTAGATTTATAATCTACATATCCACAAAAATATGAATAAGTACATAATTTAGGATTCACTTTAAAATAATTTTGTAATTAGAGACCCTGCTTGGAAATTGGAATACCATGCAGAGAATCTTGCTTCCCAAATTGTTTTTTGCTGTCTACACTCACTTTTAACAAGGATAGACCCTTTTTAGAAAGTATCTGTATTACTTGAATGGCTTATTTCTGGTGGTAGTACAGACACCTGTCCATTGGTATAATATGTAATGAGCTTTTCCAGAATAACTCAAGTCATACCCTATATTCCTCATATTTGATATGGATGACTATAGAGTATAAAACACTAGTATCAGGTTAATTTATTTGGTGTTGAAAGGTTCCTATATAACTTTCCTAATCTACCAATATTGGTACATGTATTTAGAATATAACTTTACTTTTATTTCATGAGTGACATCTTCAGTATCCTAAGAAGTTCATAAATTACCAACTGTATTTATGGATTTTTTAGATTCTCAAGACACAGGGCACAGGATATTAAGTCTAGCTCAATCCAACTAATTATCAAGCTGTGATTCTTATCAAGGGTCTGTTGTCCTCCACGGCCCTCCAGGGTGAAAAGCTAGCTGGAAATTCTGGTTGTAAATTACTCTACAATGTATAAACGACACCAAAACTACCCAAGTCCTCTCCTTCCTTTTTGTTATATATAGTCAGTTTGACAGTAAATTTTAACTGAAAAACATGTATTTCACAACAACCAGTGTAACCAAGAAGGCAAATCAATATAAACAAGCCATAAAACGGCTAAATAAGACCAGAAAAAACATACAATTGGGGCTGCTGAAGATAAATCTCCCAGCATGGTCAGGCTATGGAGTGTATGTAGGGCCAAAATCCTAAAAATAATCTTTGTTTTGTTGTAATAATTCATCTTTACGCATCCAATCGTGAAATAAGTGTAGAAATTATATATTCAGAATCCAAACATGCTATTTATTTTGCCTCTGTTCACACGGCGAAGCTATAAAATCCAAAGATGTCCCGTTACCACTGTAAACAATATTCAACCGGAAGTATACCTACCCACACTTTTCATAAAATCACGTGACTTCAAGGCGATTCTAATGCACAAATTGGAAGGGAAACGGCAACTAGAAACAGGTCTATTGAGATAATCGACGTCAAAGTTTTGCCTTTTTCGCGGTGAAAAACACGGAAGTCGGTCGTTTATTTATTGAGATGGCGAGGTCTATGCGGCGTTATATATAGATATTAAGGTGCACACGTAACACGCTAAAATTAACTTCGAGCATTGAATATGAGGCAATTCCAAAACAAAATACTTTTGGTGTTTTACATTCACAATTTACATTAAATTTATATCTGTCATATAATCGCCAGACTTTATAGACGGCTAGTCTTTTTTTCCATCATGTGCATTTTGTCCTCAACGTTCGTTAGTAAATTTCTTAAAGGTGGATGAATTTTATATGCTATTCACAATGTAGGCTAATCAATCGGACAATGTCAAGCAAGTTTACATGATGTCTTCTCTTACGTCCGTGCTATGGGGTCAGGAACTAGATCGAAACAATTTGTTCTTTATTAAAATGATCTCAGAATTCCCTATCTACTTATCCAAGATGATTTTTATCACACCTATTATGCATAAAAATTAGCGGTGGTAAAGTTGAGTAACGAAAGTGCTTTAAGGGTGTTGCAAACACAGACAAGATTCTTCAACTTAAATCTAGTCGCGTCGGTCAGTTCTTGGATGAAGGATCGGGAAAAGGCAAAGTTCCCAGAGAAAACCCCTGTCATTCACAAAGCGATCGTTTTTTTTAAACCATTGGGGCGTTTCCCGAGTGATGAGAGGCACTGTGATCTGTGAGGTTTGTTAAGACCACTTACTGGTAGCATTGAACTAAACATAGTTTATGTTTGATGATAAAAAAAAGATTAATGTGTAACTGAAAACATACATTGAGTTACGTAAAATAAACAAATAATAATGTATCTCAGACAAAGAACTAAAAAAAGAACATAGAAATAAAATAATATTTTAAGAAGCTATTCCATTCTATCACTGCATAAACACTACCGCTAATTACATTCATTTAGTTATGAGTTATATAGGGTGGGGGCACAAAACAAAACTCTTCAAAATAATGAAAGTGACCAAGACTCTGAAGAATCCTCATGACGCCAGAAATCCCTCAAAGTTTTTGCATGGAACATAGGGGGGTTGAAGAAATTGCAAACGAGTTTCAAAAACATTATTCAAGAAATACAGGAAAATGACATAATTTGTTTTTCAGAAACTTGGGCAAAATCTAAATCTGAATTTGAAAACTTGTTCCCAACACACAAAATGTATTGCAATGTTGGTACCAAAAGGGCAAAATATGGCATTACACCCCAAGGTATTGCTGTATACATTAAAAACTCTTTAAGAAAATATGTTAAGAAAGTGATAGATAATAGTGCCATATCGATTATGGTACATTTTGATAAAAAACTTTTTGGTACTGACAAGGATACATTGGGGTGTTTTTGCTATATTCCACCTCATAAATCTCTATTTTATGAAAATTTTGATGTAAAAAATGTACTGATATTTTTTACGGAGAATTATTAGATATTCTAAATACCTTGAAATATGATGTACATTTGTTTTGCTGCGGTGATTTTAATGCTAGAACGGGGCTAGAGAAAGATTTTTTAGATGAGTATACAAATTATCTCCCCTTAGGTGATCATTTTGTAGATGATAATTTTTATGCTACAAGAGCATCAAAGGATGATAAGATTAACATGTTTGGTAAATGTATTTTAGAAATTTGTAAACAGTTAAATATTCACTTAGTAAATGGTCGAACTGAAGGTGACAAATCTGGTGAATACACATTCATAGCCTCAACAGGTAAAAGTGTAATAGATTATATGAGTATGTCCACCCCTTTGTTCCATCGAATAATTGACTTCAAAGTCTTAAACATTGATATCACACAGCATTTCCCTATTCTCACTGAATTGGATGTTGCATTTGACAACTGCAAACAGCAGGTAACACAATACTGTAAATATAAATGGCGCGAATCGGAAAGGGAAACATTTTTAAATAGGTTGTCCGATGATTATGTGATCGAAAAATCCAACTATTTTATGGAGCAGATTTCTAGTAACTGTGTTGCAGAATGTGTCGACACTATCAGCGAGATGATTAGTTATGCAGGTGAATGCATGAAAGTAAGACCTAGACGCGAAAGTACACAACCGACTTGGTGGGACAAGGAATGTGAAAACTTAAAGAAAGCAAAATATATGCATCTTAATAGATTTAGGAAATCAAACAGTGATGAGGATTTGAAAATCTATATACAAGCAAAACAGAAATTTAAGTATTTGTGCAACACCAAAAAGAGGGATGAAAGATCAAGTAAGACAAAGGAAGTACTGATGTTGAAAGAACCAAATGAAATGTGGACAAAAATGAGGAATCTCGCTCTACAAAAAAGTGAAACCAACATTACAGGGGACCAGTGGTTCAAGTATTTTAAAGATCTGTTAAACTCAGCAAAGTTTGATACAGATATTGCATTTCAGCAAGAAGCGCGTGATGGAGTCGATACATTTATGGAGGCTGAAGCGGAAACAGTCGCCGATATATTGGACTCGCCTATCACAGCAGATGAGGTAGCTACATCCATGCATCAGATGAAAAACGGAAAAGCCCCAGGGACAGATGGTTTGGTAATTGAAATGTTCAAAAATTCGTTTAGTGTCGTGCAAGAGCATATAGTACTTTTATTCAATAAAATCTTAGACACTGGGATTTTCCCGGAACAATGGGGAAAAGCTATCATATGTCCTATTCACAAAAAAGGTGATACAAACACTCCTGAAAATTACAGGGGTATTTCCCTACTTAGTGTCCTAGGAAAAGTGTTTACTAAAGTAATCAATAATAGGCTTATTCTATGGGCTGAAGATAGACGGTTGTTTTATGAGGAACAGGCTGGATATAGGCAGGGTTATTCAACAATAGACAATTGTTTTATTCTTCAGTCAGTAGTGCAAAAATACTTGGGTAAGAAGAAAGGACGCATGTACTGTTTGTTCATAGATTTCTCAAAGGCGTTTGACTGTGTACAACACGATTTGCTACTATATACCCTAATTAAATGTGGTATAAGTGCAAAAATAACCAAAATCTTAAAATCTATGTACTCGCAATTATCTGCTTGTGTGCGGTTGTCAAATGGAATATCTGAATTTTTCCAATGTAAAGTGGGTACAAGACAAGGTTGCATGTTAAGTCCCTTTCTTTTTGTCATGTTTATCAACGAGTTGATAAGAACACTTGAAGGCTGTACTGGTATTTTCATAGATGATGACGTTCCAAACTTGGTGCAGTTACTATTTGCTGATGACATTGTTAATATGGCAGACACAGTGGTAAATCTACAAAAACAGATACGTCAACTAGAAGAGTTTTGCCACAAGTATGGCATGAAAATAAATATGTTAAAAACAAAAATTATGGTATTCCGTAAGGGGGGTCCCATTAAATCATCAGAAAAATGGTACTACAAAGGGGTAAATATTGAAATTGTAAGCTTCTATAGATATCTCGGAATGATGTTGACCTCCACACTCAGCTGGGACAAATGTAAAAGTGAATTGGCGCTAGCAGCTGAAAAATCTCTTTTCACACTGTACAAGTTTCTGCGACTATATGATGTACCTAATGACAGGGCATTATACCTATTTGATAGCATGGTTATACCAATTCTAACATATGAATCAGAAATATGGGGGTTTAAAAGTTCTGAACTTATAGAAAAAGTACAATTAAAATTTTGTAAACGGCTGCTACAAGTTAAAAATAGTACCCCAACTATAACTGTATATGGTGAATTAGGTAGATTTCCATTGTTTATATTACATTATAAAAAGATTATTAAATACTGGTTTAAAATTTTGTTGATGAATGATTCAAGGTATCCAAAACAATGTTATAACATGCTACGTGAGAGACATGAGGCAGGTAAAACTACTCATAACTGGACCTCAAATATTTGTAATATATTAAATAGATATGGTTTTCATCATGTGTGGCTCTATCAAGGAGTAGCAAATATTGATTTGTTTATATCTGAGTTTATACAAAGAGTTAAGGATACCTATATCCAAGAATGGTTTGCATTGAAAAACAATACTAGTAAGTTAGAATTTTATGATACTATTAAACTTGTTTTTGAGCCTGAAAGATATTTGACAGATATAGTGAGCAAATCTATTAGAGGGGCCTTATGCCGACTTAGAGTGTCGAGTCATAATCTCGAAATAGAAACAGGTAGAAGTGAAAAAATTATAAGGGAAAATAGGCTATGCAAATATTGTTTAACTCAGGGTAAAAACGAGGTAGAAAACGAAGTACATTTCTTATTTTATTGTCAACTTTATAAGGATATAAGGCATGAGTGTAAGATTGATACATACATGTCTAAATATCACGATCTCTATGCAATTTTAAAAACACCTAATGTGTCCATTATTTATGATATTGGAAAATATGCATATTTGTCATTCATGTTGCGAGACAGATATAAAAAATTTAGTGTAAAAGTTTCCTAGAATGTTGTGATAAAATGTAAATCCTGTATAAATACTACATTGCAGTCTGCCATCTTACACATGCAAAAATTGTATTTATTATTAAATGATTGTAACATGAGCCTCGAGCTCAATATACTTATATGAATAAAGAATATTATTATTACATTCATTTAGCATATTCATTCTGTAGGCATTTTTGGTCTCACATTTTACACACGTTTTCTCTCTCTTTCTCTCTCGTAATTACGTTTATAATATCTATCATTGTTAATTGTTCATAATCTCTTTGTTGCAAGGGACTAACTGTTTTCTTTCTCTCACCCTCTCTCTCTCATATCACAGTTATAATAATCTCTCTGTACAGACCTGTCAAAAGTTTAACACTAAAACTGACAAATAAATACAAATTTTGCATGTCATTTTGGCTTCTTGTTTGCTATATGTTAGCAGCTATTATATATCTCTCATCAGCTTTTCATCCATCAGCTATTTTTCTCTCAGACACTTGGCAGACAAGCTTAAAGTCTCCCATTTAGAAGTCATCAAAAAACGTTTGTGCTGATACACACAGCTGATGGGTGGGATTATCAACAGGTTGACTGACTGGAAGGCCATTTGCTGTCTTATTGTAATCCAAAAAATGTGCTCCTGATGGCAGCAATATAGTATCATTTAATGGCTGGCATATTGAAGCCATGTTATTTGATGTTAATCTAGATGTGCTAACACAAAGTTTTGGTGCATCTGCCTGTACTATTGTTGTAATTGTACTTCCCATTTTGTGTTTCCCGATGTACCTGTAAAAGTGAACAAAATGTATGTTAAGCCAAAGCTGTCACTTAAATACCACATGAAGTTTCTCTGATAATTCAAATTCTGTAAGTGGCAAGAGACTGCCATTATGTATGACTAAAAGAGAAGTGTTAGGATTCGTAGTTTATATACACAAGACTAGTGTTTTCCCATTTGTAAACAAAATGCGCTATTGTCCATAAAAAATATTTAAGTTAAAGTTAAAGCAAACAGGTCAATGTTCTTTGCCTATAACTTGTATTATTGTGGTGGTTATGCTATTTGTCACGTCAAGTATATTTCACTTATATCGAGACGCCACAGCGACAAAACTAGCAAATTCAGTGAATTAGGATCCCCGCCAGCAGGTTCTTTTCTGTGATTTGCACTTATGTTCAATGTTCAATGGGCAAGAATTCTCGGGAAAATAAGCAAACCAAACTCAGGTTAATAATATTCACATCTACTGTCAATTACGATACTTTGCAAGACCCATTTTGCAACTAAATTTCACGAAATGAATGAATTATAAGTTTAAGATTAAAGAAAAGCCAAATAACACATCAGATATTGGTCCAAGTTATGTGTTTTAGAAATTAAACCATTTTTAGATTTTTCAATCAAAGGACCATTACTCCCATAAAAATTAGCAATCTATCTTGGGTTAATGATATGCGCATCTTCTATCAATGTTGATGCTTTGCAAAAAATTTCGTGAAATAGTGAAGAATTACTCCAGACAAGAATTTTGTCTGACCATTACATTACGAATGCATTTTTCAATTTTGTCAAAATTGAGCGCAAAAACGCGTTACCATTTTCTAGCAAATTTTACAAAATAAACAAACTATTAGTTTTAGAATATTAAGTCAAAGGGTGCTAACTGCACGGAAAATGAGCAAACCAACTCGATTTAACTATATGCGCATCTCCTATCTATGTTGATACTTTTCACCAAGTTTCATAGTTTTGGAAAATAGCGCAGAAAGAATTTCGGTTAGACGGACTTACGGAAACTCGAATTTAATATCCCCCTCTTTCTTCGAAAGGCAGGAGATAATGAAAATGAGACACATGATTACTTACTTGCAAGTGAAATTTTAACGATATACCTATATGCATATTTCTGTGACCGAACGCACACATGCCCCACACAGACACATTGTGACAAAACATTTAATGTCATTAACAATTTGCTACTACTGTAGCTCAGAGGGTAGAGTTCTCGCCTCAGGGTTTCCTTAAGCAGAGACCTTAAAAATCGATGTCCTGTGTCACGACAGCCGTGATGTGTTTTAAACCTTCCCTGCACATTCTCCTGGGCCCACTGCAAAGGTAAAAAATTCTGCCACTTAACTTCAAACTGGTGGTGTCTCAATATAAGTGAAATATTCTTGATTGGGACGTAAAATCAAAATCAATCTATCAATCAATGTAACAATTTTGTAAACAAAAATATAGGAAGATTATTTGAACATAATGATCGATTTAAAGAAATAGTATTTGTACCAAATTCTTAAAAGACCCCTTTCAGAATGCTACCTGCCCTACTGTGGATATAAATAGTATAAGTAATGTATACCTTCTTCATTAGCGGGATTCAGGTAGCATTAATAGTAATGTACATCATGCTACATTAGCGTGATTGGGATAGCATTAAATGATGGTTAGTTACTAAGTTTGACACTGACATACATAGTGACAATACAAGTGTTGGATAATATATCATTAGGTGGCACGAGAACTTGTTCACTGTGAACCTAGGGAATATAAGTAAGAACTAGTAGGGAAATGTAACAAAATCGGACATAATAGCAAAGATTTCCTGCTATTAGGCATAGTCAACCCTATTCAAAGCTAACCAAATTTGACACTGACATACGTAGTGAAAATACAAGTGTTGGATTATATGTCATTAGGTGGCACGAGAACTAGTTCACTGTGAACCTAGAGGATATAAGTAAGAACTAATAGAGAAATGTAACAAAATCGGACATAATAGCAATGTTTTCCTGCTATTTGACATAGTCAACCCCGATCAAAGCTAACCAAATTTGACACCGACAAGCCTAGTGACAATTCGAGTGTTGCATAATATTTCATTAGGTGGCACGAGAACTTGTTCAGTGTGCCTAGAGGATATAAGTAAGAACTAGTAGGGAAATGTATGAAAATCGGACATAATAGCAATGTTTTCCTGCAATTTGTCATAGTCAACCCCGTTCAAAGCTAACCAAATTTGACACTGACATACCTAGTGACAATTTAAGTATTGCATAATATTTCATTAGGTGGCACGAGAACTAGTTCGCTGTGAACCTAGAGCATATAAGTAAGAACTAGTAGGGAAATGTAACAAAATCGGACATAATAGCAAAGATATCCTGCTATTAGGCATAGTCAACCCCATTCAAAGCTCACTAAGTTTGACACTGACATACCTAGTGACAATACAAGTGTTGGATAATATATCATTAGGTGGCACGAGAACTTGTTCACTGTGAACCTAGGGGATATAAGTAAGAACTAGTAGGGAAATGTAACAAAATCGGACATAATAGCAAAGATTTCCTGCTATTAGGCATAGTCAACCCCATTCAAAGCTAACCAAATTTGACACTGACATACGTAGTGACAATACAAGTGTTGGATAATATTTCATTAGGTGGCACGAGAACTTGTTCACTGTGAACCTATAGGATATATGTAAGAACTGGTAGGGAAATGTAACAAAATCGCAAATAATAGCAACTTTTTCCTGGTATTTGACATAGTCAACCCCGATCAAAGCTAACCAAATTTGACACTGACATACGTAGTGACAATACAAGTGTTGGATAATATATCATTAGGTGGCACGAGAACTTGTTCACTGTGAACCTAGAGGATATAAGTAAGAACTAGTAGGGAAATGTAAGAAAATCGGACATTATAGCAATGTTTTCCTACTATTTGACATAGTCAACCCCGTTCAATGCTAACCAAATTTGACACTGACATACCTAGTGACAATGCAAGTGTTGCATAATATATCATTAGGTGGCACGAGAACTTGTTCACTGTGAACATAGGGGATATAAATAAGAACTAGTAGGGAAAAGTAAGAAAATCGCACATAATAGCAAAGTTTTCCTGCTATTTGACATAGTCAACCCCGTTCAAAGCTAACAAAATTTGACAATGACATAGCTAGTGACAATACAAGTGTTGCATAATATATCATTAGGTGGCACGAGAATTTGTTCACTGTGAACCTGGAGGATATAAGTAAGATCTATAGGGAAATGTAACAAAATCGGACATAAAAGCAAAGTTTTCCTGCTATTTGACATAGTCAACCCCGTTCAATGCTAACCAAATTTGACACTGACATACCTAGTGACAATACAAGTGTTGCATAATATATCATTAGGTGGCACGAGAACTTGTTCACTGTGAACATATAGGATATAAGTAAGAACTAGTAGGAAATGTAAGAAAATCGCACATAATAGCAATGTTTTCCTGCTATTTGACATAGTCAACCCCGTTCAAAGCTAACATTATTTGACACTGACATACGTAGTGACAATACAAGTGTTGCATAATATATCATTAGGTGGCACGAAAACTTGTTCACTGTGAACCTATAGGATATAAGTAAGAACTAGTAGGGAAATGTAAGAAAATCGGACATAATAGCAATGTTTTCGTGCTATTTGACGTAGTCAACCCCGTTTAAAGCTAACCAATTTGACACTGACATACCTAGTGACAATACAAGTGTTGCATAATATATCATTAGGTGGCAGGATAACTCGTTCGCTGTGAAACTAGAACATATCTGTGAGATCTAGTTGAAAATGTAAGAAAATCGGAAATAATAGCAAAGTTTTTCTGCTATTTGACATAGTCAACCCCGTTCAAAGCTAAATTAATTTGACACTGACATACCTAGTGACAATACAAGTGTTGCATAATATATCATTAGGTGGCACGAGAACTTGTTCACTGTGAACCTAGAGAATATAAGTAAGATTTAGTAGGGAAATGTAGCAAAATCGGACATAATAGCAAAGTTTTTCTGCTATTTGACATAGTCAACTCCGTTCAAAGTTAACCAAATTTGACACTGACATTCCTAGTGACAATACAAGTGTTGCATAATATATCATTAGGTGGCACGAGAACTCGTTCACTGTTAACTTAGAGGATATAAGTAAAAACTGGTAGGGAAATGTAACAAAATCGGACATAATAGCAAAGTTATTTGTTATTTGACATAGTTAACCCCATACAATATTGCTCTATCCTCTGAAAGTCATAAATCATTTTAAGGCGACAGCTTCTCTTTAATTATGGATGTAATTGCTGTTTCAAAATAAAATGTTGAATTTTGAAAAAGTAAATAAACTTACTTACTAGAAGATGTTGAGCTTGATACCTTATCCGACTGGATAAAGGTTGTGAGATCTTTCGTTAAAACTAGGATTGCCAAACTTAAAGGGTCTATGAGTACTAAACCTTCTTCAGTACTCAAGGATCCAGAAATCAAGGCAATTCTAACAGACATACACAACAAATATGTTGTTGTCCCAGCTGATAAGGCTTCCAACAACATTATTCTCGTTTGTAAGAGGTTCTACCTTGAATGTCTTATTAAGGAGCTTGGTTTAGATAGTATATCAAATAACCCTGCATATACTAGAACTAATTTTACCAAAGATGAAGTTCTTTCCAACCATAGGGGAGTTCTCGAGTCTTTTGGTATCAATCTTAAAGAGGAAGATCTTGATCTTCCTTACTTGTATTGGATTCCTAAACTCCATAAAAATCCATACAAGGAAAGATATATAGCAGGCTCATCTAAATGTACTACTAAATCATTATCGGTAACTCTAACACAAATTTTGACAATCGTCAAAGATGGTCTTCAGTCTTATTCAGAAAAAGTATATTCTACATCTGGAATCAACCAAATGTGGATTCTCAAAAATTCTAAAGAATTACTTGAACATCTTGCTTCTAATACTTTATCTCATGTAAAAAGTATAAAAACATTTGATTTTTCTACACTATACACCACAATCCCTCATTCTAAATTGAAAGAACGTCTTAAAGAAATTATTCACTTGTCTTTCTTCTACAAAAACGGTAAGCCTAGATACAAATATCTGGTGCTGAATAGGGATTCTGGTTATTTTGTCAAGCACCATACGGATTCCAAACAAAAATATACTGAAGATACCATCAACAAAATGTTGGAGTTTTTGATAGATAACATATTTGTAGTGTTTGGTAATATAGTTTTTCAGCAAACAATCGGTATACCAATGGGTACAAACTGTGCACCATTGCTTGCTGATTTGTTTCTTTATTCTTACGAAGCAGAATTTATGCAGAACCTTGTTAAATCTGGAGAAAAAACTGTCGCCAAATCATTCAACTCAACATACAGATATATAGATGACGTTCTGTCTCTTAACAATCCTAAATTTGGAGACTATGTAAATGTCATCTATCCTAGTGAGCTTGAAATAAAAGACACGACTGATTCCTCAAGTTCTGCTTCATATTTAGACTTATACCTGAAATATGACGCACAGGAAAGGCTACATTTGAAACTTTATGACAAACGTGATGACTTCAATTTTTCTATTGTCAACTTTCCTTTTTTATGCAGCAATATACCTGCTTCTCCTGCTTATGGTGTATTTGTTTCCCAATTAATACGCTATGGTAGAGCTTGTTCCCACTACGGGGACTTTGTACAACGAAGTAGGCTGCTTGCAAATAAATTGTTGACTCAGGGATATTGCAAGCCTAGGCTTATCAAGGCCCTCAAAAAGTTTTATGGCCGTCATCACAGTATTGTTGATAAGTTTGATGTCTCTGTGTCCAGGATTGCCTTGGATATATTTGACGTCTCATAGTTCCATGTTCCTTTCACACAATTTTGATTACACACGTGGCGGGTGTAGCTAGCTAAACAGGAGGTGCTTACCCTTCCGGAGCACCCGGCCTCACTTCCCTGGTGGAAGTTCACGTGTCTAACCTAACTTGTCAGTTCCAAAGTTTTTACTTTGCTTCTGGATTGTGATTCGGAAATGGATAAGTATGTTTGTTTTTGATTACTTACTGTTTCAACATTGGATGTTGAATAAGTAACTAACTTCAGATATCATTTACTTTTTCAACATTGAATGTTGAATGTTGAAAAAGTAACCAACTTCAGGTGTCGGCTCTGACTGAATATTTGCCGAAGGTTGACCATATGTTGGAGTATAGTATACACAGAGGCTATTTAATTCATATTTGCTGCTCGATATTTCTCACAATGTTTTAGGAAGTTTATCCTATACTGCAGTACGAAACGCATTTACAGAAGTTTTTTTATATCTCTAACAAAATCATAGACGAATAAAACTGAAAAGCACAATAACATTAGAGACAACGTATGGTATTAATAGAATCATGAACACTTCTAAATGGCACAATGGTGACAAGTGGTATACCCAGTGTTATATCGGGACTATGTACAAATTCAGACATTACCCGGCATACAGGGACTGGTCCCGGTTTCACAATCATTCCTTAGCTAAGATTTTCCTTAACTTAAATTTAGCAAATTTTGTTAATCTCTTTTTGGAACAACTGGTGAACATTTTTGTCAAAACTAAATGCAAATGTTTTATTCTAGAAGTGATCTTACAAATGACACCTTAAATTCCTGAACATGTTGAAAATTAACAAAATTATAAAGATTTGAAATTTTTCAAGATTTAAGTTAAGTAAAATCTTAGCTAAGGAATGATTGTGAAACCGGGGCTTGGTCCTATTCCCCCTAACGGAACTGGTGCCATTACCGTCCGTCCTTACGGGACTGGTCCTATCTTCCTAACGGAACTGCCCCCACCACCGTCCGTCCTTACGGAACTTCTCCTATCCCCCTAACGGAACTGGCCCCATTATATTACCGTCCGACCATACGGGACTGCTCCTATCTCCCTAACGGAACTGGTCCCACTACCGTCCGTCCTTACTGGACTGCTCCTATCCCCCTAACGGAACTGGTCCCATTACCACCCGTCCTTACTGGACTGCTCCTATCCCCCTAACGGAACTGGTCCCATTACCACCCGTCCTTACTGGACTGCTCCTATCCCCCTAACGGAACTGGTCCCATTACCACCCGTCCTTACGGAACTGCTCCTACCCCCTAACGGGACTGGACCCATTACCGTCCGTCCTTACGGGACTGCTACTATCCCCCTGATGGAACTGGTCCCATTACCGTCCGTCCTTACGGAACTGTTCCTATCCCCCTAACGGGATTGGACCCATTACCTTTCGTCCTAACTGGACTGCTCAGGACTATCCCCCTAACGGAACTGGTCCCATTACCGCCCGTCCTTACGGAACTGCTCAGGACTATCCCCCTAACGGAACTGGCCCCATTACCGCCCGTCCTTATGGAACTGGTCCCATTACCGTCCGTCCTTACGGAACTGCTCCTATCCCCTAACGGGACTGGATCCATTACCGTCCGTCTTTACCGGACTGCTCCTACCCCCTCACGGTACTGGACCCATTACCGTCCGTCCTTACGGGACTGCCCCTGCCCCCTAACGGACTGATCCTTTGCTCCAAGTCCCTTAAACCTAAATCAATATTACTATAGCCAATCGTGTCTTCGTCAATTAGTAAGTATAAAATATTATAAACATAATTTTTTGCTGAATCAATGCATTGCATTACATATATAATCTACGTATATAATGAAGATCCGTTAAATTACTTTAAACTTTTTTATACTGGTTGAATCGAGCACAACACTTCAAAAGTTTATAAACAATTATCAACCGCGACACATAAAACACTGTAAGTAGAGGTGCTATTGTGTTGACAACGTACACGTGGTACAGTTATTACTTCAGAATGTGATTGCGATCATGAATTGTTTGTACATGTATATGATATACTAATTCCTCTTTGATATTTTTACTATAAAATGACCAAGGTCAATCTAAATATAATCGTTAATGCGTGTAATGATTGATCATGCAAAACGCATTTAACCCATACACCTACATACCCACATGTATACCGTACACTCGTCTAATGATATTGGAAATATCGATTACCGTAAGTATTGGATTTCTTTGAAATAACTTTAGTCTTTTACTGTTGATCACGAAATTTGAATGTTTTAACTAAAATTCTAAAACTAACTTCAGAAGTATTAATCTTGAGCTGCCCATATACTTAACCACATGTTTGCATGTTTACGTCACAGGGGCGAATTTCATATTACTTAAATTACCGATATAAAAATAGTAAAGAGGAACAACAAATAAGATTTTTCACTTGTACAGGTGTTTCGACATAACTCTTTTAATTCGAGTCCAACTATAGTAGTCATCGTGTTGTTTTGTTCCAAGATAAATATTCTATAAACTGACCTCCAATATTTTGATAAAATTTAAAAATTATTTGAAATAATAACACGGAAAATGCAGAGAAACGTATTTTCTATAGAATTTTGTCGGAGCACCTGCAAGTGAAAAATCTGATTCGTTGTTCCTCTTTATTCTTTTTATATGGTATTTTTTGTATTCTTAAAATTTCAATATGAAAGTAAAAAGACAGTTCAACAGTTCAAGGTAAACTATAGGTTTTTTTCCCTTTTTTTTGAAATTTAGTATTAAACTGGTCCCTGTGGTTTACATGACCAACGTGTAAGTGTTGTTTGTTGTTTGTCATTCTAAAGTCTTGTTTTTCGGGTTGTTATGTTATGTTATGTTATATATAATGTAATTGTCATATACCATTTTTTGAATGTATTTTATGACTAAATTCAAAAAATGGTATCTGACATAATGAATAAATACATTTCATAATACAAATTTAGGAGAGAGAGAGAGAGAGAGAGAGAGAGAGAGAGTACCAATGAAATCAAAATGTTTAACAACCAAACCTGAACTACGAAAATAATTTGTATTCCGCAGCATTGAACTCTAAACGACTTTACTGAGGGATTCACGCAATTTACATTCTCAATAATTACTTTCCTATGTAATAACAATTATTTTAGACATCTTTATATTAACATAATGTATTTAAAATCCTTAATTCCAGGCGAAATGTTAGCCAAAATAAAAGTATTATACTAATATTGTTTAACCAAAATAAGTCATTGTACTGCAAAGTTGAATATTTAGAACAAAATATAAATTAATTTTAAAGCATTGAGATTCACATTGATTACTGTAATAGACATTTATAGATACAAATATAATCGCGACATGAAACTGTCAAAGTACATCCCACTCCGATAATTTAACCTTTTACCCGCACATTTTGTACCAGCAGGTTTGCCAGTTATCAATCTCTAAAGCAGTTTGACAGGACATGTCATCTTTTGGTATGCACTAGACTGGGTAAGGTTATATTGTCAAAGCAACTTTGGCTTCATAGATAGAGAACAGTACGAGTTGTTAAGGACTGGTTGTCTGTTGTCAAGGAAATCTAGATTTGTTATTGTTAAACACAAACTAGAAAACAAAACTCTTCATACAACTGACATGCTTCATTGCGTATATATCATACCACTAACAAATGCTTCATTGCGTATATATCGCGTGTTGTGTTGCTGTGTTGTGCTGAATGTATTATTACACATTTTCAGTTTTCGGTGCGTTATAATTTAGCATTACTGATGAGTCTCTTATACATAATAAATGTTGTTTTTGATAAATGTAAATTTTTCGGCGCTTTTGTATAAACTTCATTTTCAAAACATAACAAAAATCCGTTAATATTCTGCGCAAACTGCAAAGAGTATTAGAAAAAACTTGATTTACCAGTGTATTACTTGTATTATACTTGTACAATAATTTTATGAAATACTTGTACATCTTATTAGTCGTAACAGTCGTTTAACTATCACAAAACAAGTTTTACGCTTATTGTGGAATAAAAGAAGTTTTCAATTACTCGTGCACTTTGTGTGCCATTACAATCTAGCATATTAATTAATTCTTGTTTCAAACACTCAATTGGATATCAATACCAAAGCACGGACAACAAAAAGTTTAAAACCGACCCTATGGTATATTTATATACATAAGAAAACAATGGAATAATAACGGTTTTAGGTCACGGATTACTTTGAACAAACGTAACATCTAAAGTAGAAAGCGGATAAAAACATTTAAATAAACGCGTTAACAATTCTATATAAACCCGTTCCCTCTTTATATACTGTAATATAACTGTATGTGTATATCAATTTTAATTTTTGTTGTTTTTTAAAAACAACCGACTTAAATGTGCCGAAAGTGACGTCAAACTTACATATAGACAGTTTTATCCATACATGTATATATATGTCCATGCTCTATAACACCTCTATTCACTATATATCATCTTTCAAAAATCGATCAGATCGATCAACCGATTTAAATACCAATGACAGAGAAATGGTTCGATCTCAGTGTACGACATCCCGTATCAAAAGTATCATGCATTATATCGATAAACTTTAGCCTGTGTGAAATTGTAGTGGAAAAACTATGAACTTGATTAAAACATATAGAGTACTCGTTAAAATACGAACATGTGAGTCAGTACACCATGGTACAACACTCCTTGCCTTTGTTTTTTAATGATTATCTTGTTCTTATAGTGTATATTATCCATTTTTGTCAATTGTATTTAAGTCAATGTTTGATTTGTTCTATCACCAAGGTTAGTCAGCGATTAAACAATATAGTACATGTAGTTTCACATTTTCTTAAAATATAAAACAAGTTTTATATTACAATATTGCACTCCAAGGTCACGAACAACTGATCACATTTAAAGACCATTTTATTTCACAATTAGCGGTTATTTTACTACACAGGAACTAAGGGGATTCGTAACGTTATGGTTTGTATCATTTAAGGGGATTCGTAACGGTATGGTTTGTATCAGTTATTTTACTACACACGAACTAAGGGAATTCGTAACGGTATGGTTTGTATCATTTAAGGGGATTCGTAACGGTATGGTTTGTATCAGTTATTTTACTACACACGAACTAAGGGAATTCGTAACGGTATGGTTTGTATCAGTTATTTTACTACACACGAACTAAGGGAATTCGTAACGGTATGGTTTGTATCATTTAAGGGAATTCGTAACGGTATGGTTTGTATCATTTAAGGGAATTCGTAACGGTATGGTTTGTATCATTTAAGGGAATTCGTAACGTTATGGTTTGTATCATTTAAGGGAATTCGTAACGGTATGGTTTGTATCATTTAAGGGAATTCGTAACGGTATGGTTTGTATCATTTAAGGGAATTCGTAACGGTATGGTTTGTATCATTTAAGGGGATTCGTAACGGTATGGTTTGTATCATTTAAGGGGATTCGTAACGGTATGGTTTGTATCATTTAAGGGGATTCGTAACGGTATGGTTTGTATCATTTAAGGGGATTCGTAACGGTATGGTTTGTATCATTTAAGGGGATTCGTAACGGTATGGTTTGTATCATTTAAGGGAATTCGTAACGGTATGGTTTGTATCATTTAAGGGGATTCGTAACGGTATGGTTTGTATCATTTAAGGGGATTCGTAACGGTATGGTTTGTATCAGTTATTTTACTACACACGAACTAAGGGAATTCGTAACGGTATGGTTTGTATCAGTTATTTTACTACACACGAACTAAGGGAATTCGTAACGGTATGGTTTGTATCATTTAAGGGGATTCGTAACGGTATGGTTTGTATCAGTTATTTTACTACACACGAACTAAGGGAATTCGTAACGGTATGGTTTGTATCATTTATTTTACTACACACGAACTAAGGGAATTCGTAACGGTATGGTTTGTATCATTTATTTTACTACACACGAACTAAGGGAATTCGTAACGGTATGGTTTGTATCATTTAATGAACACTTTCTTAACAGTATATTTCATTCTATTATTTAAATTGATTTTTAAGATTTTTGCTATAGACAAAAATTGAGACAACGCAGGGACGTCAAAACGCTGTATTTTGTTTCTAAAATAACATTTTGTAACAAGAGTAATGTAATATCACGGTCTTGTCCTTTATGCACAGTTACTTACTAGATGTATAACTATGAACGGTTACTTAGATAGATTTAATATTACTGTGAACGGTTACTTGGTTACGTGTTATATTACTATAAACGGTTACTTGCTTACGTGTTATATTACTATGAACGGTTACTTGCTTACGTGTTATATTACTATGAACGGTTACTTGGTTACGTGTTATATTACTATGAACGGTTACTTGGTTACGTGTTATATTACTATGAACGGTTACTTGCTTACGTGTTATATTACTATGAACGGTTACTTGGTTACATGTTATATTACTATGAACGGTTACTTGCTTACGTGTTATATTACTATGAACGGTTACTTGGTTACGTGTTATATTACTATGAACGACTACTTGGTTACGTGTTATATTACTATGAACGGTTACTTGGTTACGTGTTATATTACTATGAACAGTTACTTGGTTACATGTTATATTACTATGAACGGTTACTTGGTTACGTGTTATATTACTATGAACGGTTTCTTGGTTACGTGTTATATTTCTATGAACGGTTACTTGGTTACATGTTATATTATTATAAACGGTTACTTGGTTACGTGTTATATTACTATGAACGGTTACTTGGTTACGTGTTATATTACTATGAACGGTTACTTGGTTACGTGTTATATTACTATGAACAGTTACTTGGTTACATGTTATATTACTATGAACAGTTACTTGGTTACGTGTTATATTACTATGAACAGTTACTTAGATACATGTTATATTACTATGAACGGTTACTTGGTGTGAGCGCTCCCTATTTTTTGCTGGTTTCGCCATGATATAGCAGACTACAAAAATTTAATATGTAAATATCTAGAACTATATATATCAAAAGACGCAAGTTTTCGAAGCGCAAGAGGTCTCATAGTTCAACTGACACAAGCCCAAACAACACGGTTATAGCTGATCAACGTATCAATATGGCGGATTGTCCACCCGTTCACCTCCCCGGGGACCAACACATTGACCAAGTACCAAGTGACAAAAACCTGGGTTTAGAAACTTTTAAAATTGTCTCCAATATACAAGACACTATGAACATGTTTCTCAAACGCCTTGATAATGTTTGTGAAGACGTGAACCAGCTAAAGTTACATATACACGGAGAGGGAGGGGTTGAACAAAAACTCCAATGTGTGACTGAAACGGTTGAACAACAACAAGTCGAGATCACAGAGCTTAAACAACAATATAACACTCTTGCAAGTGACATGAAGTTATTACAAAGCTACACAGTCAGACTAGAACATAAACTTGACACACATGATACAAGCATACTCAATTTGACTGAGAGAAGCATGAGAGATAATCTCATAATTACAGGTCTTCCTGAAAAAGATAACGAGGACCTGCGTGCCTCCATCAATCAAATTGTTGAGAATGAGCTCAAACTTCCACCAATACTTTTTGACAGAATACACAGGATAGGCCCAAAGAACCCCAAACAGAAACATCCCAGAACAATTGTAGGAAAATGTACATATTACAAACACAAAGAACAAGTATTAAACAATGTAGATAAAATTAGAAGTGGTGTAAGATTCTATCCACAGTATCCAGAGGCCCAAAGGGAACAATACAAGAGAGCAAAACAACTCAAGCTACAGTATGATGACAAAAACATTAAAACAAAAATTGTCCAAAACAAGCTGGTATTCAGTAAAAGTGGTGTTGTTGTTAGAGAAAAGGTAGAAATTCCAAAAGCAGAAGATCTTTTTACAGAAGATAATTCCAGTAAAAATGAATTGGATATTGTGTCATCAACTCCAAAGATAGAGTATGAAAATCATTTCATTGCTCATGCAGTCCAAGTTTCATCACATGTTGAAGCGCGTAATGCTGTGAAACAAATTCTTAAGATACCCCATGTTGCAAAAGCATCTCATAACATTCTGGCTTACGTGTTCAATGATATGAATGGTGATTCTTATGAAGGCTTAGATGATAATGGAGAGTATGGTGCTGCACGACAAATTCTAAAAATGATGAATTACAATAATATCACCAATACCCTTGTAATTGTATCCAGGTGGAACCCTCTATGTCGGAAATTAGGCCCGAAACGCTTCAAAATAATGATAGAAAGTGCCCTAGAAGCTGCTAGTAATCTGCGTGTGTAACAATGGAACTCTATTTGAACTTTTTATGTCTTTTTTCACTTAAAATTATATATATGTATTACGTTCTATAGTCAGATATATAGTCAAAACTGTAATAGGATACGTAAATAAGAGAATTTTAGAAATAATCTTTAAATAGTCAAATCCCTGGTGGCATAATTATTTTGTCATCTCTTCCAGTTTTGACTCTATATCTGTTCTTGTTATAGTTTTCAAAACTTTGAAAAATGATTTAATATGATTTTTTTATTATATGATCCAAAATTTAAACAATACATGATCCTGCAAATTCTATAATTTTTGTCAAAAAATTGGTATGTCAAAGGTCTTTTATGTACCAAACTGCAATTATGGTCTCACGACGATCGTTTGCCAGAGTGTTTGTAAACACCGGTAGGTCTATTTTAAGAAATGGGTATTATAATCAGTGTTATAGTGTGCATGTATTCGCGCAGTAATGCTTTTCAATCCTCAATCACCCTTATTTGTGACCCCTATTTCCATATATAGACTCTTCCGTGTTTATAGGTATGTCTTCAGTCCATCCAGTCAACTTACTGAGCTACTATACGATAACGGACACAGTTGTTGATTTTTAAAATTACCGAACCATAACTACACACCTCTGCTATATACTACTACTACTACTAATTTTTTTATTATACTGTCACACAACAAGGTTAAAGAATTTGTACATATTTTAAAACACATTTAAAACCTAATTGTCTAGCCGCGTGGGCTTACGAGACAGTTAAAATATGAAAGTGAAATTTAAAAACTTTAAAATTATATACACTATCTTAAAAGACAATATTGAATATTAAAAGTTATGTTAACCGATCTAGCTAAAATACTATATACACCAGTGTTCGGAAACACGATTATCGATTTTAATTGTATGAACTCAGTCAGTGTAAATGTAGTCGTTCTTCTCTCTATCGTTAAACAACCGTATACGAATGTACTCATAGCACGGTTATTAATTTTTGAAATCACTGAACCATTACACACTAGGACTATATACACAAGTGTTCGGAAACACGATTATCGATTTTATCGAACGATCTCAGCGGTTAGTGTAAATGTAGTCGTTCTTCTCTCTATCATTAACCAACCCTATACAAAAGTACCGTGTTTATTTTTGCGGTCAGTCTATGTGTAATTGATTTTCTGTAATAAAAAACACTTAATAGCTAAATTGCTATTACTGAAAAGACGCTATAAATGTATATAGGATCTTATACCCAAAGTAGCAGGCGAACCAGCAAAAAATCTTGTATTGTTTTATAAGTCCCCTCCCGTATTATGTCATATCTGTCCCCGTGTTTGTCTCTGTTTTTGTCTTGTATTATTGTCTATTTCTTATACTTTAGTGTTCTAAAAGCTTGGCATAGTGAGTGTATATTAATGAAATGTAGTACATATTGTTATATATCAAATTGTTATGTTTATATAGACACGAATGTTAAAAAATATATTTAAATGAGTAAGAATCAAAATTCAATCCGTGTATTGTCGGCAAACGTGCGAGGTTTAGGTCAATTCCAAAAACGAACAGACGTTTTCGAATATCTTAAGTCAAAAAAATGTCACATATACTGTTTACAAGATGTTCACTTTACGAGAGAAAAGGAAAATAACATAAAATTGCAGTGGGACGGACAAGTAGTATTTAATTCTTACACGAATAATTCTAGAGGCGTCTGTATTCTTTTTGATAATAACTTTGAATATATATTGCATACAGAAAAGAAAGATAATGATGGTAACTTTCTGGCTCTTGATATTACTATTGAAAATAAAAAAGTAACATTAATAACATATATGGTCCTAACTCTGACAAACCAAAATTCTTTGAACAACTGGAGAATACCATTACTGATTTTAAAAATGAATCATATATTATCTGTGGAGATTTTAATATTGTTCAAGATGCTGAACTTGATACATATAATTACAGTTCTATAAATAACCCTAAAGCAAGAGGAAAATTGCTAGAAATACGACACAACCTTAACCTTGTTGATCCATTTAGACAATTATTTCCAGACAAAAAGAGATATACTTGGAGAAAGAGCAACCCCATTAAACAAGCTAGACTCGATTACTTTTTAATTTCTGAAAATTTTATGTCAAATGTTGCAGATGTTCAGATAAATCCAGGATATCGATCTGATCATTCTATGATAATATTAAATGTCCAGTTAAACGAATTTGTTAAAGGGAGGGGGCTCTGGAAATTTAACTCCACTCTATTAAGTGATAAAGACTATGTCTCTAAAGTAAAGTCATGTATTACAAATGTTAAAAAGCAATATGCAGTACCAGTTTATGAATTAGACAACATTGAAAGTATTGATAATAATGATATACAATTTTCTATTTCTGATCAACTATTTTTGGAAACTTTGATGATGGAAATTAGAGGTAAAACTATTTCATTTTCGTCATTTAAAAAGAACCAAAAACTTAAACAAGAAAACACTCTTATCAAAGAAATTGAAGTATTAGAAAATAAAACAGATAATACCCACACCGACCTTGAAATTCTTGAAACTAAACATACCGAACTTGAAAACTTAAGAAAAGAAAAAATAAAGGACAAATAATAAGATCTAAATCCTCTCTAGTCGAAGACAATGAAAAACCTTCAAAATATTTTTTAAATCTAGAATCTCGAAACTTTGTTAATAAGACAATTACCAGACTTCAAAAAGATAATGGAGAAATAATTAGAAATCAAAAAGAAATTTTAAATGAAATAAAAAACTTTTATCTAGAACTGTATTCCGAAAAAGAGGTAGAATCTTTAGATTTAGAAAATGTTCTTGACAATTTTGATATTCCGAAACTAACTAATAATGAATCAAGTAAATTAGAAGGCAAAATTAGCCTATCTGAAGCTCTTGCTGTATTAAAAAACATGAAAAACAATAAAAGCCCAGGTACTGATGGATTTACTGCTGTATTTTAAGTTTTTCTGGTCTGATTTGGGCATTTTCATAGTTAGATCAATTAACGACGCTTATGAGAAGGGAGAATTATCTGTAACACAAAAACAAGGAATTATTACCTGCATTCCTAAGGGCGACAAACCAAGACAGTTTATGCAAAACTGGAGACCAATAAGTCTTTTAAATGTTATTTACAAGATTGCGTCTGGTTGTATAGCCTCAAGAATTAAAAATATATTACCTTTAATTATTTCTGAAGATCAAACTGGTTTTCTAAGCGGTAGATATATAGGTGAAAATATAAGAATTGTATATGATATAATGCAATATACGGAATCGAAAAATATTCCAGGCATGTTTATATTAATTGACTTTTTTAAAGCATTCGATAGCGTTTCGTGGGACTTTATATTCAATGTTTTGAATTTCTTTAAGTTTGGAGAATCTATAAAGAAATGGGTTAAACTCTTCTTTACCAATATTTCATCCGCAATTAATCAAAATAATATCTTATCTGATTTTTTTATATTGAAAAGAGGTTGTAGACAAGGGGATCCTATTTCCAGTTATTTATTTTTATTATGTGCTGAAATTTTATCCTTACTAGTGAAACATAATAAATCCATTAGCGGAATTGTTATTGATGACACAGAACTTAAACTATCTCAGTTTGCCGACGACACTACCTTAATTTTAGATGGTTCAAAAACAGCCTTCGATGAAGCTATGAACGTTATTGAATTTTTTGGAAAAATTTCGGGTCTTAATATAAATGTCTCAAAAACGAGAGTAATTTGGATTGGTAAAAAAAGTTTTGTGGGGAAACATTTAACCACCGGCTTAAATTAAACTGGAATCAAACAAGTTTTAATGTACTAGGAATAGAATTTTCAACTGATCTTGATCAAATAGTAAAAATTAATTTTGAGAAAAAAATTGAACAAATAAAGTCAATTTTGCACTCCTGGTCAAGCAGGTATCTTACGCCATTAGGAAGAATAACAATACTTAAGACGTTGATAATATCGAAATTGAACTATCTTTTTATCACTTCCAAACCCACCCCCTCAAATGTTGGATAAACTGAATAGCATGTTTTATGAATTTGTTTGGAATTCAAAAAATGATAGGATTAATAGAAATGTACTTATTCAAAAATATTTCAGCGGTGGTTTAAAAATGATTCATTTACAAAAGTTTATAGAATCACTAAAAATAACTTGGATTAGAAGAACTTTAAAAAATAATGGAAAATATAGAACAATATTTTACACCATTGTTAAAAATCCGAAAAGTATATACACACAAGGCAAAACAGCCTGTATTGATATATCCAAAAAAATAAGTAACGAATTTTGGAAGCATGTTTTATGTTCCTTTGCAAACTTACAAAATGTCCATAACTGCAAAACATTAAATGATTTCCAAACATCGTGCATTTGGAACAATCACTTGATAAAAGTTGGAGGGAAAGAAATAAATTATAAACATTGGCAATGTAAGGGTATTTTATTTATTCGGGATCTTTTAACTGAGAATGGATTTATAACATATGATCAATTTATACAAACATTTACTGTAAAAACAAATACTTTAGAATTTTTTGGGGTGATAAATGCAATTAAGAATATTTGTCAAACCTTGATATCAAACTCAGACCTCATGTGATACAGTACCCATTTATTCCATTTCATATAAGAATTTTGCTAAAATCATCAAAAGGTTGTAAAGATATGTATACTGTTTTAACTCAGAATACAACAAAACCCAAAAGTCAAGCTAAGTGGTTAAATATATTTAACAATTTAGATACACAGTGGCATTATTTATACTCTATTCCCTTTTATACTACTAAAAATACCAAGTTGTTATGGTTTCAGTTTAGAATTAATCACAACATTTTGGCAACAAATCGATATTTAAAGAAAATTGGGGTAAAAAGTAATGATAAATGCACTTTTTGTAATAACGCGGAAGAAACAATTATACACTTGTTCTGGGAGTGTCAAATGGTTCACCATTTCTGGGATAGAATACAAAACTGGGTCTCCATAAAAATGAAAAAATCGCTTGATCTTAGTGCAAAAACGGCTTTATTTGGTCTTTTTAACTTCAGTGAAAAATGTAAGCCAGTCAATTTTTTATTATTGCTGGTGAGATACTACATATACACATGTAGAGTTAAAAATAGAAAATTAAACTTATTTATGATGCAAAATATTATCCTTCAAAACTTTCAATGCGAAAAATTGATATATATAGGTAATAACAAAATAGATATCTTTACAGAAAACTGGGAGATATGGTTTGATTTATTTGAATAATCCAAAATAAAAATGTTGTGAATCATACTAGCTTATATAATAACATCCGCAATGTCCACGCTTAGTAGTTATATTTTATATGCACACGAGTATACCGTACATACACAACTATATCCATATAGATATACATATAATAAAAGTATAAATTATGTCAATATTAAATATTATATATCAAATTATATAAAGTACTTACTTTTGAACACTTCCACTAAATATATTCCATTTAAGTTACACGTGTCTGTTTATACACGCATGATTAACCTTTAACAGGTATAACTACTGAACTTGGACATTCACGATGTATAACTGTCTTACGTACTGTTATTATTGAATGATCACGGTGTATAACCATTGTTGCTGTCTATTGATATGTATATATACATGTATTATATTTGTAAAATTATAAAATTTATCATTATATACCTTATTATGCCAATAAACATAAACATTATAAAAAAAAAAAAAAACGTGTTATATAACTATGAACAGTTACTTGGTTACATGTTATATTACTATCAACGGTTACTTGGTTACGTGTTATATTACTATGAACGGTTACTTGGTTACGTGTTATATTACTATGAACGGTTACTTGGTTACGTGTTATACTACTATGAACGGTTACTTGGTTACGTGTTATTTTACTATGAACAGTTACTTGGTTACATGTTATATTACTATGAACGGTTACTTGGTTACGTGTTATATTACTATGAACGGTTACTTGGTTACGTGTTATATTACTATGAACAGTTACTTGGTTACGTGTTATATTGCTATGAACAGTTACTTGGTTACGTGTTATATTGCTATGAACAGTTACTTGGTTACGTGTTATATTACTATGAACAGTTACTTGGTTACGTGTTATATTACTATGAACAGTTACTTGGTTACGTGTTATATTGCTATGAACAGTTACTTGGTTACGTGTTATATTACTATGAACAGTTACTAGGTTACGTATTATATTACTATGAACAGTTACTTGGTTACGTGTTATATTACTTTGAACAGTTACTTAGTTACGTGTTATATTACTATGAACAGTTACTTGGTTACGTGTTATATTACTTTGAACAGTTATTTGATTACGTGTTATATTACTTTGAACAGTTACTTAGATACGTGTAATATTAGTATGAACAGTTACTTGGTTACGAGTAATATTACTATGAACAGTTACTTGGTTACGTGTAATATTACTATGAACAGTTACTTGGTTACGTGTTATATTACTATGAACAGTTACTTAGATACGTGTAATATTACTATGAACGGTTACTTGGTTACGTGTTATATTACTATGAACAGTTACTTGGTTACGAGTTATATTACTATGAACGGTTACATGGTTACGTGTTATATTACTATGAATAGTTACTTAGTTACGTGTTATATTACTATGAACAGTTTCTTGGTTACATGTTAAATTACTATGAACAGTTACTTGGTTACGTGTTATATTACTTTGAACAGTTACTTGGTTACGTGTTATATTACTATGAACAGTTACTTGGTAACATGTTATATTACTATGAACAGTTACTTGGTTACATGTTATATTACTATGAACAGTTACTTAGTTACGTGTAATATTACTATGAACAGTTACTTAGATACGTGTAATATTACTATGAACAGTTATTTGGATACGAGTTATATTACTATGAACAGTTACTTGGTTACGTGTAATATTACTATGAACAGTTACTTGGTTACATGTTATATTACTATGAACAGTTACTTGGTTACATGTTATATTACTATGAACAGTTACTTGGTTACGCGTAATATTACTATGAACAGTTACTTCGTTACGTGTAATATTACTATGAACAGTTACTTGGTTACTTGTAATATTACTATGAACAGTTATTTGGTTACGTGTAATATTACTATGAACAGTTACTTGGTTACATGTTATATTACTTTGAACAGTTACTTGGATACGTGTAATATTACTATGAACAGTTACTTGGTTACGTGTAATATTACTATGAACAGTTACTTGGTTACGTGTAATATATCTATGAACAGTTACTTGGTTACGTGTTATATTACTATGAACAGTTACTTGGTTACGTGTTATATTACTATGAACAGTTACTTCGTTACGTGTTGTATTACTATGAACAGTTACTTGGTTACGTGTAATATTACTATGAACAGTTACTTGGTTACGTGTAATATTACTATGAACAGTTACTTGGTTACGTGTAATATTACTATGAAAAGTTACTTGGTTACGTGTTATATTACTATGAACGGTTACTTAGATACGTGTAATATTACTATGAACGGTTACTTGGTTACGTGCTATATTACTATGAACAATTACTTGGTTACGAGTTATATTACTATGAATATTACTTGGTTACGTGTTATATTACTATGAACAGTTACTTGGTTACGTGTAATATAACTATGAACAGTTACTTAGATACGTGCAATATTACTATGAACAGTTACTTAGATACGTGTAATATTACTATGAACTGTTACTTGGTTACGAGTTATATTACTGTGAACAGTTACTTGGTTACGAGTTATATTACTATGAACAGTTACTTGGTTACGTGTTATATTACTATGAACAGTTACTTGGTTACATGTTATATTACTATGAACAGTTACTTGGTTACGTGTTATATTACTATGAATAGTTACTTGGTTACGTGTTATATTACTATGAACAGTTACTTGGTTACGGGTAATATAACTATGAACAGTTTCTTAGATACGTGTAATATTACTATGAACAGTTACTTAGATACGTGTAATATTACTATGAACGGTTACTTGGTTACGTGTTATATTACTATGAACAGTTACTTGGTTACAAGTTATATTACTATGAACGGTTACTTGGTTACGTGTTATATTACTATGAACAGTTACTTGGTTACGTGTAATATAACTATGAATAGTTACTTAGATACGTGTAATTTACTATGAACAGTTACTTGGTTACGTGTTATATTACTGTGAACGGTTACTTGGTTACGTGTTATATTACTATGAACAGTATCTTGGTTCCATGTTATATTACTATGAACAGTTGCTTGGTTACGTGTAATATTACTATGAACAGTTACTTGGTTACATGTAATATTACTATGAACAGTTACTTGGTTACGAGTTATATTACTATGAACAGTTACTTAGGTACGTGTAATATTACTATGAACGGTTACTTGGTTACGTGTTATATTACTGTGAACGGTTACTTGGTTACGTGTTATATTACTATGAACAGTTACTTGGTTACATGTTATATTACTATGAACAGTTACTTGGTTACGTGTAATATTACTATGAACAGTTACTTGGTTACATGTAATATTACTATGAACGGTTACTTGGTTACGTGTTATATTACTATGAACAGTTACTTGGTTACGTGTAATATTACTATGAACGGTTACTTGGTTACGTGTTATATTACTGTGAACAGTTACTTGGTTACGTGTTATATTACTATGAACGGTTACTTGGTTACGTGTTATATTACTATGAATAGTTACTTAGTTACGTGTTATATTACTATGAACAGTTACTTGGTTACGTGTTATATTACTATGAATAGTTACTTGGTTACTTGTTATATAACTATGAACGGTTACTTGGTTACGTGTTATATTACTATGAATAGTTACTTAGTTACGTGTTATATTACTATGAACAGTTACTTAGTTACGTGTTATATTACTATGAACAGTTACTTGATTACGTGTTATATTACTTTGAACAGTTACATGTACTTGGTTACGTGTTATATTACTATGAACAGTTACTTGGTTACGTGTTATATTACTTTGAACAGTTACTTGGTTACGTGTTATATTACTATGAACAGTTACTTGGTTACGTGTTATATTACTATGAACAGTTACTTAGATACATGTTATATTACTATGAACAGTAACTTGGTTACGTGTTATATTACTATGAACAGTTACTTGGTTACGAATTATATTACTGTGAACAGTTACTTGGTTACGTGTTATATTACTTTGAACAGTTACTTGGTTACGTGTTATATTACTATGAACAGTTACTTGATTACGTGTTATATTACTATGAATAGTTACTTAGTTACGTGTAATATTACTATGAACAGTTACTTGGTTACATGTTATATTACTATGAACAGTTACTTAGTTACGTGTTATATTACTATGAACAGTTACTTGGTTACATGTTATATTACTATGAACAGTTACTTGGTTACGAGTTATATTACTATGAACAGTTACTTGGTTACGTGTTATATTACTGTGAACAGTTACTTGGTTACGTGTTATATAACTATGAACGGTTACTTGGTTACGTGTTATATTACTATGAACAGTTACTTAGATACGTGTAATATTACTATGAACGGTTACTTGGTTACGTGTTATATTACTGTGAACGGTTACTTGGTTACGTGTTATATTACTATGAACAGTATCTTGGTTACATGTTATATTACTATGAACAGTTACTTGGTTACGTGTAATATTACTATGAACAGTTACTTGGTTACATGTAATATTACTATGAACGGTTACTTGGTTACGTGTTATATTACTATGAACAGTTACTTGGTTACGTGTTATATTACTATGAACGGTTACTTGGTTACGTGTTATATTACTGTGAACAGTTACTTGGTTACGTGTTATATTACTATGAACGGTTACTTGGTTACGTGTTATATTGCTATGAATAGTTACTTGGTTACGTGTTTATTACTATGAACAGTTACTTGGTTACGTGTTATATTACTATGAACAGTTACTTAGATACATGTTATATTACTATGAACAGTAACTTGGTTACGTGTTATATTACTATGAACAGTTACTTGATTACGTGTTATATTACTTTGAACAGTTACATGTACTTGGTTACGTGTTATATTACTATGAACAGTTACTTGGTTACGTGTTATATTACTTTGACAGTTACTTGTTACGTGTTATATTACTATGAACAGTTACTTGGTTACGTGTTATATTACTATGAACAGTTACTTAGATACATGTTATATTACTATGAACAGTAACTTGGTTACGTGTTATATTACTATGAACAGTTTACTTGGTTACGAATTATATTACTGTGAACAGTTACTTGGTTACGTGTTATATTACTTTGAACAGTTACTTGGTTACGTGTTTATTACTATGAACAGTTACTTGGTTACGTGTTATATTACTATGAACGGTTACTTGATTACGTGTTATATTACTATGAATAGTTACTTAGTTACGTGTAATATACTATGAACAGTTACTTGGTTACATGTTATATTACTATGAACAGTTACTTAGTTACGTGTTATATTACTATGAACAGTTACTTGGTTACATGTTATATTACTATGAACAGTTACTTGGTTACGAGTTATATTACTATGAACAGTTACTTGGTTACGTGTTATATTACTGTGAACAGTTACTTGGTTACGTGTTATATAACTATGAACGGTTACTTGGTTACGTGTTATATTACTATGAACAGTTACTTAGATACGTGTAATATTACTATGAACGGTTACTTGGTTACGTGTTATATTACTGTGAACGGTTACTTGGTTACGTGTTATATTACTATGAACAGTATCTTGGTTACATGTTATATTACTATGAACAGTTACTTGGTTACGTGTAATATTACTATGAACAGTTACTTGGTTACATGTAATATTACTATGAACGGTTACTTGGTTACGTGTTATATTACTATGAACAGTTACTTGGTTACGTGTTATATTACTATGAACGGTTACTTGGTTACGTGTTATATTACTGTGAACAGTTACTTGGTTACGTGTTATATTACTATGAACGGTTACTTGGTTACGTGTTATATTGCTATGAATAGTTACTTAGTTACGTGTTATATTACTATGAACAGTTACTTGGTTACGTGTTATATTACTATGAATAGTTACTTGGTTACTTGTTATATAACTATGAACGGTTACTTGGTTACGTGTTATATTACTATGAATAGTTATTTAGTTACGTGTTATATTACTATGAACAGTTACTTGATTACGTGTTATATTACTTTGAACAGTTACATGTACTTGGTTACGTGTTATATTACTATGAACAGTTACTTGGTTACGTGTTATATTACTTTGAACAGTTACTTGGTTACGTGTTATATTACTATGAACAGTTACTTGGTTACGTGTTATATTACTATGAACAGTTACTTAGATACATGTTATATTACTATGAACAGTAACTTGGTTACGTGTTATATTGCTATGAACAGTTACTTGGTTACGAATTATATTACTGTGAACAGTTACTTGGTTACGTGTTATATTACTTTGAACAGTTACTTGGTTACGTGTTATATTACTATGAACAGTTACTTGGTTACGTGTTATATTACTATGAACGGTTACTTGATTACGTGTTATATTACTATGAATAGTTACTTAGTTACGTGTAATATTACTATGAACAGTTACTTGGTTACATGTTATATTACTATGAACAGTTACTTAGTTACGTGTTATATTACTATGAACAGTTACTTGGTTACGAGTTATATTACTATGAACAGTTACTTGGTTACGTGTTATATTACTGTGAACAGTTACTTGGTTACGTGTTATATAACTATGAACGGTTACTTGGTTACGTGTTATATTACTATGAACAGTTACTTGGTTACATGTTATATTACTATGAACAGTTACTTGGTTACGTGTTATATTACTATTAACAGTTACTTGGTTACGTGTTATATTACTATGAACAGTTACTTAGTTACGTGTTATATTACTATGAACAGTTACTTGGTTACGTTTGATGTTGCTATGAACGGTTACTTGGTCACGCGTAGTGTTGCTTTGCTTGCTAAATAAAGTAAAATCATCTAGATTTAGTGGTAAAATGGTTCCACGGAGTTGTAATGGACATTGCGCGCTACCCGGGTTTATCTCATAGTTGAATATTAAAGATTATGTGCATTCTTAGTAATATTTACCTGATCCTACTGTTTTTATGTGTTTATTTTCAGAACATTAAGAATCAGGATGCATTTTGACGATTTACTGAGGCATATCGGTGAATTTGGACCTTACCAAAAGCGAGTGTATATCTTACTGGTACTACCAACTATATTTACAGCCTTCCATGTGATGAGTCCGATATTTATAATGGGAAGCCAAACTTATACGTATGTTACTATGATTATAGTTCAGTTTAAAACTGTAGGTTACCATGGTAATGTAAAGTAAACTTTGTATTAGCTTAGATAATAAAATGTGAACTAGATTATAAATAAATAACTCTTTTACATTAGAACTAGATAATGTAAAAGAAGTAACTGAATATCTCCCATGTACTTGGCAGCTTTGTTACAGAGAACTACAGAATGATGAGAAAAATAATATAAAATAATTAATAAAAAAACAACCAAACAAGACAAGAAAATACAAAGATATGTTTGAACCATTCATTAAAATCCTTGATTTGGGTTGGACATTCTAATTCATGTCCAGTGGTGTGGCTATAACCTTATGTCCAGTGGTGTGGTTATAACATTACGTGCAGTGGTGTGGTTATTACGTTATGTCCTGTAGAGTTTCTATTACATTGTGTCAAAGGATGTGGTTACAACATTATGTCCAGTGGTGTGGTAACAACATTATGTCCAGTGGTGTGGTTACAACATTATGTCCAGTGGTGTGGTTACAACATTATGTCCAGTGGTGTGGTAACAACATTATATCTGGTGGTGTGGTTATAACATTTTGTCCAGTGGTGTGGTGACATCATTATGACCAGTGGTGTGTTTATAACATTATATCCATTATCTCCAGTACTGTGGTTTTAAGATTATGCCCAGTGTTGTTGTTATAACATTATTCCCAGTACTGTGGTTTTAACATTATGCCCAGTGTTGTTGTTATAACATTATTCCCAGTGTTGTTGTTATAACATTATTCCCAGTGTTATTGTTATAACATTATTCCCAGTGCTGTGGTTATAACCTTATGCCCAGTGTTGGTGTTATAACATTATTCCCAGTGTTGTTGTTATAACATTATTCCCAGGGTTGTTGTTATAACATTATTCCCAGTGTTGTTGTTAAAACATTATGCCCAGTGTTGTTGTTATAACATTATGCCCAGTGTTATTGTTATAACATTATTCCCAGTGCTGTTGTTATAACATTATGCCCAGTGTTATTGTTATAACATTATGCCCAGTGTTGTTGTTATAACATTATTCCCAGTGTTGTTGTTATAACATTATTCCCAGTGTTGTTGTTATAACATTATTCCCAGTGATGTTGTTATAACATTATGTTCAGTGTTGTGGTTATAACATTATTCCCAGTGTTTTGGTTATAACATTATGCCCAGTGTTGTTGTTACAACATTATTCCCAGTGTTGTTGTTATAACATTATTCCCAGTGTTGTTGTTATAACATTATTCCCACCAGTGTTGTTGTTATAACATTATGCCCAGTGTTGTTGTTATAACATTATTCCCAGTGTTGTTTTTATAACATTATGTTCAGTGCTGTTGTTATAACATTATTCCTAATGTTGTTGTTATAACATTATGTGGTTATATCGTTATGACCAGTGGTGTGTTTATAACATTATATCCATTATCTCCAGTACTGTGGTTTTAAGATTATGCCCAGTGTTGTTGTTATAACATTATTCCCAGTACTGTGGTTTTAACATTATGCCCAGTGTTGTTGTTATAACATTATTCCCAGTGTTGTTGTTATAACATTATTCCCAGTGTTATTGTTATAACATTATTCCCAGTGCTGTGGTTATAACCTTATGCACAGTGTTGGTGTTATAACATTATTCCCAGTGTTGTTGTTATAACATTATTCCCAGGGTTGTTGTTATAACATTATTCCCAGTGTTGTTGTTAAAACATTATGCCCAGTGTTGTTGTTATAACATTATTCCCAGTGTTATTGTTATAACATTATTTTTAGTGGTGTGGTATTAACATTATGTTCCGTGGTGTGGTATTAACATTATTTTTAGTGGTGTGGTATTAACATTATGTTCAGTGGTGTGGTATTAACATTATTTTTAGTGGTGTGGTATTAACATTATGTTCAGTGATGTGGTTATAACATTAAGTTCAGTGGTGTGGTATTAACATTATGTTCAGTGGTGTGGTATTAACATTATGTTCAGTGGTGTGGTATTAACATTATGTTCAGTGGTGTGGTTATAATATTATGTTCAGTGGTGTGGTATTAACATTATGTTCAGTGGTGTGGTTATAACATTATGTTCAGTGGTGTGGTATTAACATTATGTTCAGTGGTGTGGTATTAACATTATTTTTAGTGATGTGGTATTAACATTTTGTTCAGTGGTGTGGTTATAATATTATATTTAGTGGTGTTGTATTAACATTATGTTCAGTGCTGTGGTATTAACATTATGTTCAGTGGTGTGGTTATAACATTATGTTCAGTGGTGTGGTTATAACATTATGGTCAGTGGTGTGGTATTAACATTATGTTCAGTGGTGTGGTTATAACATTATGTTCAGTGGTGTGGTTATAACATTATGTTTAGTGGTGTGGTATTAACATTATTTTTAGTGGTGTGGTATTAACATTATTTTTAGTGGTGTCGTATTAACATTATGTTCAGTGGTGTGGTATTAACATTATGTTCAGTGGTGTGGTTATAACATTATGTTCAGTGGTGTGGTATTAACATTATGTTCAGTGGTGTGGTATTAACATTATGTTCAGTGGTGTGGTTATAACATTATGTTCAGTGGTGTGGTATTAACATTATGTTCAGTGGTGTGGTATTAACATTATTTTTAGTGGTGTGGTTATAACATTATGTTCAGTGGTGTGGTATTAACATTATTTTTAGTGGTGTGGTATTAACATTATGTTCAGTGGTGTGGTATTAACATTATGTTCAGTGGTGTGGTATTAACATTATGTTCAGTGGTGTTGTTATAACATTATGGTCAGTGGTGTGGTTATAACATTATGTTCAGTGGTGTGGTATTAACATTATGTTCAGTGGTGTGGTATTAACATTATTTTTAGTGGTGTGGTATTAACATTTTGTTCAGTGGTGTGGTTATAATATTATGTTTAGTGGTGTGGTATTAACATTATGTTCAGTGGTGTGGTTATAACATTATGTTCAGTGGTGTGGTATTAACATTATGTTCAGTGGTGTGGTATTAACATTATTTTTTAGTGGTGTGGTATTAACATTATTTTAGTGGTGTGGTTATAACATTATGGTCAGTGGTGTGGTATTAACATTATGTTCAGTGGTGTGGTACTAACATTATGTTCAGTGGTGTGGTTATAACATTATGTTCAGTGGTGTGGTATTAACATTATTTTTAGTGGTGTGGTTATAACATTATGGTCAGTGGTGTGGTATTAACATTATGTTCAGTGGTGTGGTATTAACATTATGTTGAGTGGTGTGGTTATAACATTATGTTGAGTGGTGTGGTATTAACATTATGTTCAGTGGTGTGGTATTAACATTATGTTCAGTGGTGTGGTTATAACATTATATTCAGTGGCGTGGTTATAACATTATGGTCAGTGGTGTGGTATTAACATTATGTTCAGTGGTGTGGTATTAACATTATGTTCAGTGGTGTGGTATTAACATTATGTTCAGTGGTGTGGTTATAACATTATGTTCAGTTGTGTGGTATTAACATTATTTTCAGTGGTGTGGTATTAGCATTATGTTCAGTGGTGTGGTTATAACATTATGTTCAGTGATGTGGTATTAACATTATGTTCAGTGGTGTGGTTATAATACTACTAAAAAGCCCTAGAATTCTCATATTTCACAAGTAAAAGTTATAATATTGAATTATTTTCTTCTACAGATGTTGTTTACCGGACAATCATTCTTTAGGTCATCCGGATCACATGAACCTAAAGCTGAAGATAACAGACAAATACAACATTCAGGGTACGAATTCCTCTCGCTACGCCATTGATGAGAATGGCACAACAGTAGAGGCTGGGAAATGTCATTTTAAGATCAAATATGGAAATGAGTCTGAAGAAACACCCTGCCACTCCTGGAAATATGATAAGTCAGTATTTACTTCAACTGTTGTCTCAAAGGTATAATGCTTTATATTGATATTTATTCATTTGGACATGGATTGGTATATTTGTTTTTGATTGAACAAAATTACATTTAAACAAATCGCAAAAATAATCCCTACGAAAAAGGAACGCAAAGATGGCCTCACTAAAATAAATAAAATAAATACGCTTACAGTAGATAATATGTACTGTCTAATGTTATATATTGAAAAAAACGTCAAAATTATTGATATAAAAGACTTATAATTAAATAAAACATTGTTAATGTTGTATAATACCCTGAATCATATAGACTAGGACTACGCCCTCTATCGGTCGCTAATATACCCCATCATAATGTAATAACTGTATAAATTAATGATAATTTAATGATAGCAGTGTATTCAAACTGTTCTTAACTTTTGATCAAGCATGCCAAGTTGTATGTATTTTTTAACAGTTCAACATGGTTTGTGACAACGTGTACCTTCAATCTCACGCCAAGATGGCGTTCTTTGGTGGATGTTTGGCAGCAGCGTTTATTGACGGTACAATAGCTGATATGTAAGTATACTGCTGAATCATCAGTATCATACCTCTATTGGCAGAGTTCGAATCCCAGCCGGGTTCTTTTGACAGGGACTCTGCATTTAGAATTCAGTCACAGTGGACTAAAACCCAAATATCTCGCGTCACGTCAGACACGTTAAAGAATCCTCACTGCACAGTGCCCTTAGTGCACTGCAAAGGTAAAAAATGTTGGCACGTCAATTAAACTAGGCGACCTCTTGATATCAGCGAAATGTCTTGGTTTGAACATAAAAACCATATCAATTCAATAAATCAATCAATCAATTCAATCGATCAATCAATCAATCAATCAATCAATCAACTACTGATTTAAAATTTGTCTCTAATCGGGCCTATAGTCTAACAAGGTCGTTACTTATCCCTTCTACAGCTTCTACAGATTACAGGCATGGTTACACCTCAGTATTTATCAGCAAGGTGGACAAGAGCAATAATACATTCAACCTGACTGGGGGTCTAACTCACAACCCTTGAATCATGAATCTGCTTTATAAACCAATTAGTCACAGTATAAAAACATATTACCGCAAATTTAATGTCATATCACATTAATGCCTAGTTGAAATGAAACAATTTTAATCTCTTGAAGTTGATTATTTATAATGGTTATTTTAGAATTGCGAACTTCAGATGTTGGAATGTCCAATCAAACCGGAGATGATTTCAGATTTTGATGACATATTCCGCTAAGCTCAATGTATAATCATCACGTTTATTTTGTAGTATAGGAAGAAGACCAGTGTATGTTATATCGTTTATTCTGATGTTTGCAGCAAGTGTAGCAGTTCCCTGGGTTCCCAATGTCACTGTTTTCATTATTTTAAGATTTTTACTTGGAGCGACAAATTTTGGTGTTTTTAACATGGGTTTAATTATTGGTAAGATATAAAATGTAAACACATACACTTAGAACATATAAGGGAAATATAAGTAGTTATTATTTATGAAATTATAAATTCAGGATAGTGACTGTGGGGGCGTTTGTATTTATAAAATGACGTCCATCAATGATAATGTTTTGTACATAGTCTGGAAAATTATGGTTAATATAATTACATTTTTAAATGTTCACAATTATTGATCACAAATTGTACAAAGTGAGATTGTTATGTCCTATATAGACGTTTAATAGAAGTTTACCACACTAACTGGCGTTATTTAACTTTAAAATACATTAACTGGCACAAATAATTGTGATAAAGGCGTACCTAGCTAAAAAGGAGATGCCTACCCTTCCGGAACACCCGATCTCACTTTCCTTGTGCAATATATGTTATTTTTTTTATCTGGTTAGTATCTTTTATCCTTTTTATAGTGACATTTTTTTCTAAATTGCATTGTTTTATTTTTTCTTTACAAATTACATTATATGTACAGTCCCTCTTCCTAGTACATGTTACTACTTCCTGTCTTTACAGGTTTAGAATTTGTTGGTCCATCAAAACGGATCTGGTCTGGAATCATCATAGAGCTAGTGTTTTGTATTGGTGAGTTATTACTGTTAGGAGCAGCATATTTTATCCGAGATTGGAAGATATTACAATTTATACTCTCCGTACCTGCTGTCGTTTCACTGGCATATTTTCTGTACGTATAAATCATACATAATATGAATCGGTGCCTGTTAGATGTTATAGGCAAACAACTTTGACCTGTCCGCTTGACCTTTCAATTAAATATTTATCACGGACAAAGCACATCTGTGTATCGGGAACACGTATGTTTATTCTGAATACACCATAATATACTCACCATAATCACCCCATAGAGTAAACCTTTGCACTCTGTATATATCAACTTGGATCTTAACACTACCCATGTATTATGTGGAGCCTCCTATATGGATATTCCTAATGAAAGGTCCAACGGTCAGGTCAATGTTGTTTGTCTATTCCTTTAACCTTGTGTTTAGTATAATGCTTTAACAAACTCTATGTTGTTCATTTTGTGCACACCACAGCATCTCTAGATCTCTCCGTCTAGTTTCAATTCCAGCACGGCTGGTCCTGACAATTTTCAGTTCAGTTTTCCTGGAACTCAGCGACAATTGACGGCAATAGTTCGTTTTTTGTGACATAAGTGCACATTCACTTATATTTGTCAGTTGTAAAAAGGTCAACATCTCTATTTTTATTTAAACGCTAAACAATGGCGATGTAATTATTGATTTGTTCCAAGACAATTGGTACTTAATGGTGTATTGTTTAGAAACTATACCTAACTATTTTCAATTTACCTAGGTAATATTGTTTATTGTTTCTAACCTGACTTGTCAGTTTTAAAGTTTTTACTTTGCTTCTGGATTGTGATTCGGACATGGATTAGTATGTGAGTTTTTACTTTGCTTCTGGATTGTGATTCGGACATGGATTAGTATGTTTGTTTTTACTTTGCTTCTGGATTGTGATTCGGACATGGATTAGTATGTGAGTTTTTACTTTGCTTCTGGATTGTGATTCGGACATGGATTAGTATGTGAGTTTTTACTTTGCTATGTGACTGTGATTCGGACATGGATTAGTATGTGAGTTTTTACTTTGCGTCTGGATTGTGATTCGGACATGGATTAGTATGTGTTTTTACTTTGGCTCTAGATTGTGATTCGGACATGGATTAGTAGTTTGTTTTTACTTTGGCTCTGGATTGTGATTCGGACATGGATTAGTATGTGAGTTTTTACTTTGCGTCTGGATTGTGATTCGGACATGGATTAGTATGTGAGTTTTTACTTTGCTTCTGGATTGTGATTCGGACATGGATTAGTATGTGAGTTTTGACTTTGCTATGTGACTGTGATTCGGACATGGATTAGTATGAGTTTTTACTTTGCGTCTGGATTGTGATTCGGACATGGATTAGTATGTTTGTTTTTACTTTGGCTCTAGATTGTGATTCGGACATGGATTAGTATGTTTGTTTTTACTTTGGCTCTGGATTGTGATTCGGACATGGATTAGTATGTGAGTTTTTACTTTGCTTCTGGATTGTGATTCGGACATGGATTAGTATGTGAGTTTTTACTTTGCTTCTGGATTGTGATTCGGACATGGATTAGTATGTTTGTTTTTACTTTGGCTCTGGATTATGATTCGGACATGGATTAGTATGTGAGTTTTTACTTTGCTTCTTGATTGTGATTCGGACATGGATTAGTATGCGAGTTTTTACTTTGCTTCTGGATTGTGATTCGGACATGGATTAGTATGTGAGTTTTTACTTTGCTTCTGAATTGTGATTCAGACATGGATTAGTATGTTTGTTTTTACTTTGCTTCTGGGTTGTGATTCGGACATGGATTAGTATGTTTGTTTTTGATTATTTAATGATGTTTTGCTACATTTGTGTATTGTTTTTATCATCAAACAATTTGAAGACCTTTTATTATTTGACATTTTCAGAATAATCCCAGAATCTCCGAGATGGTTATTGTCACAAGGGAAATATAAAGAGGCTATGAAGACAATAAGGAAAATATCAAAATCAAATAGAAAACAACTACCAGACAGAATACTGGATAGTTCTGATGATAAAACATACAGCTTTAAAAAGACTTTTGTAGAAATATTTAAAACAAAGGCTTTAGCTCTACGTTTCATAATTGTGGCATTAGGATGGTATGTATTGCATATCTTTGTCATTTTAATTTTTTTGTCCCTAAGATGGCAATATGATAAGTCTATTTCTACAGATATCTATCAAAAACAAGGAGATAAGTCAATGTTTAAACCACATTCTTAAGCAAAGTAAAAACTTTGAAGCTGGTAAATGATATGAACTTCCACCAATGATGTGAGGCCGGGTGCTCCGGAAGGGTAAGCAACCCTGTTTAGCAAGCTTCACCCGCAACGTGTGTAATCATTATTGGGAATGAAAAGAATGTTGCACTATGGGAGGTCAATTTTGTCAAGGTAATTTTGGATACAGAGACATCATACTTATCAACAATACTATGATGACGTCAATAAAACATTTAAGGGCCTTGATAAACCTAGGCTTGCAATACCCTCGCGTCAACAATTTATTTGTAAGCAATTTGCTTCGTTATATAAAGATCTTTTAGCGGGAACAATCTCTACCATAAATTGTGAAACAAATATACAATAAGTAGAAGAAACAGGTATGTTACTGCATAGAAAAAAATTGACGATAGAAAAATTGTAGTCCCTTTTTTCTTTTCCTTTTCAGTCTATCATTACACCCCGTTTTTACTTTGTAAATTTTCTTCTATTATTACAGTTATGGACTTTGTTTATTACAGGTTGGTTGTGTCGATGAGTTATTACGGGATTACATATAACGTGGGGAGAATAGGAGGGAGTATTTATCTTAACTTCCTATTATCTGTAATAGTAGAATTCCTTGGGTATTTATCGTGTATTTTCCTTTGTGAGAAACTTGGACGAAAGCTAGTACACTGCGGTGGACTTCTAATTGGTGGATTAGCTTGCATAGCAACGATATTTACAACTTTATATGCAAATCAATGTGAGAAATCATTATAATAGTGTAAATAATTATTTAAGGAATGAAATGTGTAGTTACCATGTAGATACGACCTTTCATAAAGCTCTATTTAGAAGGAACATTCTTTGGGTCTTTAGGAATTACTACTTTCGTCCGAAATTATGTAAAAGTTTCAGTCGCTATTATTAGTCTTCTGTTTATTTGCTTGATTATAATTATCACTGGTTTCATAATTGTTAATTTTTGTTAAAAAAGTATTACATCCCCTTTCATGAGTTTTTACCGGGACATCGGATCCCGGCAATAAATTTATAAATCAATCAATCGATCATTATTTAAAAAAAAATTTATATAACTTTAAATCTGATAAAAAGCACCTTTGTTTGCATTTTTTGGTTACGTATGGTAGTCATCATGCATCTCTTCATGTTTTTGTGTTTTATAACGCATATCCCTTTATTTTACAGCTTTACATTGGATAACAGTATCACTGTCGATGGTTGGTAAATTTTTTATATCTGCCGTCTTTGCCAATGTCTTCTTATATACGTCGGAACTTTTTCCTACTGGAATTAGAGGGTTTACGTTGAGCATAGGAAATATAGGCGCTCGACTTGGTGGAATGATTTCGCCATATGTCATAGAGTTGGTAAGTAAATTATTAGGCATGGATTATTGTGTTTATACAAACAATATATGGAAGGTAAAACTAATAAATCAAATAATAAATGGTTTTGGTGCTGGACAAATTATTGTTAAATATAAATGGTTCGTGGTAGACACGCTAAATAATGGCATGGGAATTCTGTATAATCATAGCAACTCAGTGCATTCAATTGAAGAACTGAAAAGGCAACTAAGAAAACATTGTTTGACTTCGTTTCTTTGAGGTCCTATGGGTGCAACTTTTGTAACGTTCGCAAAGTTTGTATAATTAAACACAGATAAATACGTACAGAATCGTGCATCCTTACATGGGAATTCCGTCTGGAATACATTTCTCACATTTACAGTTTTAAAATAAACAATCAAACTGCCATACTGTTAGCTTCATGTCATTTGTTCTTTATTTGTATTTTATCAAGCATAAGGTGCCTCACAGCGATCGGGACTGGCAACCTTCAGCATAAAAGATGGACCATTGAGATATTGTTATTTTCGAAAAAAAACACATGTTATAACGTAGAGGGCAAATTAGTATTCTATGAACCACCAAAAGAACGTATTTGTGCGAAGGAGATCAAAACAATCGAACAAATCGCATTGAATAAACTTGTATTTAGAATAAGCAGAAAAAATGTCTCGTCATGAATAGATAAAATGTTTTATGTAAAACAACACAATTATACCCAATAATGTTCAATGATGTTGATACCAAATACTTAATTAGAATTTGATTTTGACTACACATTTTCTTTTGTGCTATTTCATTTCAGAGTAATATAGTGGATGGAGATTTTGGTAAAGCCCTGCCGCTTGTAGTTTTTGGTGGAGTTTCCGTTTTAATAGGACTTTTATCGTTGACAATTCCGGAAACATTAAATACGAAGTTACCAAAGAATACAAGTGAAGCGATTAATTTTCAAAAGTACGTATCTTATAAATGTCATTACGGTATTTTAAGAAAGTATTAAGAATTGTAGATAATTATCCATGTCTCTTACATTCTCAATTGTGATTTTATACATGACGGGTTTAGATAGCTTGACCTAAATTCCATGGTGGAGGTACAATTGTTCAACTAAATCAGAACTAAATTTATCTTTTTGATCGTGAGTTAACCATGAATAAGATATGTTTGTGGTTGGTAATTTGTATTAAGAGCTTGCTTAAGGATTTATGATTCTGAAATTCCAGCCTCATTGAAATCTCGTTTGAAAATGATTCTCAAAATATTGACACTGGCGGTAATCGTTAATCATTTACAAAAACTTACTATCAAATCTTGCTGTGTGAATCATGTATTTATGATAGGCAGTTTTCGAGAATTGTCATTTTTAAGTTCTATACTAAAAAAACCCAATGACGTCGGCCAAAATATTGAAAAAAAAAACGTGAAAGGTCTACAAGAATTGGCTTTACAAAATCAATACACATCCAATAGTTTATATATTTTTTTAAATTAAACGTAATACCAAATGTATGCATTTGCACAATGATTTATTTTTAAGCTAAAATTTGAGATCGAAAAAGCACAATTTCAACAAAAAATTCTTCATCGTTGATTTGGCCAAGAAAAACAAAATTTGTCGAAACTCTCTTATATTATCACGGAGATATGGGTTTTTACCCTGTATTGGTTCAGACTTATTTTACATATAATGCTAATCCAACGTCCTATAATTACATATTATACCAGTGTAACTTTTACAGTACTATCATTAATCCATACGTTTTATTCACATACATGTTATATACATATATATGACTGATTTTTAACAATATTGTTGATAAGTATAACAATGTGTCTATATCAAAAACTATACTGGATACATTTGACTTGCATAGTTCCATTTTCATTTCATTCTCAATTTTGATAACACGCGGACGTACCTAACTAAACAGGAAGTGCTTACCTTTCCAAATGTCTTATAAATGTCCGATGTATACTGTGCAGAAACGTGTTTCGTATAAAACAGAACTCTATTTAGCTACAACCGCCATGTGTTATCCAAATTGAGAATGGAAATACAGGACGTCATGACAATTTGGGATATAAAGATAAAAACTATTGTGATAGCTGCCATTAAAATTTTCGAGGGCCTTGATAAGTCTAGCGATGCAATATATAAAAAACAAACATACTTATCCATGTCCGAATCACAATCCAGAAGCAAAGTAAAAACTTTGGAACTGACAGGTTAGGTTAGACACGTTAACTTCCACCTGGGAAGTGAGACTGGGTGTTCCGGAAGGGTCAACTTATCAACAATACTGTGATGACGGCCATAAAACTTTTTGAGGGCCTTGCAATATCCCCGAGGCAACAATTTATTTGCAAGCAACTTGCTTCTTTGTACAAATTTTAAGTCAACAATTTGTATTTATATATTTGTAAGCAATCTGTTTCCGTTATGTGTACTATTTTAAAATTCTTTAAATTTAACAACTGTGTGTTTTATCTCTTTTTCAGATTTTATAAAGATAATTCAGAAAGTAACAAGAACAGTTTATTGTTGTTTCCAGATGATGGAGATAAAAATATACAATTAAAATCATACGATAAATATACATTTACATGAGAATATGCTCATAAATCAAGTACTATATCTTTTATAAGGATGATGGATTCATATTCATGTTGTTATTGTGATAGCCTAAAACAAACATGTCAAAACTATAAACTAAAAGAAGTAAAAACTTTGAAACCAGGTAAAATACGTAAACTACTGCGATTACGGAATATTGTAATCATAGGGCCTGTGATCTATTAAATCATCCAAGTTTACTATACTTGCGATCTCAGTCCCAGATATATAAAAAATATATATTGATTTTAATTAAATGTTGTCTTTGTTTATTTATTTTCTGAAATTGCAAAATACTGCAATCCTAGATTTTTCAATAAAAAACATACATACATTCAAGTAAATTTATCTAATCGTATCAAGGTGTTCTTATTTCAATTGGCGGTCAAAAACCGCCTGTTTTTTAATTATCCGATGTATCAATTACACAATATACCAGTGTTAATTTTACAGTGGTAGACGACCGTTTCATATTACATCAGTAGTGCTTGGACCAAAATTGTGAAACCAATTTTTTCCGAGATGTTGAAAAAATACCAAAAAAAAAAATGACCAAATCACAATCCCAAAGCGAAGAAAAAACTTTCAAACTGAGACATTAGGTTAAACAAGGGAAGTTGGGACGGGTGCCAGGAAGGATAAGAACCCCCTGTTTTTGTAATCGAAACTGAGTGAAAGGAACATGCAACTCTAGGACGTCAAATATATCCACGGTAATCCTGGACACAGCGACACCATACGGCGAAAGATTACATATTGATTGCGCAAGAATTGCCTGAAAACTCAACTGTATATAAATACTGTCAAATATATATCCCTTTCTAAGGAGTTCCACGCCTTTATAGATTAGATGATCTTTACACATCGATTGATATTACACAAAAACACAATATCTAAATACTGAAGCCAGTAAAACGTATAGCCATCTTTATTAATAATACAGTTTACTATTATGTTAAAAACTATATAAAAAGCTACAATATAAAACAATAATAATTGAGTATTGCTCATATAAAAATAAAAACGAGCTTGAAGTCATGAAATTGAAATACAATATATAACAAAAATGAATAAAAACGCACAAGCATAATTATTTGTGACCATAGATTGAATAATTTTCTGACGGTTTTGTTATGCCACATTGTGTATTATCTACGAAACTGAATTAACGGAGTTTCCAAGTAGTTATAAACGGCAGATTTAAAGTTCAAACTTTGTATATACCACATAAGGCACCATGGTGCAGAGTCAAATTTTGTATCTACCACATATGGCACCATGGTGCAGAGTAAAATTTTGTATCTACCACATATGGCACCATGGTGAAGAGTCAAATTTTGTATCTACCACATATGGCACCATGGTGAAGAGTAAATTTGTATCTACCACATATGGCATCCATGGTGCAGAGTCAAATTTGTATCTACCACATATGGCACCATGGTGCAGAGTCAAATTTTGTATCTACCACATATGGCACCATGGTGCAGAGTAAAATTTGTATCTACCACATATGGCACCATGGTGCAGAGTAAAATTTTGTATCTACCACATATGGCACCATGGTGCAGAGTAAAATTTTGTATCTACCACATATGGCACCATGGTGAAGAGTCAAATTTTGTATCTACCACATATGGCACCATGGTGAGAGTCAAATTTGTATCTACCACATATGGCACCATGGTGCAGAGTCAAATTTGTATCTACCACATATGGCACCATGGTGCAGAGTAAAATTTTGTATTACCACATATGGCACATGGTGAAGAGTCAAATTTTGTATCTACCACATATGGCACCATGGTGCAGAGTAAAATTTTGTATCTACCACATATGCACCATGGTGAAGAGTAAATTTTGTATCTACCACATATGGCATCCATGGTGCAGAGTAAATTTGTATCTACCACATATGGCACATGGTGAAGAGTCAAATTTTGTATCTACCACATATGGCACATGGTGAGAGTCAAAATTTTGTATCTACCACATATGGCATCATGGTGAAGAGTCAAATTTTGTATCTACCACATATGGCACCATGGTGAGAGTCAAATTTTGTATCTACCACATATGGCACCATGGTGAAGAGTCAAATTTTGTATCTACCACATATGGCATCATGGTGCAGAGTCAAATTTTGTATCTACCACATATGGCACCATGGTGAAGAGTCAAATTTTGTATCTACCACATATGGCACCATGGTGAAGAGTCAAATTTTGTATCTACCACATATGGCACCATGGTGAAGAGTCAAATTTTGTATCTACCACATATGGCACCATGGTGCAGAGTCAAATTTTGTATCTACCACATATGGCATCATGGTGCAGAGTCAAATTTTGTATCTACCACATATGGCATCATGGTGCAGAGTCAAATTTTGTATCTACCACATATGGCATCATGGTGCAGAGTCAAATTTTGTATCTACCACATATGGCATCATGGTGCAGAGTCAAATTTTGTATCTACCACATATGGCATCATGGTGCAGAGTCAAATTTTGTATCTACCACATATGGCATCATGGTGAAGAGTCAAATTTTGTATCTACCACATATGGCATCATGGTGCAGAGTCAAATTTTGTATCTACCACATATGGCATCATGGTGCAGAGTAAAATTTTGTATCTACCACATATGGCATCATGGTGCAGAGTCAAATTTTGTATCTACCACATATGGCATCATGGTGCAGAGTCAAATTTTGTATCTACCACATATGGCATCATGGTGAAGAGTCAAATTTTGTATCTACCACATATGGCATCATGGTGCAGAGTCAAATTTTGTATCTACCACATATGGCATCATGGTGCAGAGTAAAATTTTGTATCTACCACATATGGCATCATGGTGCAGAGTCAAATTTTGTATCTACCACATATGGCATCATGGTGCAGAGTCAAATTTTGTATCTACCACATATGGCATCATGGTGCAGAGTCAAATTTTGTATCTACCACATATGGCATCATGGTGCAGAGTCAAATTTTCACGATGTCTTATTCTTTTGTTACTCTTTTTAATTGAAAAAAGCAGGTTTATTTTGAGTAATAGAGTATCAAAGTCAACGAGTAACATTTACTTTCACTTCAGTGTCTAAAACGTTTTAAACACAGGTTTCAGGAAAGCATGGCCGGTAAATTTCTTTCCTAGGATCCAAACCGAGTCTGACATATCCTAGTATAGCTAATTCAATTAAAAATTATACACATTTTTAACCTTCTTGATTCATGGTTATACAACGATATGGCAAAACTGTAGATGGATTTTCTTTGTTGTCGTCGTCAGCGACTCCAATAAAACGCACATTTTGGGAATATATCAACAATCAGTGATCAAGATAATCTTAAATATGAAGGAATGATCTGCATTGCAAATCAAAAATGTTTTGCAGATTATTCTGTTCAAATATCAGTAGTATCTTCGTCTGAATCGTCTGATATCCTGGAAGATGAATCAGACAAATCAATTCTCGTTCCCATTATATTATGAGCAGGATATATGCAATCCATACACTTTTCCAACAATTCTTCTATTGCCCCCATATAAAATTCAAACTTTCCATTTTCAGCAAACATTTTGGCCTGGTGATAATATTCGATGCATCTCGAATAGCTACGCTTGCTTTCATGTTGCTTCCCACGAGCAATGTTAAACATCATTTTCGACCATTTGGTTGCTCGTCCCCAACATTCGTTCTCGAAATGATCCAAGTAATATTCAACCAATTTAAACCCATCTTTATTATGCATCTGCACGTCTATATTGATTAATTTCTTAAAATCAACATGCATTTCCATAAATGCTACGAACAGGTAAACTTGATCGCGCCAAGATGAAATAGCAAAGAACGGCTCCTCTCTGTAATATTCAGCCGCCTTGAGGAAGCAATTCTTTGCCCTCTCCAATATCTGTTGTGCTTTAGTTCCTTTGCAGTGACGGCGGAGTAACTCACTGTAGTACAAACCCTCAGAAAAATACAAAGTTCCTGTAGCAATAGAGGGTCCCAGTAAATCTAGTTCCTGATGTCCCTGAGTGATTATAGTTTGTGCCTTGGCTAATTGTCCAGCTTTCAAACACATGTGAATTTGTAATGAAAAAAATCTGCCTAAATGCCAACTTGATAGCGATGCTTTGGGCAACAATGCTTTAGCCTCCTGGAATTTACTCTCAGCCTTTCTCTCGTCATCTAAGTAAAAAGCCGCTGTACACATCTCTGTATGTAAAAGAAACACATAGATGTCAGGATTCTCTCCATATTTTGAAAAGGCAGCAGCCGTCCATATCGCTAGCTCGTTCCATTTGCCTTCCTCACGTAGAAACCAGGAATCATTCCACAAGTCTGTGAGTTTTCGCATCAATCTGGTATCATTAAGCATTGCCTTGGCAACTTGTTTTGTGAATGGTTTTGGTTTAATTTCAAATGGTTTAAATTTCTTTGCTTTTCTAACTTCGGATTTTTTTATCTTCCTCTTTTGTTTGTTCTTCAAACTTTTACAAGTACACTTTAAAAATTGGCCAATGATCTTTAAAGGTTGATAGACAAAGTTAAAATTCTTCTCAAAAAATTCACGAAATATTTTCGATACCGTCTCGTAATTTGTGCACTTTGAAAGATGTTTAAATAAAAGTTGAACCCTTCTACGTCTCGTTCTTTTCGGATTGTTTATTTCTTCAAGTTTGTCGTCCGATAAAAGCCCACTCTGGTAAAATTCATGCGAAATCTGCTGTGGAATCAAATTTATCAACATAAAACAATAAATGCACATGGTAGATCGTTGTGTTTTGTCTCGTGTTTCATCCAGATCTTTTAAAAGTGTCTTGGTAATGAAATCGTGTGATGGTTGAAGAGCTTTAAGTAAAGCATAAAACGGTCTTTTTGACGCATCCTTTTTCTTCAGAAAATACAACAAATGAGACGCCTGTTCCCTAGGAGGTCCAAAATTAATGATCTCGTCTGCTTCATCGGAGCTAATTACAAGATCTTCCTGAAGTTTGTCTAAAACCTCTGATGTTTGTAAATTAAGATTCTCGCAGATATATATGTGGTTGGACCGCAAAATATCTTTATGGATATCTTCCATTGGAAATCTTACCACAATGCAATCTGTAATATAAAACAGAGTTGAAAAATAAAATGTGTGAAATCAATCAAGAGCGTCGACAAAGCAATAAAAAAGATAAAGGTTTGAAATCATAAGGGGGAGGGGAGGGGGTTTTCAAACGTACCTACATCACCACAGTGATATTTATCTTATACAAATTATTTGCATATACGGTATAAAACTGGGATTCCCAGAATCTATATGGTTTGGTAGGATGGCGGAGATAAATTCTGATTAATCTTTTTCGTTTTGCTATTACCCCCCCCCCCCCCCCCCCCCCCATTTTAATGTCATACATGTATAACTAAACAGAAAAGAGTTTGTTTGATAGCTAGACACAGTTTGTTTTCTGTGATATTTTATTTTATATTACTCACTACTAGATTTCATTTAGTTTCCAGTATTCAAATTTATGATTGTTTATAATATATAAATTATCGACTAATGCAGTTACTACACGATGGGATAAGGGGAATAACTCTTGATAGTTATACACCCACTTAACACGACCTCAAAGATTAATCGGGTTCTCGTATAAAATATATTTTTCACACAAGCTATATAACTCGGTTTGTATACTGGATATGATTCATTTATATTTTTTTCTATTTGAATTCGTTTCTACTTTCATTTGAATTCGTTTCTACTTTCGTTTTACTATGGAGCGTTCAAGGACCGACTTTGAACAATGCAATAATTATAACATTACAAATTATAATTATGATTTGTGTTTATTCAAAAAAAAAAAAAAAAAAAAAAAAAAAAAAAAAAAATTAGAACGATTATAGGCTGTAATTAAGACTAACATTTTATGTACTTTACTGAAGAATTTCTACTTTCTACTTTCGTTTTAATATGTTGATAAATCAATTTCACACATTCAAGTTACTCAAAAAAAATAATGCATGTACAAGTATAGGAAATCTAAATGAATTACTTACGGATAACTGTGAGTACATCAACATGAAATCAACGTTAGGACAAAAACCCTGATTCTAACTGATTCAATACAATGGATTAGATGGCTCTCAAAATAGTATTATTTAAATGTGCAATACGTCATATATATTCTAAAATAAAGAAACGAAAAACGGTCTGAAATATCGGAATATTATAAAATCGAATTGGACTAGGCTAAATTTGTTTTTTGTTTTTGTTTTTTAATCAATGATTATAATGAAACATTCTTGAACATATTGCTAAAAATCGAAGGTGATTGTTATTTTGGTTCATTTGGTTGTATAATGCAACTGGGGTGGTAGTGTTAGTGGTATACTTGTCTGCTGCGAACTGACTGGTTGTGCTAGCATATTAAATTCGCCCTAATTGCGAGCTAGTAAAAGAAACTATAAAACACACTCGCAAATCTCATATGCGCATATCCATGTTCTTGAATTAATCTTAGAGATAAATACACTTGCACTCCTCACAAAGAGCTGTGACGTGAAACAACATTACAATAACAATGATCTGACTATACAGTTGTAGTTTCTTGCATGGAAGTCGAGTTTACACTAAAACACAAGGGGCTCCTAATCCCTAATTTTAAGTTTAAAAGTAGATATATAAGTTGTTGTTGTTGTTGTTTAACGTAGCATCAGTATTTACAGCTATTTGTGACGAAAGCATGTAAGTATAAATCTAAGATCAAGTACATGTATGCGCGAGATGTGCGAGTATGGTTTATGGTATGCCAAGTACTAGTGTCATCAGGGTCATCGGCGGTGGAGGATGGAGGGGGTTTACAGATTCACTACGCCACAGACAAGCAAACCACCCAGCCATTTTTATACTGGTAAAACCAGTGGATACTCTGTCGTCATAATACTATAGCGACAATACCTCGATTTAATAGGGTTTGTGTATTACCCAGACAGACCGGAGTCGAGGCGAACTAGACAATCCGGATTGTGGTTATTGTTATTCCAACATACCGAGGATCTCAGTGACCCGAGTAATTTCAAACATTGACTAAAAGATCACATCGTCTCACACTTCTAGGTTAAAATATCACAGCTTTTTATGTGAACATTTGTCAGTTCCCCTACCGATGATCGGTGATTTGATCCGGCTAATCCGGATTTTCTTGCCATGCAAGGACAGATCACTTCAACACACATGTATACTGACGAATCTTCGCTGGGTCGTACATAGTATTCTAATATACCTTCTGTACACGTGCATTTGTCCAATATTCGGACCAAACCATAACATTTGACCATACTGTCATATTATAATTTTTTTAATTTTCTGAATAAAATATTCAAAAATTCATATTAAATTTTTGAATATTTCATTCAGAAAATTCAAAAATGTATAATATGACACTACCTATGCATGTAGATCTGTAAGCGTTAAACAAGTAAAGATGATTAAAATGTGTCACTGAGTGTGCTAATTTACTTACTGTAGGAACCAAGTTTATTGGATTTTCTATGGATATAAAGAGTATTTCACTGTCACAGTCACAGTGGTTCCTACAGTACTTTTGATTGATAAGTCCGAGATGTTCCGATACTGTAAGATTCTAGTTTTGAACCCCTATGTTTGTAGCATGTATTACAAAAACAAAATAAAGTGCCCGAGTACCCTTCTTCACCTCCCGGCATTACTTCCCTGGATGAAGTTCACGTGTTTCAAAGTCTACTTTTTGTTTTTTTTTCTTCATGGATTAGTATTTAATTTAGCTAAGTTAGACATATATTTGGACATTAATTTGCATGTTTGTCTTTGACGATAATACTCGTGGTAGAAGGGGCTTTTATGATGCGTCTATAACCTGTATTTATAAAAAAGAACGTCTAATGTTATACATTAGTAAAATAAATAAAATAAGAAAAAACACTTATAATTTGCATGTAGCCTTGCGGTATATAGACTATTACAAAATAAAAAACAAAACCATTTTAGTTATTGTTTTTCCTATGAACTTAAACACTAGCACAAATATATACTGAAACACTTACTAGGATGAAAAACCAGAGATAAAAAATTTATCGCCAAAAGTAAGATAAAGAAAAATTCTCTGGAAAACCTTATAAGTATCCCAGTAGAAATTATAACAAATTTTTGTTTACTTCAAAATTACTAAAGTTTTATATAAACATTAAAGAAATGAAATGAAACGTGACCATCAACGTGGAAAGCGCAGGCTAGAATGATTTAAACAACACCTTTAAATCACGGGTAAAATTCGTTCACACTTCAATGACTTCTCTATCACCCGTGCGTATAATGACATTCTTTATAAACCTCGTCCCCATATAGAGAAAAACTTATAAGTACCAAATAGACAAGTGTTTTTCGCTAAACGTTGTAACGCGAAAAACTTTTATGATAGTGACCTTTGACGTCAACGTATTATATAAAGTACGCATGTACCTGTAACAGAAGTCTCCCAATACCTCTGATGCTATGGAAACAGATAAATAATATTTGCTACAGGTATCTTCAGTATCTATAATATTTCCGAGTACTCGGGTTTCCTTCACCATTCTAAGATTGTGCGTCTCCATATAAATGTAAATGGTAGAGTCTTGATTGATGCTTAAAACACCATTTCTCCATGCTACTTGTATCTTAACATATAGAGTCATGTTCAAATAGCAATCCCAAATACAAAGTAGAAATTTTAAGAACTAACAGATTAAACCCAACACGTGAATTTCTACTAAGGAAGGGAGATCGGAAGCTTCGGAAATGTAAGCATCTTTTTTGCGATTGTGACCTGAACATGAATCTGTATGTTTGTGTTTGATGTATCTTGTTTTGTATGGTTTGTTGTGCAAATTCATACCTTTTAGACATTAACTGTGGCGGTGTTTATCAATACAGTTACTAATATACAATAAATGCTGACTGCTCTGCATTATCACTGCCTGAAAAAGTATTGAAATAAACGTTCTGTGGACAATGTCATCCAATCGCAAACGACCTATACAAATTTCTAGCTGACATTGAAGCTTAACATCAAGTTAATATTATTAATATAAAAGAACATGTCACAAAACATTATCATCTCCAGTTTAATTGGAGACGTTTATCTAAACAGTCATAATTCATTTTAAATATTGCACAAATTTCCGTTCATCAAATGACTAAATGACTAGATATATCTTTCGTTGCAGTTTAAGCGGTATTATAAAGTTCACATATCTCACTTGTTTTAATAATAATAATAATAATAATAATAATAATAATAATAATAATAATAAAATACAATTGAGAAATGATGAATTCTTTATTTTTCCTCCTTTTGTTGACGTTTTTGATTAATACAAATGAATGCTAGATACATTATGCAAAAATGGGAGTATTTAAATGACGATCATTGTAATGATATGTAGCCAATGTTTAGAGTTACAAAAATGTAGCAAATGGTTTTAGATAAAAATTGAAAAAAAAAATCATTCTGAATATAACCAACATAGTGGTAGCATTTTTCATAATTGTAAATAAGTTCGGTCAAGTCTATGCAATTTAGTGTTCACACACGGCTCTGGAACAATTACGGATAATTGGATTGTAATAACATCCATATTCACACAGATATCTACTGTCACAGTTACTCCCGTTACGACCGTAGGCGTTAGCCACTTGATCAGCTTCGCTGTCTGGCGAATCTTGGCCCAATTCTCTACAGTTACTAGAACAAATAGAATAAAACAAATCATTAAGAAAATATTCTGTCAGACGTATACAAATAAGGTTTAAATGAGAGAGAGAGAGAGAGAGAGAGAGAGAGAGAGAGAGAGGGGGGGGGGGTTAGGATATCTTTTTTGGCAACTCCAAAGATTTCGCTTCTCCAAATTACTCTAGCACTTTGTGATATTGATTAAATTAGGTTTTACATCCCAGTCAGGAGTATTTCACTTATATCGAGATATCACCAACTATAGATGAAGTGGCAGAACTTTTGACTTTTGCAGTGCATTCATGGCAATGTGCATGGAAGGCTATTTAAAGGCCTACCGTAACACGGGACATCGGTTTTTAAGGTCGTTTCCGAAGGACCCCATGATTTTCATCTCTAAATGCCGAGTGCTTTGCAAAAGAGCATTCACTTCCTAATTTTAAGTCTTGGTCAGACCCCACCGGGTTTCGAACCCATGACCTCCAATATTTTGATATTAGTATAAGATTTTTTTCTGGCGCGTTAAATACGCTTACTGTGCACACACCGTAACAGAGATGATGAGGACAGCCTTGTATCATTACAATCAATTAAACAAACCTAATAGCTCTTGCTATGTTCCGGTTGGTCGTACTTTGTTGACAGTTATAAACGGCATTGTAGTTCCCCTTACAGTGGAAATACTTGTCACAATTGATGCAATTAGCCTGCCGCATTTCGTTGTATGCACTCTGTATCTGGTTAATTGAACACCAAGCATCAGAAGAAAAGATGTTACGAATGATAACTCGAGCCATACAAGTCAAACTGCGACTTAAATTATTAGAGGCCGTAGTTTGGTAAACCATGCAACATACCACTACAGCGATGGCAAGGGATAAGTTCATGTCTGTGTAAATAAATAAATAAATAAAATAAAATAAAATAAAATAGATAAATAGATAATTGAATAGTATCATATTATTGGTTTAATAATTATTCATATACATAAGAAAATAAAAATTTACAAGACATTCACACATTTAGAATTGTATTAATATATCTTACATATGTACTATCTTTGTTTTGTTATTCCTTCACTTAGAGAGGACTGTTTTGATGACAGGTTAAAATACAGAATCAATGCTGGTATAAACATTTTGCAAATGACATAAATATGAGAAATAAAAAAGAAAATATTACAATATTGCTCCTGAATAATAATGCCTAGAAGTGAAAGTAAAAAAACCTATTGATGCTCTATGTCGTAGTTTTTTAAAAAAAAAACCTTAGAAAAATTTCTAAAAGAAACTAAAAAAAAACTAAATAGTAATACATAGCATTATACTTAAAATCTTACTTCAACCGTCTGCTGCAAAATATTCTCTTCCTGCAACGTGCAAAACGAACCACAGCGTGCTTGCAATGTTGCAATACGGGCCACAGCGTTCTTCAAATAACACAATGTATGAGTTTTGATGGATATATGTATTGTGCATGTTTATACTAGTATATGTATCAAACTCAAGTAGGCAATGAGGAAGATTATAAAGATTAGGAGAGACGAGGATCACTTCAATTTAAGTAGATAGTACTAAAGTACAACATAGTTAATAGATAAATGACATAATCTTTAATGAATTTAAGTTGAGGTTAAGATCATAACATCTCAAATTAATATATTATTTTTTGTGAGAATTAATCTGATTTGTCGAGATCTTTAGTTGCCCGATATTTATTTCCGCAAAATGCTCAATTCTAAGAGTATTTCAGAATAAATTCAAAGTCATTTATAGAACAATTTAAAATCAGACAAGTAGTCATTTGTAGTGTTTGCGCACTTGCAAGATTAAAGTACTAAATCAACTAACTTATTGATTGATTGATTGATTGACATTTTAAGTCCAAGTCAAGAATATTTCACTTTTTGGGACGCCAACAGCTATATGTTCATTGGCAGAAATTTCAACTACATATATGCAATGTGTCTATCGTGACATTAGGCATCGCAGTGTAAGTTCACCCTTCAAAGAACCGCGACTTTCATTTCTATTTGCTTGCTGGTAGCTGAAAATATACCCTTCTTTTTTTAATATTGGTCAGACCCAGCTAGTGTTCGAACCTAATTCTCCCACATGTAGAGAGATCACTCCATCGGGCTATTACCACAGTGGTAAGTAATGTGATAAAGAATTAGAGAAAGATCTGTGTGGACTACATCATCACCACCCAGTGGTTCAGTGGTTAAGGATCCCCCTTGGAAGTGGAAAGATATTGAGGGAGTATCGGTGCTTTACGTACTACACTGTCGGTTAATTCTTCGATAAAGATGAAGACTAAGGATGTAGATAACGGGTAGACAAGATGAAGACTGAAGATGTAGATAACGGGTAGACGAGATGAAGACTGGGGATGTAGATAACGGGTAGACGAGATGAAGACTGAAGATGTAGATAATATAACGAGTAGATGAGATGAAGACTGAGGATGTAGATAACGGATAGACGAGATGAAGACTGAGGATGTAGATAACGGATAGACGAGATGAAGACTGAGGATGTAGATAACGGGTAGACGAGATGAAGACTGAAGATGTAGATAATATAACGAGTAGATGAGATGAAGACTGAGGATGTAGATAACGGATAGACAAGATGAAGACTGAGGATGTAGATAACGGGTAGACGAGATGAAGACTGAGGATGTAGATAACGGGTAGACGAGATGAAGACTGAGGATGTAGATAACGGGTAGACGAGATGAAGACTGAGGATGTAGATAACGGGTAGACGAGATGAAGACTGAAGATGTAGATAATATAACGAGTAGATGAGATGAAGACTGAGGATGTAGATAACGGATAGACGAGATGAAGACTGAGGATGTAGATAACGGGTAGACGAGATGAAGACTGAAGATGTAGATAATATAACGAGTAGATGAGATGAAGACTGAGGATGTAGATAACGGATAGACGAGATGAAGACTGAGGATGTAGATAACGGGTAGACGAGATGAAGACTGAGGATGTAGATAACGGATAGACGAGATGAAGACTGGGGATGTAGATAACGGGTAGACGAGATGAAGACTGAAGATGTAGATAACGGATAGACGAGATGAAGACTGAAGATGTAGATAACGGATAGACGAGATGAAGACTGAAGATGTAGATAACGGATAGACGAGATGAAGACTGAGGATGTAGATAACGGATAGACGAGATGAAGACTGAGGATGTAGATAACGGATAGACGAGATGAAGACTGAGGATGTAGATAACGGGTAGACGAGATGAAGACTGGGGATGTAGATAACGGGTAGACGAGATGAAGACTGAAGATGTAGATAACGGATAGACGAGATGAAGACTGAGGATGTAGATAACGGGTAGACGAGATGAAGACTGAGGATGTAGATAACGGATAGACGAGATGAAGACTGGGGATGTAGATAACGGATAGACGAGATGAAGACTGAAGATGTAGATAATATAACGAGTAGATGAGATGAAGACTGGGGATGTAGATAACGGATAGACGAGATGAAGACTGAGGATGTAGATAACGGGTAGACGAGATGAAGACTGAGGATGTAGATAACGGGTAGACGAGATGAAGACTGAGGATGTAGATAACGGGTAGACGAGATGAAGACTGAGGATGTAGATAACGGATAGACGAGATGAAGACTGAGGATGTAGATAACGGATAGACGAGATGAAGACTGAAGATGTAGATAATATAACGAGTAGATGAGATGAAGACTGGGGATGTAGATAACGGGTAGACGAGATGAAGACTGAGGATGTAGATAACGGGTAGACGAGATGAAGACTGAAGATGTAGATAACGGATAGACGAGATGAAGACTGAAGATGTAGATAACGGATAGACGAGATGAAGACTGAGGATGTAGATAACGGATAGACGAGATGAAGACTGAGGATGTAGATAACGGGTAGACGAGATGAAGACTGAAGATGTAGATAACGGGTAGACGAGATGAAGACTGAAGATGTAGATAACGGGTAGACGAGATGAAGACTGAAGATGTAGATAACGGATAGACGAGATGAAGACTGAAGATGTAGATAACGGATAGACGAGATGAAGACTGAAGATGTAGATAACGGGTAGACGAGATGAAGACTGAAGATGTAGATAACGGGTAGACGAGATGAAGACTGAAGATGTAGATAACGGATAGACGAGATGAAGACTGAAGATGTAGATAACGGATAGACGAGATGAAGACTGAAGATGTAGATAACGGATAGACGAGATGAAGACTGAAGATGTAGATAACGGATAGACGAGATGAAGACTGAGGATGTAGATAACGGATAGACGAGATGAAGACTGAAGATGTAGATAACGAACAGACGAGATAAGTCGTCGATTATCGATCTGATACTTATTCTTTAACTTAGTGTTTAACTTTCGACAAGCTTTGACTATGTACACACGTACACTTCGCTTGAATGCATTTTATGATTTAATTCAAAAAGTGGTATATAACAGGAGCCTATTGAGTCACATTGCAGTAGCAATAGCCTTAACATGGATTATAGGGAAGCATTTCTCGGAAACTTTGAATTTTGAAGCATGATAAAAGGATCCTCTTTCTACGAAGGAAACAAAACTACAAGACGTTTTATTTCGTGATGAATCGAGAATTATGTAATCTTAAATGACTATTCTAGCTTCATCTTGAATGTCCAGTTTTTGGTATGACTAGGTCAGTATATTTAATTTATTTTCATTAAATACGTTACTCAAAATATGGTCTCGTTTCATCAACTACTTGCTAGTGTAAAAACTAAGCATAAATCCATCATTTTTCTATTATCCGTGAATGTTCAGTGTCTACTGATCTCGATATCTACACGAAAACGAAATAAAATAACAACTACCACAAGTCGAACACTTTTAAAATAATATATTTGAGATTCAACATTTTGCTTTTTTAAAACAAAAAACATGTGTGAGACAGTTGCAGTTAATCCGGCTACATTTAATCAGTTAATAATTGAAAAAATCTCAACTGGTAAGAGTTGCGTCCCCTTGAACATTAATTGATGCACAATACGAAGCAGTTTCACCGTGTAGTTTGAATGAACATTTGACCTGGTATATTCACAGATCATATGTAAGTCAGTTGACTATAAGAGTTATACACAGTTAACTATATAAATAGAGATATACTTTGACTAGATCCACACCATAACTTACATAATTGTTACACACATTGTCAGCAGATTAATCACAATGCTGTAATAGACCGGTTTAATATACTACTTCCATTCTTGTTTTGATGATGAAACATACAACTCTCTGCAATTGTTTGAAATCAGCAACACGAAGTTTTAACAATCATAACTTGATAGCAAATCTAAATAGATTCCAAGCCAAAACAAAACAAAATATCTAAGCGTTAGTTTGAGGACTTGAACATGCAGAACAATAACCCTTTCTCTCGGTGATTTTTACAAAACAGAATGCATTCATAGACATTTTCGGAACTTGTCATCACGACAGACTTTCCACAAACATGGATTCTTATACTCTGAAGCCAAATATCATTTTGGCGTAATCCGTTATAATTCCCAGCGACAAGACGGCGTTGCAGATCAAGTAAGTTGTCTATCAGTTAACTGTTCTCCTTCAGATTCATGATACACCTGTTCTCTGGACCTTTTACTTGCCATGGCACATTTCCATAACCTAATGTTTCGTTTGAGCATCTCTTCGTAACAATTGTCATCAACCAATTTTCCTACATGTACACTTGTACGTATTTTTGACAGCGATACGGAATGTGCCCGAGACAAGCCGTTTGGTGGAGATTTATGTCGCATCTGTACATGTGGAATGTCTAAATCACTATCTGATTCAAATATGGAGTCTGCAGACGTGTTTAAATCTGAAATAACAATCAGTTTTTAATAATACGTTAAAATGTAAGGCTAAATGTTCAGAAATACAGTACCATGTGTGTCATTACAGAAACGATACATTTAGATATAGTTACAAATGATAAAACAAACAAACAAGACAACATGACAATATTGGACCACGATTTCAAAAAATCTGACTTTGACAATAATGGACCACTGCTTTCAAAAAATCTGACTTTGACAATATTGGACCACTGCTTTCAAAAAATCTGACTTTGACAATATTGGACCACTGCTTTCAAAAAGTCTGACTTTGACAATATTGGACCACTGCTTTAAAAAAAATCTGACTTTGACAATATTGGACCACGGCTTTCAAAAAATCTGACTTTGACAATATTGGACCACTGCTTTCAAAAAATCTGACTTTGACAATATTGGACCACTGCTTTCAAAAAATCTGACTTTGACAATATTGGACCACTGCTTTCAAAAAATCTGACTTTGACAATATTGGACCACTGCTTTCAAAAAGTCTGACTTTGACAATATTGGACCACTGCTTTAAAAAAATCTGACTTTGACAATATTGGACCACGGCTTTCAAAAAATCTGACTTTGACAATATTGGACCACTGCTTTCAAAAAATCTGACTTTACAATATTGGACCACTGCTTTCAAAAAATCTGACTTTGACAATATTGGACCACTGCTTCTAAAATACCTGCCTTTGACAATATTGGACCACTGCTTCCAAAATACCTGACTTTTACAATATTGGACCACTGCTTTCAAAAAATCTGACTTTGCCAATATTGGACCACTGTTTTCAAAAAATCTGACTTTGACAATATTAGACCACTGCTTTCAAAAAAATCTGACTTTGACAATATTGGACCACTGCTTTCAAAAAAATCTGACTTTGACAATATTGGACCACTGCTTCCAAAATACCCGACTTTTACAATATTGGACCACTGCTTTCAAAAAATCTGACTTTGACAATATTGGACAACTGCTTTCAAAAATTCTGACTTTGACAATATTGGACCACTGCTTTAAAAAATTCTGACTTTGACAATATTGGACCACTGCTTCCAAAAAACCTGACTTTCGTGAGACATTTGAGAAAAGAGTTGTGATTATATTACTGTTGGAGGACCCTAATAATCCCACTTAATTTACAACCAGTAAAGACATTAATGTTTCTAAATCTATGTAGTTATAGAAATCATGTTATATACATTGTAATACGCTATGTGAAAACACATTTTTGTTTCAAACCATGGACCGCTTAGTTAGAAGAGTTAAAAATATAAACTGTAGTTAAACGACGACCAATTATGATACAATGTTCTAATATTGTGACATGCTTACAAACGACAAGTAAAATTTTTCGAACAAACGCATTTTTATCTTAAAAAACATGTCAATAACAACAGGAAATTGATGCTGTCCCATATTTTACTTACAATTACCGTTAAATATATATGACGATGTAATTGAACTTACGTACCGTCGACACTTGAATGATATGACGTCATATTATTTGGGTAGTAATCCGGTACGCTCTGAAGACGTTGCTGAGGGAGTTCTGTCAGAGAACAAGTAGATATCGCATTAAGTCCAATACAGCTCTGTATTCCACCACGGTATGGAAGCCGCTTAGAGACAACATAATCACTGGGTTTTGGAGATAGCTCCTTTATAGTGTCACTTATATGTAACAGTTGTCTCATCAATTCAACATCTTGACTCCGTAGTTCCATCTGTTTAAATAAAATAAAATAAATAAATAAATAAATAAATAAATAAATAAATAAATAAATATAAATAAATAAATAAATACTAGTATTACAGCTCAATTTATTGAAAATAAGTTTAGCAACAATATGTCAACTGATAATACATTGTATATAAAAATAAAAGTACATTTTGAATAGTGAAATTTTGCCCCATGATGTGAAGGGAAACACAATTATTGCTCTATCTACATACAGTATGTTAAGATATCGATCAAAAGACATTTCGATATTTAATAGCATGTATTATTTGTATTGTATCAAATGGTAATGTTGGAATCAGATTTAAAAAAATCAGATTTTGGAAAATCTTGACGGCCATTCTCTGGTTAAAATAGAAGCTTATTTGGCATTATGTATTTTGTAAAGTACTGTAATTGTTCAAATAGTGTCAGGATCAGATGCAATTACTGCACAGTTTTGTCAATCCACACATCATGAACATCGTGACGATTTACTTAGACCTGCACAATATGTGCGTCTTTTAAATACATTTACAGCTGAATGATTTCAATAAAATCTATAGATATGGATTTAAATGGATATAAAATTGCTATATCAAACTAAATCTGTACATACAGTGGAAGAGACGAGAAATATCCGGGTTACCAGTACTGTACGCTGTGATACAGAGAGCTAATGAAGCGTATCGTGTAGACACGCCCTGTCTACTGTTGACTGTCCTAACCATTGATCCAGAATATGGCTTATTTTTTACTTATGATGATTTCCAAACTATTGATAGAGGCTATTGTTAAAGACGTCTGACTCAAGTAGAGGAAATTAAATATCAAAAATTGTTTTCTCAGTTTTGACGTCTCCATAGCGACCGAAAACTACATGTTAACAGCAAGATGAAACTAAAGTAAAACTTAAATGAAGACATATGGAGCCTTTGTGTACTTTTGATTATGGAAGTCGTGGTGGACTATTTTGTAGTGGCAGTATTATATATCTCAGTGATCATATCACCAGTATCTTGGATATCCATTTTGGATTTTGAAGGAAAGCCACCAACCTCTTACACATGATTGTAAAAGAAACCTTTTAAATCTGTAATCTGCCTCAGTTGAATGAAGGAGAGGAATGACGTTTTACCTCAAAATTAGTTTGTGGATGGTGATAAAAACCGGATTGTCAGAGAAAACAATTGACGCTCAGCAAGCAAATCTTCTCGCATTTGGAAAAAACATGAGTCGAATGCGGAAACAGGCGATGAACACTGACCCTAAAGTCATTTTAACTATAAAGCATAGACTCTATTTTAAAAGGGGTTTAGTAGGAAATAAATACGAAATTAAATGTTTTAAGTTAAGAATTGAATTAGCCTCTGTTTTTATTGTCCTCATTATTAAAAGCATTCATAATATACCATGATACATTTTATTCCTATACATGTATACGGACCAGTTAATTAAAGTTTTAAGGAAATCTGAACACGATATCCCAGAATAATAAACTGCAGGGAGGTGATGACCAATTAGATGCCAAGGGATGCTTCAAAATTCAGCCATATGCAATTGCTAGACAAATTAAATGATTCCTTGTTCATTCCACGCCAATCAGAGATTTACATAATTTTTGGTATTATATAATTTCAGGTGTATTAAGTTGCAACAAAATTGACTTTGGTAAGCTCGATAAATTCGATACTCATGATGCAACGTTAGTTAACAGTCCACAGAGATATGTATATATTAAAGCCATAGCTTGCTTAATAAGCTTTAAACATGTAATACAATATTTCAATGTTTATAAATATAATAAATTAATATTTGTATAATAATAATAATAATAATAATAATAATAATAATAATAATAATAATAATAAATTGTACGTATTGTATCGTAAAGCATCTAAACAAAAACTAAATTTTTTATTGTTAAGTAACTTGAGTGTGTCTATATGATTTCCGAACTAGTAATATGTACATGTTATCTGGTAAACTAAAACACTTCAATCTGATATATAATGTAAAATGTTATAAATAACTGCTCATCTTTTTTAAGTTTGTCAACGTCTCTGTTTTAATATACATGTAGATTACAATTTATACTGGGGTAATTTTACAGCACTTTAAGTCTGCTCTTGACTTCAAGCAATTTTGACTTCAACTAAAAATAAACTGTTAATATGTAATGAAAATTTCATTTAAAGTCCTTTATTTAAGTTATAGTTTGTTTATCTTTTGTGAATTTCCGACAGGTTTTGCACAAATTGAGCACCAAGACATATTTAGATCCACCAAAAGTAATTTTGTAAGATAACTGTGTATTATTAAATATATTTATCACAGTTAACGAAGCATTATTGTTATACAATGTTAGACATCCGACTCATCTACCATCTTCCAGAAATAATTACATTTCTGTATTAGTTTCCCTAATCGCTATGATTTAAAACTATATGGTATGTTTACATAATTATTTAAAAACATTAGTTATGTTATCTTTTCAAAAAAATAGTCTGTGTCCTTTTGAAATGTGTTCCTTTAGGTTTCTGAGCAACTTAATAATCTTCTAATGTGTCAACGAGCCACGCTACATGTGTGTATGCAGTCTATGTATTCTAGAATCTGTAGGTCACAAGTTCGAATCTCATCGACGATGACTGCAATTAATCATAAAAGTTTTGGAACCTACATGTACTAGCGCATAAGCATTCAGAAAGCTAAAAACAATAAACATAGTAATCACAACATTTTAGACGAGCATTCTGTTTCATATGCATCATCGGACAATATTTTTGTTTCAATCAAACCACTATTAGTATCCTCAGAACAATTAATGTCTAGTAAAACAGTATCCAATGATAATAACATGGTTCTAAGGACCCCACGATTGTCAATCAATCAACTACAAACATACCAATATATTGTTGGAATCAAAGTTCTAAAAGAAAAGTTAAAACTTGTTTAAAACTTGTTTAAAAAACTGAACTGGCAAATTAAGTTAAATACTTCAACTTTCAAAAGGGAAGTGAAACCAGGTGCTCCAGAATGGTAAACACTTCCTGTCTAGCTAGATACACTAGCCACGTGTAAAATCAAATAGGAGAAGACAAGGAACATGGGGGCTATGGGGACGTTAATTATATGTAAGATAATTTGGATACAGGGACATCATGTTTACCACTAATATTGTGATGGTGTCTTTTATAGAGACTTGAAAAACATAATCATTCAATTCTCTCATCAAAGATGACATAAGTATCATCTTATAGACTATTATGTTTTTGTATTATTTTAATATTTAATATACCGCACTTGCTTATTATTTCTACATTTGTTTCAAAGATAAAAAAACCAATTATACGGTAGTTGTATTTACGTTTTGACTTTGATAGTGGTGCCTACATACAAGTTATAATGTTATTTATCACACACACACACACACACACACACACACACACACACAGAGAGAGAGAGAGAGAGAGAGAGAGAGAGAGAGAGAGAGAGAGAGAGAGAGAGAGAGTCTCCATATACCAGACTTTTCATTACATGGGTGACTTATGAGACACGTAAAATTTTGAGGACTCTGACATCATTTATCATTTAATATAAATAAATAAAGGTTCTTTTTTTATTCTTTTACAGAAATAATTCAGATTATTAAAAATAAAACAATTCAAAATCAAAGATAAACAAAAGAACAGTAAAGGACAAGACCTATTTGTAGAGGGTACACACGAGAGATTGTAAGTGGATGTATGTAGTGAGAAGATAAGGTTAATAAATTAAAAAACTTCATCCCGTTCATCAGGATACAGTCCGGTCGTAAATCAACACGTTATACATATAACTTAAGTTTTTGTTATAACTATAACTTACCAGTTCGTTTTTCAGAGTAAGCAGAGCTTTGTTAATTCTATCTGTGGCTTTACTGTAGTCAATTATAAACTCCATCTTGATAAATTATGATACTTCTTAAACACAATCCCTAATTCTGATATTCAAAAGTTGACACAAACTTGTATTAATCATCAAGGCGAGATAGAGTACATTAAAATCTGCATTTAAAATCACACTCCGACAGGATATTGAAAACCGCCTCCATGAGTCAATCTTATTGAACTTTGTGGGTCAAAGCCTACCTTACTATACAGGTATATATAAGGTACATATCTTAAATATTTGTATTTCCGATCAATTGTATTTAAACATTTTAATACGTTTATAATGTATTACGTAAGAACGGTGTTTGTACTATTTAAATCTAATTGATATGCAGTCGTTAAACAGATAATAAGGATACCATATATCGAACGATCTATTATACACGGTATAACCATGTCGAAGTTTAACACAAAGGTAACAATCCGAATCCGAATCGGGAGCGCATCTCGGCATTTCATTGCATCATCTCCGCATAGCATTGCAGCTTCTCGGCAGGTCTGCGATACGCAAAGGACATTCTAATCCTAAGTTGCTTATGAAGTAGATCGAAGTAGAGCTTATAAGTTTTAAATTCATCGGTTAGGCTTGTTGGAATGGTGCACCTTACTTATACCCATTCATACTTACTGTAAATCGGGAAATCTGTGTTTATTTTATTTTCGCGTAAATCCGCAAAAGTATCACATTTCGAATATAAAAAAAGTTCACGAATATTTTAATCTTATATAATTTACGTTTATTTAAGCTGAGCATTATCCGACATCGGGGAAAATAAAAGTACAGTGCGCGAAAATATTAAAAATGGCAAATATCGCGAAAATCAACTGACATACTTAGCATATTGTACAAATACATGAGTATTATTAATATTCCGACTAGTTTAAATTCGACAGCATTTTATTTTTTACATCGTATAGAAAACATATTTTCATCGAATATTTTTGATAATTTAGATGGTAATTTTAATTTTCTCACACGTCCCCGTTTTTTTTGACGGATAAGTGTAAGAGAATGTAGCAAATAATTCCTATTATAATTTTGATATGAACTCCTTACTATTTGCAAATTTAGTCTAATAGAATAGTCGAGTTGACACTCCCATATACTCAATACTTGAACCTAGAAATGTTTTTTCCTATGAAGTTTTTTTGCTGTTTTGTATTCTATAGGGTCCCTAGAGTAAAATTAGATTAGTTGCCCTGGAGGCAACATTGGGCAAATTGAATAATTTGCATATATCCAAGATGGCTGCCAGACGCCATATTGAAAATCTATCTTTTGTAAGAATTGTTCTACAATAGCTTGCAATATACCATTTTATATGTTTTTAGGGATGAGGAACTCATTTCCGTTGTTGTTTTTAACATTTGGGACATTTTGAAAGTATATTTTACAATTTTGACCAGACAAGGGTTTTTTATAATTAGATGTAACTCAGCATATCACGTTCAATGCTGTGTAACTTTACCATGCATCTTGATACGTTTTGATTAAAAGGTCATAAAAGAGGCTCAAACTTTTCCTTTTAATAAGAAATTAAAAACATAATCTTTGGCAGCAGTGAATTGATTCGATTTTTACATAAACATTGATACATTACGCCATGTAATGAAGTATTATGGTTTCCGGAATCTGCAGCAAAATCTGTCCCTGATAATGCACAACCTTCCACAAATTGTTTAGTTGGAGTTGAACGGTGGAACTCATTTTTTTTATGATAGTTTTGATATTTTGATTAACTATTACCACTCCAAATGGCCGCTATGAGACACGCGTTATGAATTCAGACTTCCATGTTCATCCATGTGGTATAAGTGAAAAGGTAGTGCACAGTGAAGATTTGGCTTACTTCTGATGACTTAACTTACCTAAGTTACCATTAAGCAACATCTCGACATCTAGACCTGAAACTGCTGTTTCACATATAAATTACACTGGACTGCAGAAAATAATACATCTGCACTGTCTACCACCAAAACTATTTGTATCCTGATTAACAAACCCAACAAATAATTTTATTGGATGCTGGACATGTACAATATGCTGGTAAACTTTCTCAGTGTCTGCTATAAACACATGCGCGTCCTGTCGAGGATCTTGCATGTCGGCACCATAGTGATTATTAGGATGCTGTCTTGGTTAACAAGTTTGGAGAAAAATGAGCCTTTAAAGGCATGACTCTCTAGCCCCATCCTTTTAGTGAGTAGATTGTTGCTTCTCTGATCGATTGGAATGAATATATTCTGAGTGTGATACGGACCATAACTCAAAGAGTTCAATCCTCGATGTTTATTGGATATATATGACCAAAATGTACTGCTTATTCAAACTCCCTCTAAAACAGGTCACAAGGCAATTGCTTCAAATGTGTCAATGTGGTGGATTCAGTTGCAATGGATGTAAAGATGGAATAAGAGTACAATCCAGTCTACCTGATGAGTTTTATAATGCCATCATTAGCTCTATAAAGATGATTCGTTTCAAAGCGACGCTGTCAAGATGCAAAAACAAAGCCAGTTATTGATCTTGGAAACATGTTTCTTTGGTTATCGTTGTTTGGACAGCAAGGGCAGTTTGAACATAGCTTCTGCTTGCATTTGAAATCGGTTCTGTTCCTTTTTGACATTGGTTGAAAATAGTTGTCATTGAAACAGGCATGAAGTCAGCTCTAGTCAAATCGCTTTGTGGAGTTCGTTCACCCAAAACTCACAATCACAATAATTCATAGCATTTCTACCGCATCTCTTGATCACATGGCAATAACCCATCAGATTTTATTGCATCAATCCAAAAAAGGTCATATTGGTACCCAGACACTTCAAAGAAGACTTGTTTTTCGACAAATACCATCTCACATATTCTTAGAAACCAGGACAGAGGAAACACCACAGCAATATGTATACGATTGTGGATTCGGCCATGATGAATCCGGCATAACTATGGAATCGTATGTTCTCCAGGCTGCACAAACAGGTCATGATATCATTTGTGTGCTGATTGACGACACAGATATTTTTGTTTTCCTAGTGTATTGGGCGTATAAGCATGAGAACAATGTGATGTACAGATGCAGTAATAGGATAGAAGTTTTGAACATCAATGAACTAACTATGGTCTTGATTTGAGATGTCTTTAATTGCCAGGCATGCATGCTGTAAGTGCCACGGTCTTGGTCTGAGATGTCTTGAACTACAAGGCATGCATGCTCTCAGTATCATGGTCTTGGTTCGAGATATCTTGAACTGCCAGGCATGCACACTGTAAGTGTCATGGTCTTGGTTTGAGATGTCTAGAACTGTCAAGCATGCACACTGTAAGTGTCATGGTCTTGGTTCGAGATGTCTTAAACTGCCAGGCATGCACACTGTAAGTGTCATGGTCTTAGTTCGAGATGTCTTGAACTGCCAGGCATGCATTCTATCAGTATCATGGTCTTGGGTTGAGATGTCTTGAACTGCCAGGCATGCATGCTCTCAGTGTCATGGTCTTGGATCGAGATGTCTTGAACTGCCAGGCGTGCATGCTCTTAGGGACACGATCTTCGTTCGAGATCTTGAGCTGTTATGTATGTATGTTCTTAGTGGTTGTGATACAGCATCATAATTACAAACTCTTATTCTCATCATTTAGCTGATGTTCTTGGTTAACAAAGATCACAAATACCTTTATGGGATCTGAACCATTCTTTGTTGTTCTGTATTGCCAGCCAGCCAGCAGGGAAAACTGTGCCGTTTCCTCAGGCTCTTCATAAAGAACACCAAAGCCTTATAGTTTTAACTTTGTATCAAACACTTTTTCTGTTGTCTCACCTTTAGTTTATGTTGTGAAAGGGTACCGGCAGTCAAGATCCTCCTGAGCAGTATGAGATGATAACCCATTTCGGATTGAAATTCAAAGATCAATTCTCATTACATGTTATAGCGAAAGGATACCCGGTGCCCCAAGAACTTCTTTGTCATGTTATGTCAATGTAAGGCACAAAATCATAATTGCAACACACAAGGACATGCTTGCCTAAAAAAGAATCCTGTACATAATTTTGTAACTGTTCTGGAGAAAGGGAGTGTTTAAATTTTTACACAAGGGTGAATAGTTATTTGACACATATGGTCGATCATTATAGACATGATGGTATTTAATGTAAAACTAATGCCAGAATTGAGTTGCCCCTGCCTAAATACCCCCGCCAAGATATATGCCAATCTATTATAAATTTGTTTTTGTATAAAATCAATGTTTCAAGATGGCGTCCGTCGGTCATCTTGTATTTATAGCTTATTGTGCGAGTTAAGTGTTTCGTATGTAAAAATTAACACCAGAAAGGGGTTTATCATGCCTGAAAACATCTAAAAGCATATATTACAACCTATTGGAAGATATTTTACATCGCAGTATGTATTTCAATTTGACGTTTGGCGGCCATTTTGGATTTATGTATATTGTGCAAGTTGCCCAAATTTGCCCAAAGGGCAACTAAGTTAGTTTTTTTCAAGGACCCATAAGGAAAACAAAACAGCAAAAAAACTTCATAGGAATGAACATTTCTAGGTTCGTAAAATGCCTACTCGACTAGAAGGGTGCTAATAAATGACTCTGCCAAATTTGAATCCCACCTTTCTACGGATTCACTTTTCTCCGGGTTCCTATATTTTTCAAGAACGATCGCCTTAAAATGAGTGTCAGAATCTTGACTGCGGCTGACTAAACCTTGGCTCTCAATCACATTAGCAACCGAATGCAACATTCAGTGCATAACCCATGAGTGTACATGCAAGTAAACCTCAAATAAGGGAACTTCGCTTCTAGTCGCCTATTTTAACCCCAGTCGGGAAAAATCTTAATGTGGAGAAAGTATGCAGGATCGCCTGACGAAGGTCAGTGATTTTTTTCCGGGTATTTCGATTTCTTTCAATATCCCAGGAATGGCCACATCGATTTCTTTCACTATCCCAGGACTAATTATATCGATATTTATAACAGAATCTTGACTGGAATGTAAAACACCAGTATTCCTCTTCACTTTGTCTTAATAATAACTTTCGTTAGATCTAAACACATGCAGTATATATTCCATATATTTGTTGACTATATGAGGAACTTTGAAGTTTGTGTCAATGAATGAATGATATTTCTGATATGTGTAATTTATGATTTTATTGTAAACAAACATCATTAAATTAAAATCCTAGTGGGGTGTAGGTGATATTTATTTACTTATTGACTCACGTGGACTGACACTAAATCATACAATTTATTACCTGGCTACCTAGGAGGTGTTGTTTTGAACCGGTACAAAATGGATCACTTGACTTAGATTTTTCTTTGAACTGAAATTATCAAAAATTCAATCAGTTTTATCAATATGTTTCCGTGTTTGATAATACATACACATCTCGATACGAAATTTCAATAAATAAATATATATACATTAATTTTTATTTTATCACAAAACATAAGTTAGTTTTATTTTTGTGAAATAAGAACAAATTTAGAATGCATCCTTAAATTAAAGTCCAGAGGTATTCCAGAGGTCAAAGACGTTTCAAGGGTATTTTTTTTTATTAAATCTAAGATTATTGGATGCTGCAGGTTTACTCTAGGAAAGCCTACAAGAAAGTTTTGACAAATCAAGTTGATTGTCCCTGTTCGGTCAAAATGTTAAATTATCATAATGATAAGTGCGGCAAGAGAAAAATGTCAAAATATATAAAAAGACATTATAACATAAATATATAGAAGTTCACTAAGTTCGTTGTCCCTGGGTAATATTTGAACACGTTCTGAACTAACATATGACTTATTGAGTGGAATGTTTTGTTTCTTTTTATATTGCTTTTCTATTTATTATTTGGTTTATGGCGTTATTAAGTGTAAAAATTCTGACATTTCAACAAAATGTAATGTCTCATTAACAAATATTTGTTCATTTGTTCACGAGTACCCGTTAAACGTGATTTTGGGTAAAATTAAACAACTCATTTATATGTACGAGTATATGCAATTTCTACAACTCCAACAATTATTATACCTGTATTATTCTTCATACATGTTACAGTAATACAGGATTCTAAACAATGCTTTTAGTGCCTTCAATGTATGATTAAATGAACACAATCCTATACCGAGAATACATTTTACAATATCGCTGCAAAGATTTAATGCACTTAATATGTTGGGAAATATTTTAACTATTGTGTAACAGTTATGCCATTTTCATTTCTACCCAATTATAAACCAAATTGTTTTTTTCAGCACATGCTGAGTATGATCAGAAATAATACACTGTATTTTATGAATTCTTTATAAATTAAAGGTAAATATATATTAAAATTTTGTGGAAGGACATTAACTATATCTGTCATTTTACAGGTAACCCCCTTCTGAGATTTACCTGGTACGTCTGATAACAGTAATGATAATTAACCCAAACAAACACTTGACTGTAAGAGGTTACGTGAGGACACAACTCTACCAGGAGTAGACACAACTCTACATTGAGTATTTTGTTAGTACAGTTTTTTGTAAAAAGTTAATTAATTCAGACGTGTTGGTCTATACTACTATACATTGTATGGGTTTCATTTCAATTGTATTATTTCATAAGGTTTCGGTGTTTGATCGAAAGAACACGAAGTTTCAAAACTGCAAAACACGCAAATTGGTTCGTACTCAATGAACTTTGTTTGACACTTTACAATTTGACTTTACCACCCCTAATAAGTCCATCTTTGATTTATCTGCTCTCCGAAGAACTCCAGGATTGCGTATGCTTTAACACAAACAAAAGAACTTAATTTGTGCGTTTCTTGATACTGTTACAGCGGTTTATGTATTGCCATTGCCTTTTAATGAGATTGATTGAATGATACGTCCCAGTCAATAACATTTCACTGTTACAGCTTTATATGAAATGACAGAAATTTTGACTATACAGTACATACGGGTCAATGTACATACGAGTCAATGTACATACGAGTCAATGTACATACGGGTCGGGTCAATGTACATACGGATCGGGTCAATGTACATACAGGTCAATGTACATACGGGTCGGGTCAATGTACATACGGGTCAATGTACATACGGGTCAATGTACATACGAGTCAATGTACATACAGGTCAATGTACATACGGGTCAATGTACATACGGGTCAATGTACATACGGGTCGGGTCAATGTACATACGGATCGGGTCAATGTACATACAGGTCAATGTACATACAGGTCAATGTACATACGGGTCAATGTACTTACGGGTCAATGCACATACGGGTCGGGTCAATGTACATACGGGTCAATGTACATACAGGTCAATGTACATACGGGTCAATGTACATACGGATCGGGTCAATGTACATACAGGTCAATGTACATACAGGTCAATGTACATACAGGTCAATGTACATACGGGTCAATGTACATACTGGTCGGGTCAATGTACATACGGGTCAATGTACATACAGGTCAATGTACATACGGGTCAATGTACATACTGGTCAATGTACATACGGGTCAATGTACATACAGGTCAATGTACATACGGGTAAATGTACATACAGGTCAATATACATACGGGTCGGGTCAATGTACATACGGATCGGGTCAATGTACATACAGGTCAATGTACATACGGGTCGGGTCAATGTACATACGGATCGGGTCAATGTACATAGGGTCAATGTACATACAGGTCAATGTACATACGGGTCAATGTACATACGGGTCAATGTACATACAGATCAATGTTCATGCGGGTCAATGTACATACGGGTCAATGTACATACGGGTCAATGTACATACGGGTCGGGTCAATGTACATACGGATCGGGTCAATGTACATACAGGTCAATGTACATACGGGTCGGGTCAATGTACATACGGGTCAATGTACATACAGGTCAATGTACATACGGGTCAATGTACATACGGGTCAATGTACATACGGGTCAATGTACATACGGGTCGGGTCAATGTACATACGGATCGGGTCAATGTACATACAGGTCAATGTACATACGGGTCGGGTCAATGTACATACGGGTCAATGTACATACAGGTCAATGTACATACGGGTCAATGTACATACGGGTCAATGTACATACGGGTCAATGTACATACGGGTCGGGTCAATGTACATACGGATCGGGTCAATGTACATACAGGTCAATGTACATACGGGTCGGGTCAATGTACATACGGGTCAATGTACATACAGGTCAATGTACATACGGGTCAATGTACATACGGGTCGGGTCAATGTACATACGGGTCAATGTACATACAGGTCAATGTACATACGGGTTAATGTACATACGGGTCAATGTACATACGGGTCAATGTACATACAGGTCAATGTACATACGGGTCAATGTACATACAGGTCAATGTACATACGGGTCGGGTCAATGTACATACGGGTCAATGTACATACAGGTCAATGTACATACGGGTCAATGTACATACGGGTCAATGTACATACAGGTCAATGTACATACGGGTCAATGTACCGGGAGGATTCTTTTGTGTGCTATGTCTACCGTGACACCTGCTAACGAGTCTAAAGTCCTTTCCAGAGGTTTTCATTTCTAAATGGTGGGTGCTTTGCGAACAAAAAACAAAAATCTCAACATACATTGCATTTTTATGTTTTCAAATCTTTGCCAGGCTGGCGATTTTCCCAGTTTTTTGGGGTTTCATCCTAAAACAAGGAAGTAAATGAAATAATGTTTCCTGATGGGGGGGGGGGTAAAACATAATTGCAACAGTCTTGTTACATAAAACAATATAAATCGCATACTACAATGTACATAACACAATAACAAAGTATAAATTTATGATCTGTTTTACACTATCATAAACGAGTGTCATAAAATGGATAAACGGACACTACAAAGTGATCATAAAATACTGTCACTGCTAATGACCATAATATATTATATATAGATAATGGTATATTGATTTTATTGAAAATCATTTTAAATTGCAGGTGCGAGAGGAGATGTTTTGTTTAAACTCTACCAACAACAAGTAACTTATTAGTAAGTACATTTTATATAAAATCTCTGTATGATTTTGTTGTAATGTATGACTGTTTCTGTTACGCATGTATTGATGTTGTTGCGTGTTCTTGGTTTCGTTAACTGTTGAGATGTGTATTTTTACTAAGACTTTTTCTTTATATCACTGTTGTTTAAGGTATATAAGGAATGAAATGGCCATTTATCTTGTAAAATATTCTGTATAAGAAACACCAATGTTTGTTAACCGATGTAATTTTAGTATTATTTTTTTCAATATCTTTCAATATCCATGGTATGACAAAAAAGAAGTTATTGCTATTCGATCTATATATCTTTTATACAGTGCATACGTCATTACAATTTTTATTCAAATAGGCTACACTCCTCATTTTGGACAAACACTAATTCTCCCACTTAAAGACCAACATCACAACTTATATTAATAATTTTACGACCACACAATAGTTAATTATCATTAATTTGACTAAATGGCTTATAATGCAGAATTGCAAGTTCAAAATGCATTATAATAATTCATCAGTAACAATTAGTCAACTGTCTGACTGTAATTAAGATATGATTTATTACATATATCACTAATTATTTCCTCTCTATATTCCATACAGACTACAGAGTTTTAAAGCATTTCAATGACCAGTAATGAATGTTATAAACCAGCGATGGCCAATGATTCTTTTGTGTATATACATGTAGCCAGAGATTATAAAAACATGATAGATACATTAACTAACAACCTAGAACACGTAAAGAAGGAACTGGTAAGTACTTTAGCTTAAACATTTCGTACTGCAAGAAAATGACAAATTTAAACATAAACAATGTAATGTGTTTATTGACTAGTTTGTTTTTAAGATTGGAATACGAAGTTTTATCCTTAATTCGATAAGAATCTAGATTTTGACATATATGTTCCTTAAACTTTCCCAACTTTTTTGTAAAGAAAAAACACTGTCAATTTAGAAGCAAATTAATATGGTTGCCTCTGACAACAGTTCGTTTAATCATTTGATAGATATCCCATCCTGATAAAAAAACAGATGTTTTTCGTTTCTGTATTTTAAGTTACACGACATTTTTGTTCATGCGGTGGAGACCAACCTGGAATTGCACAGGGAAAGAAGCAGTATTGATTGCAATATTCTCCGAGGTACCACAATGGATAGTAACTAGCTAATGTGAACATCTAAAATTAAACGGCGGAAATAGTATACCCGTGGGATCGGGGCTGTATATGTTCTCAGTGTTTGCTAAGATTTGAGTATTGTCATTCCCTATGCTCAAAACACTTGGTTTAATACTTATATAATGGATATATAAGGTATTTTCCTCAAAGTAAGGAGGGCTGTCCTATTTTCTACAGATATGTAAAATCCAATACAATTTCTGTGGAAAACTTGTTGAAACTAAGTTAACTGTTCATAACAATCAGTTGTTTCATAGAAAAAAAGAAATGATGTTCATTTTTATGAGTAAGAAATTTCATTTGAGCCTGTGTAATGGATTATTGTTTGTTTTTCCAGTGTGAAATGAGAAGACAGGAGTAGTATGTAGGGTGGTCATATCTCCACTCAAATGTTGCGCGTTGCGCCAAATTATAAATAATGCTGACATAAGAGGTCTTAGGATCACGAGGTATGACGTCACGGAGAGAGGGGGAAGTCCCGGATATAGGGAAACCGAAAGGGAATCTTTAGGTCTAATAATAGGTGGGGGAAACCGGATCGAAGTTCAGTAGGTGAGGTCTTAGGTGACCCCCCTGATGAAGTTAGAAGGTTAAAACCGTCCTAGGACTCCATCTCTTGACCAAAAGTGGTCATGTGATATACCGTCGTGTCCGGCTCGAGGAGAGGCATCGAATGAGCAGGGTGGTACGGTGCTTGAACGCGGTAGAAAAGAGTTATCTCCCGTTAAGTGAAATTCACGCATTCGGACCCACCGCTTGAACTGCTTGCCCACTCAGTAAATCAATGACATAGATCGATAGAGAATGAACTTCCCAACATGTCGGTATATAGATGGTGGATATGGGGTGCGAAATAAGGCTCGAACCCGATCATGATAGTCTCCCATAGACTTAACTCGGGTAACTGTCGAGGAGCCTAGAACGCGAACCACTTGTTCACAGACTCGGTGTGCGGTATCACGATATAGTGCTCGTTCGTATAAACACACATATATATATATTTTTATAAATATCGGACTAGAAATAAGAAAGTTACAAGAAAATACATTTTTCTCTATCAGTAAACTCTATGTTCTCCATTGACTTACAATGGGGGCATCGAACTATAGCCCTAGCGCACCGACCACTAGACTAATATGACCGTGTGTAGTATCTATCGATTCGTCTCGTCAAGACCAACATTTTGTTGTCAAATTTATTAAAATTCGTACAGGATTAAGAAAGTTATGGTTTAAAAAACAAATTATATAAATAAACAAAAATGGTTATATTAACGATCGAAAGCATTGCACAATCTGACGTAATGTCTTTTTTTATTGCTGAAATATGAAATCAGTTTCTTAAAATATCGCTGACGACATAGACTAAAATGAAACGGTATAAAAGGCTTGAAAATATCAGCGTCAGTTATTAGCATCTACGACAGATTAGAGAAAACATACCAAGATATTTTTATTATCAACTACGATAGATTTGAGTATTTTTTATTATTAATAATTTTTATTCCATTGGGATCGACTGTTATTCCATCGGAATCAATTGTGAATTGTGTGATTATAAGACTTGAAAAACTAGAAAGAAAAACTTGATCAAGACTTTGAAAGAAGAAGACACAGAAAGTGAGTAGTACTATATATATATATATTTTTTTAATTTATTTACATGTTCAAATTTCCCACCAAGCGAGACGCCATCTTTGACCTACATTAGATATATATAAACAAACCTGCGACTTCCGCATTGATAAATTCTTAAATTACTCTCCGAAATAAAATGACATATATCGACAGTAAAGGCTATACTGAATAGACTGTCAAATGTGAATGTAGCATAGCTACGACCAACAAACGATTTAATCTTAATAAAATATGTGAGAAATGTGTTATTTTTCACCAGAAAGGGAAACTCATGAACGTTCAGAATTTACCCTGTTAAAAAAACATGTATATTTTGAAAAGCATGTATATTTTGTGGCGAAATGTTACAATTGAAACGATTACTACCCTACCGTAAATTGTTTCTCTATGTCCACTCTATACATATATATATATTTTTTGTGAAACAAAACAGATTAATCCATCATATACTTTGAAATCCGGGTGAGATAAGATACGTCTATAAATATATTTAAGATCATAAAGTGGAACGAACCGTCATACAGTACAGATCTGTCAAAAGTTTAACGCTAAACTATAGAATTAATTTTAAACGAAAGCTTATTTTGACCTCTCGATAGCTGTGTATCGTCAGCAGCTGCAGACATCTGTTAGTTTTTCGGTCACTGCCTATCCATATCTCTACCACTCAGCAATTAAGATTCGATATTCTTTTAATAACCTCAGTATTAAACTTTTGACAAGTCTGTACTTTAAAGACAGTTTATCGGAATGTTTAAAGTATTTCATCTTATGAATTATACAGTTTGATAGACGTGTTTATAAACGGCCGATCGGGTCCTGAAATGACGTAAATTCCTGTCTATTGAACGGAAACAACTATTGAGTAATAAAAAGATTTTATTTATTTGTTTATTTATTTATTTATATTTATTTTTTAATGTTGAAATGATTGTAGGGTATCGCAGTTATCGTAATGTTATAATAGTATTTCAAGTTACATTAAATTAATTTAACGAAGTTTAATAAACGTTCGATTGAAATGAGATGAATTCCTAACTACTCAGGCCCGACCTGTTTAATGTTTTATTTGTTTATTTCTGTTTATTTATTTTTTTCATTATTATTTTTAACGTGTTAAAATGTATCTACGGTCATATTAAACCACACTCTAGCTATATATATATAGCTCTCGTCTATCTTCCATCCATTTGAACTTCAAAAGTCAAAGTGTTTACACCTCTTTTCCAGATGGCCAGTAACGTAATGCAGTGTGACTACTGCGGAGCCGAGTTCACAGACTTGCCGACATTACTGGACCATGAAGAGGCTCATAGTGTGGCTGGAAACCAACCATTAACGGTATGTTTTTTTTTTGTTTTAAAATTTTACATTAACAGTACGTTTTTTTTTTTTTTTTTTAAATTTACAAAATAATAATAATAAAACAAAAGCAATGAATCGACCCTTGCTATATTTCAGGGGTGTCCTTGCGACCAATGCCCGAAAGTCTACAAACACAGAAAAGACCTTACCCGTCATATTAAGTCTAAACACTCGGGTATGACGTATTCATGTGCTAACTGCGGGAAGACATTTGAATATGTGGGAGCCAGAAGCCGCCACGAGAAAACATGCAAGCCCGGATACAAATCCTTTGATTGTGACGTCTGTGGTAAACGTTGCTCGACCGCCGGGGGTCTTCTACGCCACAAGGATATTCACAAAAAAACACCAAAGGACCAGAACAAACCTACAAAAGAGGCGCCGAAAAGAAAAAGTAAGACGGCTTCGACCATTCCCCAGAAGAAAGTTAAAATAAATTTAGCTCGCCCAGGACCATCCAGTTATCGATGTCGTCGCTGCGATGCAACCTACCCGGATAGACACCAGCTCTACCTCCACGGTATGCAGCACCATTATCAGGTCGGTGGAGGGTTACAACCGAGACCATGGAATGAAGCCCCCTGGGAACAGCAAGACGGCACCGTCGACAATGAATTACGGGAAGTCTACGAGGCCAACGCACCTCTGATTTTAGGACCAGATCAACCAGGACCCATACAGTCCATTTATAACTTTCCGTTGAACAATGACGTGTCCGTGCCACAACTGAACCGTTTTGCTGCCGAAATTTTTGATCGCGAACAGCATGCGTTTAAACTCAATTTGAGTTTCGGTGTGATACTACAACACCGGGAGACGGGGCAATACAGGTATTTCACTCCATATCGAAATACTGCTGTTTTTGAGGCCCCGATATACATTTCAAAGCGCACAGACCTCCGGCGACTACATTTAAGATTAAGGCGCCTGGACATCCTGGATCAGTTACTACGCAATCGACCGGATACGAAGTGGATCCCGGTATTGGTAACCAACGTGGAGTACTATGTGACAGGTACCAACTATCCCGTTGGTCAAGGGGAATTACCAGACTTCCTCCTTGAAACACACAGTTTATACCCGCTAGTGAAAAATCAGCATAGCGGAAAGTCGTATAAGGACAACTTATGTCTCTTTCGGTGTTTGACCTTGCATAAGGGGCACGAAATCCGATGTATCGACGGACCGGCACGTGACCTATACCAACAATGGACGCAGCATAAAAAATGCCCCGAACCATTCCCCGGCGTATCCGTAGACCAGTTTCCTGAATTTGAAAAGTTTTTCCAAGTGGACCTAGAAGTTTATTCACTTTCAGAAGACGGCGAAGCAAGGTCTATTTATAAATCACGTGGTCGATTTAACAACAGCATGTACGTGAATCTCTATGAAAACCACACGTCATATATTAAAGATTTTTCGGCGTATGCTCAAAAATACCGATGCAGTACATGTGATCGACATTTTCATCGCATTGATCTTCTACATAAACACCAGAAGTCCTGTACAGGCAAGACCAAATTTGTATATCCCGGCGGTTTCCATAAATCACCACAGACCATTTTCCAGAAATTAGAAGCTTATGGCATTTTTATCCCCGAGGACGAAAGAATCTATCCATATTTTATTTGTTATGATTTCGAAGCCATTCTGCAAACTATCGACGATTCACCGACGGAGTTCTTAACGTGGACCCAAAAACATGTCCCGATAAGTGTATCTATTTGCTCTAACGTCGCTGGCTATACGGATCCTTACTGTATCGTCGACACAAATCCAAATCAAATAATAAAAAATATGGTGAGCTACATGAAATATATTGCTATCAAAGTAGAAGAATTGGCTAAAGAAAAATGGAAACGAGTGATAGTTGAAATAGAAGACCAGTTAAAACATGACATGGGTGTTGAAACTGTTGATATGATGAAACTGCCAACGCATCCTTTAGAAGACGACAGCGACGACGAAGAAGGGGAGGGAGAACGGGTTGAAGAAAATGAAGAAGAGGAGAATGAAACTGAAGATAAACATTTGATTCAACTCTACGGCGAGTTTAAAGGGTATATGTCACAGGTACCCGTATTAGCCTTCAATTCGGCAAAATATGACTTAAATCTAGTAAAACAGTATCTGACTCGACATTTACAGATGCACGAAGAAGAGCGTGCTTACGTAATAAAGAAAAATAATGCGTACACTTGCATATCAACCAGCCAGTTAAAGTTTTTGGATATGTCCCAGTTTTTAGCTCCAGGTTCCAGCTATGCCGGGTTTTTAAAGGCTTACGGAGTATCAGAGCAGAAAGGTTTCTTTCCTTACCAGTGGTTCGACGATCCAGATAAACTCAACTATAACACTTTACCAACACACGAAGAGTTTTACAATACTTTAAAAAATTCAAATTTATCCGACCAGGAATACCAATACTGTCAAAAGGTTTGGAAAGAAAATAACATGAGCACCTTCAAGGACTTCCTCGTGTGGTATAATAACTTGGACGTTGGACCCTTTGTTGAAGCAATTACGAAATTTCAACAATTTTATTTCGAAAAAGACATTGACGTTTTTAAAACTGCTGTCAGTGTTCCCGGGATTGCAAGACAACTGTTATTTCAATCGGCTAAAGAACAGAATGCCAGTTTTGCTCTATTTGATAATGCCGACCTGTTCGACACGGTCAAGCGTGGAAATGTAGGCGGTCCTTCCATTGTGTTTTGCCGAAGGCATAAAGCACAAGAAACGAAAATTCGAGGAGGCAAACTATGTAAGAAAATTGTCGGTTTTGATGCCAACGCTCTTTACCTGTGGGCTATAGATCAACCCATGCCCGTCGGACCGTACATCCGTCGTTTAGCCAACAACGATTTTAGACCAGAAATACGAGACAGGTACATGGCCGCCTTCAACTGGTTAGATCACCTGATGAAAAGAAAAAACGTACAGATTCTCCACCAGCGAAACAACGGGGCTGAAATACGTATCGGAAAATATCCCGTCGATGGTTTTCAAGCCCCAGTAACAAAGGGAGATAAACCCATTGTATATCAGTATCACGGATGTTACTGGCACGGGCATGATTGTCATCTTACCAAAAACGTCAAAGATGAAAGATGGCACAAAACTAGAGAACAAAAGTTTAAAAGAACAGAGAAGATAACGGCTTATTTACGAAAAAAGGGATGCGAAGTGATTGAAATGTGGGAGTGTAACTTTAAAATTTACTGTAGATTACATCCAGATATATACGAGATGATTGATGGCAGTCGACCCACTTTCTTCCAACAGTTTAAAAGAAAACAAGTCACAGAAGGAGATATTGTGGAAGGAATCCGAGAGGGTAAACTGTTTGGAATGGTAGAAGTAGATATAAGCGTGCCGGAAGCTTGGCCATCGCATTTCCAACATACTTTAACACCGTGCGAATACTTTAAAGAAATGTCGCCGATTTTTTGTACCACCGAGATTCCGTTCCAGTCCTTTGGAAAACACATGCAGGAACATGTAAAACTTCACAATTTATCTCAGGCTCCGCGTCGTTTGTTAGTGGGAGGGATGAAAGCTAAAGAAATTTTATTAGCAACTCCATTGTTAAAATGGTATATTGATCACGGAATGAAAATTGAAAAAGTCCACCAAGTGATCGAATATCAACAACAACGTTGTTTCCGGCAATTTGTTAAAGAGGTCAGTGATGCGAGAAGAAAAGGCGATCTGGACAAGAATACAGCCATTATAGCAGATACCATGAAAGTTATCGGAAATTCAGCTTACGGATCCATGATCATGGACAAGTCAAAACACCGAGATGTCCAGTATGTGCAAGGCGAAAACGAAACTTGCTTAAAAGTAAACGAACCTCGGTTTAGAAAACTGGAGTGCCTGGACATGGAGCAACACTTTTACGAGCTGGAGATGGCCAAAAATAAAATTAAATACGATTTACCTATTCAGTTAGGATTCTTCATCTTACAATACGCAAAACAACATATGTTATCCTTTTATTATGATTTTATGGACAAGTTTGTCGATCGAAGTGACTTTGAGTATTGTGAGATGGATACAGATTCTGCATATATGGCTATATCCGCTAACTCCATCGATGACATCATAAAACCCGAAATGAAATCAGAATATGACAAAAGATTGAGAAAATATTGTCATAGCAATGAAATACAAGCAGATGGACTTACCCACTGGTTTCCCCGCGCGTGCTGTGATAAACACGCAAAATACGATAAGCGTACTCCAGGTTTATTTAAATTAGAGTATGAGGGTGACGAAATTATAAGTTTAAGTTCCAAGAGTTATATTATTAGTCGTGTCAAAACAATCAAACCAACAAATACAAAAATCATTGCAGAAAAGTTATTACAAAAAGCCAAGGGATCCAAAAAACAAGTCATACTACGTTCACGTCGAACGAACGAAGTAAAATTTAGTTCAAAAGGGGTCAACAAACGACGTTTAAATGCTCCCATGTCGAAATTTAGAAACGTTTTACAAAGTGGTAAATCTATCAACGTGACCAACATGGGATTCCGTGCCCGGAATAACACCATTTATACATACACTCAAGAAAAGAGAGGTTTTTCTTACTTTTACTGTAAGAGAAAAGTAGCCGATGATGGCATTCACACCAGCCCGTTAGATTTAGTACTCTGTCCCAAACCGCCCGAGGACCAGAAACAGGATGAAATCAATGACGAGGAGCTGTTTCAGATGTTGGACAACTGTTTCGAAGATTGAGAGTGAGGTCAACCGTGGAAAGCGTCACATCAGGCCCTGCATGAAAGGAAAGACGAGGTACTTACCCAAGACAGATCCTTGTCCGGTACTTTCGTGCGGGAGGTTCGATCTCTCTTTTGCTTTGAAGCAGTTGTTTACATACCCACAAGAATCATGTTTCAAAACACACACCATCTACCAAGAAGTAAACAGTCGCCATAGCATCGGGAAATATAAATCAAAAGTAACAAATCAACCTTCACAATACCAACAGGAATTATCCAGCAAACAACCATCCCTCCCCACCCTCGAGATATACTCCTACCTTGTCGTGGTTCGAGGGCTTAAGTAGTTCTTATAGAACGAAAAACTAAACGGAGTGCTATAAATAAACAATGACTATGAATTAACCAGTCATTTCGAGATGTATCCTTTCCCGAGTTGCACGTCTATTTCCGTGTCTGGAGCCACGTGTAGTGGCAAGACCACGTGGTTGTTTCAATTGTTAAAAAACAAAGATCAAATGTTTGCAGAACCACCAGACCGAGTCTTGTACTGTTACGGTGCTTATCAACCCTTATTTGAAGTCATGGAGAAAGAGTTACCGTTCGTGACGTTTCATCCGGGATTACCTACAGAAACCGAGCTAGAAGAATTCAGTGATACCAGTCGGTGTAACATTGTAGTGTTGGACGACCTCATGGAAGCAGTGACGTCATCACCAGAGATGGAACAGTTGTTTGTCAAAGGGATGCATCATCGTCATTTGACCGTAATTTATTTGAATCAAAATTTGTATTGTAAAGGCAAACATGCACGCACCATCAATTTGAATACTCATATATTGGTATTAATGAAAAACCCGAGAGACGTGACGCAATTACAATGTGTGGCTCGTCAAGCCTTTTTAGGCAGGAGCCGTTACGTCATGGAAGCTTATAGAGATGCTACGTCGCAACCTTACGGGTATTTGGTCTTAGACCTTTCGCCAATGGCTCAAGAAGCGTATAGAGTGAGAACTTTGATCTTTCCAGGTGAAGATACCATTATCTATAAATAAGACTTTGTAGTGTGTTTTATTCATTTGAGGTACAGACCTCGAACGGACAAGATGCAGAAAATGGTATTAATACCTTACGATAGATATCAACGTTTAACACAAGTTAAACCGGAAATAGTGAGTAAAAATTCGGAACCTATCACTTTGGAAGTGCAAGAAGTAACACGGGACAAGCAATCGGACGTTACCAGTATAGAAGACCTGTTAACTGCCGTACCGAACAACGTGAGAAATAAAGCCAGGATTTTATTAGAGCATTTACGTAAACATAGCGATTTAAAGTGGAACGAGCGCGGAGAGATAACAATAGGTGGTCACGTGATACCCGGATCCAACATTATCGACCTTGTGAAAGTCAGTGTGAAACACTATAGAGATTTTAAACCCGTGGGATTAGAGACATTTAGCAAACTAATCTTTGACAGTAACGCTCCGTTGAGTGTATTAGCGCCATCGCAGAGACAGATTGGATCGGGACTTCCTCCACCCCCCGGCATACCGGTGAAAAGAAAAGAACAGAAGAGAAAACCGGCGAAAATCAAGTGGTTGAAATTATGAAATACGAAGATTATTTAGCCAAGATTTATTACGACCCAAAACATCCAGCTGCTTATGCGGGTGTTGATAAACTTTACAGAGCCGTTAGAAAAGAAGGAAAGTTTGTATTGGGCCGACAAAAAATTAAAAATTGGTTATTGAAACAGGAAGATTATGCCGTACACCGAGAAGAGAGAACTAAATTCAAACGGAGGAGAGTGATTGCCCCTTACGTCGATTATCAATGGGACGTGGATACGGCCAATATGGTGTATTATGCAAAACATAACGATGGATTTAAACACTTTTTGCTAGCTATAGACATCATGTCTAAATATGTCTGGACCGTACCGTTACACTCAACAACGGGGAAAGAAATGGTCAAAGCATTTATCCAGATTTTTGAAAAGGGGAGAAAACCCACGCGTATTCGGAGCGACAAAGGGAGCGAATTCAATAACAAAGATTTAAAACGCTATTTAAAAGAACAAAACATCGGTTATTTTGTGACACAAAACGTAGTCAAAGCCTCGTATGCCGAACGGGCCGTGAAAACCATTAAATCTAGGATTCAACATTACATGACCAAGACACAGACACATCGATGGATAGACGTGCTGGCCGAAATCACGACAAGTTATAACCACACGTATCACCGCACCATTAAGAGAACACCTGCCAGCGTAAAACCGAAAGATTCCGTCGCTTTATGGCAAACCATATACGGTCACCGACAACCTAAATCCAAAGTGAAATCTAGAGGAAAACTCACAACGTATCGGAGAATTTACAAATTCAAAGTAGGCGATGTGGTACGAATCTCGTTTTTAAAAAGACCGTTCCAGAAAGAATACGACGAACGTTGGAGCAGGGAACTGTTTGTGGTGACAAAACGATTCACAAAAGAAGATATCCCTCAATACGAATTAAAAGATTATGACGGTGACGTCATTGAAGGCACGTTTTATCAAAACCAATTAAATAAAGCGTACGAACAAGACGTGTACATGATAGACAAGGTGATCAAAACGCGCGGCAAAGGTAGAAACAAACAATATTTGATTCGTTGGAAAGGATGGAGTCCGAAATACGATTCGTGGATTGGTGAAGAGGCGTTCAGGGGTATAAATAACGGAGCCGATAAGTCCAGGACGTCATAATACATCGAGATGAGCATTCGACTGGTTCTTAGATCTACAGATAGTAAAACACTTTATCCAGATAATCAACCTTATTGTTTCAGAGTACATCTACCTCGACCACTACAGTGTACAGGATATTGGAGTATAAGTTTATTGGAATATACCTATAAGGGTGACATAACTCAACCGGAATTGTTTATATATTGCAACTTGTGTGACGATAACATAGTCGGCGATAGGGAAGTTCCATTACTACGCAGAGTGTATTTAGAGACAGAAGGAAATCAGGAGTATTCGCTGCCTTATAAGGTACCGTTGAGGATAGGCGTTTTTCAAGACGTCCAAGTGTATATAAAGGATAACCAGCAACAACCCGCTTCATTCTTGAACGGCGTGTCGACGGTAACACTCCTATTACAGAGAGACCCCTTTCAATAATGGTGGGCTCCATGTATGTGTCTGATCCGGAAGTGTGGAGGAGATTTTTCAAAGATTTAATGAACGGTAAAATCGACCATAGGCGATATCGTGGAAGACAGTACGGTGGAGCGGGCATTGCTGGGATGTATGCTAAAAAGTCATACATGATACCGGTTCCGTCTTATACAAAAGAACCGGAAAAGGTTGTAGTGGGTGAACAGGTCACACCTGTGGAGGCGTCATTGGACCGAGCCAAGTCTCAACTGAAAAATGCCATTCTTGAAGACCGACCGCACGTGCCTATAAAAGAGAAGAAACGACGTGATATCATCAGTTCTCCGGGAGCGTCCAAAGGGGCAACATCGAAACGCCAGTGTGAAGACGAAGAAGACAGCGTATTTAAAAGAAAGAGAAGAACATAATGGCTTTTCTCAACGATAAGATGACGGATATTGCATTACCTACGGAATTAACAGTATTTTCACTTCCATCTAATCAAGTAGCCGTGAAAAAAATTTATTTCAACGAATGTCGACCCGTGTCTGCGTTTAGCGCCGACGATGCACCTATCGAAATTTCCGTGCCGAGCCAAGGTAACGAATACCTAGATTTGCGCAGAAGCCGCCTGTATATGAAATGCAAAATTACGAAAGCAGACGGAACTGACCTAAAAGATCAAGAAAAAGTCGGACTGATTAATTTGCCATTACAAAGTATATGGAGTCAAATAGACACCTACATGAACGGCAAATTGGTTTCACTGAACACAGTCATTACCCATGGAAAGCCTATTTGAAACAGATTTTATCCAACGGTACAGATGTGTCCAATCCCAGTTACAGTCACAGCTTTATTATCAAGATACGGCAGACATGGACGATGGAAATCCCGTCAGTGGTACTAACACCGGACTAAGTTATCGTTACGGTTTCACCAAGCTGAGTAGACCTTTTGATTTGGAAGGACCCTTGTACGAGGACATTTTTCGCCTGGAAAAATATCTTATCAATGGTGTGAACTTGACCATGAAATTTTTCAGAAATAAAGCACCATTCATTTTCATGAGTGCCGAACAGTCTGCAGATTACAAGTTACATATCTTGGACATTTCTTTCAAAGCCTGTATGATCAAAGTGATAGCGGGATCTTAATTAATCATGCCGACATGTTGAAGGACCATACGGCTAAATATCCTTTGACCCGTACAGAAGTGAAAATGAATACGTGTCCGACGGGATCGGGTTCGTTTATTTGGCAAAATGTCTGGTCAAATAATCTGCCAAACAAGGTGTATTTTGCCTTTGTGTCACAGGACAGTGTCAATGGCAGTTATACCAAATATCCGTTCAAATTCCAGAATCTAGCCGAAGAAGTCGTGTTGTGTCTTAATGGTGAAAGCATACCCGTGAGACCCATGAAAATAGATGTGAGCGTCAATAGAAATTACGTCACACCCTTCGTCAACCTGTTCGAAGTCGCCGAAAAATGGAACAAAGATGTCGGTCTACAAATTACGAGAGAGAATTTTGCCAAGGGATACGCCATTTATGCTTTCAATTTAACTCCCAACGATCTCGGTGAAGAATATTTAAACCTGGTACGTCAAGGAAACCTCAGATTTGAAGTCAAGTTTGCTACTGCTACCACGGAAACTTTGAATTGTATAGCTTATGCCGAATTTCCTGCTCTAATCGAAATCGACCAGTCCAGAGACGTGAAATATACACAAGTATGAATACCGATCAACTACAGTGTATCATTGAAGAAAGTAAATGTTTAAGTTCGTATGTCAAGGGCATTTTTTCGCCCGATACTTTACCGTTGCACGTGACTTTATATCCTTGTGCCTACATATGTAATACGGATCCTTCTTATCTCCCCGGAAGGCATTGGGTAGTGTTTTGGTTTAGTAACGAATCTCAAGCAGAATTTTACGATAGTTTGGGGTACAGTCCCGAACACTACGATCCTCGTTTCTCTACCTTTTTAAAAAATAATGCGGTGTCGTTTCAATATAATGACGTATCACTCCAACACAGGTATGCCACGACGTGTGGGTATCACGTCTTGTTTTATTTACTCATGAAATGTAAACACAAGCACATACAAGATATCGTCAGGTTATTGAAGGATAAACAATCCTCAGATCGATACGTCTATCAATATGTGAGAGAACGATTTGACTGTCTATAAAAAGGCTTGTTTCATTCAATGATGTCATTTCTCAGATCATGGATCGCAGTATTCGGACGCATAAACCATTCTTGCACTTGTTGCAAGCGACTACCGTCAAACAAAGAAAGGCACTGTTATTCAGCATGACTAACGAACAGTTAAAAGTGTTATGTGAAGTGATCTATAACGTCTACAAAGGGACACTTCCCTTATCTCGTTATTATATCGATAAGTTGTATCGTATAAAAATGACATAAAAACTATCATTGATCGGAATGTTGAACAGAAAATTAAAATCGACTCTTGGCTAAAAACGAAGCCATGATCCCTTGGATACTGAAACCATTGATGACGTCATTGAAATGAGGGTTATTTAACTCATAGTGTAAATAATAACTGTATGTATTTAAATGGAGCTCTGTAACTTTTTATTTTTCAGCGGGAAGGGGGTTGGGGAGTTTGGAGAACGAACTATCCTGGAAAGGCGAAATTTCATTGCCCTGCACGGAGAGAAATGTAAGGTACATACACACAGATCCTTGCTCGGTATCTTCGTGTGGGTGGTAGATGGTTCTCACGGTTAAGGTCTCTAATGCATGGCGTAACGCCGTGAATTAGACACTCGATGTCATCTATTAGGGTTCTGTACGTCATTATATCAATAAATTGTATATACATACATATGCGTGTTTGTCGTTTTTTAGAGTGTTTTAACAGGTGTAAAAATGTTATTTTCGAATGTAAAAACGGTTTTTACAAGTGTAAAAATAGATTTGGACCTCCATAGAAAGCCTATGGAAAAAGTGTAAATATCGAATTAATAAATGTAAAAACGCGATTCGTATGTGTAAAAATGATATTTTCGAAATGTAAAAACTGTTTTCGGAAATGTAAAAATGGATTTCGACCTCCATACAAACGTTATAGGGAACATGTAAATTTTGATTTTTAAAATGTAAAAACCGTTTTCATAAACGAAAATACCCGTGTACTCCAAACATAGGTAAACGATGTGTTAATTGAACACACGTTGTCTAAAGATTCGAACCTCATAAAACTTACCTTTTACAGTTTGAATACATAACAACTATTCAACGTTTCAGTTCATTATTTTTAATATACACATGATATTACAACCAAATGCAAAAACAGTTTTAATAGTTCATAAAATCATTTGGATTACAGTTGGAACAGCTAAAACATCCAAGCTGATTCTGGTGGTCTTCTCGAAATTCACAAAATGTCACATTATCCCATTGGTCTTTCAATAATTGTTGTATCAGGTCCATGGCACCCTTCATAAACCCCCACTGTTCAAACGTGAGAGTTATTCCTTTGCGAGTGGGTACCACTTCCGTTGCGTCCTCGGGTAGAAACCATTTCCTGATATGAACATTGGGCCATCCGCTCTTGAGACTGACATAGACGTTGCTTCCGAGGTGATATTTGTAGTCCACGGTTGTTCCAATTTTATACTCTTCTATATGGTTGCTGATGTCGTCGTGGCACATTTCGGCCAATTTCTTGAATTTTTCCACATTCAACGTAAAACCTCGTTTCGTAGGGTACCTCACGTCTTTCTTTGCGTCTATAGCGTACTCTCTAATGTGAATTAACATTTGTCCGTTGTAAGGTTTAGCCACAACGTAGAGTTCTCCACCCAGATGAAACATACATAACTGAACTGAATCTGGCATGGTTTGGTCGGCCACAGAGTTTTCCAGTGTCTTTAACTCCTCTGATAAATTCTTTTTCACTTTTTTCAATACGTCAAATCGTACTTTTTTTCTTTCTTGATAGGTCCTGTACTTGGTACGTGGTGTATAAAAATCCATGATACGTAGTTTCTCCTTAGAAGTTGGTTGAAAACTGATAAATATTGCACAATTTTAGAGATATATATCCTTACACATGCATGAAGCCTTGGTCCACCAATCAAAACAGTTTCGGTATATTCGTCAGCGTTATTTTAAGAAGCTGATTTCATATTTCAGCAATAAAAAAAGACATTACGTCAGATTGTGCAATATTTAATACTTCATATATCTTTAACATTACAGATTCGATCTTTTAACCATAAATTTCTTACACCTGTATGAATTTTAATACATTTTGCACCCAAATGTTGGTCTTGACGAGACGAATCGATAGATACTAAACATGTTAATAGGGGTTGGGTGGTTGGTGCGCTAGGACCATGGTCCCATTGTAAGTCAATGGAGAAAATATGGCGTTTCCCAACTTTGTTTCTACAAAACTCTCTTATTTCTAGTCCGATATTTATAAAAATATATATATATGTGTGTTTATACGAACGAGCACTATGTCGTGATACCGCACACCGAGTCTGTGAACAAGTGGTTCGCGTTCTAGGCTCCTCGACAGTTACCCGAGTTAAGTCTATGGGAGACTATCATGATCGGGTTCGAGCCTTATTTCGCACCCCATATCCACCATCTATATACCGACATGTTGGGAAGTTCATTCTCTATCGATCTATGTCATTGATTTACTGAGTGGGCAAGCAGTTCAAGCGGTGGGTCCGAATGCGTGAATTTCACTAAACGGGGGATAACTCTTTTCTACCGCGTTCAAGCACCGTACCACCCTGCTCATTCGATGCCTCTCCTCGAGCCGGACACGACGGTATATCACATGACCACTTTTGGTCAAGAGATGGAGTCCTAGTACGGTTTTAACCTTCTAACATCATCAGGGGGGTCACCTAAGACCTCACCTACTGAACTTCGATCCGGTTTCCCCCACCTATTATTAGACCTAAGGATTCCCTTTCGGTTTCCCTATATCCGGGACTTCCCCCCGTGATCCTAAGACCTCTTATGTCAGCATTATTTATAATTTGGCGCAACGCGCAACATTTGAGTGGAGATATGACCACCCTACATACTACTGACAGGATATAAAACTACTGAGACAACTAATCAGAATTAATGATATAATCCACTTATTGTCACATAAGTTAAAGATTAAAAACACTTCTTACTTAGAAACTGATTTTAATGATATGGAAATAAAGACACAGTTACGAGTTGTCCGTCAGCATAGCGTTCCCCATTACTGCAACTGTGACAAGACAACTATGCTTACAGGAAGCAGGGAATCTAGTTTTGAAGGCAAGTATTCTTGTAATAGTTTAATAAGCAATATCTGAGGTACCCCTTATTTCTAAAGAAAACATTGTACCATTGGAATATTATCTTAATTTCATTCTGATAGTGTGTCTTGTTAGTTGGTTTTTTTTGCAATATAGTTTGCGTCGCATCAGCTAATTTTCTGTGGTTCGCAAAGAAAGATTTTTAATCGGAGATAAATCTAAACACAAGTTCATGTAGTGAGTGAGTTTTTTAACAAGTATTGTAATTTGCTGTGAGCTGGTACACTAATAACAGACTTTGGAGTATTATTGCACTTGCCCGCGATGTCGCTAATAAACATCACAGACCGCTAAAACATGTAAACTGCTTTATCTACGAAGCCAACAAAAAGACATTTGTGTCTACTCAACAATAATATCAATGCAGTTTGTCTTCTTTTTAATCACTCCATCCGTTGTATTATTCAATGTCTAATCGGCATCAATTATTATTCTCCTCAGAAATAAAAGAATGCACAGAGAATAATTTAGAATTGTCTGGAAAGGTCAAGGTCATCAAACAAGACAGCATTCCCGAAGTGGTGTGGAGTAACACTGGAATAAACAGAAGTAAACAATATCGGCCTCGTTCTCATTCACATCAAATCACAAGAAGTGATTCTGACAAACATGATGACAGCCATATAGCTGATTTACTTGAACGGAATATAAAATTATGGAAAACAACAGTATGATTATATCAAATAATGGTGATTTTGGGAGCAACCGGATGTCGTCTGGTGTCGTACGGTTCATTTGCAATAAAATATTGTCAAAGCAGACATTTAGTTCAAACTATTAAGTACAAATTGTCAAATCTCCTGCAATGAAAAGTTTATTTGAACATGTCGAAAGTTTAACACTGAGCCAAAGCACAGAAATCGAAGTGGGACTGTCGAGTGGCCGAGATATGCATAACCTTTGCCCGAAAACCTACCGAGAGATAGATAGCAGCTGCCGAAAATCTATCGAGATAAAGGTAACGACGGACCGAGATGAACTACAGATTTGTCACTAATTCGTCAGCTCAGTGTTAGACGTTCGACAGGTCTGTACTGTACACATGTATTACGTACATTACTATTTTACACCTGCATGTTCTATTGATTGTACTTTGCATATTTTATGTAAATTAAACATCACTTTTATTTACTGTTCACTCGTTAAACTAATCAGTTTTGACAGATTTTGACGTCATCGACATTCAAATGAGATCCAGATTTCATCAAGATAATAATTATAATTCAATCTGATCATACTTTTCATACTAATTTACTCATGTTTAGAATGAACTGTTTCATAATATCTACCAAAAGATTTAAAAAATGTGAAAATAATTTCTGCGAGATTAAAATAAATAATAACAGAATTTGTTTTTTAATTTTAATAAAGAAATTTTTTTTACTGCCTTACAAATTTATCGCTTTTTGTTAAGAATTACTCCATATCAGTATTGCGTTATAATGGATTTCAATTTGATTTATTCGTGTGTATAATTGCATCTTGATAATTTTATTTCGTATATATCATTTCAAAAACGTTTTTGTCACGCAACAGAAAATTGTAGATCAAACTATTCATTATGAGTAATGTAGAAAACAATTCTTTTTTAATTTTCAAAAATCAATTTAATTGTTTGTAAACAGATTTTTACTCTGGGTGGCATTTTAGTGTTCATAAATACAATTAGTAATCAAAACAAATTCAAAGTTAATAAAGCTCTTGATTTTATCATTTCATCTGCACATTTCTGAAACCGGGAAATACGAAATAACTAATGCGGAAATATGAAAATGTTGTCGCTGAAATACGAAAAAACTGTTTTGACACATGTCACCTATTTGGGTTCGGTATCGATCGGTAGCAACTCAAACAAAATAAGCTTTAAAACTAGACGGGAATTCAAAATGTTCACAGGATAATTACACTTTCATTTAAGTTTTATTTAAATTTAGTAAGTTTCACAAAAATAAAAGATAAGAAATTTGTATGACTAAATAATGTCATAACTATCATGATCATAAAACTCTTGCACTTGCCCTGGTATATACGTTATTATAAACCATTGACAGACGGAATAATGACAAAGATGAAATTTATTTTTACATACAAAAATCATCAAAAATGTAGGATAAAAAACTAATCATTTGCTTAAAAATATGTACCATGGAAAATATGAGATTTATAAAGTTTACTCTTTAATTTGATCAGACTAAGTTAATATTTTTATGAATGGACATCGTGTTAATTAAAGAAATATGTAATTGATACACGATATAACGGGTTTGACGGATAATTAGAAGCAATCGTTATAAAGCTGTAGCACGATGGAGTTTTAAGTAATATCTCTGTAACGCCTGTAAAACCTAACCCTAACTGACAAAAACTATAATGTAATAGAACAACAATGTAAAACGTGACAGCATCCCTCCAGAACTTTCAGTCTATCTTGAAGGTGGAAAAGATCAACATATATGTTTATGCCTGTTATCACTTTATAGTAACTTGTAATTGGTCCATTTATTGTCGCCAACGTAATAACTTTGATTTTTTTATCCTGGTTAGATCGTTGAACTACGGTAAGAAAATCTGGCTATTACGTATGGACCAATAAACGTCAATTAATTATGTAGCTATCGATTAATCAATGAGTTTCATTTATAATGACAATTGTAACCCACTTTTAATTGCTAGACAGACGTAAATCATACCATATCACATTTTATACTGTTTTGTTAAAATCACTCATTAATAATAACAAACCACAGGTACTGTATACCATTGCGACATGTTTTACTTGAAAAGTTGACAAACTAGCTCAATTGGTATAGAATCCCGCTACCAATATGAAGGTCCAGATTCCAGAGACGGCCCAGGCTTCAAGTTTCACTTTAAAAATGGTGTTTCTCTGATCAACTTCGCGTTAAGTTATTCGTTATGAAAGAAATCGAACTATTGGAACTATACGCTCAAATCTCGACACATTGTGCCGTTTTCAATTTATAACTGGAACAGTTTGACACGCACAGAATAGGAAATCCTTGCGCCGTTAATTGCCATAAACCAAACGTAACCACTGACTTTAAAAAAAATGTTTTGTAAGGTCAAAAGGTCGCACGTGATCAATGATCTGATATTAATAAAAATTTATGAATGATCATTCTGTTGATTTATAATAAATTGTTATTAAGACGCAACAAAAGGTAAACCTTGGTTTGCAACAGGTGCCTATGGAACAATACGAAGACCTCCTTAACTTTAACTCTATAACATTGTATAGGGGGAGGTTAATTATTTATGTTGACAATGTCACAATTTATTCTAATAAACAATTAATATAGTTATACCAGGCATTGTTTGTATGACAGGTAAAACAAATAAATAAAAGACAAACGACTTTACAAATTTATAAATCTGCTAGTAAGGGTAGGAAACATAATACCAATGCATGGGTAACCATTGTATTCTGAAATCTTAAAAAATGTAAGAAATTCAGTAGTATTGAAAAGTATTTAACGAAAAAATGATAAAAAAGAAATGCCGCAGCATATTTTGTTTTAAAGTTTTCTATCAAGTTTGGACATCAATTGTTGTTTAAGATTTTATTGTAATTTTGTGTTTTTTCAAATTATTTTCCCACACGCGATGTGTCAATATTTAGGTTAGAATGTATAATAATATGTAATCTGTCTTTTTCCTCTTCTATATACATTGGATACGTTTTTGTTTCACTTATGTGTCCATTCGAATTATATTTATAGAATTTCAAAATTTCATAAACATTGGTCGAAGTACGTGTTTTTTACGTTGTTTTTTTTATTGATTCCGATTCATTTATGTTATTCAACATGCTATGTTGTATATGCGAAGGTTTATCAGAAACGTTCAAAATGAACTTTGTCACCAATGAAGGAACTGTAGGAAGAAACAGGAAACATTATTTCATATTTTTATCTAGCCCCATTTGTTCAAAGTTCGATCTTAATCATATTGTGATTTAAAATTAAAGTAAAAAATTACATAATATAGTCATACTTTTTATCAAATATGTTTTATCTATAAACACCAATTTCAAGTATTAATTGTTGAAGACATTACTTTATACATGCGATTATCGACTGATTATACTAGCGGAACATTGAACAACCGGGACTTGGGATAGTGGAGGAAAGCGGACTGGTCCTGCTTTCACAACCATTTCTTAGCCAAGATTTTACTTAACTTCAAAATATCAAATATCAAACTATCTTAAAAATTAGCAAAATTATTCAGATTTCAAATTTAGTCAATTTAAGTTAAAGAAATCTTAGCTAAGTTGGAACCTGCTGGGACAAAACTACCAATCCTCCAGGATAAAAGTTTTGAGGAAGTGTATTATTGATGGCTGTGCTTTACAAGAAACAATTTTCTTCACCTACAAGTTTTATGTTTTGTTACAGATTTTATTTACTGATAGGTCTTCATGTCGATCAAGTATGATAATATAAATAATATGTTTCAGAAACCTTATACCAAACAGTTTACAACTACAAGGAACATATTTGCTAATCATTCTGATTCCTTTGCAATGATAAGCGAACACGGAGAATAGTTGCTTACAGTGAATTCACATTTGTAAATAAAATGGAATACAATTATGGTGTTTTATATAAGCCCCCGTCAAGTTTCATTCACTTTTATCGGAGATTAAGGATGTAAGGCCTACAAAGCAGAGCAACTAATCATTGAAAAGCGAACAGACATATTGTCTGACCAGGATTAGCACCGAGTTGGATTTTAACCCCGTTGACGAGAGAAATTTTATAAACTTATACGACAATCGGTTACCTATGTCACAGATTTTAAAACAAACAAAACAAAACACCAGGACACATATAACTATAGTCAAGATAATTGTTCAGAACCTTTCTTGAAATTGAAGTCGGGCAGAAGTTTCACGAACTTCGCGGCTTTTGATTACTAGTACAATTGCACCGATAGACGAGAGGTTGAAGAAATCGTGTTCAATGTGTAACAATAAAGCACAACCATACATGACCAATCCATGTTCAAATCACATAATATGTTATCAACTCACAATCATAATAACGGATAAATGTATGTTTTATGTTTTTATTGTTAAACAGCATAAAATATTAAAAATAAATAACAATAAATTAAAGGTCTTTTGATTTGAATTTCAAGATTAACATTGCACTGTCCCTTCAATATAATTAATACATTAGAACTTTGTCTTATAGAACACTGTGGTTAAGCTGTGATTGTCTATATTTCCACACTTTAATATTACTTATTAACACATGCTCGTCATTTGTTTCTCTCGTGTATCTGGATTCTTTTGACTTGTTCTTGTAGTAATACAATGATGTCTGTGACAGAGATGAACTTTGGTAAGCAACAATCTCTGGTCTGTCTTCAGAATCACTGTCGTCTGATGATGATAAAGATGATTCTGAAAAACAAAATAGCAACATAAGCAACATTTTACAACAATTTGCTCCAAATACCAAATATTGACTGCTACATGTGAATACAGGAAATGATAACAAATTTTCGGTTCGATTGTCAAAACTTGGAAGATCAATTCATGAAAACTTGCTAAAACTCGAATGATATGTAAATATTATATCATAATTAGTTACAAAACATAATAGTTAAGCTGAGACATGAATGAATAGTAAAATGAATAGTAACAAAAATCGGCATTTCAAATGATCATATGTATTAATATCAACTCTAAAGCTGTATTTATGAAATGAAACGATCGAAAATAATACGTATTCCCTTTCGTATGCAGGAATATGTACTTTCTTTTACTCGACTTGAACATAAAAGACAAATATACCAAAAGAACACTATCTCGATTTTTTATTGCATAAATGAGGAAATACAACTTAAAGATAACCACAGAAACACACATTTAAATGTCACTGTCACTTATATTACTAGAAAAGTTCTAAATAAGATGGTTGATATCTAAAGCTTACTGACCATCAGTACTAAATATAGATCCGTCACTACTGCAGCAACTTCCCCTTCTGTTACAGAAGCAGTTTATATCTTCCTCTTTCACTTCCGGCAATAAAGTAACAGTTCCGGTTCTTCTCCATTTTTGCTCTTGTCTTTTCTTTACACTGTTCGTTGTCTTTGGTTTGAGAGTATTTATACTGTTCTCCATCGTCAACAGCTGCTTCATCAAATTAACATCCTGCTCTCTGATTTCCATCTGAAATTACAAATAAAAAGTTCTACTTGAAAAGTGTCCTGAGAAATTATTTTTGCATTCTTTTGAAATATTAATACTGCGTTTAGATTAATTGTAAAATAGGTAATTTTAATATTAAAAAAAACCCTGCAAACTATTAAGAATTTGTATCTAAATGGCAAGATTAAACATCGATATTACTTTATCTTCAGCTCCTTATTTATTAAGATCAACTTCACAATTTTTCAATATTTCTGAAACATGCTATTATAGCATTTTCTTCATTTCATTTCATTTCAAATGCTAGAAAATATAAATAACCATTTGATACCAATTCAATCACGTTTTGTAAGTTTTGAAACACTTAAAATAAATAGATTTTTTGTATAAATCAAGAGAAACAAATTGTCAATGGTATTAGCAAATACATGATATTTAAAAAGTCTGCACGGAATGTTTCCGTTAATTATGTACTCACCAGTTCCATTTTTAATGTTTTTAAAGCTTCAGATAATCCACCAGAGAATCCAGACTGTTCCATATTAACTGTATCTAAATACGAAGTGAAACCTGCTTCTTAACTTGAATATTAACTGTATCTGCAAACCAACTAAAACCTGCCTCTTAACTTTAAAAATATTAACTGTATCTGCAAACCAATTAAAACCTGCTTCTTTACTGTAAGATAACTTGCACAAAAATGAGATTTGCTTACCTATTCAGAGTATTTAAAGTAATTGTAGACAATAGTAGCCTGTCAATCAGCAGACAGGTGGTATCTCCTGGTGGTCTGGTTTTAACGCATATTGGAACTAAAGGTTAAAATATTACATACAAACATTTTGTTATTAAATAAACTATATTGTATAGTCACGTACCAGAGTCTATATAAACGATTCTGTCGTATCTTCAGGGAGGTTAAAATTTCACACATATCTGTCACGCAACACTTCTATACACGCTTTTAGTTTCAATCATACACGGTTGTATGCTTAATTGACTCCAGAATAGACCAACGAAAGGAACATTTAATGCAAATTATGACATTTCATTTAAGTATTTTAAACAAAAAACAATTGATTTTTTGTTTAAATATTACCTGACAACATAATGAACTTTCTATGTGGGTAATACACGTAAATATCCCCCAGAGGAGGCAAACCAGTATACAACATACCCCCATAGGATTAGTAGGATACAGCACTATTGTGTAATTTGCATCATTGTACTTTTTGATGTATTTTATAACTTATCATGTACTTTAAGTGTCATTATTCCGTCTTTATTGGGGGGGGGGGGGGCTATATTTTGACTGACCATATTAAAACATAAGAATAAATTAAAATTACACATTACAAGTAGGATTCTTAAGATAGGTAAAGTTAGCTACTAGCAACTGGCTACTAGTAGCTGGCTACTTGTAGAAGAAAAGTTAGCTACTTGTAGCCAGTTACTTGTGGAAGAAAAGTTAGCTACTAGTAGCCAGTTACCTGTAAGAAAAGCAGTTAATTACTTTGAAAAAATCATCTATTTACTACACATAACTACCTACTAACGAATTAGATTTTATAGAACAAAACCTCCGCAAAACTACGAACATTTCTTGTACCACGAATGTAGTCCCGATATGTTTTAATGTAAATAACATTCCAGACGAGTAGCTGGTTATTTATTTTTAAGATATTCAAAATTCAAGCATATCATGATGAAGTATATATTCAATTCTGCATTCATTGATACCAAATATTCTAACATTTGAGCTTCAATGCGCACAGATACGCTTCCACAAACGGGACGGTGGATGCAAAAACGGGTAGGTTCAAGTGTAATTTCCATGATTTTTCACATTCAGGACGAGTAGATGGGTATTTATTTTTAAGATATTCAAAATTCAAGCATATCATGACAATGTATATTAAATTCTGCATCTATTGATACCAAATATTCAAACATTCAAGCTTCAATACGCTCAAATACGCTTCCACAAAGGAGGGGGTGAGTGTACGGGTAGGTTCTAATGCAATTTATATCATTTTTCACATTCAGGACGAGTAGCTGGTTATTTATTTTTAAGATATTCAAAATTCAAGCATATCATGATGAAGTATATTCAATTCTGCATCCATTGATACCAAATATTCTAACATTTGAGCTTCAATACGCACAGATACGCTTCCACAAACGGGACGGGGATGCAAAAACGGGTAGGTTCAAGTGTAATTTCCATGATTTTTCACATTCAGGACGAGTAGCTGGGTATTTATTTTTAAGATATTCAAAATTCAAGCATATCATGACAATGTATATTCAATTCTGCATCTATTGATACCAAATATTCAAACATTTGAGCTTCAATACGCTCAAATACGCTTCCACAAAGGAGGGGGTGAGTGTACGGGTAGGTTCTATTGCAATTTCTATCATTTTTCACATTCAGGACGAGAAGCTGGTTATTTATTTTTAAGATATTCAAAATTCAAGCATATCATGATGAAGTATATTCAATTCTGCATCCATTGATACCAAATATTCTAACATTTGAGCTTCAATACGCACAGATACGCTTCCACAAACGGGACGGGGGGATGCAAAAACGGGTAGGTTCAAGTGTAATTTCCATGATTTTTCACATTCAGGACGAGTAGCTGGGTATTTATTTTTAAGATATTCAAAATTCAAGCATATCATGACAATGTATATTAAATTCTGCATCTATTGATACCAAATATTCAAACATTTGAGCATCAATACGCTCAAATACGCTTCCACAAAGGAGGGGGTGAGTGTACGGGTAGGTTCTAATGCAATTTCTATCATTTTTCACATTCAGGACGAGTAGCTGGTTATTTATTTTTAAGATATTCAAAATTCAAGCATATCATGATGAAGTATATTCAATTCTGCATTCATTGATACCAATATTCTAACATTTGAGCTTCAATACGCACAGATACGCTTCCAAAAACGGGACGGGGGGATGCAAAAACGGGTAGGTTCAAGTGTAATTTCCATGATTTTTCACATTCAGGAAGAGTAGCTGGGTATTTATTTTTAGGATATTCAAAATTCAAGCATATCATGACAATGTATATTAAATTCTGCATCTATTGATACCAAATATTCAAACATTTGAGCTTCAATACGCTCAAATACGCTTCCACAAAGGAGGGGGTGAGTGTACGGGTAGGTTCTAATGCAATTTCTATCATTTTTCACATTCAGGACGAGTAGCTGGTTATTTATTTTTAAGATATTCAAAATTCAAGCATATCATGATGAAGTATATTCAATTCTGCATCCATTGATACCAAATATTCTAACATTTGAGCTTCATACGCACAGATACGCTTCCACAAACGGGACGGGGGATGCAAAAACGGGTAGGTTCAAGTGTAATTTCCATGATTTTTCACATTCAGGACGAGTAGCTGGGTATTTATTTTTAAGATATTCAAAATTCAAGCATATCATGACAATGTATATTAAATTCTGCATCTATTGATACCAAATATTCAAACATTTGAGCTTCAATACGCTCAAATACGCTTCCACAAAGGAGGGGGTGAGTGTACGGGTAGGTTCTAATGCAATTTCTATCATTTTTCACATTCAGGACGAGTAGCTGGTTATTTATTTTTAAGATATTCAAAATTCAAGCATATCATGATGAAGTATATTCAATTCTGCATTCATTGATACCAAATATTCTAACATTTGAGCTTCAATGCGCACAGATACGCTTCCACAAACGGGACGGTGGATGCAAAAACGGGTAGGTTCAAGTGTAATTTCCATGATTTTTCACATTCAGGACGAGTAGATGGGTATTTATTTTTAAGATATTCAAAATTCAAGCATATCATGACAATGTATATTAAATTCTGCATCTATTGATACCAAATATTCAAACATTCAAGCTTCAATACGCTCAAATACGCTTCCACAAAGGAGGGGGTGAGTGTACGGGTAGGTTCTAATGCAATTTCTATCATTTTTCACATTCAGGACGAGTAGCTGGTTATTTATTTTTAAGATATTCAAAATTCAAGCATATCATGATGAAGTATATTCAATTCTGCATCCATTGATACCAAATATTCTAACATTTGAGCTTCAATACGCACAGATACGCTTCCACAAACGGGACGGGGGATGCAAAAACGGGTAGGTTCAAGTGTAATTTCCATGATTTTTCACATTCAGGATGAGTAGCTGGGTATTTATTTTTAAGATATTCAAATTCAAGCATATCATGACAATGTATATTAAATTCTGCATCTATTGATACCAAATATTCAAACATTTGAGCTTCAATACGCTCAAATACGCTTCCACAAAGGAGGGGGTGAGTGTACGGGTAGGTTCTATTGCAATTTCTATCATTTTTCACATTCAGGACGAGTAGCTGGTTATTTATTTTTAAGATATTCAAAATTCAAGCATATCATGATGAAGTATATTCAATTCTGCATTCATTGATACCAAATATTCTAACATTTGAGCTTCAATACGCACAGATACGCTTCCACAAACGGGACGGGGGATGCAAAAACGGGTAGGTTCAAGTGTAATTTCCATGATTTTTCACATTCAGGACGAGTAGCTGGGTATTTATTTTTAAGATATTCAAAATTCAAGCATATCATGACAATGTATATTAAATTCTGCATCTATTGATACCAAATATTCAAACATTTGAGCATCAATACGCTCAAATACGCTTCCACAAAGGAGGGGGTGAGTGTACGGGTAGGTTCTAATGCAATTTCTATCATTTTTCACATTCAGGACGAGTAGCTGGTTATTTATTTTTAAGATATTCAAAATTCAAGCATATCATGATGAAGTATATTCAATTCTGCATCCATTGATACCAAATATTCTAACATTTGAGCTTCAATACGCACAGATACGCTTCCACAAACGGGACGGGGGATGCAAAAACGGGTAGGTTCAAGTGTAATTTCCATGATTTTTCACATTCAGGACGAGTAGATGGGTATTTATTTTTAAGATATTCAAAATTCAAGCATATCATGACAATGTATATTAAATTCTGCATCTATTGATACCAAATATTCAAACATTTGAGCATCAATACGATCAAATACGCTTCCACAAAGGAGGGGATGAGTACGGGTAGGTTCTAATGCAATTTCTATCTTTTTTCACATTCAGGACGAGTAGCTGGTTATTTTTTTAAGATATTCAAAATTCAAGCATATCATGATGAAGTATATTCAATTCTGCATTCATTGATACCAAATATTCTAACATTTGAGCTTCAATGCGCACAGATACGCTTCCACAAACGGGACGGTGGATGCAAAAACGGGTAGGTTCAAGTGTAATTTCCATTATTTTTCACATTCAGGACGAGTAGATGGGTATTTATTTTAAGATATTCAAAATTCAAGCATATCATGACAATGTATATTAAATTCTGCATCTATTGATACCAAATATTCAAACATTCAAGCTTCAATACGCTCAAATACGCTTCCACAAAGGATGGAGTGAGTGTACGGGTAGGTTCTAATGCAATTTCTATCATTTTTCACATTCAGGACGAGTAGCTGGTTATTTATTTTTAAGATATTCAAATTCAAGCATATCATGATGAAGTATATTCAATTCTGCATCCATTGATACCAAATATTCTAACATTTGAGCTTCAATACGCACAGATACGCTTCCACAAACGGGACGGGGGATGCAAAAACGGGTAGGTTCAAGTGTAATTTCCATGATTTTTCACATTCAGGATGAGTAGCTGGGTATTTATTTTTAAGATATTCAAAATTCAAGCATATCATGACAATGTATATTCAATTCTGCATCTATTGATACCAAATATTCAAAAATTTGAGCTTCAATACGCTCAAATACGCTTCCACAAAGGAGGGGGTGAGTGTACGGGTAGGTTCTATTGCAATTTCTATCATTTTTCACATTCAGGACGAGTAGCTGGTTATTTATTTTTAAGATATTCAAAATTCAAGCATATCATGATGAAGTATATTCAATTCTGCATCCATTGATACCAAATATTCTAACATTTGAGCTTCAATACGCACAGATACGCTTCCACAAACGGGACGGGGGGGATGCAAAAACGGGTAGGTTCAAGTGTAATTTCCATGATTTTTCACATTCAGGACGAGTAGCTGGGTATTTATTTTTAAGATATTCAAAATTCAAGCATATCATGACAATGTATATTAAATTCTGCATCTATTGATACCAAATATTCAAACATTTGAGCATCAATACGCTCAAATACGCTTCCACAAAGGAGGGGGTGAGTGTACGGGTAGGTTCTAATGCAATTTCTATCATTTTTCACATTCAGGACGAGTAGCTGGTTATTTATTTTTAAGATATTCAAAATTCAAGCATATCATGATGAAGTATATTCAATTCTGCATTCATTGATACCAAATATTCTAACATTTGAGCTTCAATACGCACAGATACGCTTCCAAAAACGGGACGGGGGGATGCAAAAACGGGTAGGTTCAAGTGTAATTTCCATGATTTTTCACATTCAGGAAGAGTAGCTGGGTATTTATTTTTAGGATATTCAAAATTCAAGCATATCATGACAATGTATATTAAATTCTGCATCTATTGATACCAAATATTCAAACATTTGAGCTTCAATACGCTCAAATACGCTTCCACAAAGGAGGGGGTGAGTGTACGGGTAGGTTCTAATGCAATTTCTATCATTTTTCACATTCAGGACGAGAAGCTGGTTATTTATTTTTAAGATATTCAAAATTCAAGCATATCATGATGAAGTATATTCAATTCTGCATCCATTGATACCAAATATTCTAACATTTGAGCTTCAATACGCACAGATACGCTTCCACAAACGGGACAGGGGGATGCAAAAACGGGTAGGTTCAAGTGTAATTTCCATGATTTTTCACATTCAGGACGAGTAGCTGGGTATTTATTTTTAAGATATTCAAAATTCAAGCATATCATGACAATGTATATTAAATTCTGCATCCATTGATACCAAATATTCAAACATTCAAGCTTCAATACGCTCAAATACGCTTCCACAAAGGATGGAGTGAGTGTACGGGTAGGTTCTAATGCAATTTCTATCATTTTTCACATTCAGGACGAGTAGCTGGTTATTTATTTTTAAGATATTCAAAATTCAAGCATATCATGATGAAGTATATTCAATTCTGCATCCATTGATACCAAATATTCTAACATTTGAGCTTCAATACGCACAGATACGCTTCCACAAACGGGACGGGGGATGCAAAAACGGGTAGGTTCAAGTGTAATTTCCATGATTTTTCACATTCAGGATGAGTAGCTGGGTATTTATTTTTAAGATATTCAAAATTCAAGCATATCATGACAATGTATATTCAATTCTGCATCTATTGATACCAAATATTCAAACATTTGAGCTTCAATACGCTCAAATACGCTTCCACAAAGGAGGGGGTGAGTGTACGGGTAGGTTCTATTGCAATTTCTATCATTTTTCACATTCAGGACGAGTAGCTGGTTATTTATTTTTAAGATATTCAAAATTCAAGCATATCATGATGAAGTATATTCAATTCTGCATCCATTGATACCAAATATTCTAACATTTGAGCTTCAATACGCACAGATACGCTTCCACAAACGGGACGGGGGATGCAAAAACGGGTAGGTTCAAGTGTAATTTCCATGATTTTTCACATTCAGGAAGAGTAGCTGGGTATTTATTTTTAGGATATTCAAAATTCAAGCATATCATGACAATGTATATTAAATTCTGCATCTATTGATACCAAATATTCAAACATTTGAGCTTCAATACGCTCAAATACGCTTCCACAAAGGAGGGGGTGAGTGTACGGGTAGGTTCTAATGCAATTTCTATCATTTTTCACATTCAGGACGAGTAGCTGGTTATTTATTTTTAAGATATTCAAAATTCAAGCATATCTGATGAAGTATATTCAATTCTGCATCCATTGATACCAAAATTCTAACATTTGAGCTTCAATACGCACAGATACGCTTCCACAAACGGACAGGGGGATGCAAAAACGGGTAGGTTCAAGTGTAATTCCATGATTTTCACATTCAGGACGAGTAGGGGTATTTATTTTAAGATATTCAAAATTCAAGCATATCATGACAATGTATATTAAATCTGCATCCATTGATACCAAATATTCAAACATTTGAGCTTCAATACGCTCAAATACGCTTCCACAAAGGAGGGGTGAGTGTACGTGTAGGGTCTAATGCAATTTCTATCATTTTTCACATTCAGACGAGTAGCTGGTTATTTATTTTTAAGATATTCAAAATTCAAGCAGATCATGATGAAAGTATATTAAAGTCTGCATCCATTGATACCAAATATTCTAACATTTGAGCTTCAATACGCACAGATACGCTTCCACAAACGGGACGGGGGATGCAAAAACGGGTAGGTTCAAGTGTAATTTCCATGATTTTTCACATTCAGGATGAGTAGCTGGGTATTTATTTTTAAGATATTCAAAATTCAAGCATATCATGACAATGTATATTCAATTCTGCATCTATTGATACCAAATATTCAAACATTTGAGCTTCAATACGCTCAAATACGCTTCCACAAAGGAGGGGGTGAGTGTACGGGTAGGTTCTATTGCAATTTCTATCATTTTTCACATTCAGGACGAGTAGCTGGTTATTTATTTTTAAGATATTCAAAATTCAAGCATATCATGATGAAGTATATTCAATTCTGCATCCATTGATACCAAATATTCTAACATTTGAGCTTCAATACGCACAGATACGCTTCCACAAACGGGACGGGGGGATGCAAAAACGGGTAGGTTCAAGTGTAATTTCCATGATTTTTCACATTCAGGAAGAGTAGCTGGGTATTTATTTTTAGGATATTCAAAATTCAAGCATATCATGACAATGTATATTAAATTCTGCATCTATTGATACCAAATATTCAAACATTTGAGCTTCAATACGCTCAAATACGCTTCCGCAAAGGAGGGGGTGAGTGTACGGGTAGGTTCTAATGCAATTTCTATCATTTTTCACATTCAGGACGAGTAGCTGGTTATTTATTTTTAAGATATTCAAAATTCAAGCATATCATGATGAAGTATATTCAATTCTGCATCCATTGATACCAAATATTCTAACATTTGAGCTTCAATACGCACAGATACGCTTCCACAAACGGGACAGGGGGATGCAAAAACGGGTAGGTTCAAGTGTAATTTCCATGATTTTTCACATTCAGGACGAGTAGCTGGGTATTTATTTTTAAGATATTCAAAATTCAAGCATATCATGACAATGTATATTAAATTCTGCATCCATTGATACCAAATATTCAAACATTTGAGCTTCAATACGCTCAAATACGCTTCCACAAAGGAGGGGGTGAGTGTACGTGTAGGTTCTAATGCAATTTCTATCATTTTTCACATTCAGGACGAGTAGCTGGCTATTTATTTTTAAGATATTCAAAATTCAAGCAGATCATGATGAAGTATATTAAATTCTGCATCCATTGATACCAAATATTCTAACATTTAAGCTTCAATACGCACAGATACGCTTCCGCAAACGGGACGGTGGATGCAAAAACGGGTAGGTTCAAGTGTAATTTCCATGATTTTTCACATTCAGGACGAGTAGCTGGTTATTTATTTTTAAGATATTCAAAATTCAAGCAGATCATGATGAAGTATATTCAATTCTGCATCCATTGATACCAAATATTCTAACATTTGAGCTTCAATACGCACAGATACGCTTCCACAAACGGGACAGGGGGATGCAAAAACGGGTAGGGCCAAGTGTAATTTCCATGATTTTTCACATTCAGGACGAGTAGCTGGGTATTTATTTTTAAGATATTCAAAATTCAATGATATCATGACAATGTATATTCAATTCTATTTTTCACATTCAGGACGAGTAGCTGGGTACCGTCCCGTTTGTGGAAGGGTGTCCGTGCATATTGAAGCTCAAATGTTTGAATATTTGGTATGAATGGATGCAGAATTGAATATACTTCATCATGATATACTTGAATTTTGAATATCTTAAAAATAAATACCCAGCTACTCGTCCTGAATGTGAAAAATCATGGAAATTACACTTGAACCTACCCGTTTTTGCATCCCCCTGTCCCGTTTGTGGAAGCGTATCTGTGCGTATTGAAGCTCAAATGTTAGAATATTTGGTATGAATGGATGCAGAATTGAATATACTTCATCATGATATGCTTGAATTTTGAATATCTTAAAAATAAATAACCAGCTACTCGTCCTGAATGTGAAAACTGATAGAAATTGCATTAGAACCTACCCTTACACTCACACCCCTCTCTTGTGGAATCGTATTTGAGCGTATTGAAGCCTGAATGTTTGAATATTTGGTATTAATGGATGCAGAATTGAATATACTTTATCATGATATGCTTGAAATTTGAATATCTTAAAAATAAATACCCATCTACTCGTCCTGAATGTGAAAAATCATGGAAATTACACTTGAACCTACCCGTTTTTGCATCCACCGTCCCGTTTGCGGAAGCGTATCTGTGCGTATTGAAGCTTAAATGTTAGAATATTTGGTATCAATGGATGCAGAATTTAATATACTTTATCATGATATGCTTGAATTTTGAATATCTTAAAAATAAATACCCAGCTACTCGTCCTGAATGTGAAAAATCATGGAAATTACACTTGAACCTACCCGTTTTTGCATCCACCGTCCCGTTTGCGGAAGCGTATCTGTGCGTATTGAAGCTTAAATGTTAGAATATTTGGTATCAATGGATGCAGAATTGAATATACTTCATCATGATATGCTTGAATTTAGAATATCTTAAAAATAAATACCCAGCTACTCGTCCTGAATGTGAAAAATAATAGAAATTGCATTAGAACCTACCCGTACTCTCACCCCCTTCTTTGTGGAAGCGTATTTGAGCGTATTGAAGCTTGAATATTTGAATATTTGGTATCAATGAATGCAGAATTGAATATACATTGTCATGATATGCTTGAATTTTGAATATCTTAAACATAAATACCCAGCTACTCGTCCTGAATGTAAAAAATGATAGAAATTGCATTAGAACCTACCCGTACACTCACCCCCTCTCTTGTGGAAGCGTATTTGAGCGTATTGAAGCAGCTTGAATGTTTGAATATTTGGTATCAATGGATGCAGAATTGAATATACTTCATCATGATATGTTTGAATTCTGAATATCTTAAAAATAAATAACCAGCTACTCGTCCTGAATGTGAAAAATGATAGAAATTGCATTAGAACCTACCCGTACACTCACCCCCTCTCTTGTGGAAGCATATTTGAGCGTATTGAAGCTTAAATGTTAGAATATTTGGTATCAATGGATGCAGAATTGAATATACTTCATCATGATATGTTTGAATTTTGAATATCTTAAACATAAATACCCAGCTACTCGTCCTGAATGTGAAAAATGATAGAAATTGCATTAGAACCTACCCTTACACTCACCCCCCTCCTTTGCGGAAGCGTATCTGTGCGTATTGAAGCCTGAATGTTTGAATATTTGGTATCAATGAATGCAGAATTGAATATACATTGTCATGATATGCTTGAATTTTGAATATCTTAAATATAAGTACCCAGCTAATCGTCCTGAATGTGAAAAATAATGGAAATTACACTTGAACCTACCCGTTTTTTTGCATCCACCGTCCCGTTTGTGGAAGCGTATCTATGCGTATTAAAGTTCAAATGTTAGAATATTTGGTATCAATGGATGCAGAATTGAATATACTTCATCATGATATGCTTGAATTTTGAATATCTTAAAAATAAATACCAGCTACTCGTCCTGAATGTGAAAACTGATAGAAATTGCATTAGAACCTACCCTTACACTCACCCCCCTCTCTTGTGGAAGTGTATTTGAGCGTATTGAAGCCTGAATGTTTGAATATTTGGTATTAATGGATGCAGAATTGAATATACTTTATCATGATATGCTTGAACTTTGAATATCTTAAAAATAAATACCCAGCTACTCGTCCTGAATGTGAAAAATCATGGAAATTACACTTGAACCTACCCGTTTTTGCATCCACCGTCCCGTTTGCGGAAGCGTATCTGTGCGTATTGAAGCTTAAATGTTAGAATATTTGGTATCAATGGATGCAGAATTGAATATACTTCATCATGATATGCTTGAATTTTGAATATCTTAAAAATAAATACCCAGCTACTCGTCCTGAATGTGAAAAATAATAGAAATTGCTTTTGAACCTACCCGTACACTCACCCCCCTCCTTTGTGGAAGCGTATTTGAGCGTATTGAAGCCTGAATGTTTGAATAGTTGGTATTAATGGATGCAGAATTGAATATACTTCATCATGATATGCTTGAATTTTGAATATCTTAAAAATAAATACCCAGCTACTCGTCCTGAATGTGAAAAATAATAGAAATTGCATTAGAACCTACCCGTACTCTCACCCCCTCTCTTGTGGAAGCGTATTTGAGCGTATTGAAGCAGCTTGAATGTTTGAATATTTGGTATCAATGGATGCAGAATTGAATATACTTCATCATGATATGTTTGAATTCTGAATATCTTAAAAATAAATAACCAGCTACTCGTCCTGAATGTGAAAAATGATAGAAATTGCATTAGAACCTACCCGTACACTCACCCCCTCTCTTGTGGAAGCATATTTGAGCGTATTGAAGCTTAAATGTTAGAATATTTGGTATCAATGGATGCAGAATTGAATATACTTCATCATGATATGTTTGAATTTTGAATATCTTAAACATAAATACCCAGCTACTCGTCCTGAATGTGAAAAATGATAGAAATTGCATTAGAACCTACCCTTACACTCACCCCCCTCCTTTGCGGAAGCGTATCTGTGCGTATTGAAGCCTGAATGTTTGAATATTTGGTATCAATGAATGCAGAATTGAATATACATTGTCATGATATGCTTGAATTTTGAATATCTTAAATATAAGTACCCAGCTAATCGTCCTGAATGTGAAAAATCATGGAAATTACACTTGAACCTACCCGTTTTTGCATCCACCGTCCCGTTTGTGGAAGCGTATCTATGCGTATTAAAGTTCAAATGTTAGAATATTTGGTATCAATGGATGCAGAATTGAATATACTTCATCATGATATGCTTGAATTTTGAATATCTTAAAAATAAATAACCAGCTACTCGTCCTGAATGTGAAAACTGATAGAAATTGCATTAGAACCTACCCTTACACTCACCCCCCTCTCTTGTGGAAGTGTATTTGAGCGTATTGAAGCCTGAATGTTTGAATATTTGGTATTAATGGATGCAGAATTGAATATACTTTATCATGATATGCTTGAACTTTGAATATCTTAAAAAAATACCCAGCTACTCGTCCTGAATGTGAAAAATCATGGAAATTACACTTGAACCTACCCGTTTTTGCATCCACCGTCCCGTTTGCGGAAGCGTATCTGTGCGTATTGAAGCTTAAATGTTAGAATATTTGGTATCAATGGATGCAGAATTGAATATACTTCATCATGATATGCTTGAATTTTGAATATCTTAAAATAAATACCCAGCTACTCGTCCTGAATGTGAAAAATAAGAAATTGCATTAGAACCTACCCGTACTCTCACCCCCTTCTTTGTGGAAGCGTATTTGAGCGTATTGAAGCTTGAATATTTGAATATTTGGTATCAATGAATGAAGAATTGAATATACATTGTCATGATATGCTTGAATTTTGAATATCTTAAACATAAATACCCAGCTACTCGTCCTGAATGTGAAAAATGATAGAAATTGCATTAGAACCTACCCGTACACTCACCCCCTCTCTTGTGGAAGCGTATTTGAGCGTATTGAAGCAGCTTGAATGTTTGAATATTTGGTATCAATGGATGCAGAATTGAATATACTTCATCATGATATGTTTGAATTCTGAATATCTTAAAAATAAATACCCAGCTACTCGTCCTGAATGTGAAAAATGATAGAAATTGCATTAGAACCTACCCGTACACTCACCCCCTCTCTTGTGGAAGCGTATTTGAGCGTATTGAAGCTTAAATGTTAGAATATTTGGTATCAATGGATGCAGAATTGAATATACTTCATCATGATATGTTTGAATTTTGAATATCTTAAACATAAATACCCAGCTACTCGTCCTGAATGTGAAAAATGATAGAAATTGCATTAGAACCTACCCTTACACTCACCCCCCTCCTTTGCGGAAGCGTATCTGTGCGTATTGAAGCCTGAATGTTTGAATATTTGGTATCAATGAATGCAGAATTGAATATACATTGTCATGATATGCTTGAATTTTGAATATCTTAAATATAAGTACCCAGCTAATCGTCCTGAATGTGAAAAATCATGAAAATTACACTTGAACCTACCCGTTTTTGCATCCACCGTCCCGTTTGTGGAAGCGTATCTATGCGTATTAAAGTTCAAATGTTAGAATATTTGGTATCAATGGATGCAGAATTGAATATACTTCATCATGATATGCTTGAATTTTGAATATCTTAAAAATAAATAACCAGCTACTCGTCCTGAATGTGAAAAATGATAGAAATTGCATTAGAACCTACTCTTACACTCACCCCCCTCTCTTGTGGAAGCGTATTTGAGCGTATTGAAGCCTGAATGTTTGAATATTTGGTATTAATGGATGCAGAATTGAATATACTTTATCATGATATGCTTGAATTTTGAATATCTTAAAAATAAATACCCAGCTACTCGTCCTGAATGTGAAAAATCATGGAAATTACACTTGAACCTACCCGTTTTTTGCATCCACCGTCCCGTTTGCGGAAGCGTATCTGTGCGTATTGAAGCTTAAATGTTAGAATATTTGGTATCAATGGATGCAGAATTGAATATACTTCATCATGATATGCTTGAATTTTGAATATCTTAAAAATAAATACCCAGCTACTCGTCCTGAATGTGAAAAATAATAGAAATTGCTTTTGAACCTACCCGTACACTCACCCCCCTCCTTTGTGGAAGCGTATTTGAGCGTATTGAAGCTTGAATGTTTGAATATTTGGTATCAATGAATGCAGAATTGAATATACATTGTCATGATATGCTTGAATTTTGAATATCTTAAACATAAATACCCAGCTACTCGTCCTGAATGTGAAAAATGATAGAAATTGCATTAGAACCTACCCGTACACTCACCCCCCTCTCTTGTGGAAGCGTATTTGAGCGTATTGAAGCTTGAATGTTTGAATATTTGGTATCAATGGATGCAGAATTGAATATACTTCATCATGATATGTTTGAATTTTGAATATCTTAAAAATAAATACCCAGCTACTCGTCTGGAATGTTATTTACATTAAAAAATATCGGGACTACATTCGTGGTACAAGAAATGTTCGTAGTTTTGCGGAGGTTTTGTTCTATAAAATCTAATTCGTTAGTAGGTAATTATGTGTAGTAAATAGATGATTTTTTTCAAAGTAATTAACTGCTTTTCTTCCACAAGTAACTGGCTACTAGTAGCTAACTTTTCTTCCACGAGTAACTGGCTACTAGTAGCTAACTTTTCTTCTACAAGTAGCCAGCTACTAGTAGCCAGTTACTAGTAGCTAACTTTACCTATCTGGAATCTTGGTGAATAACGCGGGTTTTGGGCCTCCGTAGCGCGAGTGGTCTAAAGCGTGCGCTACATTTTACTTAATCCCCTAACGAATTAGTAATTCTCACCACCTATGTTCGAAACCCAGTCTGGACAGATCCTATTGTGAGGAAGCTTTTCTTTTTAACCGAAGTGGGTAGGTGGCTTTCACATGATTCTCCTTTTTCCTCTACCATCACAGAACTGAAAATCTTGACACCAGTGAACTAATCTTGACTTTTTTATTACTCCACCCTATCCCTCCGGTTTTTTATTTACTCTTTTGATATTTGATTATTAGATCGTTGATTTATTGTGCTGCAAATAAGCATAAAATATCCCCCCCCCCCAAAAAAAAGCGAGCTGACAGACTTTCTAAAACTAGGATCTGTTTCAGTAGGATTCAAACCTGCCAATAGGTGGTCAAAGACTCCGTACTCGTTATCCATACGTGTGCTTTATACCACTTGGACACTGAGAGAGTTACGAGTTAAGTAGAGATTTACATATGGAACAAAATTCTATACTAATTTGTTTTGACATATGTAATTTTTGTAAAAGTACATTTCAAAGGAAGTGTTTATTTATACTATTAATCTATTCCAAGGACAAAGTTCAAATATAATTGATTTTATAATCAAACGGATTTATGTAAAATTAAATTACTTAAAGGTACATTTTCATTAAAAATAGTTACATTCACACAGGGCCAAAATACAATAATGGACTGTTTATTTGGTGTTGACCAGAAAAAACTGTTTATGCAAGGTATTTAAAAGCTAAAATCAAATGAACATTTACATATAAAACCTAAATGGCTTGTGGTATATGTTTATATCACACTGATTAATGTTCTTCATATTCAAAATGTCCACGGCACCTCATAATCGGACACATTTATGAATAGATATTTCATTTTCTTTAAAAATAAACAAAAATATTTGTATAGATAACAAATCAATTACAGTCATTTTACTTAATTTAATGTTGTTTTTGAACTGTTTCGTAAGTTCAAGGTGAATAATCTCATTTAAGATACATTATGTACACCATCCTCTTGGCTTGAGTGATATGCCACTGAAGATGAACTCTCAATGCGTCTCCAAATGGCTACGTCTTCAACTTAAGCTGGTAACATGTCGACAGAAGAATATAGTTTTGCTGTCATGGTAAACCTGTATTCGCCCAATCCCTTAACAAGCGCACGTCTACACTTTTAAACAGCAATTTGTTTAACTTTTCACATGTCTTACACGATGCAGAAAAGTATCCAATATAAGAAAGCTGATGTAACAAATGATAAAACAGAACACGATCATTAATGTTACAAGGTATAACTTATCAAGGGTAAGCTAACGTGGTGTGAAATAGGTACTTGTTTTAACGAAATATTTTATTTGATGCCATGTTACTTTTGAATTTGTATGGAATATATACATGTAACAGCTAAATACATTCAAAAGCAGTACATGTTTATGATAATAGAGATATTACGTTTATCGTTTCAATAGTGTATTTACTTAAAATGAAATGTGTTATTAAAGTAACATAGAATAGAATAAGAAATGAGAAAGACATAGGAATTAAACAATTATCTTTTCAATAAAAAAATAATTCGGTTAATTTGTTTCGTAAACTAAGTATGTAATTTTGCTTCAATAAAACGCTTTTAAGAGTATTTTTGATATTTATATTTTCCCAGTCATGTCACTGTTAACGGAACAAAGATCAAATATTGTTTTATTTAGATATTCTTTTGAATATTAATAAATATGAGTGAATCAAACAATTTTATTTATTTAACCGACAAATTATTTGAACAAATATTTTTAGATTCCAAATATATCAAAGGTTAAAAGCTCAATAGGGCATACAAATATTTGCAATACTTATGGTGTAAGTTGTGTTCAAGTCTTTTGAATGTTTTATCAAGGTCGAAGATGAAAGTGAGATATTTTTTCCTGTGATAATATTCTTTCCAAAAGTATTTTAAGAGGTGTATTATTGTGTACATCTTTGGTTTTTTCGAATTGAGAAAGAAATTTTGGTGTTTTTTTTGTTTGTTTTTTTTTTTCAATAAGGTAAAATCTCATAAAAATACCCCCATATTCCAGGACAATGACAACAAGTGTCAATTTTGTTTCAATACATGCATGTCCTTAAGCTTCCTATACAATTCTTTGTCTCCTTATCCCACAATTACGACAATTACAATGTCGACATTCTTACATAATTGTTAGTGAAAAGATGTCATTTTTGTATCAATGAAAGCACGGATAGCCTACCAATTTTTAAAGGAATGATTGCGATTTATTTTTTTTTTGAAAATTTATAAAACTTTTATCCATAATTAGAAAATTATTTGTAATGATCATATAAATACATGATTGCCAATATCAGTCGTGATGCTACAACAATTTATGGTCGAATAAGTGGTGAAATGGATATAACCCCCCCCAAACAGTCGTGATGCTACAACAATTTATGGTCGAATAAGTGGTGAAATGGATATAACCCCCCCCCCCCCCCAAACAGTCGTGATGCTACAACAATTTATGGTCGAATAAGTGGTGAAATGGATATAACCCCCCCCCCAAACAGTCGTGATGCTACAACAATTTATGGTCGAATAAGTGGTGAAATGGATATAACCCCCCCCCAAACAGTCGTGATGCTACAACAATTTATGGTCGAATAAGTGGTGAAATGGATATAACCCCCCAAAAAACCAAACAAACAGAGTACACAAAAATTGATTTATTGTCAAACATTCTGAAGTTTGTGTCTTGTTGATAGAGCCAATGTTTTGTTTTAGTTTCGGTTTCACTGACGGCCTCTGTTTTATTGTTGTATTACTTATTTAGTTTCGGTTACACTGACGGCCTCTGTTTTATTGTTGTATTACTTATTTAGTTTCGGTTACACTGACGGCCTCTGTTTTATTGTTGTATTACTTATTTAGTTTCGGTTTCACTGACGGCCTCTGTTTTATTGTTGTATTACTTATTTAGTTTCGGTTACACTGACGGCCTCTGTTTTATTGTTGTATTACTTATTTAGTTTCGGTTACACTGACGGCCTCTGTTTTATTGTTGTATTACTTATTTAGTTTCGGTTTCACTGACGGCCTCTGTTTTATTGTTGTATTACTTATTTAGTTTCGGTTTCACTGACGGCCTCTGTTTTATTGTTGTATTACTTATTTAGTTTCGGTTACACTGACGGCCTCTGTTTTTTGTTGTATTACTTATTTAGTTTCGGTTACACTGACGGCCTCTGTTTTATTGTTGTATTACTTATTTAGTTTCGGTTTCACTGACGGCCTCTGTTTTATTGTTGTATTACTTATTTAGTTTCGGTTTCACTGACGGCCTCTGTTTTATTGTTGTATTACTTATTTAGTTTCGGTTTCACTGGTGGCCTCTGTTTTATTGTTGTATTACTTATTTAGTTTCGGTTGCACTGACGGCCTCTGTTTTATTGTTGTATTACTTATTTAGTTTCGGTTACACTGACGGCCTCTGTTTTATTGTTGTATTACTTATTTAGTTTCGGTTTCACTGGTGGCCTCTGTTTTATTGTTGTATTACTTATTTAGTTTCGGTTACACTGACGGCCTCTGTTTTATTGTTGTATTACTTATTTAGTTTCGGTTTCACTGGTGGCCTCTGTTTTATTGTTGTATTACTTATTTAGTTTCGGTTACACTGACGGCCTCTGTTTTATTGTTGTATTACTTATTTAGTTTCGGTTGCACTGACGGCCTCTGTTTTATTGTTGTATTACTTATTTAGTTTCGGTTACACTGACGGCCTCTGTTTTATTGTTGTATTACTTATTTAGTTTCGGTTTCACTGGTGGCCTCTGTTTTATTGTTGTATTACTTATTTAGTTTCGGTTGCACTGACGGCCTCTGTTTTATTGTTGTATTACTTATTTAGTTTCGGTTACACTGACGGCCTCTGTTTTATTGTTGTATTACTTATTTAGTTTCGGTTTCACTGACGGCCTCTGTTTTATTGTTGTATTACTTATTTAGTTTCGGTTTCACTGGTGGCCTCTGTTTTATTGTTGTATTACTTATTTAGTTTCGGTTACACTGACGGCCTCTGTTTTATTGTTGTATTACTTATTTAGTTTCGGTTACACTGACGGTCTCTGTTTTATTGTTGTATTACTTATTTAGTTTCGGTTACACTGACGGCCTCTGTTTTATTGTTGTATTACTTATTTAGTTTCGGTTTCACTGACGGTCTCTGTTTTATTGTTGTATTACTTATTTAGTTTCGGTTACACTGACGGCCTCTGTTTTATTGTTGTATTACTTATTTAGTTTCGGTTACACTGACGGTCTCTGTTTTATTGTTGTATTACTTATTTAGTTTCGGTTACACTGACGGCCTCTGTTTTATTTTGTATTACTTATTTAGTTTCGGTTACACTGACGGTCTCTGTTTTATTGTTGTATTACTTATTTAGTTTCGGTTACACTGACGGCCTCTGTTTTATGTTGTATTACTTATTTAGTTTCGGTTACACTGACGGCCTCTGTTTTATTGTTGTATTACTTATTTAGTTTCGGTTTCACTGACGGCCTCTGTTTTATTGTTGTATTACTTATTTAGTTTCGGTTTCACTGACGGCCTCTGTTTTATTGTTGTATTACTTATTTAGTTTCGGTTTCACTGACGGCCTCTGTTTTATTGTTGTATTACTTATTTAGTTTCGGTTTCACTGACGGCCTCTGTTTTATTGTTGTATTACTTATTTAGTTTCGGTTTCACTGACGGCCTCTGTTTTATTGTTGTATTACTTATTTAGTTTCGGTTACACTGACGGTCTCTGTTTTATTGTTGTATTACTTATTTAGTTTCGGTTACACTGACGGCCTCTGTTTTATTGTTGTATTACTTATTTAGTTTCGGTTACACTGGTGGCCTCTGTTTTATTGTTGTATTACTTATTTAGTTTCGGTTACACTGGTGGCCTCTGTTTTATTGTTGTATTACTTATTTGTATTCTGTCTATGTGTACTTTACTCTTCAGATCTCATATTTGTTGATATTTTGGAGACAACCAGTCCGTTTTATCAACAGAGCGAGCAGGTTCATTCCAGTTTGTCTTTTTACAATGGCTTTTTATTTACTTGACCTTGGTTTAGTTGACCTTGGTTTAGTTGACCTTGGTTTAGTTGACCTTGGTTTAGTTAGGATATTGTCAACCTAGTCACACTCTTGTTTTACAAAACTCACAAAATCACCGAGCCTTATAAAGGCGACAGGTAAATCAGAACTTTTTGTCTTGTTAGAAGACGGATTCCTTCATCCATCTTAATTGATTAAATGTCCTAGAATTTATTACAGAAAAATGGGCCGTACAAACACTTCATCATAATTAATTAAAACTCAAGGAAATATGAAATAATAGCAAATTATTTGTTTTATTAAACAATTGTGGAAACAACAAAACACGTCTTTTCAGTGTATGGATACATGTACTTATATTAGAGTAGAAGAAAAGAGATTTGAGATGGATACTTCATTTGAAAAATGAAATAGATCAATAAATGAAATAGAAAAAACTTATTTTAGCCAAAAACATAAAAGTGTAAAATGGCAAGGCAACACAGCGCACTGTAACGTCGCGTGTTCCAATACGTATATGCGGGAAATTTCAGCCTAAAGAGGACGCTTATTTGTGGCAAAAAGGCTACCTTTCGCTGCATAAAGAAAACATTTAAAGTACGATACCATAATATCCTTCACTATCTTCACGAACACCTCCATCATCAATGCCACCTTCACTAAAACACCACCACCATCACTATCATCGTGATGATGATGATGATGATGATGATGATGATGATGATTGCCAAATCACATTTAACGACAGTCAACATTACAGTCACCATCGCCACCGACGTCGTCGACGTTAACATGGTCGTCGCCCTCTCATCGTCCCCGTCCTCGTCCTCCACCTACTCCATAAAATGGTATTACTATTATCAACGACATAAATCCTAAATTGTCACCGTCGCCGTCATTATTAATGTGCACCGCCACCGTTTTTGTCGAGATATTAGCTATCTGTATGCGTTGAAAGCCACCACATAACCTTGTCTAATTCCTCGCATAGACGTGTCGGGCGTGTATATGCGCCAACACTGCTGTGTGCTACATATCTAATAAATGCTTTGCTGAGTAAAAATGTATTGGAGAGAGAGAGAGAGAGAGAGAGAGAGAGAGAGAGAGAGAACATCCCGGGATCACCGAACTTTATGTCTTGCCTTGAACTCAGTTTTACAAAATTAATTAACCAAGATATGAGGGTGTAACAAAACTCTTAAAAAGACCGATACCTTCATCCATCTTTATTTGTAAGACACAAGGACGATATAAATCTAAAGGAAATAGCAAGTCATCTTACTTATATCATAATGTAAACACTGTTAACGAAACTGATACATGAAAACAAAAGCTAACACATCACAAGAAAAAAAATGGTGATTTTTTTTTTTTTTTTTTTTTTTTTTGGTAATGAAAAGACTGATTTCCTACACATCATCATAAATTACAGACAAATGGTCCCAAAATCTTTTATAATTGACATTAACATTAATTTCACGTAAAATTAAATAAAAATTTGATTATTATTTATTCATTAGATAAATCAGAGTAGTACAAATAATGGCAGTTTTGTTATAGATCATCAGGAATTACAAATACCTACAGACAAACAGTGAGAGTGATATACATGTACAAATCATACAAATTGTAATACTTTTAACCAACAAAGAAACGCGCGGGCGTATTACAACGTGCAAGCGAAACAAGATATCAAGCAAAAATAAACAGATTCATACCGGATGTGTCTGGCTTGGCGGAAAAGGACGTTGCTCGCCTTCCGCAGCACCCTAGTAGATGTTGGCGTGTTTTATTAAATTTGTCAGTTTTCAAAGTTTTAGCCTTTTTATGAATTGTGATTTCAGCATTTTAGGGTGTGTTTGTTTTTGATGATTTTAACTGAAGCTAAAGGCATATGTATATGCATTTGTAGATATCTAAAGCACAAAAGAACAGCTACAAAATACGCAGAGAAAGTATAGTGCAAGACATATAGTGAGATCAGCAATTAAAAATAACTCTGAATTGAACATTCAGACAATACGGAGGCGTAATGTATCATCTGTATTTAAAAGACTGATTTCTTCATCCATCTCAATTATAAAATATTTTACAATTAATATCAGAAAAACTATCCATATCAACACTTTATCATAATGCATTAAAATCAAGGAAATATTAACTTATAAATCATTTATTATTTTGTTTTATTAAATAAACAAGATGGATAACATTATACACAGTTCTAAAATCGGTTGATTGATTGGAAGGGGTTTTAGGTTCAGTCGACAATTCACAAGCTATAAGTGAAGTGACAGATTTTGGCAAGGGTTCGAACCCCCGATCTCCCACATATGGAGTGAGGACTTAATCAACTCTGTAGATATGTAGCTGAAAACAAAATTGAACACAATATAAATTGACAACGGTCACTTCTAGTAACAAAATTGAACATAATATAAATTGGCAAAGGTCACTTCTAGTTTTGTTCTACAAGTTCTATAGAACAGTCACAATGGCATGATCATGACTATTCTATCTAAATTATAAATGGATATTAGGTTTAAACTTTATAAACTTGTCGATATAAAGACAAATTTTGAAACATGTAAAAAGGTAACGCCATGTAATGGAATTATACTCACAGTAAGAATATGTTATAAAGGGTGTCAAGAAACTCGCAAAGTAGCTAGTGAGATTATCATTTAGAGAGGAGTAGTTGTAACAGAACTGTCGTGATTCTGTGATTCTAATGAAATTCTTAATTTCTAAAATATCTTCATTTACCGGACAGAGATTGATAAAAGGTGCTGCCGTATACCATTTTGTGAATGTATGAAATGATAAAATTCAAAGCATTGAATATGACGATGCATTATATTATTACTATTATAAAGACTGATTCCTTCATCTATCATCATTTGTAATATTTTAAAATTTATATTAGAAAAACGGACCGTATAAACACTTTATCATAATGCATTAAATATCCAGGAAATATTAAATAACAATTTATTTATTATTTAGTTCATTAAATAAACATTGTTAACAAAGATAAACTCCCTGTCCTTATTTCAGTTGGTTTTCGTTCTGTGTTCTGTTTTCCCTAAAGAATAAAAGATGCAATGATGCCAAATATGTACTGAATACCCAGCGTCGCATCTAATCAACAGTTCCGAAAACTTACCATCTTTATATTCTACAAGTGTTACGTATTCGTAACTGTTAAGATACTGTAAACGCGTACGTATTAATTTTGTGGAGTACTAATTTTTGCTTATTTCGCGATCGTTCGTTCTGTGCGAAAATTATATTACGCGTATTGTGTTATAATGCATTCTTAAAAACGCGAAAATTAACTACGTGGATATGTTTAAATTTTATATGCTTCGAAAATGAAAACACGCGAAATTAAATACATTGACAGTTACTTTATGTTACCAAGTCATCAACAACATCAAAACACGAAAAGTATGCCAAATGTAACAACACTGGGACCACCTGATACCTTTTTTTTTACCGATTTGTTTACATTGCTATGATAGTAAAATGGTTAACATGGTATGGTTTAAGTAGTTTTGATTTCGTAATCATTTTATTTTCTATTTTTTAATAGTAATAGAATCATTACTAAATCAAAAGTACTTAAACCCTACCATGTTCTACCATTTTACTATCATAACAATGTAAAAATCGGAATAATGTCAAAATACTTTTAATTATTGAATAATTAGCATTCAGAAGGCAGAGAGAGAGAGAGAGAGAGAAGAGAGAGAGAGAGAGAGAGAGAGAGAGGTGGGGGGCTTTAATAGTGTCACTTGAAATTACATTTTCAAGAGGAGGCGCATAAAAAGAAACGCAGTATATTGTAAAATGTTGGGTGTGGTGTATTCGGTATTCTGACCCTGGATACAAGATAGGTAAAGGTATGGTCCTCAAACATCAAAATCTATATGTATGTGACACATAGACTTAAAACGTTCCCATGAATTTATGAATGAACTTATTGGTAAATATTGATACTAGTAATATTTGTCTAGCCGTACACATTACATGTAAGTTATCGCTTTACTTATTGGTTTATGTAAACCAAGTTGTAGAAAAGACCGTTTGTTCTCCACTCCTAGTTTAAAGAAAATTGAACGTTTTGTAAAAATGAATTGAATGTTGACTTTTTAGATTGTTTAGAGAAGAAACATCTAGTCTAATAAGAAAAACCGATTATTTCGTAAAGTAATATTGGGTTTCAACTTATATTAAGGTTTAAGTTTTGATTGACATACAGTATGACTTTGTCGTCTACAACTCTTTCCTACCTCTTTCATTACTTATATTTTACATTTCCCAGATCACTTGAAGCACCAACTTATTTTCCCTTTATATATTCTGTCCAAATACTTCTGCCCCAAATATTTAAAGTTTTCCGTGACCTTGACCTTTCCTATATGACCTTGATTCAAGGTTATGACACACCTTTAGACCATGTAGATTAATCATGTGAAGTGTCATGAGAGTTGTCCAAAGCATTGGTGAGATATGGCCTGGAGACGATTTTACACGGACAGATGGACAGACAGACGCATATCTGAAGTACGTTACTTATTGAACATTGCAGCGTTCAACATTGAATAAGTAAACAGTTACTTATTCGACATTCGCAACTATTTTCCTTTCATTTATAAAACATCAAATAAAACAAATTTTATCACATTTCACGATTAAATGTCACTACCAAGTATGGTTACCCCAGTGCCTCGGAACACATTGGCTTAAAGCTTCAATGTGAGCCCATACCTTATACAGTGTATTTCCTATAGACGGAAATAAAGAGCCTGAGCAAGTGAAGCTTTCACTGTGCTCGGAATTTCGAAATATCATTTTGTACTACTATGCTTAGGCAATGTCACTACCAAGTATGGTTACCCCCAGTGCCTCGGAACACATTGGCTTAAAGCTTCAATGTAAGCCCATACCATTATACAGTGTATTTTATATAGACGGAAAGTAAAAAGCCTGAGCAAAGTGAAGCTTTCACTGTGCTCGGAATTTCGAAATATCATTTTGTACTACTATGCTTAGGCAATGTCACTACCAAGTATGGTTACCCCCAGTTCCTCGGAACACATTGGCTTAAAGCTTCAATGTAAGCCCATACCATTATACAGTGTATTTTATATAGACGGAAAGTAAAAAGCCTGAGCAAAGTGAAGCTTTCACTGTGCTCGGAATTTCGAAATATCATTTTGTACTACTATGCTTAGGCAATGTCACTACCAAGTATGGTTACCCCCAGTGCCTCGGAACACATTGGCTTAAAGCTTCAATGTAAGCCCATACCATTATACAGTGTATTTTATATAGACGGAAAGTAAAAGCCTGAGCAAGTGAAGCTTTCACTGTGCTCGGAATTTCGAAATATCATTTTGTACTACTATGCTTAGGCAATGTCACTACCAAGTATGGTTACCCCCAGTGCCTCGGAACACATTGGCTTAAAGCTTCAATGTAAGCCCATACCATTATACAGTGTATTTTATATAGACGGAAAGTAAAAGCCTGAGCAAAGTGAAGCTTTCACTGTGCTCGGAATTTCGAAATATCATTTTGTACTACTATGCTTAGGCAATGTCACTAGCAAGTATGGTTACCCCCAGTGCCTCGGAACACATTGGCTTAAAGCTTCAATGTAAGCCCATACCATTATACAGTGTATTTTATATAGACGGAAAGTAAAAAGCCTGAGCAAAGTGAAGCTTTCACTGTGCTCGGAATTTCGAAATATCATTTTGTACTACTATGCTTAGGCAATGTCACTACCAAGTATGGTTACCCCCAGTGCCTCGGAACACATTGGCTTAAAGCTTCAATGTGAGCCCATACCATTATACAGTGTATTTCCTATAGACGGAAAATAAAGAGCCTGAGCAAAGTGAAGCTTTCACTGTGCTCGGAATTTCGAAATATCATTTTGTACTACTATGCTTAGGCAATGTCACTACCAAGTATGGTTACCCCCAGTGCCTCGGAACACATTGGCTTAAAGCTTCAATGTGAGCCCATACAATTATACAGTGTATTTCCTATAGACGGAAAATAAAGAGCCTGAGCAAAGTGAAGCTTTCACTGTGCTCGGAATTTCGAAATACCATTTTGTACTACTATGCTTAGGCAATGTCACTACCAAGTATGGTTACCCCCAGTGCCTCGGAACACATTGGCTTAAAGCTTCAATGTAAGCCCATACCATTATACAGTGTATTTTATATAGACGGAAAGTAAAAAGCTTGAGCAAAGTGAAGCTTTCATTGTGCTCGGAATTTCGAAATATCATTTTGTACTACTATGCTTAGGCAATGTCACTACCAAGTATGGTTACCCCCAGTGCCTCGGAACACATTGGCTTAAAGCTTCAATGTAAGCCCATACCATTATACAGTGTATTTTATATAGACGGAAAGTAAAAAGCCTGAGCAAAGTGAAGCTTTCACTGTGCTCGAAATTTCGAAATATCATTTTGTACTACTATGCTTAGGCAATGTCACTACCAAGTATGGTTACCCCCAGTGCCTCGGAACACATTGGCTTAAAGCTTCAATGTAAGCCCATACCATTATACAGTGTATTTTATATAGACGGAAAGTAAAAAGCCTGAGCAAAGTTAAGCTTTCACTGTGCTCGGAATTTCGAAATATCATTTTGTACTACTATGCTTAGGCAATGTCACTACCAAGTATGGTACCCCAGTGCCTCGGAACACATTGGCTTAAAGCTTCAATGTGAGCCCATACCATTATACAGTGTATTTCCTATAGACGGAAAATAAAGAGCCTGAGCAAAGTGAAGCTTTCACTGTGCTCGGAATTTCGAAATATCATTTTGTACTACTATGCTTAGGCAATGTCACTACCAAGTATGGTTACCCCCAGTGCCTCGGAACACATTGGCTTAAAGCTTCAATGTAAGCCCATACCATTATACAGTGTATTTTATATAGACGGAAAGTAAAAAGCCTGAGCAAGTGAAGCTTTCACTGTGCTCGGAATTTCGAAATATCATTTTGTACTACTATGCTTAGGCAATGTCACTACCAAGTATGGTTACCCCCAGTGCCTCGGAACACATTGGCTTAAAGCTTCAATGTGAGCCCATACCATTGTACAGTGTATTTCCTATAGACGGAAAATAAAGAGCCTGAGCAAAGTGAAGCTTTCACTGTGCTCGGAATTTCGAAATATCATTTGTACTACTATGCTTAGGCAATGTCACTACCAAGTATGGTTACCCCGAGTGCCTCGGAACACATTGGCTTAAAGCTTCAATGTAAGCCCATACCATTATACAGTGTATTTTATATAGACGGAAAGTAAAAAGCCTGAGCAAAGTGAAGCTTTCACTGTGCTCGGAATTTCGAAATATCATTTGTACTACTATGCTTAGGCAATGTCACTACCAAGTATGGTTACCCCCAGTGCCTCGGAACACATTGGCTTAAAGCTTCAATGTGAGCCCATACCATTATACAGTGTATTTCCTATAGACGGAAAATAAAGAGCCTGAGCAAAGTGAAGCTTTCACTGTGCTCGGAATTTCGAAATATCATTTTGTACTACTATGCTTAGGCAATGTCACTACCAAGTATGGTTACCCCCAGTTCCTCGGAACACATTGGCTTAAAGCTTCAATGTAAGCCCATACCATTATACAGTGTATTTTATATAGACGGAAAGTAAAAAGCCTGAGCAAAGTGAAGCTTTCACTGTGCTCGGAATTTCGAAATATCATTTTGTACTACTATGCTTAGGCAATGTCACTACCAAGTATGGTTACCCCAGTGCCTCGGAACACATTGGCTTAAAGCTTCAATGTAAGCCCATACCATTATACAGTGTATTTTATATAGACGGAAAGTAAAAAGCCTGAGCAAAGTGAAGCTTTCACTGTGCTCGGAATTTCGAAATATCATTTTGTACTACTATGCTTAGGCAATGTCACTACAAGTATGGTTACCCCCAGTGCCTCGGAACACATTGGCTTAAAGCTTCAATGTAAGCCCATGCCATTATACAGTGTATTTCATATAGACGAAAAGTAAAGAGTCTGAGCAAAGTGAAGCTTTCACTGTGCTCGGAATTTCGAAATATCATTTTGTACTACTATGCTTAGGCAATGTCACTACCAAGTATGGTTACCCCCAGTGCCTCGGAACACATTGGCTTAAAGCTTCAATGTAAGCCCATACCATTATACAGTGTATTTTATATAGACGGAAAGTAAAAAGCCTGAGCAAAGTGAAGCTTTCACTGTGCTCGGAATTTCGAAATATCATTTTGTACTACTATGCTTAGGCAATGTCACTACCAAGTATGGTTACCCCCAGTGCCTCGGAACACATTGGCTTAAAGCTTCAATGTAGCCCATACCATTATACAGTGTATTTCCTATAGACGGAAAATAAAGAGCCTGAGCAAAGTGAAGCTTTCACTGTGCTCGGAATTTCGAAATATCATTTTGTACTACTATACTTAGGCAATGTCACTACCAAGTATGGTTACCCCCAGTGCCTCGGAACACATTGGCTTAAAGCTTCAATGTAAGCCCATGCCATTATACAGTGTATTTCATATAGACGAAAAGTAAAGAGTCTGAGCAAAGTGAAGCTTTCACTGTGCTCGGAATTTCGAAATATCATTTTGTACTACTATGCTTAGGCAATGTTACTACCAAGTATGGTTACCCCCAGTGCCTCGAAACACATTGGCTTAAAGCTTCAATGTAAGCCCATGTCATTATACAGTGTATTTCATATAGACGGAAAGTAAAGAGCCTGAGCAAAGTGAAGCTTTCACTGTGCTCGGAATTTCGAAATATCATTTTGTACTACTATGCTTAGGCAATGTCACTACCAAGTATGATTACCCCCAGTGCCTCGGAACACATTGGCTTAAAGCTTCAATGTGAGCCCATACCATTATACAGTGTATTTCCTATAGACGGAAAATAAGGAGCCTGAGCAAAGTGAAGCTTTCACTGTGCTCGGAATTTCGAAATATCATTTTGTACTACTATGCTTAGGCAATGTTACTACCAAGTATGGTTTACCCCGAGTGCCTCGGAACACATGGCTTAAAGCTTCAATGTAAGCCCATACCATTATACAGTGTATTTTATATGACGGAAAGTAAAAAGCCTGAGCAAAGTGAAGCTTTCACTGTGCTCGGAATTTCGAAATATCATTTTGTACTACTATGCTTAGGCAATGTCACTACCAAGTATGGTTACCCCCAGTGCCTCGGAACACATTGGCTTAAAGCTTCAATGTGAGCCCATACCATTATACAGTGTATTTCCTATAGACGGAAAATAAAGAGCCTGAGCAAAGTGAAGCTTTCACTGTGCTCGGAATTTCGAAATATCATTTTGTACTACTATGCTTAGGCAATGTCACTACCAAGTATGGTTACCCCCATGTCCTCGGAACACATTGGCTTAAAGCTTTAATGTAAGCCCATACCATTATACAGTGTATTTTATATAGACGGAAAGTAAAAAGCCTGAGCAAAGTGAAGCTTTCACTGTGCTCGGAATTTCGAAATATCATTTTGTACTACTATGCTTAGGCAATGTCACTACCAAGTATGGTTACCCCCAGTGCCTCGGAACACATTGGCTTAAAGCTTCAATGTAAGCCCATACCATTATACAGTGTATTTTTATAGACGGAAAGTAAAAAGCCTGAGCAAAGTGAAGCTTTCACTGTGCTCGGAATTTCGAAATATCATTTTGTACTACTATGCTTAGGCAATGTCCTACCAAGTATGGTTACCCCCAGTGCCTCGGAACACATTGGCTTAAAGCTTCAATGTGAGCCCATACCATTATACAGTGTATTTCTATAGACGGAAAATAAAGAGCCTGAGCAAGTGAAGCTTTCACTGTGCTCGGAATTTCGAAATATCATTTTGTACTACTATGCTTAGGCAATGTCACTACCAAGTATGGTTACCCCCAGTTCCTCGGAACACATTGGCTTAAAGCTTCAATGTAAGCCCATACCATTATACAGTGTATTTTATATAGACGGAAAGTAAAAAGCCTGAGCAAAGTGAAGCTTTCACTGTGCTCGGAATTTCGAAATATCATTTTGTACTACTATGCTTAGGCAATGTCACTACCAAGTATGGTTACCCCAGTGCCTCGGAACACATTGGCTTAAAGCTTCAATGTGAGCCCATACCATTATACAGTGTATTTCCTATAGACGGAAAATAAAGAGCCTGAGCAAAGTGAAGCTTTCACTGTGCTCGGAATTTCGAAATATCATTTTGTACTACTATGCTTAGGCAATGTCACTACCAAGTATGGTTACCCCCATGTCTCGGAACACATTGGCTTAAAGCTTCAATGTAAGCCCATACCATTATACAGTGTATTTTATATAGACGGAAAGTAAAAGCCTGAGCAAAGTGAAGCTTTCACTGTGCTCGGAATTTCGAAATATCATTTTGTACTACTATGCTTAGGCAATGTCACTACCAAGTATGGTTACCCCCAGTGCCTCGGAACACATTGGCTTAAAGCTTCAATGTAAGCCCATACCATATACAGTGTATTTTATATAGACGGAAAGTAAAAAGCCTGAGCAAAGTGAAGCTTTCACTGTGCTCGGAATTTCGAAATATCATTTTACTACTATGCTTAGGCAATGTCACTACCAAGTATGGTTACCCCAGTGCCTCGGAAACATTGGCTTAAAGCTTCAATGTGAGCCCATACCATTATACAGTGTATTTCCTATAGACGGAAAATAAAGAGCCTGAGCAAAGTGAAGCTTTCACTGTGCTCGGAATTTCGAAATATCATTTTGTACTACTATGCTTAGGCAATGTCACTACCAAGTATGGTTACCCCCAGTTCCTCGGAACACATTGGCTTAAAGCTTCAATGTAAGCCCATACCATTATACAGTGTATTTATATAGACGGAAAGTAAAAAGCCTGAGCAAAGTGAAGCTTTCACTGTGCTCGGAATTTCGAAATATCATTTTGTACTACTATGCTTTGGGCAATGTCACTACCAAGTATGGTTACCCCCAGTGCCTCGGAACACATTGGCTTAAAGCTTCAATGTAAGCCCATACCATTATACAGTGTATTTTATATAGACGGAAAGTAAAAAGCCTGAGCAAAGTGAAGCTTTCACTGTGCTCGGAATTTCGAAATATCATTTTGTACTACTATGCTTAGGCAATGTGACTACCAAGTATGGTTACCCCCAGTGCCTCGGAACACATTGGCTTAAAGCTCAATGTGAGCCCCATACCATTATACAGTGTATTTCCTATAGACGGAAAATAAAGAGCCTGAGCAAAGTGAAGCTTTCACTGTGCTCGGAATTTCGAAATATCATTTTGTACTACTATGCTTAGGCAATGTCACTACCAAGTATGGTTACCCCAGTTCCTCGGAACACATTGGCTTAAAGCTTCAATGTAAGCCCATACCATTATACAGTGTATTTTATATAGACGGAAAGTAAAAAGCCTGAGCAAAGTGAAGCTTTCACTGTGCTCGGAATTTCGAAATATCATTTTGTACTACTATGCTTAGGCAATGTCACTACCAAGTATGGTTACCCCCAGTGCCTCGGAACACATTGGCTTAAAGCTTCAATGTAAGCCCATACCATTATACAGTGTATTTATATAGACGGAAAGTAAAAAGCCTGAGCAAAGTGAAGCTTTCACTGTGCTCGGAATTTCGAAATATCATTTTGTACTACTATGCTTAGGCAATGTCACTACCAAGTATGGTTACCCCCAGTGCCTCGGAACACATTGGCTTAAAGCTTCAATGTAAGCCCATGCCATTATACAGTGTATTTCATATAGACGAAAAGTAAAGAGTCTGAGCAAAGTGAAGCTTTCACTGTGCTCGGAATTTCGAAATATCATTTTGTACTACTATGCTTAGGCAATGTCACTACCAAGTATGGTTACCCCAGTGCCTCGGAACACATTGGCTTAAAGCTTCAATGTAAGCCCATACCATTATACAGTGTATTTTATATAGACGGAAGTAAAAAGCCTGAGCAAAGTGAAGCTTTCACTGTGCTCGGAATTTCGAAATATCATTTTGTACTACTATCTTGCTTAGGCAATGTCACTACCAAGTATGGTTACCCCCAGTGCCTCGGAACACATTGGCTTAAAGCTTCAATGTGAGCCCATACCATTATACAGTGTATTTCCTATAGACGGAAAGTAAAGAGCCTGAGCAAAGTGAAAGCTTTCACTGTGCTCGGAATTTCGAAATATCATTTTGTCTACTATGCTTAGGCAATGTCACTACCAAGTATGATTACCCCCAGTGCCTCGGAACACATTGGCTTAAAGCTTCAATGTGAGCCCTACCATTATACAGTGTATTTCCTATAGACGGAAAATAAAGAGCCTGAGCAAAGTGAAGCTTTCACTGTGCTCGGAATTTCGAAATATCATTTTGTACTACTATGCTTAGCAATGTTACTACCAGTATGGTTACCCCGAGTGCCTCGGAACACATTGGCTTAAAGCTTCAATGTAAGCCCATACCATACAGTGTATTTTATATAGACGGAAAGTAAAAAGCCTGAGCAAAGTGAAGCTTTCACTGTGCTCGGAATTTCGAAATATCATTTTGTACTACTATGCTTAGGCAATGTCACTACCAAGTATGGTTACCCCCAGTGCCTCGGAACACATTGGCTTAAAGCTTCAATTGTGAGCCCATACCATTATACAGTGTATTTCCTATAGACGGAAAATAAAGAGCCTGAGCAAAGTGAAGCTTTCACTGTGCTCGGAATTTCGAAATATCATTTTGTACTACTATGCTTAGGCAATGTCACTACCAAGTATGGTTACCCCAGTTCCTCGGAACACATTGGCTTAAAGCTTCAATGTAAGCCCATACCATTATACAGTGTATTTTATATAGACGGAAAGTAAAAAGCCTGAGCAAAGTGAAGCTTTCACTGTGCTCGGAATTTCGAATATCATTTTGTACTACTATGCTTAGGCAATGTCACTACCAAGTATGGTTACCCCCAGTGCCTCGGAAACACATTGGCTTAAAGCTCAATGTAAGCCCATACCATTATACAGTGTATTTTATATAGACGGAAAGTAAAAAGCCTGAGCAAAGTGAAGCTTTCACTGTGCTCGGAATTTCGAATATCATTTTGTACTACGATGCTTAGGCAATGTCACTACCAAGTATGGTTACCCCAGTGCCTCGGAACACATTGGCTTAAAGCTTCAATGTGAGCCCATACCATTATACAGTGTATTTTCCTATAGACGGAAAATAAAGAGCCTGAGCAAAGTGAAGCTTTCACTGTGCTCGGAATTTCGAAATATCATTTTGTACTACTATGCTTAGGCAATGTCACTACCAATATGGTTACCCCCAGTTCCTCGGAACACATTGGCTTAAAGCTTCAATGTAAGCCCATACCATTATACAGTGTATTTTATATAGACGGAAAGTAAAAAGCCTGAGCAAAGTGAAGCTTTCACTGTGCTCGGAATTTCGAAATATCATTTTGTACTACTATGCTTAGGCAATGTCACTACCAAGTATGGTTACCCCCAGTGCCTCGGAAAACACATTGGCTTAAAGCTCAATGTAAGCCCATACCATTATACAGTGTATTATATAGACGGAAAGTAAAAGCCTGAGCAAAGTGAAGCTTTCACTGTGCTCGGAATTTCGAAATATCATTTTGTACTACTATGCTTAGGCAATGTGACTACCAAGTATGGTTACCCCCAGTGCCTCGGACACATTGGCTTAAAGCTTCATGTGAGCCCATACATTATACAGTGTATTTCCTATAGACGGAAAATAAAGATCCTGAGAAAGTGAAGCTTTCACTGTGCTCGGAATTTCGAAATATCATTTTGTACTACTATGCTAGGCAATGTCACTACAAGTATGGTTACCCCCAGTTCCTCGGAACACATTGGCTTAAAGCTTCAATGTAAGCCCATACCATTTAGTACAGTGTATTTTATATAGACGGAAAGTAAAAGCCTGAGCAAAGTGAAGCTTTCACTGTGCTCGGAATTTCGAAATATCATTTGTACTACTATGCTTAGGCAATGTTCACTACCAAGTATGGTTACCCCAGTGCCTCGGAACACATTGGCTTAAAGCTTCAATGTAAGCCCATACCATTATACAGTGTATTTTATATAGACGGAAAGTAAAAAGCCTGAGCAAAGTGAAGCTTTCACTGTGCTCGGAATTTCGAAATATCTTTTGTACTACTACTTAGGCAATGTCACTACCAAGTATGGTTACCCCCAGCCTCGGAACACATTGCTTAAGCTTCAATGTAAGCCCATGCCATTATACAGTGTATTCATATAGACGAAAAGTAAAGAGTCTGAGCAAAGTGAAGCTTTCACTGTGTCTCGGAATTTCGAAATATCATTTGTACTACTATGCTTAGGCAATGTCACTACCAAGTATGGTTACCCCCAGTGCCTCGGAACACATTGCTTAAAGCTTCAATGTAAGCCCATACCATTATACAGTGTATTTTATATAGACGGAAAGTAAAAAGCCTGAGCAAAGTGAAGCTTTCACTGTGCTCGGAATTTCGAAATATCATTTTGTACTACTATGCTTAGGCAATGTCACTACCAAGTATGGTTACCCCCAGTGCCTCGGAACACATTGGCTTAAAGCTTCAATGTGAGCCCATACCATTATACAGTGTATTTCCTATAGACGGAAAGTAAAGAGCCTGAGCAAAGTGAAGCTTTCACTGTGCTCGGAATTTCGAAATATCATTTTGTACTACTATGCTTAGGCAATGTCACTACCAAGTATGGTTACCCCCAGTGCCTCGGAACACATTGGCTTAAAGCTTCAATGTGAGCCCATACCATTATACAGTGTATTTCCTATATAGACGGAAAATAAAGAGCCTGAGCAAAGTGAAGCTTTCACTGTGCTCGGAATTTCGAAATATCATTTTGTACTACTATGCTTAGGCAATGTTACTACCAAGTATGGTTACCCCGAGTGCCTCGGAACACATTGGCTTAAAGCTTCAATGTAAGCCCATACCATTATACAGTGTATTTTATATAGACGGAAAGTAAAAAGCCTGAGCAAAGTGAAGCTTTCACTGTGCTCGGAATTCGAAATATCATTTTGTACTACTATGCTTAGGCAATGTCACTACCAAGTATGGTTACCCCCAGTGCCTCGGAACACATTGGCTTAAAGCTTCAAGTGAGCCCATACCATTATACAGTGTATTTCTATAGACGGAAATAAAGAGCCTGAGCAAAGTGAAGCTTTCACTGTGCTCGGAATTTCGAAATATCATTTTGTACTACTATGCTTAGGCAATGTCACTACCAAGTATGGTTACCCCCAGTTCCTCGGAACACATTGGCTTAAAGCTTCAATGTAAGCCCATACCATTATACAGTGTATTTATATAGACGGAAAGTAAAAAGCCTGAGCAAAGTGAAGCTTTCACTGTGCTCGGAATTTCGAAATATCATTTTGTACTACTATGCTTAGGCAATGTCACTACCAAGTATGGTTACCCCAGTCCTCGGAACACATTGGCTTAAAGCTTCAATGTAAGCCCATACCATTATACAGTGTATTTATATAGACGGAAAGTAAAAAGCCTGAGCAAAGTGAAGCTTTCACTGTGCTCGGAATTTCGAAATATCATTTTGTACTACTATGCTTAGGCAATGTCACTACCAAGTATGGTTACCCCCAGTGCCTCGGAACACATTGGCTTAAAGCTTCAATGAGCCCATACCATTATACAGTGTATTTCCTATAGACGGAAAATAAAGAGCCTGAGCAAAGTGAAGCTTTCACTGTGCTCGGAATTTCGAAATATCATTTTGTACTACTATGCTTAGGCAATGTCACTACCAAGTATGGTTACCCCCAGTTCCTCGGAACACATTGGCTTAAAGCTTCAATGTGAGCCCATACCATTATACAGTGTATTTCCTATAGACGGAAAATAAAGAGCCTGAGCAAAGTGAAGCTTTCACTGTGCTCGGAATTTCGAAATATCATTTTGTACTACTATGCTTAGGCAATGTCACTACCAAGTATGGTTACCCCCAGTTCCTCGGAACACATTGGCTTAAAGCTTCAATGTAAGCCCATACCATTATACAGTGTATTTTATATAGACGGAAAGTAAAAGCCTGAGCAAAGTGAAGCTTTCACTGTGCTCGGAATTTCGAAATATCATTTTGTACTACTATGCTTAGGCAATGTCACTACCAAGTATGGTTACCCCCAGTTCCTCGGAACACATTGGCTTAAAGCTTCAATGTAAGCCCATACCATTATACAGTGTATTTTATATAGACGGAAAGTAAAAAGCCTGAGCAAAGTGAAGCTTTCACTGTGCTCGGAATTTCGAAATATCATTTTGTACTACTATGCTTAGGCAATGTCACTACCAAGTATGGTTACCCCCAGTGCCTCGGAACACATTGGCTTAAAGCTTCAATGTGAGCCCATACCATTATACAGTGTATTTCCTATAGACGGAAAATAAAGAGCCTGAGCAAAGTGAAGCTTTCACTGTGCTCGGAATTTCGAAATATCATTTTGTACTACTATGCTTAGGCAATGTCACTACCAAGTATGGTTACCCCCAGTTCCTCGGAACACATTGGCTTAAAGCTTCAATGTGAGCCCATACCATTATACAGTGTATTTCCTATAGACGGAAAATAAAGAGCCTGAGCAAAGTGAAGCTTTCACTGTGCTCGGAATTTCGAAATATCATTTTGTACTACTATGCTTAGGCAATGTCACTACCAAGTATGGTTACCCCCAGTTCCTCGGAACACATTGGCTTAAAGCTTCAATGTAAGCCCATACCATTATACAGTGTATTTTATATAGACGGAAAGTAAAAAGCCTGAGCAAAGTGAAGCTTTCACTGTGCTCGGAATTTCGAAATATCATTTTGTACTACTATGCTTAGGCAATGTCACTACCAAGTATGGTTACCCCCAGTGCCTCGGAACACATTGGCTTAAAGCTTCAATGTAAGCCCATACCATTATACAGTGTATTTTATATAGACGGAAAGTAAAAAGCCTGAGCAAAGTGAAGCTTTCACTGTGCTCTGAATTTCGAAATATCATTTTGTACTACTATGCTTAGGCAATGTCACTACCAAGTATGGTTACCCCCAGTGCCTCGGAACACATTGGCTTAAAGCTTCAATGTAAGCCCATGCCATTATACAGTGTATTTCATATAGACGAAAAGTAAAGAGTCTGAGCAAAGTGAAGCTTTCACTGTGCTCGGAATTTCGAAATATCATTTTGTACTACTATGCTTAGGCAATGTCACTACCAAGTATGGTTACCCCCAGTTCCTCGGAACACATTGGCTTAAAGCTTCAATGTAAGCCCATACCATTATACAGTGTATTTTATATAGACGGAAAGTAAAAAGCCTGAGCAAAGTGAAGCTTTCACTGTGCTCGGAATTTCGAAATATCATTTTGTACTACTATGCTTAGGCAATGTCACTACCAAGTATGGTTACCCCCAGTGCCTCGGAACACATTGGCTTAAAGCTTCAATGTGAGCCCATACCATTATACAGTGTATTTCCTATAGACGGAAATAAAGAGCCTGAGCAAAGTGAAGCTTTCACTGTGCTCGGAATTTCGAAATATCATTTTGTACTACTATGCTTAGGCAATGTCACTACCAAGTATGGTTACCCCCAGTTCCTCGGAACACATTGGCTTAAAGCTTCAATGTGAGCCCATACCATTATACAGTGTATTTCCTATAGACGGAAAATAAAGAGCCTGAGCAAAGTGAAGCTTTCACTGTGCTCGGAATTTCGAAATATCATTTTGTACTACTATGCTTAGGCAATGTCACTACCAAGTATGGTTACCCCCAGTTCCTCGGAACACATTGGCTTAAAGCTTCAATGTAAGCCCATACCATTATACAGTGTATTTTATATAGACGGAAAGTAAAAAGCCTGAGCAAAGTGAAGCTTTCACTGTGCTCGGAATTTCGAAATATCATTTTGTACTACTATGCTTAGGCAATGTCACTACCAAGTATGGTTACCCCCAGTGCCTCGGAACACATTGGCTTAAAGCTTCAATGTAAGCCCATACCATTATACAGTGTATTTTATATAGACGGAAAGTAAAAAGCCTGAGCAAAGTGAAGCTTTCACTGTGCTCGGAATTTCGAAATATCATTTTGTACTACTATGCTTAGGCAATGTCACTACCAAGTATGGTTACCCCCAGTGCCTCGGAACACATTGGCTTAAAGCTTCAATGTAAGCCCATGCCATTATACAGTGTATTTCATATAGACGAAAAGTAAAGAGTCTGAGCAAAGTGAAGCTTTCACTGTGCTCGGAATTTCGAAATATCATTTTGTACTACTATGCTTAGGCAATGTCACTACCAAGTATGGTTACCCCCAGTGCCTCGGAACACATGGCTTAAAGCTTCAATGTAAGCCCATACCATTATACAGTGTATTTTATATAGACGGAAAGTAAAAAGCCTGAGCAAAGTGAAGCTTTCACTGTGCTCGGAATTTCGAAATATCATTTTGTACTACTATGCTTAGGCAATGTCACTACCAAGTATGGTTACCCCAGTGCCTCGGAACACATTGGCTTAAAGCTTCAATGTGAGCCCATACCATTATACAGTGTATTTCCTATAGACGGAAAGTAAAGAGCCTGAGCAAAGTGAAGCTTTCACTGTGCTCGGAATTTCGAAATATCATTTTGTACTACTATGCTTAGGCAATGTCACTACCAAGTATGGTTACCCCCAGTTCCTCGGAACACATTGGCTTAAAGCTTCAATGTAAGCCCATACCATTATACAGTGTATTTATATAGACGGAAAGTAAAAAGCCTGAGCAAAGTGAAGCTTTCACTGTGCTCGGAATTTCGAAATATCATTTTGTACTACTATGCTTAGGCAATGTCACTACCAAGTATGGTTACCCCCAGTGCCTCGGAACACATTGGCTTAAAGCTTCAATGTAAGCCCATACCATTATACAGTGTATTTTATATAGACGGAAAGTAAAAAGCCTGAGCAAAGTGAAGCTTTCACTGTGCTCGGAATTTCGAAATATCATTTTGTACTACTATGCTTAGGCAATGTCACTACCAAGTATGGTTACCCTCAGTGCCTCGGAACACATTGGCTTAAAGCTTCAATGTAAGCCCATGCCATTATACAGTGTATTTCATATAGACGAAAAGTAAAGAGTCTGAGCAAAGTGAAGCTTTCACTGTGCTCGGAATTTCGAAATATCATTTTGTACTACTATGCTTAGGCAATGTCACTACCAAGTATGGTTACCCCCAGTGCCTCGGAACACATTGGCTTAAAGCTTCAATGTAAGCCCATACCATTATACAGTGTATTTTATATAGACGGAAAGTAAAAAGCCTGAGCAAAGTGAAGCTTTCACTGTGCTCGGAATTTCGAAATATCATTTTGTACTACTATGCTTAGGCAATGTCACTACCAAGTATGGTTACCCCCAGTGCCTCGGAACACATTGGCTTAAAGCTTCAATGTGAGCCCATACCATTATACAGTGTATTTCCTATAGACGGAAAGTAAAGAGCCTGAGCAAAGTGAAGCTTTCACTGTGCTCGGAATTTCGAAATATCATTTTGTACTACTATGCTTAGGCAATGTCACTACCAAGTATGATTACCCCCAGTGCCTCGGAACACATTGGCTTAAAGCTTCAATATAATCATTTTTAAGTTTCGAAATAGTCCGCGGAAATTTTCATTTAGTTTCGTATTTATCGTGTTTATTGAAAGTGATAGTTGAATCTGCAATGTTTTGCTACATTTAAGATATTATTTTATTGTATTTAAGAAGCATTTCTTTAAAATACAAATTATGAAAATGATAGCCCCATGTAAGATGTCATAGACATTTTTGTTTAGTAATTTTGTGGTTAGACCGTGGACGAAAATTCGAAACTGTGGACAAATTAATGTACGAACTTGTGGACAAAAATACGAACTTGTGACAAAATACGAAACTATGAACAAAAGTACAAATATATTTATTCTTAACTTTCGATTTGCTGTGCCAATTTTTCTTTTGTTTTATGAAAAACCCGTGTTCTGATACCAATCTATTTAATTACTTTCGGAACAATTGTCCCTATTATTTGTCAGTGAGATTGCCCATTTTTAGCTCACCTGACCGAAAGGTCATGTGAGCCTATGGCATAGCGCAGCGTGTGTATGTGCGTGAGTGCGTGCGGTGTGTGTGTGTGCGTGCCTGCCTGCGTGCGTCGTTAACACATATTTTCGACTTCTCCTCTGAAACTACTGGACAGATTTCAATGAAACTTGGTCAGAAGTATATATGGCCGGTGCAATTCAGATTTGTTCGTGGCGTTGCCATGGCTACCATAACTAGGTCAAGGTTACCTAGGGGTGCAAAAATCTTTAAAAATTTTCTTCTCCGAAAGTATTGATTGGAGAAAAAATCTGATGTGATATTTGGCTTCTCTAGGTTCTTAAGCCTATAGTTTGTTCATTTTGTGAAATTCGGACAAAAAATAGGTTACGCGTTTTTGCGTTTAATTTTGAAAAAAAAAAAAATAATGATAATTGGGTTTTCAGTTTTGACATCTTCTTGTTAGTATCTTCAAAATGAGGTCAATGTCAATTGTGAAGGTCGTGACCTAATTTTTTTTACCTCTGATTATAATTATTATTTGGAAAACCATAAACTTTTTGTATAGGCATGTATATTAGAATGTTGTATGTATTGATACAACGATCATTTTGATGTATAGAAAAAGGTCATGGGATCAAAGGTCAAGGTCACAGATGTGAAACAATACCGAAATGGTTAATTATCTCGAAAACTATAAACTTTTTCTATAGCCATGTATATGAGAATGTTGTAGGTATTGATACATCGATCATTTTGATGTATAGAAAAAGGTCATGGGTTCAAAGGTCAAGGTCACAGATGCAAAACAATACCAAAATGGTTAATCATCTCAAAAACTAATAACTTTTTGTATAGGCATGTATATGAGAATGTTGCAGGTATTGATACAACGATCATTTTGATGTATAGAAAAAGGTCATGGGTTCAAAGGTCAAGGTCACAGATACAAAACAATACCGAAATGGTTAATTATCTCGAAAACTATAAACTTTTTGTATAGGCATGTATATTAGAATGTTGTAGGTATTGATACAACGATCATTTTGATGTATAGAAAAAGGTCATGGGTTCAAAGGTCAAGGTCACAGATACAAAACAATACCGAAATGGTTAATTATCTCGAAAACTATAAACTTTTGTATAGGCATGTATATTAGAATGTTGTAGGTATTGATACAACGATCATTTTGATGTATAGAAAAAGGTCATGGTTCAAAGGTCAAGGTCACAGATGGGAAACAATACTGAAATGGTTAATTATCTTGAAAACTACTAACTTTTTGAATGTTGTAGGTATTGATACAACGGTCATTATGATGTATAGAAAAAGGTCATGGGATCAAAGGTCAAGGTCACAGATGCAAAACAATACCGAAATGGTTAATTATCTCGAAAACTATAAACTTTTTGTATAGGCATGTATATTAGAATGTTGTAGGTATTGATACACCGATCATTTTGATGCATAGAAAAAGGCCATGGGTTCAAAGGTATGGTCACAGATGCGAAAAAATACTGAAAAGGTTAATTATCTTGAAAACTAATAACTTTTTGTATAGGCATGCATATTAGAATATTGTAGGTATTGATACAATATTCATTTTGATGTATAGAAAAAGGTAATGGGTTCAAAGGTCAAGGTCACAGATGTGAAACAATACTGAAATGGTTAATTATCTTGAAAACTATCAACTTTTTGTATAGACATGTATATTAGAATGTTGTAGGTATTGATATAATGGTCATTATGATGTAAAAAAAGTCATTGGGGTTTCAGTATCTATGTTTTCTTTAAATCTATCAGCTAGCCATTACTTATCAGGTGAGCGTATCAGGCCCATGGGCCTCTAGTTAGGGTTATAAAAATAATTTAAAAAAAACCTGTTATAAAGGTAGAAAAAAAACGCAAAATGGAAGTTTAAGTTTGACTGCCCAGAGCCCTTGCCTTTCGATTATATCAAATTTTGATATGTTACTTTCGGAACATATGTTCTGAGGGTCTCAGTTCTATTGCGTTGATTTTCAAAAATGGCCTCTAGATCAGTTTCTATTCTATAGTGACAATTCTTATATGAGGTGTTACAGTATGTCATTTCAAAAATTACCAAAGAGTGAAAATTTCATTTTGCCTGAACATTTTACTTTATGCATATTCCAAGGGCTTAGATCAATGAGATCCATCGCACTGTACTGAAGATAACAATAATTAGTAGTGACATTGTTTATACTTTATATATTAACTTGAATTTATAATTGTCAATAAAATGAAACTTCACCATGACAGAACCTTTACTTTCCACGTATGTATAATTTATTGTGTGATGACATTTGCTTAGATTGATGCTTTAGGTCAAAACTCAAAACACTACAGGAAACAGTACTTAGTAGTGACATAGTATCAGAATAGTATATCAACACGATGTTATCAACCGTTAACCAGAATATAAGCCTAACTATGCTCAAACAGTTTACTAAACGACTATATAAAATATACGGCAGGTCTATTGAATTTTTTACACAATGTGTTCCGAGACATTGATTACAATACTTGGTAGTGAAACTTCAAATTGTTCAGGCTGTTTACTTTCCGTCTATATGAAATACACTGTATAATGGTATGGGCTTACATTGAAGCTCTAAGCCAATGTGTTCCGAGGTACTGGGTGTAACCATACTTAGTAGTGACATTGCCTAAGCATAGTAGTACAAAATGATATTTCGAAATTCCGAGCACAGTGAAAGCTTCACTTTGCACAGGCTTTTTACTTTCCGTCTATAAGAAATATACTGTATAATGGTATGGGCTTACATTAAAGCTTTAAGCTAATGTGTTCCGAGGCACTGGGGGTAACCATACTTGGTAGTGACATTGCCTAAGCATAGTAGTACAAAATGATATTTCGAAATTCCGAGCACAGTGAAAACTTCACTTTGCTCAGGGTTTTTACTTTCCGTCTATATGAAATACACTGTATAATGGTATGGGCTTACATTGAAGCTTTAAGCCAATGTGTTCCGAGGCACTGGGGGTAACCATACTTGGTAGTGACATTGCCTAAGCAAAGTAGTAAAAATGATATTCCGAAATTCCGAGCACAGTAAAAGCTTCACTTTGCACAGGCTTTTTACTTTCCGTCTATATGAAATATACTGTAGAATGGTATGGGCTTACATTTAAGCCAATGTGTTCCGAGGCACTGGGGGTAACCATACTTGGTAGTGACATTGCCTAAGCATAGTAGTACAAAATGATATTCCGAAATTCCGAGCACAGTGAAAGCTTCACATTGCACAGGCTTTTTACTTTCCGTCTATATGAAATATACTGTATAATGGTATGGGCTTACATTTAAGCCAATGTGTTCCGAGGCACTGGGGGTAAACATACTTGGTAGTGACATTGCCTAAGCATAGTAGTACAAAATGCTATTCTGAAATTCCGAGCACAGTGAAAGCTTCACTTTGCACAGGCACTTTTACGTCTATATGAAATACACTGTATAATGGTATGAGCTTACATTGAAGTTTTAAGCCAATGTGTTCCGAGGCACTAGGGGTAACTATACTTGGTAGTGACATTGCCTAAGCATAGTAGTACAAAATGGTATTTCGAAATTCCGACCACAGTGAAAGCTTCACTTTGCTCAGGCTTTTGACTTTCCGTCTATATGAAATACACTGTATAATGGTATGGGCTTACATTGAAGCTTTAAGCCAATGTGTTCCGAGGCACTGGGGGTAACCATACTTGGTAGTGACATTGCCTAAGCATAGTAGTACGAAATGATATTCCGAAATTCCGAGCACAGTAAAAGCTTCACTTTGCACAGGCTTTTTACTTTCCGTCTATATGAAATATACTGTATAATGGTATGGGCTTACATTGAAGCTTTAAGCCAATGTGTTCCGAGGCACTGGGGGTAACTATACTTGGTAGTGACATTGCCTAAGCATAGTAGTACAAAATGATATTCCGAAATTCCGAGCACAGTAAAAGCTTCACTTTGCTCAGGCTTTTTACTTTCCGTCTATATCAAAATACACTGTATAATGGTATGGGCTTACATTGAAGCTTTAAGCCAATGTGTTCCAAGGCACTGGGTGTAACCATACTTGGTAGTGACATTGCTTAAGCATAGTAGTACAAAATGATATTCCGAAATTCCGAGCACAGTGAAAGCTTCACTTTTCTCAGGCTTTTTACTTTCCGTCTATATGAAATACACTGTATAATGGAATGGGCTTACATTGAAGCTTTAAGCCAATGTGTTCCGAGGCACTGGGGGTAACCATACTTGGTAGTGATATTGCCTAAGCATAGTAGTACAAAATGGTATTCTGAAATTCCGAGCACAGTTAAAGCTTCACTTTGCTCAGGCACTTTTTTCCGTCTATATAAAATACACTGTATAATGGTATGAGCTTACATTGAAGCTTTAAGCCAATGTGTTCCGAGGCACTGGGGGTAACCATACTTGGTAGTGACATTGCCTAAGCATAGTAGTACAAAATGATATTTCGAAATTCTGACCACAGTGAAAGCTTCACTTTGCTCAGGCTTTTTACTTTCCGTCTATATGAAATACACTGTATAATGGAATGGGCTTACATTGAAGCTTTAAGCCAATGTGTTCCGAGGCACTGGGGGTAACCATACTTAGTAGTGACATTGCCTAAGCATAGTAGTACAAAATGATATTCCGAAATTCCGAGCACAGTAAAAGCTTCACTTTGCTCAGGCTTTTTACTTTCCGTCTATATGAAATACACTGTATAATGGTATGGGCTTACATTGAAGCTTTAAGCCAATGTGTTCCGAGGCACTGGGGGTAACCATACTTGGTAGTGACATTGCTTAAGCATAGCAGTACAAAATTATATTCCGAAATTCTGAGCACAGTGAAAGCTTCACTTTGCTCAGGCTTTTTACTTTCTGTCTATATGAAATACACTGTATAATGGTATGGGCTTACATTGAAGCTTTAAGCCAATGTGTTCCGAGGCACTGGGGGTAACCATACTTTGTAGTGACATTGCCTAAGCATAGTAGTACGAAATGATATTCCGAAATTGTGAGCACAGTAAAAGCTTCACTTTGCACAGGCTTTTTACTTTCCGTCTATATGAAATATACTGTATAATGGTATGGGCTTACATTGAAGCTTTAAGCCAATGTGTTCCGAGGCACTGGGGGTAACCATACTTGGTAGTGACATTGCCTAGGCATAGTAATACAAAATGATATTCCGAAATTCCGAGCACAGTAAAAGCTTCACTTTGCTCAGGCTTTTGACTTTCCGTCTATATGAAATACACTGTATAATGGTATGGGCTTACATTGAAGCTTTAAGCCAATGTGTTCCGAGGCACTGGGGGTAACCATACTTGGTAGTGACATTGCTTAAGCATAGTAGTACAAAATGATATTCCGAAATTCCGAGCACAGTGAAAGCTTCACTTTGCTCAGGCTTTTTACTTTCCGTCTATATGAAATACACTGTATAATGGTATGGGCTTACATTGAAGCTTTAAGCCAATGTGTTCCGAGGCACTGGGGGTAACCATACTTGGTAGTGACATTGCCTAAGCATAGTAGTACAAAATGATATTTCGAAATTCCGAGCACAGTGAAAGCTTCACTTTGCTCAGGCACTTTTGTCCGTCTATATAAAATACACTGTATAATGGTATGAGCTTACATTGAAGCTTTAAGCGAATGTGTTCCGAGGCACTGGGGGTAACCATACTTGGTAGTGACATTGCCTAAGCATAGTAGTACAAAATGGTATTTCGAAATTCTGACCACAGTGAAAGCTTCACTTTGCTCAGGCTTTTTACTTTCCGTCTATTGAAATACACTGTATAATGGAATGGGCTTACATTGAAGCTTTAAGCCAATGTGTTCCGAGGCACTGGGGGTAACCATACTTGGTAGTGACATTGCCTAAGCATAGTAGTACAAAATGATATTCTGAAATTCCGAGCACAGTGAAAGCTTCTCTTTGCTCAGGCTTTTTACTTTCCGTCTATATGAAATATACTGTATAATGGTATAGGCTTATATTGAAGCTTTAAGCCAATGTGTTCCGAGGCACTGGGGGTAATCATTCTTGGTAGTGACATTGCCTAAGCATAGTAGTACAAAATGATTATCCGAAATTCCGAGCACAGTGAAGGCTGCACTTTGCTCATGCTTTTTACTTTCCGTCTGTATGAAATACACTGTATAATGGTATGGGCTTACATTGAAGTTTGAAGCCAATGTGTTCCGAGGCACTGGGGGTAACCATACTTGGTAGTGACATTGCCTAAGCATAGTAGTACAAAATGCTATTCTGAAATTCCGAGCACAGTGAAAGCTTCACTTTGCTCAGGCACTTTTTTCCGTCTATATGAAATACACTGTATAATGGTATGGGCTTACATTAAAGCTTTAAGCCAATGTGTTCCGAGGCACTGGGGGTAACCATACTTGGTAGTGACATTTTATCGTGAAATGTGATAAAATTTGTTATATTTGAATGTTTTATAAATGAAACGAAAATATTTTCGAATGTTGAATAAGTAACTGTTTACTTATTCAATGTTGAACGCTGCAATGTTGAATAAGTAACGTACTTCAGGTATCCCAGACAGACATGGTAATTCCTAAATATCCCCCTAAAACTAGTTTGCGGGGGTATAATAAGCTGATACAAAATTAGAATTGATACAACTTTGGATTTTGACATCACACATAAATCTACCTAAATAAAGCATTCCACTTTTTGAGGACATTAGGTTCATAATATTTAAATATTACGATGCCTTATAAACAGATTTTATCTGGAATCAGTCACATACTATCGTGGTAATACTGATAATATCTAACATGTTTATTCTAGTTTTCATGATATTAAAAACAAACTTTAATAAAAACAATCCCATAATGTTCACTATGGCAATGATAATGCTACGTCTGGAACTTATCAGGCCAAACAATAAACGTTTAAATAATCACATGGATATGAGTGTAATATTTAGCTCACACCAACAAATTGTGTATTTCACACTGACTTGTTGTTTTTGAGTGTTTTCGCCGTATTTATAAAACTATGTGTCTAATTCTTGTACTTGATAAAGCATATATGACCCGGAATTGTTAGGATAATACAGATTATATTTACGACCTTATACGACCCGTTATCTCCGACCAGCATGGTGACTTATCAGTAATCTCCTTACTGGTCAATAACGGTATTATAAAGTACACATACACAGCGGGTATGAGGTACTCAGATGTCCAAATCTCATTACAAAAACAGTTGGAAAAGACCCCCATTACAAATAGCGATACCCGATTACTTTGGGTCGAAAAGTTAAAGAAAGATTTATAATTATGTTAACATTTTATAATATGTTTTGTGTTGCTTTTACAAATACAGTTTACCCAACAAAATACAAGAGAAGTGAATATAACCTAAAACGACGACGTGACAGTCATCTGAACCTTTTGATCAACACACAATGACACACACACACTCACGATGGTAAACTTAAAAAACCATCAAAATTGAATGTATCTCTTACATCATTTTCAAAATAACATTCGGCAGAATTGATTTGGAATTTCTTAACATTTCGAAATAAAATTGTGCTGAAACAGACCGAATGTCATAAAATTGACATTTTCAACTGAAACTAACTATATACGTGGCAACAGTCGATGCAACCAATAACATGACACAGTACAAGTAAATGGTAAAACAGTCAAACAAGACAAGATACTTGGGAAGACAAACACATATAGGGACACTCCAGACTTTATTAATGGGATAAAGGTAAAATGGCGAGGTTATATGTAATAAACAAGTAACAGCGGTAATGAAGAAGAGAGTCAATGGTGCATGACCCTTTCAATCAAACTTAGACACTACCGGTATACATTTTTTCGTTTGTAGGCAATAATAATTGTCAGAAATGTACTATTGTCTAAATTTGTTGCTAGTTAAATTTTGAAAAATCCTCATAAATTAAGGTATACTTCCTCATGCAAAGTATATTTCCTTAGCTGATTTTGTTCCTTTGGGTTTCTTTTCAACATCTTGGAAAAAAGATTTGGTTTCATAATTTTGGTCCAAGCACTATTGATAAAATTAAAACTGGTATAATATGTAATTTGTTAGATCCTCAGTGAAGTTATGTCCAGCATACACCATTATATAAAGCAAAAACAAACATACTTATCCATGTCCGTATCACACTCCAGAAGCTTTTACCATTCTAGATAACGTTTGGTAGTACAAACATTTTATTAATTATTACTTGTATATTTCAGATGCGTTCAACAGTTTCCAGACTACTTTTAGCAATGTAAGTGATAATATGTTAAAATGTTTTAAGTTTTAGATGATTCATGTTGATTGAATAATAAATGATTGGTATTTGATGAGAAAAGTTATTTGACATACAGGGAATCTTCTCATCCCGTTAAGTCTACTCTTGAAACGTCAATGAGAAAATAACACAATGTCATGCATTGTATTTTCAATTCACATTCTTTGATGTGATGTGCATTTTAATATTATACCTGTAATTTGATATGTTCAAGAGGATGGTTGAAAAAAAATAGGTCTTTTAAGTCCCCTTCTAGCAGATGTTCTCTTCATGTTGAACGCAACTTAAAATGATAAATAATCGGCATTTGTAAGATTTATAGACACGTTAATCCCTCTAGAGCTAATCCCGAACATTTCCAAAACTCATATTTTATTTCTCTGACATGATTATTAACGTTTAGATTTCAAATTAAATCAAAATTGAACATGATTTTTCTTTGATAAACAGGAAGATTTGTGTTTTAGATCCTTGGTCTCAATACGGGTTACTTATGTCTTGTTTAATGATATAGCTGAGTTGTTATTTTGTGTTTTTGGTTACTTTGAATATTATTAAGTACACACTTGAGTTACAGACTGATATATTTAATTTTATAATCTGAACACGATCTGTCCATTTACAGCATTTGTTCAAAGGAGTCTCATTTAGCAATGTAATTATAAATGTAGTTTTTGCCAGATACGGTAGTATGTGTACTTGAAAAAACATGTTCGCGTTCCTTTTGATTTTTCATTGCTCTCTCTCTCTCTCTCCTCTCTCCTTCTCTCTCTCTCTCTCTGTGTGTGTGTGTGTGTGTGTGTGAGAGAGAGAGAGAGGGGAAAATTAATATTTTGCAAAATATTCCTGACTGATTTATAATCCACAATAAATTCATAATCAAAAGCGAACATACCAATCCATGTCTAAACAATAATCCTAGATTAAAGTAAAAACTTTAAAGGTGGCAAATAAGGTAAAACACGTGAACTTCTATCAGGGAAGTGAGGCCAGGTGCTTCAAAAAGATAGCCACGCTCTGTTTAACTTGCTATACCCTCTACGTGTGTTGGTAATGAAGATATCATAAAACTATGGGAATGATCATGATATGAAAGGGTTAAAATTCTTGTAATGTTCAGAATTAACAATATTAGAATGAACCTTTCAATTAAAATATAAAAACCGAACATCAACATTAAAACTGGGTAGCATACCACACACTGTCTTTGTTATCCAGCTCTCAGAATCTTATCTAATAAACTCGAATTATTAAAGTATGCAAGTTTTTCGTGTATTGTCACCAGTCAGTTTTTCATGATATGTTACTATGATTGCTAACTGAAATAATAAAGATACATGTACAAGGACCCCTTTTTCTAAAACAAAAATAAAGTTACATTAAAAAGAAAATATTACATGTTAACTACACCCTTTTAAACTTCCACAGATTATATACACATGGAAGTAAGTAATTTAATTTGTGCGTATTTATGGAACACTGGTTCTAAATAAAACAAATGACATTGATGAGAACTTTCATATAGAACAAAATTACACCACTGACCATTTTCTGTAATGTTCGTCTGACTCTAAAGTCGGGAATTTTATAACAGTGTAACTTTTCCCAATATAAAGTTGTTCTTTGTATAATTGTCTTGTTTTGTTGTTTTATCCTAAACTTGTATTGTTTCGTGTTGCGCTAGCTGTTACCAAGTATATGTTTCAGTTGCAAATTTCTTTCATGTCTGTTAAGAACATTTCATATCATTTTACTTCGCCAATGGACTTAAGAGTCAAACATGCCTGTATTTTAGGTATTACACACATGTAGATTCGGAATGAAAATAATTACATATCAAAAACCCCCGTATAACAAATATTAAACCGATTGGTATATATATAAAACCAAGTAAAAACTGTTTTACCCAATAAGGCGAATAAATTAAGTTGGTCTTCTGCAGTTGTATTTTTTCAACCAGAAAACGTTCAGAAAATTTAAAATTGAATAATTACTTCTCATAATTTCACACGGTGAAAAAAGAAAGCATTAAATTGGTGTCAGACAAAATTGATTTTGTAGAATAAATGATGATTTATTAGAAAGTTTAAAAATAGGAATCAATTATCAATTTTTCACTTAAAAACTCCCGACTTCTGACTTTTTTAAAATAACAGTTATTAACATAAATTAAGTGTCACTAAGCATTGTGTTTATAATAGGAAATAAGCTGTTATGTAATTTTTGAAGGTCTGATACCACTCAAAAAGATTTTAAAAAGACTAAATTGCCCTTTATTATTAATAAAAAGAGTAAATTATAATCGAAATTCATTCAAATGTTGACATTGCGTGAGTATTGTTACGTAATACTAGTAAACCAACGCATTTTTGTCTGGGAAAACATACCTGATATGGCATCTCGTGTGTTAAAATGTTGAAAGGATTTGAAATATTAGTCGAAAAAAATGTCAATTGTAAGTATTAAATTGCAGTTATTTTAGGGTACATTTGAAATAAAGAATTAAGGGTGTTATTCACGTCTTTTACCCTCTATAAACAACTCCTACTTTAAGATTTGCACTTCTTCATTATAATTAATATAGCCAGAGGTTGATATTGATGCTGACATTGGACATTGACAACTTGTCAGGCTTGGCTGTTTTGCATCCTGCTTAGTATCCAGGTTTCATAACCACTTTTCCTTCCGTTATTTTCAATCATTAATGTACTACTGGTGAAATCCGAAATACATATACCCTAAGTTAAACATGATCTTAAAATAAAAAAAACAAACACTAATCCATTTCGAATCACAACCCAGAGGAAAAGTTAAACTTAGAAACTTGCAAGTTCGGTTAAACATGTGGACTGGGACCGGGTGCTCCGGAAGGGTAAGTACCTTCTGTTTTGTTAGCTACATCCGCCACGTGTGCAATAAAATGATAATAATTTTTATTGTAATTCTAATATTATGTTTATCTTTGAAAAATAAACAAAATTATTCAGTTTTCCAAAATGTAAGTGAAAAAATATTAGGAAATATTGTGTTAAACGGTGGTTTTATACGTGTAATCCAGGTGCAGCTAAGCTTCCTTTATTCATGTAGAGACCTTAAGCTTGGTGACCGATTGGTCGATGTGGCGCGGTTACGGATTAAAACGTCCCTCAGGTCCTAGGTACGAATCCCAGTTAGGCAGGTCATAGAGCGTGAAAGTTTGTAGTTTGCTTGCCGAAGGTCAAGTGGTCTTCTTTGGGTAATTTTGTTTCTTCCACCATTACTTACTGACCGCTTGGATAAACATGTAAGTGAAAGAAGTAAAACTAAATTTATTCATTCAACGTATTTTATAAATGAATTTGTAAACTCAAATATTAACAACATAAAGACGACAGAACTATTAAACGTTTTAATGAATAAACTAAAGTTAAGTACAGATACGTTATAAATCGGGACAATAAGACATAGGCGTAGGAGCAGGGGGGGGCAGTGGGGACCGCCCCCCCCAAATGTCAGAGAAAGGGGGGGGGGGGGCAGGCCCCCGCAATATATTGTGTGAAATTTTGTATCATGCTAAAAAAAAGAAAGAAAAAAAAAACCAAAAACAAGAGCTTTAACAGGAAATGTCCATCTGGTAACCAATCAATTATCAATTTCATCATTATACTTGTAAAAGGGCGTCAACATTTTCCGGGGTACCCCATATCCAGTGGCGGATTCAGCGGGGGGGGGGGTAGGGGGAATACGCACCCCCTTTATGTCGCTAATAATACATATTGTTCAGCTCAGATTACACCAGAATGCAGGATTTTTGCGCCACTTTTTCAAAATTTTCCGGGGGAGCATGCCCCCGTACCTCCCTAGAAGGTTCGAGCCTTCAAATCTCACATTATACGCCCCTTTCTAAAATTCTGGATCAGCCTCTGATATCAATCTCCAATGAGGGGATGATTATGGAACTTGTGTCATACGGTTATTTTTTATAATCTTGCCTTGATATCACAACATTTTAAACCTTTCAAAACGATGCACAATACATTGAAAATGCGTCTAGACAGAGGTTTAGCACCCCTCTCATACTCTCCCCGCCTCGTGCCATAGGCACGAGGTCGTACCTGCGGCACGACATAAGTCATAGCTTCGGTTTGGCCCCCCCCCCCCCCCAATATTAAAAACCCTCCTACGCCTATGTAAGATATATTTGTTTTCGTTGTAGATTTATCGCTTCATCATCAAAACAAACTATATTTCCTCATTCTATTTTGTAACTAGGATACATCTGTCAATATATATGTGACATGTGTCGGAATGTTTGTGGTTGATGTAATGGATTCATGACCCAGGTTTTAAACTTTTATTTTCTTTATTGTTTACTACGATCGGATACAGTTATGATTTATTACAACTAAATAGTCCTAGCTCCCTCTGATTGAGTGAAAACGTCAATAGTCCTTAACCCCTATCTGATTAAGTGAAAACCATCGAAAGCTATATAATTAATACTGTAAAACAATTGAAAACGGCATTATAGACTTAAACATTAAAATGAAAATTCAACCACTCCTCTTCCACTGTAAGCTTGCTGCATCACCTTTAGTAAATTGCTTTTACTCTGCCGCCAGTATACCTTTGTTAAATCGTCAGTAAAACTATTTGTTATGTGCCATTTTATGCATTTCTTTGAAGAGAGATAAATAAGGGTCTTCACAATAGTATCATGACCGCAGTATTGGACATTACTGGCAGTATTCCTTCCATGAACTTGTGCTGTATTCTCGCTGCATTGGTTGTTTTCAAGCACATACTTGTAGTTGCAAGTATATTTCTTCAATTTTACTTATAATTTGTATTTAATTAAAGAACACATAATACTAGACTGTGAACCCTTATGTCATTTATCAATCTATCATTTTTAATAGTATTGCTAAATGTGTACAAAAATAACACATTGCAATAGGCAGAAACAGGATTTAACAAACCATGTTCTGTACAAGCGATCTTGCATAGGATGTCCATAATTATTATCAAAGTATTTTGCAGCAAATAACAGGACTGAACAACAAAGAAAATTTAACTTTGCTTTGGAATTGTGGTTTGACATGTATTCAAAAATTTCGTTGCTAGTTCAAATAAGAAAATCCTCAAAATCTAAGGTATACTCATTCATGCAAAGTACACGTATTTCCTTATATAAATTCGTTAAATAACTTTGGTCCTTTGGATATTTTTATACCCTTGAATAAAAATTGGTTTCACAATTGTTGTCCAAGCACTACTGATTAGGGATTGTATTCCGACATGGTCGTATAGTGCTGTAAAATTAAAACTGGTATAATATGTTATTGGTATGTTTGTTTTTGATGATTACAATGAATACCTAGAAACGAATATTGGTGAAAAAATCAATTTTTAAAATAATATAATTTTGCTATATTTAATTAAGCTAAGTGCAGATTACCACTTACATAATGAGAACGATAAAACATTTAATGAAAAAAAACCAGCTATTTAATAAATCTTAAAAATGTAGACTTTGGATCATCCCACACGTTATGTACACAAAATCGCATGTGTAGGGGAGCTGAAAATACAAATATAATCACCAAATGAAGCCATATCAAAGTCCATAGATGTAATATATCTGTATAGTTTATCTCTAATACAGATATAATTGCTCAATAATTCTACAAATCGATATAGAACTCTCAACAAGGGTTTAAGTATTTTTCTATAAGCTGTATTCCCCGCTGGTGTGACACTACAAAGTTCAACATATTATGATTGATAGCAATGATAGTATATTATACTGTCACATTAATTTTAACTGTAGTGTACTCCTACAGAGTGAAAACACGATAAGATGAGATCAAGTGTTATATCTTATATCCCTATTTACACAAAAACTACCACATTTTACAATTTTCTGTAATACAAACTGTGCAATAAAGACTATAAACTTTTTGTGCAAGTCAAAGATCGACAATTATTTTTTCAATATATGTAGGGATATAACCAGTGAACCTTTTTATTCAAATTATAAACATGCAAAACATGAAAAATATCAAAATTTAACAAGAGAAAACACGAAAGCATAATAACTTTGTTATTTTTAAGATATTTCTAATAGGAATTCAAATATTGTTTAAAGCATAAAAACAAACATACTAATCCATGTCCGAATCACAATCCAGAAGCAAAGTAAAAACTTTAGAACTGACAAGTTAGGTTAGACAAGTGAACGTCTACCAGGGAAGTGAGGCCGGATGCTATGGAAGAGTAAGCACCTCCTGTTTAGCTAGCTACACCCGCCACGTGTGCAATCAAATTGTGTGAAAGGAACATGGAACCACGAGACGTCAAACATATCTAGGGCAATCCTGAACACAGAGACAGTCAACAATTTATTTGCAAGCAGCCTACTTCGTTGTACAAAGTCCCCGTAGTGGGAACACGCTCTACCATAGCGTATTAATTGCTCCATAAGCAGGAGAAGCAGGTATATTGCTGCATAAAAAGGAAAGTTGACAATAGAAAAATTGAAGTCATCACGTTAATCATAATGTGTCAAATATAGTCTTTCGTGTTCGTCATAATTCAGGTATAAGCCTAAGCAGAACTTTAGGAATTAGGCGTGTCTTTTATATCAAGCTCACTGGGATAGATGACATTTACATAGTCTCCAAATTTAGGATTGTAAAGAGACAGAACGTCATCTATATATCTGCATGTTGAGTTGAATAATTTGGCGACAGTTTACTCTCCAGATTTAACAAGGTTCTGCATAAATTCTGCTTCATAAGAATATAGAAACAAATCAGCAAGCAATGGTGCACAGTTTGTACCCATTGGTATACCGATATAGTATTCTCGGCATCTGACAAGATGTGTTTTGAGTTCAATAAGGGTTATTTAAGTTAAGAAAAATATGAGTTAATGTAAAAATTGTGAAACCGTGGCTTGATATTAAACTTAATTCACAAAAAATTAGGTAATACAAAAGTGAAAAATAATATTGTATACGTGTACACCAAGAAGTGATTTTTTAAGATAAAATTGAGAAAATATATATCATAATGTAATACAAACACATTTCAATATACATTAATTTATAGATTCAATTATTGATTTTGACATAATCTATTTTTCAACATATTGGTGGATAATTTTTTAACTCTACAAAAAGAGCTTTTGCAATTATGGTACCACGACGACCCAGTAGTCTAAAGCTCTAACGTACAAAGTATTTCGCCGTCTATGTTCGAATCGCGCTAGAGAGCAGATCCTTTTAAATTTGCGATAAAGTTAACTTTGCTTGCTGAAGTTTAGTGGTTTTTCTTTTACTACTCTGGTTTCTTCCACGATCCCAGAGCTGGTTGCCTCGATAAGTAAAAGAATTTTGATTGGCGCGTAAAACGCCATCGCCTGATTAAAGTACTTCACCAGATTACAAATTTAATTTTCATGATTGTGGGGCTTAAGAGGTATTACAATTTATTTTCATGTTTGCAATTCTGAATGCCAAAAATGCATTGAAATGCAGCAGGGAAACGTTTTGGTAAGGCTTCATTTTGTTGCCTCTACTCATAAAATTCTATTAAATTTTTAGATTGTTTTCACATACATTGATTTCGTCATTTTAGGCTTTTTAGTTGAATTGAAAGATTAAGTAGGGGATACAACTGGAATTCTGGTTTAGCTTTAATTTTAAATACCCAGTGCACCTTTTGTAAAATGGCTTATTTCCACATTCTGTCTATGTGGGATATAACTTTGAGTTGTCTGACGTAAGCTAGTATTATGTACGTGGTATAGTTATTCTACAATATTTGGTCCCTTCAGAGCTTGTTGACAACTTGTCATATGTATTTATTTGTGTTGTCTAATTAATGGTCAGGTAATTATAAGGTTTATATCTCTAACTGTGACAGGTGTAACTAAACACTAAATGGACCCCCGCATATGTATGATGTTTTAACATATATCGTGTAACAAAACTAACAATAAAACTGTATACAAGAAAGGCATATCTACTAGCACATGACGATACATGTAAAATATACTCCAATATTTATGCAATATTTGGCTAGCGTCTCCGCCTTACTGATGAAGCAAAAACACAATAATCAGTGTAGCTGTTTGTTGTAAAGTTTCATTGATGCCGCTCCATGAGTAAATAAGAATATTTGGCTAATCATATATACATGTAATCAAAAACAAAAATACTAATCCATTTCCGAATCACAATCCAGGAGCAAAGTTAAACCTTTTGAACTGACAAGTAAGGTTAGACACGTGAACTTCCACCAAGGAAGTGAGACCGGGTGCTCCGGAAGGGTAAGCACCTCCTGTTTAGCTAGCATCACCCGCCAGGTGTGTTAGCTATATTTCATAGCAAATTTCTCATTTTTATCATTATAAAAAAATTTCTTAGATAAAGAAATTCCTAATTTTTATCTAATAAAAAACCAAACATACTAACCTATTACCAAATCACAATATAAAAGCAAAGTAAAAATAATGAAACTGACATTTAGGTTTAACACGCAAAATTTCACCGTGAAAGTGAGCCCGGGTGCTCCGGAAGGATAACCACATCTGTTGTTTCAAACATCTTATTGATGATAATGTACTATTAGGATTATTCTTGTTTTTATGATAACTGTAGACAAAACATTAAAAATGTTTTAATTAAATGTCTAACTTTGGAAAAAAGTCTTTCTCTATTTCAAAACATGTAAAATCACTGCAACGAAGTTTAATTTATAATTGATGCATGGAAGTCAATGACGTATATGACTATTATTTGATGTTAAAATTAAATTAGTTTTACATTTTAGTTATTTTACCATTTAGCCCCTTCAGAACGTGTTGACAACTTGCCTTTGTATTTATTTGTGATTATGAGGTATATATATGGATGTATTTGTGACATTTGTGTAACACCAGACAATACACAGACCACCGCATACACATTATACATCATATTTAACCTCAAGCATATTGAACAATAAAAAGTGCCGATGATATTTTTCAAGCGTAAGGTGTATAGGTCTACGGGATGTACGGTGAATTATACTATACAATATTTGGCTATTATCTAACAAAGTATTTTTGAAATTCTCTCTTTCTTTCATTTGTTACTGTCTATTGTTGTTTATGTCATCTCTATTGTACAATAAACAAATAATGATTGTGTTATATTGGATATACTGGATAGGAGCTGGTTACAACGCTATTTTATCACTAAAATGCAACAACATTTGTATATAATATTAATTTAATTTTTGAACATCTCAAAACTATTAAAATTATTCTGATTTCATTGTGAAACAACTGTAATAGCAACAGCATTTCTAAAAAAACATTACTATGATATTTTATATGGAAGACATCCAATGATTAAGTTAATTATCATACACAATACAAACCTAATTTGTAAGATTATGAAAACAGAATTTCTGGAAAGTGTTTTTTGTGTAGACCATGAACACGTTGTTTATAGAAATATACGCTTTGTATGACAGGTGCGTTTTATAAAATGCATCACAAAAATATTAAACAACTTGCATCTCGCCAAAAAAGCTTGGGTTCTTTCAGGTTATACACACCATCTTTTCAACAAATTTGACAAATTGAAGCCAATGACGCAAACAACTATTAGTTTGCATTTAAAAATAATCAATATATAGGTAAAATATTTTAAACATATTTTGCCCCATCGGAGCTTGTTGACAGATTGTGATATGTATTTATTTGTTTTTGCCCCATAATGACCAAGTAATTACTAGCTAGGTATTTGTATGTATGACAGGTGTGACTTCAGACAATACACTGTACGATATCTAACATATATCGTGTAACGCGAGAGACAATAAAGGTTATCGGTAGTCTAGGTATTACATACGCAATACCGATATGACGCGTGTAGACGAAATCAGATTCCAGATATTCACTTTTTGTATGACAGGTGAGCTACATAAAATACATACCCAGAATACTACAACAATGGCTAATGTAGGCTTCTAAATCGCCAAAAATAGCTTGGTTTCTTCCAGGCCATACCAACATCTTTTCAACAACCTTGAAAAATTTAAGGCAATGACACAAACGACTATAAGTTTGCATGTTAATGAATATATAGGTTCAAAAATTCCAAAAATATTTTGCCCCATCGAAGCTAGTTGACAGCTTATCACATGTATTTATTTGTTTTTGCCTAATGATGACCATGTAATTACTATTTTTTGTATGACATATCTAACATCCATCGTGTAACGCAATAAATAATAAAGGTTATCGTTGGTCTAGTTTTAACATTCACAATACAGACATTGCGCATGCAGACATATATAGATTCTATCCCATGGCGAAACATGGTAAATGTTACTTAATGTGCCATGCAATGCTAAGTCAGGATTGCCCTGGAAATATTTGACGTTACATAGATCAATGTTTCTTTCACACAATTTCGATTACACACGTGGCAGGTGTAGCTAGCTAAACAGGAGGTGCTTACCCTTCCAAAGGAACCGGCCTCACTTCCCTGGTGAAAGTTCACGTGTCTAACCTGACTTGTCAGTTCCAAAGTTTTTACTTGATTCCTGGGCTTTAAGATCCCCGCGTTAGATCGTCTGACGAAGCATTTTATGCAAAATTCATAGATATGCCCCTCTTTCATGTATTGTTGAATGTGCATTTATAACATAATAAGAAACTTACCAATCCATGTCGAAGCTACAATCACAAATCAAAGTAAAAAACTTTCAAGCTGGCAAACTTGAACTTACACCAGTGAAGTGAGACCAGGTGTTCGGAAGGGAAAGAACCTCCTGTTTAGCTAGCTACACCCACCACGTGTGCAGCCAAAATTGAATGTGAAAGGAACATGAGACGTTAAATATATCCATAGTCATTTTGGATACAGAGACATTATACTTATCAACAATAATGTGATGACGTCCATAAAACATTTTGAGGGCATTGATAAGTATAGACTAGCAATATATCTGTATCAACAATTTATTTGTAAGTAGTTTGCTTCGTTGTATTCAGTTCCCATGTAGGGAATAAGTTCTATCGTAGGATATTAATTGTGAAACAAATACACCATAAGCGAGAGAAACTCGTATATTGATGCATAAAAACGATAAAGTTGACAATAGAACACTTTGAATCATCAGGTTTGCCATACAGCCTAAAATGTAGCCTTTTTGGCGCTATAATTCAGGTAAAAGTATAAATATGAAGTAGATCTTGACGAATCATTCGTACCTTCGTATCTTTTATTTCAAGCTTAATTGGATAGATTGTTTCACAAAGTATCTTAATTTAGAATTGTAAAGAGATAGAACGTCATCTATATATATGTATGTGAAATTTAATGATCAGCTATTGATGCTGTCTAAGTTTTCATGAAATATTCTCCGATCGTTTTACTGGTAGAATTATTTTTCTGGTTCAGTTTAAAAAATTGGTGGTCGGTGTCACTTCTTATTGTAAGAAGATTATTATAAGACAAAATGGTCGTCAAACTGTGACCTTTTTTGAATGGAATTTTTGCCAAGTTGAAAATTAAACAAGCACCTAATAACGTTTTTAAGCGTCCTGTAAGAGGTAGCTGGTTCAGCTGTTGTTGCGGCTGCTGGTCTAAAGACAAACAAAATAATTAACGTATTCTACCGACGACATCTCTAGGACCTTATTCTGGTCGGACAATTTGTAGACAATAATCATGAAACAATAATAATGTTGGATAAGGATACTGCAGTGTCTGATGTCACTTTGATTAACTTCTATTTTATTCACACTTCTATCTAAATGAATTTTCTAGTGGAATTAACTTATGTTATTTGAAGCTCATGACAGTTTTTGATTATGATTATGACCTTTAAAGTGTACAAAATTGAATATTGTGTTGAACCAATGGAGAAATCGTAAAGCTTTTGTCAGGGCATATGGTTTATATGATATTATACAGACAAATTATCGCGTTTACAGATGTACATAAAACCACGATACAATAAGTCTAGCGTTATTAAATATTTTATATTTAAATCGACCTATCAAAATAGTATATCAGACAAAATAATCGGTGTTTATTTTTGACACAATCATGAAATTTGAATATAAGCGCTCTGTTAGCAATTTTTAAAAATTCCTACATGAGATTTTACATGGTCATGTCTGCTCATTTTGACAGTTCTGAAAAGATTACAGTGAATTTGAACCTGGCTTTCGGTATGATGTATCTAACATATTATATATAACTGTATAACAATGGAAAGTGTGGGAAAAATAAAAAAACAAACACACCAATTCAGGTCCGAACCACAATCTCCAAACAAAGTAAAAACACTGAAATTGACAATCTGAGTTAAACACGTGAATTCCCGTCAGTGAGGTTGGGTGCTCCGGATAGGTAAGCGTCTAGTGTTTAGCAAGCTACACCCGTGTAATCAAAATTGTGTTAAAGGAACATGGAACTATGGGAAGTAACATATATTTTGGATACAGATACATCATACTTATCAACAGTATTGTGATGACGACCATAAGGTCTCTGTAATCCTAGGCTTACATTATGCGTGGATCAACATTTATTTGTAAGCATCTTGGTTCGTTGTATACAGTTCTCGTACCGAGAATAATCTCTACCATCACGTATTAATTGCGAAACACATACATCATTAGCAATAAAAGCATGTATATTTCTAAATAGTACAGGGAAGCTGACTCATGAAAAATTGAAGTAATCACCTTTCTCATACAACTATAAATGCAGTCTTTAGTTGACGTCATAATTTAGGTACAAGTCTAAATATGAAGAAAAACTTTAAAAAATCAGTCAGATCCTTGATTTCAAGCTTACTAGTATATATCATCTCCAAATTTAATATTATTAAGAGATAGAACGCTGTATGTGATGTTGCATAATTTGTCGACAGTATTCTCTCCAGATTTAACTAAGTTTTGCATAAATTTTGCTTCATACAAAAAAGAAATAAATCAGCACGTAATGGTGCACAGTTTGTACCCATTGGTATTTCGATGATTTTCTGGAAAAATCTTATTACCAAACTCAACAAATACATTGTCTATCAAAACCTGTTACATTTTATTGATGGTATTTTCAGTTATGAAATTGTGTATATATGCCTTTATTAGTTTGGATGGAGAGAGAAATGGTGCTTTACGCCTATTCTTTTAGCCTATGTCGGGATGATCAGTTCGCGGATGTTTAAGTTAGGTAAACCGGATTACAATGATGAAAACACTGCAATTCGCCAAGCAATTTAACAAACTTTCTCACAGTTAGATTATTATTTGACAAACTAGAAATACACGTGCATTAGACCACTTGGACACCAAGTCTCTAAATTATTGTTTTTGTGGCGTGTCTTTGATTGTTTCCGTTGTAATGAAATGCAACCTGTTAATTGCCAAAAATAAATAAATAAATAAATAAATAAATAAATAAATAAATAAATAAATAAATCATTTTATGTCCTTTTTAATTCTACGTGCAATGTTAATATCAAACCATCTATATCATACTGAGTATATTTACACAACTAATTATTTCCAATCAAAATAGTAAATCGTATCGTGCTAGTTATAATTATACATATTTTAAAATACATTCTGTTTTAAGTCTCATTAATTTCTTATCAAAATTAAAGTGATACCTGTCATAATTCGTATTGTACTAATTAAGCGTTATGCGTAGCATGTTATCACAATTCTTGATATTTTATGTGATATGTTCGATGAAATTTCGAAATATTGTTTCTAACCTTTGTTATTTATCGTTTTGATATTTTGTCGCTATTCGTGATATTTTGATTAATAAAGATACTCATCAATATATATAACGATTTAATAATTATTTTAATATTAATATTATTGATTGGCGTTTGGCAATGTATAAGTAATATATATTTTGATACAGATCAAGTTAGAACTCGGACACAATACCATTATCTTCATTACTGTCACACCATTTCCATTCTGTCGCCAGTATTAATATGGACAATAATAAATAGTCTGTAACAACTGGCAACAGACATAAACAACATTTCAAAATAGTTTGTTTTGTTGTAATATTATCAACAACAAACACAAACCTATGTCCAAATCAAAATCGAAAAAGCAAAGTAAACACTTTGTAAACAGGCAAATAAACCATAAAACAAACATACCGATCAATGCTTAAATCACACCCCCTTCTTTAGGGAATTTCGAATTGCTTTGTTTTCTGGCAATCAGAGACTTTAGCTTAAAATTCCCACCAACTGTTCATATGTTTTACTATGAGCCTTGCTCGCTGTTTTTACCGGCGCATAATAATAAAAGAGGGAAACTATATACTGGTTCTGTCATGTGCTGATTTTGAATGCATTTTGTATTCTGTGTCTTTCCTGCTACATTGATTTGAAAACAAAATTCCTCTATTGACAATTTCACCATTTTTATAGAATTGTCATGTGCTGACTTTGAATGCATTGTTTTATAAGAAATTCAAAATCAGCACATGACATTTCTACCAAAATGGTGAAATATTCAACAGAGAAATTTTGATATCAAATCAATATAGCGGGAAGGATAGCAAATACAACATTAATTGTATGTGCTTAGTTGGGTTCCATATTTCATTTAATCCCTACAATATACAAGTGTCTTGCATCAATGCAATATACTTTTTTTTTATAATTATACATTGTTTTAGCTGATTGACAATGCTCTTAATTTAGTTTTACTATATATATTGTATCCTTTTTGAAGACAATAAAACGTGTTATATCAGTGCAGTGATCTTGTTTTCTCAAATATTTACCTTCAACTACCGACTAAATTACGATGTAGGTTATATAGTCCAAATTATTGTCCTTGTTCATACAAGTGAATTTTATTTCATCTTATTAAAAATAAATATTTGTTTGCACAGCTCCAATTTTGAATTTGAAATATTTTCATTACTACTTAGTTTTTGATGAAAAAACATAGCCATCTTACATCAAGATATTGAGATAACCGGAATTTAACGCTGGTTTTTGTTTGATATACGATATGTCCCCGTCAATTACAGGTGTGATAGATCTAAAATCTACGTGACTTGTACATAAATACAGCTGCAGTTTACACCATATTACACATATTACATAACGGATTCTTTATGTTTACCTGAATACTGTTTTCTTTACATGAAGTTATTACAGAAATATAGGATTAAACACGTTTATATTTTACCAGACTTATCTTTCTTTTTTGTAAATCGGGCATATGCTGACAGTACAGACCTATAGAAATTTAGCACTAAGCTAACAAATTAGTACAGCTTATCTCAGGCTCTTGTCAGTCATCACTCAATGTCTTTTTGGCAGCTGTTATCTATATCTCTCGGCAGTTTTCAGCCATTATTAGCTATCCATATTTCGGCCTCTCTGCAGCCAGACATCGACTCCTTCGTTACCGTAGTGTTAAAATTTTGACAAGTCTGTACTGCATATAATATATAATATATAGTAAGTAAAACTAAGTGAAATGGGCCAGTATTATATCAATTATATTGAGGCGTTATCAGCTATATTTGAATTGTTTACCTTTACAGTACATGCATTGCACTGGACATGGGAGGGGGGTGTCTATCATAAACTTCTCGTACATGTTTTTTATTCATATTGACAGCCAGACAGGTGTTGTTTTTCGTGCTTGTGTGACAAGACAATCATTTAATATTAAAACTGTCAATCAAGAGAACAATATATAAACACGCTGACAAAAAAAATATTAAGGGTCATGAAGGTTTGTCTTTGCGCATATTGGTCAAATAGTTTTCCATAGATTGTTTCATTTGATCTGTTGATAAGATTTGACGTTGTTTCAAACAATCGCTGAAATGTGAAGGTTAGAATTTAAAATGCAACTGGACGACGTTGCCTCTTTTATGACGGCATCGGTAAATATTTAAATACAATGTACGAGGGTCATTCATTTAATTTTGTCACTTATGCCATTCCATATATTTTTCATCGATATGCTTCAATGAATCTATATGAATGAAAAATTTAAACAAATACGAATATAACAGTCCAAATCCCCGTGAATTTGATGAAGTATATCACGAGTTATAAACATTTGAAACTGGTATAGTCATATACACTGGGTATATTTCACGGGTCAAAATGAAAGGTTTTAACAAGGTTGAAATTAGAAACTACATAAAAAGCCGCGGAATATTGAAAATACCGGGAAAGGAGATATTTTCTGAACTGTGTAAAATTTATGGATATGCTATTGTGACACTGAGAACAGTTTTTAGATGGTTAAAAAGATTTAAAGGTGGTAAAGCTGACGTCAAAGATGACCCCCGTCCAGGACAGCCGAGGACATCCTTGACCAAAAAGAACATTCAATCTGTGCAGGATCTAATAAATGAAGATGCAAGGTATTCAGTAAAGGAGATAGCAGTGTACCTACAGATTTCACAAGGGAGTGTTCATCAAATTCTGACAAAACACTTAGGTCTACGAAAGATTTGTGCAAGGTGGGTACCACATTTACTGACTAATGAACAGAAGGCTGCTAGAGTTAAATGTTCTCGAGAAATGTTAAAAAAGTTTCAAAATTGTGATAAAAGGAAATTTTCCACTCTTCTAACAGGCGATGAAACTTGGGTTTACATGTTTGAACCCCAAAGGCGTGCTGATAACAAACAGTGGCGTACAAAAGATCAAAAACGCCCTGTTGTTGCCAAAAGAACCAAGAGCTCTAAAAAGGTTTTGTACACCATATTTTTTAATTCCAACGGACCTGTTGTCCAGATTTCTACTCCTGCTGGCAAGTCTGTGACAGGTAAATTTTACAAGCAATGTGTCCTGACAAAAGTGCGCAAATATTATCAGCAGAGGCGTCCTAAAACTTGTTTAGCAGGGATTCATTTGCTCCATGACAATGCTGCACCTCACAAAAGTAAAATTGTTACCGATTTTTTAAGTAAACAGAAAGTGATTGTTTTGAACCACCCAGCATATTCACCTGATCTAAGCCCCTGTGATTTTTTCTTGTTCCCAAAATTAAAGAAAATGTTGTCTGGTAAGAAATATCAAACAAGAAGTGCATTGGGCAGTGCGATATATCAGTGTTTGAAACAAATACCTAAGGGGGACTACTTTGCTGCTTTCCAGAGTTGGATATCGAGATTAAAAAAGTGTATATCTGTTAAGGGGGAATACTTTGAAGGGTTGAAATAAAAATTAATTTGAAAAATTTGTTTTGTTTTATTTTAGGGGCTTTGTGACAAAATTAATTGAATAATCCTCGTATTGTCGTCTACAAATCCTCGTACTGTCATAAACCAGATATTGGAAATGATAAGAAATAAATTAGTGCCATATTCACTACTGTGGTTTTAAGCGAAACCAGTAAATCAGCAGTTCCTCAGTTCAGTCTGATACAATCCACAGACGTGATAGATTTCAATAAAAACGCTTGTATTTTGAGAAAACTGATTACAGATAATTTAATTTGGTTTAGATCTACAGAAATATTGAACCACACTACTGGAAGCTACTCCCCACTCGTACATGTACGGAAGATTTATGATCAGCGATTTACAGATGTTTTAATCGTGTTCGAATTTCATGGCAATTCAACCATTCAACCGTATTGTCCCAAAAAATTAAAACATTCATATGGGATATCATATCAATGGTTTCACAAGATCTCAGTACTTGTTGGTCATTTCAAATTTAATTTCCATACTGCTAATGAGAAACCGGGATCCTACATGTATGCTTAAAGTACACACCTGTCGAAAATTTAACACTATGCTAACTAGTTGTCGAAGCTCGAATGTCTAGTGTCATGAATAGCCAGTGTTCGAAATGGATAGCAGTTTGCTTAGATACTGTAAATAAGGGACCACTATAAGATACCGACCCGACGCTAATTCCTCAGCTCAGCTGTTAAACTTTCGACTGGCCTGTACTGTACAAGTTATACTTTCATTTTCATTCGTACAGTACGTATGACTTGGTACATGTATGTGGGCGATTTTTGTTAATGGTTTAGGGTCAATCAATTTTATGATTATTTGTTACTCAGAGTGTAAACATTAACAATTTAACCAATATAATTTGATAAATAGTTTCCTAATAATTACTCAGTGGTTGAATCAATCACCACTAGTAAGACTTTTATACTTTATGTGGTTTTATATATATATGCCAGTGTTACTATTTACACGGAAGGCCGTATGATGGATGTTAAACCCAGCCTACCTTTAATGATTTATTGACACCTGTAACACATAAGATCAAAACCATCGCCTCGTAAAATGATGTATTATATTGATAAAATAAACGACACAAATGAATGAATTTATGACACATTTTTATTCATTTTTTTCATAAATGTACTACACATACACGTTTTCTGTACGATAGTATTATACTAATTTAAATAGGGACTTCCTCTCTACTGTCAATTAGTAGATGATAATGTTTTCTCAATTTAAACATTAAATAAGAAATGTTCTACTATTTTTCTGACTAGCATCGTTAATTAATTATCAGATGGATTTAATAACAAACAATTCACTTATTTCCCCAAGTCTCCTCCTCTTTGTGTTCCTATACTAGCACTTAGTTTAGAAGCAGTAAACTACAACGACATAACGCGTCTTGTCTTGTCACTAACGTTTCAGTTCGTTAGAACATGTTTTGACAGTTTCTTCCTCCTGCTTAACGACTCTTGTCTTGCATTATCGTATCATTTGGACCACGGGCAAGCGTCACAGGAATTCTAAGATGATACGACATCTTGATTCTAGCCGAGTCAGCGTTCCCAGACAACTCAACTAGCAGATAAAGTGTTGAGTTTTTGGAGTTGTTCATATGATCTGGATTGTTTATACTTCCATACTTTGATGTTACTGATCAACAGGTGCTCGTCAGAGTGATAACGTGTGATGCTAGATTTGACGGGTCCGGATACTGGCATACACTGAGACAAGTTCTCCTCACTGCCTGACATATCATCTAACTCGACATCAGAAGCAGATTCTAAAAAAGAATTGGAAACATATAATAAATACAATTGTTTATTGTGCGAAGCAAATAAAATACATGTAATTAAAAAATCATGTTTACGTGTAGTTTTTAAATTTTATGTCTGAATGGTCATTAAAGATTTCACGCTGATAAAAATCTCTATTAAAACCAAAGCCTAGTACAACGGTTCTGACTAATTGGTCCAGTAATTAATAATAATAATAATAATAATAATAATAATAATAAATCTATAATATCCCTTTTCAAATGATACCCATAGACATTGACTCTATTATGAATTGAATAAGTCTAAATTTCTTAGGAATTGAAAAGTTTTTATTATTTATTTTAAAACTTTAAAAACTTTTATAAAACAACAAACTAGCGATATTTACCTTCGATACTACACAAGGAACTGTTGCTACTTCCATAACTACCCATTTTGTTTCCATAACGGTTTTGATAATGCTGGCGCCGGTAAGAGGCTCTGGTGTTACCCTCTGGTCCAGCGGTTTTGGGTTTCAATATTCTGATGGTATCATTTATTTTAAGTAGTTGTTTCATTAAATTTACATCCTGTTCTCTGATACTCATCTGTAATATAAAGACGTATAAACATTTACTTGTGAATATATAATTATAAATTCAGTTATAAAATATACATTCTAAAACAACATACACATATATGGTCTATTAAAATGTTTTATTATTTTAATCCTAATTTTAAGTTAAATTTAAATTTGATAAGGATGGAGATGGTTTTAGTAATATGTAATGTTGTTTGATTTATAAAGAATCATAAAGAGATGGACAAAAAATATCGACATTAAAATTTATATCTGTAAATGACATCTCTGTACAGCAATTTAAATATATTCATGCTAAAGCATATAGATCTGAAATTGAATCAAATCAAACATGTTTATATTAAACACTTGTATTTTAAGAACTCAGTTCTTTAAAACTTAGTCTACATCGAGTAATTTAAGTAATAAGTTTAGTAGTTTAAAATGTATTTTTATTTCTAAAATTAACTATAATAGTTATATGAACATGTTTGTTAGTCAATGTAAAGCAATGTAAACTCACCAGTTCTGATTTCAACGTGTTAAGAGCCTGAGAAACTTTATCACAGCTATTTCCTTTCATTTTCTTATTTTCTTAATGTTAACACTACACGTATCTTGAGGCGAATACACCTTACAGACGTAGGTAGATAATATACTATGATAGGTATATAACGTTTATACCTGCTTAAATACACCTGTGATAAGCTACATACGTCAATCATATCCCACGTGTCTAGGTATTTTTATTTGATTAGTTTTTTTAAGTGCAGAACTGTTTATGTCTCATAATTATTGGTTGTTATTTACGTTTCCAGTATACTACGATATCGCTGGACGTTACTTTGTCCCTGGAAACAATGTCAGTTACTCCCATGAACAGTTATGGTGTCCACATAAACGTAAATAGGTGCAATAATTACATGGGAATTTTTTATATCGCTTTCCATGTTATATTCTAAGGATGATTTTATGTATGTATGTCAAAGTATGCTTAAAGCAGTGATAGATAAACAGAAATATAGATAATCGAACATCGATTAGAGTAATTTAACATATCAGGGGATGGTACGACTCGTGTTTTATGGTGTTAGTAACGCTTTTAAAAGATTGGTTTGAGCCAATTATGACTTGAAAATGTGATGATATGTTCATAAACAAGTAAATTAAAAAATAACGTATACTTCAATTAATTAGTACATCCAGTTACAGTACAGAATAAACATATGTCAATGTTTTTTTTTAAAAAATGATAGAAATTAAGTAATGGTTTATGACAGATTAATAAATATACATCTACTATCAGTTGTAGTAAAATACATATTGTACGAGGATAAACACCAACAGTGGAAGAACAACAACACACATGAGAAGATAAGGAAATAGGAACAAACTTGCATCATTATGAACGACTAAACCAAATGATCAAATCATATAAAACACTAATAGCCGAAGCAACATCAATATAGTAACGATTGCAACAGTAATTGTAACATCAGCCACATCAACAACATTACCAAAACGAAAATGATTTAGGCTACATACATGTACCTGTTAATTGTTTACATATTTTTGTGATTTAGTAAATGTATTGAAATATACACGTTGCCATAATTTGATAATCAAAAACAAAAATACTAATCCATGCCCGAATCACAATCCATAAGCAAAGTAAAAACTTTGGAACTGACAAGTTAGGTTAGACACGTGAACTTCCACCAGGGAAGTGATGCCGGGTGCTCCGGAAGGGTAAGCACTTCCTGTTTAGCTAGCTACACCCGCCACGTGTGTAATCAAAATTGTGTGAAAGGAACATGGAACTATGAGACGTCAAATATATCCAGGGCAATCCTGGACACAGAGACATCATACTTATTAACAATACTGTGATGACGGCCATAAAACTTTTAATTTGTACAATTATTCAAATATATATTTTATTATCTTTCTTTGAAGATTGCGATCAAAATATAATATTTGAATGTGGTTTGATTAATATGATTAAGACATTTGCTTAATCTAAAACTCAATGTGAGAAGTTATGACGACGTCACTCAAGTCTTACACATCTTGCTCGCAAGAGAAGTTTAGCCGTTCAATATAAAATGACCTTTCGTGTAGACTTCGTTGCACTGCAATTTTGCTTTTAACAATGCAACCTTTAAGACAATATAGGAAATCCAAATTGATGGGTCGTTTAAGTTACAAACCCGATTCGACATTCTGTAAATAGACAAATAGTCAGACTCTAGTTCATACTCATCAGTTAAGCAGGTCCGGTTCTATTTGCTGAGCTATATGTACATTGCATATAACATATTTGTACTTGTTCAGCCCTTTTGGTAAACTTATACACGTCTACAATAGTTTAAGGAATGGTCAAACATTTCATTTCATTTACTGTCTAAAAAGACACAACTATTAAGATATTAACCGAAATTGAAATCGTGTCACATATGCAGTGTGCAATTGTGCATATATATACACGTTTATTCAAACATGTGTTCATATCCGGTTACTTAGTCGGATGTAATTTCTAAAGCAAGGGTCAGAACTACAAAACAACACAATAAAAACACAGGTTTATACAGAATGGTAGCATGCATTAATACATAAATAATTCACATACGTGACCCACAAATCATACGGTATAACTGATTATATTTGATAGTATTTATGTCATTGTAATTTGTATGTCTAAATAAAGAAAAAAGAAACTAGTAAACATTTGTTTCTATAGAATTGAAGCGGAAACAAAACTAATTTAATTATATAAAGTTCAGAATTTCCTTATTATTATTTTACGCATAAAAAACTTTCCATGCACGATACATGTATTTTGCAGATGAATTAAATGTTGATTTGCGTATTAAATTGAGTTTTGTTTACAAAGACTTTACACCGCCTACGCGGTTCTGTTATTGAAAGTAAATAAATAAATAAATACAAAATGCAACATCAATTAAATCAATTTATTCACCAAAAAAACGAATAAATAATTATTTTAAAAAATGAAAAACTATCTAAAAAAATTAAATCCTTTATTGAATTTTAAATCCTAGAAAGCATTTAAACAAAAGAACGTCAACTAGCAAATATCTATGAGGACATAAAGAAATATTAAATATTGGTTTTACATTCCATAATTGTTGCAACTATACAGTTTTGTCCCAGACAATTAACGGTACCGTTGATGTCTTCATTTGTATATTGTCATTTGTTGGGCGTATACGACATTTGTTATTCCCTCTATAAACAAAGACATTAATACTCACGTAAAAGACTGTGAAGGAAGCAATGATACGATTAGGGAATCATTTAGCTCTCGTAATTCCAAACATTGGTGGCATATAAACAAAGATTTAATGTACCTCAATATGACGGTTCAGACAGCAATAAGAGAAATTTGTTGTACTATATCAAAAAGAAACTATACAAATCATTACCACGAAGTTTATTACAGAAATCCTGGTCCATTGTATAGATGCACTTAAAATATAAATAAATAAATAAATAATTAAATAAATAAATAAAATAAAATAAAATAAACTATGGTTGGTGCATCAGATGTTAGTTAGTTGATTATTACTTAACCTGTTTTAACTGAATAAGCTAAAATAAAGTTATAAATGTAAACCTTTCTTAATGGAGATGTTCGTCTAGTCCTCGCCATGAACCTTCAATATAACATTGCACACTGTAGCAAATGACTTAAAGTCCCATATTATAAAAGCTTTACTAAAAAACAGACATTTTAGTGAATGCGCATTACAAAAAGGGCATCAGGGAAATGAGACTGGGTGCTCAAAATATCAAGATAAAAAGTACCAGTCTATTGAAGCTCGTGTGTTTTACCGCAAGTCAGAAACGCTTAAAGAAAATGTGAAATTCACGAACTAATGGAGCGAATTATTTTTAACGAAGACTTTATAATTCTTGAACAAAAATTGAAATAATGCTAGAATCAGTAATAGCCATATTTTTGAAGATTGAATAATAAACTGTGACAAAATATGTACAATCATGTATATATTCATTCATTTCCGATTATTTTATGAATACCTTGACACGTGTACGGGACACTATATGTTGTTTACTGTTGCTTTCTGTTTCATGCCATGTTCAGTAATTAGGGTTAAGCAAAATAAGAATGCGGACATCACATTAAAATCAAACCACTTGTAGATGTCGCGTAGTGTGATAAGTATGCAAATCAACAACTTTTATCTTGTTTAGTGAATTTGGAGATGGCATTGGAACCATTTTGTCACGTATCATGGTTTAGACAGGTTTAAATCATTCAATCCTAATCGTGTGTTTACCCCGATATTTGTCCATCTCAAGGTCGTAAACACCAACCAGCATGTAATGTATACTTTATTTACCTATTATAGCATATTAAAGTTGTCAATTTATTTAGTATTAGACAAACGATAAGGGTGACATTTATGTATCATTTAGGGCCGTGACCGATGTGATATTCATCTTATTTGTCAGGAAATTTTAATAACACTGACCTCCCGAACGCTCTTCCGAACACATTAACACCTCAGCGTGCCAAATAAGATTTCGAAATATATCTGTATTTATTTCATCTCAAACCTAGGGTGTTAGCCTTCTATATAGCAAAGCAATTTCCGATTTTATTTTTTTTTTGCCTTTTTCCCGAAAATTTCTCTTAAACCACATGAGATACAGCTAGGGATGCATACGTTTACATTGAGCCTATCAAATCAGATGTTTATTGGTAAGCGACAATGAACTGTGGAGTTGATTACAAAATCTCAAGCGAGTAGACATGTACACACTTTCATCCATTTGAGAGTTGACACAAGTATTTTCAATGCCTCGTGGTTTATAATGTACAGTCATTGTTTTTCACAGGGAGTTTTCTTGTAATTCAGTTCTAATTGTTGTGTGTTCGTCACAATATATTCAACAAATGCACCAATATTCACAAATAACCTTCAGGACGATTCTGTGGTTGTAATACAGTGTTAAGACATGACATTCGAATTCCTCCTAAACGGAAATATTACATCTCTCCTAACTGTTAAATCTGCATTGTACAGTAACTAGACGTCCGCATTCTTTCGTTTAGTAGTGTATCAACAGAATGGTATACATAGTCACTGTTTTGACAATCATTTTGCTACTCTGAGTGGTCAAAAACATGTGCTTTATAATTATAGCGAATTCTACATTCTAGGTACATGTACGGAGATATCGTTTACCATGTCGTATGTTGAAGCTATTTGCTCATTTTATGGAACTACGATTTCTCCCACCATTTACAATGGATCACAACCGTGACTATAAAAGTGATATAAATCTTGACGAGGGAACAAAATACCCTAACTCCATTCCACTCCACTACATTGACTCCAGTCCACTCCACTCCACTACATTGACTCCAGTCCACTCCACTCCACTACATTGACTCCAGTCCACTCCACTACACTACATTGACTCCACACTTTTAAATCAGACGACAAATCTGAGCATACGTAAATTCCATTTTAATAACAAACAATATCCAGTACTTAATTTACTGTATTTAATAAATTGAGATCTAAGTTAATTCTAATTGTAGAGCACAAGGTTTAGTCTAAAAAAATAAGCCGAATGTGTATACTATAATTGAATCAGAGAGATAAGGAAATCAAAGTCGAGATACATGTAGCATTGTGAAACCGTTGTCATTTTAGTCTGTGTTTCTAAAATAAATTTGCAATTTCAATTTTTTTGTTCCGAAAATAAAAACATATGTAGATTATCTATAAAGCATCACTTGTTAAATTAACACTTGTTAAATGTGTATTTATACACTGAACTATTATGGCGGTTAAAAGTTATATATTTGACAACAGGTTTTTATATCTGTTAAGACAATAGGAAAATACGTTAATTATGATCGTAGATAATTTATGCTTTGGCTAAAATCAAAGAAATTTATTTTAAATTAAGAAACAATTGTCAAAAACTGATAGATTTATTGACGTAATATTTAACAAGGTTAAATAGTCTTACTATTTTTAGCAAAGAATATGCTATTTTTAAACATTTAAACAATTGATATCATTAAAATAAGAAACAAAACTTAAAAACCCTGATCTATTTACATTTCTCTATTGTAGCCTGAATTCACAATTATCATTGGTTTTGACCTATAACTAGGTTGTTGATATAATAAACAGCAGGGAATGCTTCGTGATAGTATTATATTAGAATAAAATCAGATTTATATTTAGTTTCAATAAATTTTAAAAAAAAAGTTTTAGTTAGCGCTATGAAGCTTTTAGCTATTTGAAAATCTTTGTCATTTTGTGATCTTTACGTCGTATTTATAAAACGTGTAGGTATCAAGATCAAAGACTACGACAGTAAAGTATTTTGCTATTTCAATTTCTTATGTCGGACAGTGAGCTGACATACAAAAAAAATAGAATAAAGTAAAAAAGATTACATAAAAAAATTATAAGCAATATTAATAATATCGTCTAATCTCTTTTCTTAATTCGTCATTTACACAGCAGAAATTCAACTTTATATGTCATTACTTGTTGTTGTTTATGTGGTTAATTTTATTTACATTCTTTGGAAAGTCTCTTGCTAAAGCAAACACTATGTCAAAACCACAGCCCAAAAAACGATGTAAAACTTTGACACATTGTAAATTCACTCAAACACCTTGACTTCCACAAGATAAGCTAGATCGGGTGCTTCAGAAGGATAAATAGCTTCTGTATAGCTAGCTACACCCACCACGTGTGTAAACAAAATATAGAATGAAAGAAAATTAGAATTACGAGGTGTCAAATGTATCTAGGATCATTTTAGATACAAGAATATCATGCGTTCCAACATTATTGTGATACCGGCCATAAATCCATGTAAGGGATAAGCACCCCCTGAGTAGTAAGCACTTTACTTGTAAGTAACTTGTTTCGAGTTCCCGTAGTAGGAGCAAGCTCTGTCATAGCGTTTTAACTATGAAATAAATACAGCCTGAGCAGACACGTTGCCTCATAGAAAAGGAAAATTGAAAATAGAAAAAAATTATATCATCTCAATTGTTCTAATAGAGCTTTAGATGTAGCCTTTCAAGGGCGTCATAATTGAGCTATAAGCCTAAAGCTGAAGCCGAACGTGAAATATCAGTCATGTCTTGTTGTTTTTAGCTCACCATGGCGTTATTCTTCACATAGTCTCAAAATTTAGAATTATTAAGAGAAAAACGCCATTTTTATATCTGTTTATGGAGTTTAATTTCGATTTTGCTACAATCTTCTTTCCAAATTTAACAAGGTTCTGTATTAATCCTACATCATAAGAATATTGAAACAAATCGTCTAGCAATGATACGTGCATGTATATTGTTCTCATAGGTATACAGATTGTGAAATGTGAAATTATATTGCAAAATGCCATCAATATGTTACAACTAAAATTTTAATTCCCCATGGAAACTATCCGTAGACCTAAAAGTCATGTAGACTTGACCTATAATAATTTATAAAATAACAAAATAGATTTTGTTGTTAGCAGATGTACAATAGAACGGGGGATTTACAGCCATTATTAGATACACGGTGCAGGAGGTAACTTGAAAATCCATTTTTGTAAGTATCCAAATCGGTAACAATTTTAAAAACTGGAATTCATATAAATTTCTAAGTGACGTCCTGATCGACAAACAATGCAGTTTCAAATGCATAATGACACTATAATCCATAAAACCATATGATTAAAATGATAGAAGGACAGGTAGGATATAAATTATAGAATGGAATGTGTTAAGAGATTATCGTTAGACAGGAAAAATATAATGAAAAGAATTATTTTCAATAAACCGCAGGTGAGTTAGGTGTACGGGTGTATTATATATTTTAATAAGTTCTCAAAAGTTAAATCCTCTAAATTGCGTTAAGCAGTGACATTATTGATCTCTGAATTATATTCAATATTTAACCCAATGCTTATACCTCAACATTTGCACTTCTTTTGCCCTCTAAGAATTTTTGTTGCAGTTTTTCATGAACATTTAATGTTAGCGTTTCACTTTTCTTGAAAGTTTCTATCTTTTGAGAGAAGTATACGACAGATCTAGAATGACACTGATTTACGTCTATATGTGGCCTGTCGGTCAGTAAAATATATTTCGCGGAATCTGCAAGGCTAGTGACTTTTTAAATGTATAATATTCTTGATTAAATCAAATTGCAAGTATTATGCTAAATGTTAGATATATGATTTCAAACTTTATGATCTATTCCACTATCAATAGCTGTTCTTAATCCACATAAAAAAGAGGATGATGCGACTAATTAATAGTATCTGTCTCTAAGTTTGTCATATGTTTTCAAACATTTTGTTGCTTATGAATATTAATAAATTTAGGTGACAGGTGTTTATTCTTTTACGTCAATCTTTTATTTACTTTGAAACAAAAACAATAATAAAAGTTGTCTTTAAGAAAAAAGCAAAACGTACCCACTGTTTGTAAATACATGCTTAATGTACCAAATGACCATTACAAACAAAAAACAAAAAATTGTGAACATTAATGAATTAACCCTGACTGAAATACGGATCTTGTTCTGGTCCGTAATTGTAATATGTAAATATACACGTAGCTACGTCATCTATATGCGCGGTCTTACCGACAAACTTAGCGTTAATAATTCCACAGACCACACTATAAGTATCATATTACAGGAATAACCACTGACACTTCACACAGAACTTGTATCATATTACAGGAATAACCACTGACACTTCACACAGAACTTGTTAAACATGTTTACCGTCTGTTGTTAAATCTTAAACCACCTATTTATTCTATGCATGTTGTCAATCAAAGTGTTTATTTCGACTGTGAGGTGACGTATAACATCTGGTCCGGTTTTTTGTTAAATCGGAAGAAATCCGGGTCCAGTAAATTGAATTCTAAGCCGTGGATCTTCCTTATTGTATTGGGATATTTCTAATATTTTCTTACCAACATACTTTATACATGAACAATTTGATCTCACTTGCTGAATTTCTTTTCAAAGACTTTTTAAAACCACATTAACCATTCAGCACTTCAAAGCATGTTTGTTTTATAGAGAAATCAAAGTAAGCCAGTTAAAGTAAAAAATTCTCTCTCTTTTTAAAAATGTACGAAAGATATAATACATATTAACCTTCAACTTTTGAAAGGAATTTTAATTGTTTGATATTGGACACGTTTTTGTGTTAAAACACAGGATAGGAAAAAAGCATGGGAAACTGTTAAGGCAATTGTATTAACTAGAATGTTGTACAATTGCAAATGAAAATGCAAAATCAATAATATAACAGACATAATTGAAAAGTTTTAACATACATACTTGGTAACATACAACGTGACCAAGAACAAGACACAATATATACGGTCACGAAAACAAGACAACACGAGCACATACCTGGTGACGTCAAACGTGACCAAAAACAAAAATAGTATACAATAATGACAGATTAAGCCAAGCAAGACAAACAGGACTAAAACAAACAAGGTCAAATGATGATAAGATTTCCTACTTTGGAAGGCACCAGAGTAAATGTCCACATGTGTTGGCAACATAGTCTTGGAGTTTTTCATTCATCCTACTTTTTTTTTACTTTCAGTGATCCGAACAATCCTTAAAACAAATCATAACACGTCGCCTTTATTTCTTTACAAAATCTATCGACGTTATACACACTGGCGATGACAAATTCTGATATGACATAAACATTTGGTTTTATTTTCTGGTGGCACGAAAATACAGGAAAAATCAGTAGAACAAGGAACAAAACAGTTTCCCTGGTGAAAGTTCACGTGCTTAACCTAATTTAGCAGCTTCAAAGTGTTTACTTTTCTCTGGATTTGTGATTTGGATTGGACTGGTATCTTTGTTTCTTATTATTACAACAAACTTTACGACTTGTATTACTCTCAGGTCTTTGGTGACGATATCAAGTCTACTGAAAATAAACACTACACTTATATGTTTGTAAAATTCCATGTCAATTGCAGGATTTCTTTTCAAAGACAGCTTGATTTCATGATCCATTCATTTCTTCAAAGACATGTTTTTATTTAATAAAAGCTTTTAATTTGAAAATTAAATTTATGGAATGTTAAATTTACACATTAACTTCTAAAAGATATACTCTCATAATTTATAATTCACCTTCAACTCTGAAAAGAATTTGCATTATTTATCATTACATTGGACGTTCTATTGTGTTTTAAGACAGAACATGATACTAGCTTATATAGAATGAATTATTACCGAATTACAAATCTGGCCGGGAACTTTCATCGACGAGACCGATGTCTGATTCTCTTTGAGATATAATTCATCCATCAAATCATCAAAGAATACTAAGACCATGTAAAGTACAAAGCGTAGACATCAAGTTAAGCTTAAATGTTATAAAGCAATGTGATATGGCTTCTGGTACATGTTGTACACTATAGTATATCATATTATATAATGAAAAAACAAACATGATAGTCAATGCCCGAATCACAATCCCAAAGCAGGTAAAAACTTTGAAACTGACAGGTGAACTTTCACCAGGGAAGTGAGACCAGGTGCACCGAAAGCCGGAAGGATAATATTATATATTATATTATATTATTTTTATTATATAGCAATATATGCCTCGCATAGAAATTAAACGATAAGTCCCGAGGCATTAGCGTGCAATAAATACCGATATTTGCACGCTAACTTTGTTCCAGTCCGAGGTTTACCGAATCAATTTTTTCATACTGTACGCTTTGTCACATGACGCTGTCGTTTATGACGTCATACGATTGTTGTTGACGTCATCGCTGTCTTGTCATATTGCACTAGTTCTTATATCCATTTACAAGACCTAGTGCAATATTTATGCATCGTACACACAAAATGGTATTTTAGATGAAATATTTGATGGAAGTAAACGAAACTTATTTTGCTATATAATAAAAGGGTTATTGAACTGATATTACAGGGTTATTGAACTGATATCGGCCTATCGGCTAGGTCACTATACCTCTCCAGATAACACTATAGGAGAACAGTTCCCTCGGGAGAGGTCCATAATAGATTAATATTGTGCCTCGTTGACTCGAAATTTGCACTCGCAAGCTCGTTCAAATGTCGAGTGAAGTCGGCACAATATTTTACAATATCAGTTCGATAACCGTGTTACATGTTTGTTTTTCAAACATTGGTTTTAATCCGGAGTTTCATGTCCGAATTATAGGCAAACTAATACAAAGCAGCCCAAAATGAAATGTGTCTGCCGATGGAGTCTGTCATCCCTATATATCAGGAATATCGATATCTAAAACAATCATCAAATATCTATCGTATCTTATAAAATGTTTGGATTGCGTGTTTGATTTTGAATTATTATAACTAACAGTATACAAATATAAAAAAAATCTACACGTATATTGACCAGATATGGCGGAAAGTCATAAATATATCAAAAGAATGAACAGTAACTATTTTATTCGAATGTTTGAGGAATTATGCTGATTCCGCATTTCTAAAACACGTAACCATTGTGAATTTGTGTAGTTGTTTAAATGAAAGAGAAACACATCATCAATCCATGTTAAATTTACAATTTTAAAAAATGGGTTTCCACTGATACATGTCATTTTCTTAGATTATACTATATTTTGGTAACGTATTTGTATCATAGAATTGACGTTTTTCAATTGATGGATTTCACAAATTAAATATTGCGTTTTACTACTATTTGTGAATACTTTGTTACTGTCTTCATAAGCTACATGTACATTCTGACCCAGAGGCGGGGGGTTTGGGTAGGAGAATTGTGGCTCTTTAGCCAAGTGGTGTTAATTGCGAGCTAACAGTCTGTGGTGTCTTTAACTGCTTAGTTCCAAATACCACTCGAGCAGATAATGTTATAAGAAAGTTGGTCTTTTTACTTGTGAAGGATCTGTGGTGTCATTTACCGGGAACGCCATTCCTGAACTGAATCGATATAAAAGACAGAATCTGCAAGTCCACCAAACGCAACACACGCAATTGTAAAACAGTATGGCTATTTTGAGAGTACCAAATAATCGTATAGTTCTTTTCTTTACATTGTTTACAAGTTGATTGACACAAGCGAACCAGGTACTGATATAGTTTAACAGACATCAATGGACCTTCGTCTTTATTAGCATACTCCGGGTTATTTTTGTCATTATGACATGCAAGTTATTCCATGTTTAAGGATTTTGTATCATGCGTATAATATTATATTACAATCACTATAACGTTGGTTAACTTGGACCCACACAAGCCAGGGATCAATTTACATTAAACAAGGAAACTAAATGATTTTAATATGGACAATTATTATTTTGACAGTTTTAAAGTAGATTTAATAAGCTGTGTCATACTGGCTAAGGCATCCTACCAAATTGACGAAACAACACCTAATTGTAGCTAAATCATACATTGGTTAAAATCAAAGCTGTCAAACATATTCCGTTCAGACTAAAATGAACTTTCAGATGAAGGTAAATATTCATCGTTTGAATATTTTCCTTGCTTTTTATGAAAATTATTATCTTATTAAATAAAGAAAATTAGTGCTTAATTTACATATTTGCGGTTCATTTTTATTAAATATGTATTTAAAATTCACCAGGTAACTTAAAATGTATCAGCCAGGTATGATAACTTAAGTTGTATAATTGGGTAACGACTTTTACCTGTCATAGGAAATCCTGATAATGACATCGGTATCGTCATACAGGTACACACTTAAAACAACATTTCCTAAAACAAGTCACATCTGACGTCAAAACAATATTCAGCTCTCGAGTTTTGACTCTATATCGACGAGGAAGTGGTGATATATGTGGTGATGTTACAGATCTATAGACTAGATAGTCTGGTACTGTGTCGATAACATCATATATATATAGTATAGGAGAGGACATCTCATCTTCTGTAGGCTATGTATAGAGAGGGGAGTGGTATAATGGTCTTGTTAGTCCTAGTCAAGATTGTATCAATTATATCGAGGTCAGTTTTTGGATGGCGTAGAAAGCCGGATAACAAGAGGAAAGCTCCAATCTGACAAACATACTCCAACATCCTTAGGTTTTGGCGATCTTTTATTGCTTAGAAGCATCATCTCTTATTTGGTTTACAAAAGTGCAATTGTACACTCACAGATAATGATAGTACCGCTGAGAAGTTACTGTCTAATAAAAGGTTTGAGATTTTTCTACAAGTTATTCATACCACTCACATGAAACCAATGTAATAGACAATGTTGAAGTGTTTGCCTTACACATTCAGTAACAGCTGATGATAAATTTCTGCTTATATTTAATGATTGTTATAATGTTGTTAAATGTCGAACAACAATATTTCTGCCATTTGCATCGACAGTTTATTAACCTCTAAAGTTAACTAAGAACAATTCCGTTTCCTACCTGCCATGTAGTAGCTCACACTTAGGGCGACTTTAAGATACCAGACAAGGAAGGAATATGTCAAATTTTAAAAGATATGAATCGACCGGGGCTCGAACTCACCGCTCAAGATATACCACAATATAATGTATCTATACTAAAACATACATACTAAACAATCCAGAAGCAAAGTAATAACTTTGGAACTGAAGTCAGGTTAGACACGTTAACTTCTACTACTAAGGTAATGTCTCTGTTTGCTTTTTTTAAAAAAAGATGTCACCTATTTTATACGTTTGTTATCAACGTTGCTGTAGTGACAAGGTTATATGTTTATTTTACAATTTTTGTGAACTATTGCTACACTATATTTGAATCTTCAGATTTATTTATTAAGTTTGATATCGCACGTGATGAGTCTAGCTTTAACCTCCAGAGCACTCGGTCTCACTTCCAAGGAGGAAGTTCAAGTGTTAACTTAAGATTCAAATCATTAAAGGTTTTATTCATTAGAAGTATTAGGGTTAACATGCAGTTAATATGAAAATAAAATGAAGTTCATAGGCTTGGCGTACGTGTAACTAGAGTGGAAGCAAGATCACGTAAATGTGTCATTTGCCGAAGCCGCCATAAACATCCGCTAACAAATAAAGAAGTATATGTTCAAAATATTTTGAAATAACAAGCATACTGATTATAAATCATCTTATCATTGAACACAACGTAAAATATTTCTGATTTGATTATCTTGTTGCCTCACTATGCATGTTCAAAACTACACAGATATGGATGTCTTTAAAACCTACACAGTATGTTAACAAAACATGTTAAGAAATCAGTTACCTCTGTGACCATACTTGTTTCCGATATATGTCACTTTGTAGATTACAGTTAATATACAATTTTTGTTTCTTCGTCTTTAAACAGATTTGTCAGACCTTATGCGCGTGTTTAGTGATAAGACACGTGTACATGTAGTCATCGAATTTTATTAACTTTATTACTAAATTAAACATTAAAAAGTCAGATAAAAGTTAGAGTGGTTATCCGATGTGAATCACATACTACTTTATCATTACTCAGTATTTACACTTTCTTTAAGACCTTTATCATACCGATTAGAAACTTTACGTTTTCATTTACTCACAACACAAAACAACACATTCTTTAAGCTATTCATTTTACAATTTATTTCGATTTTCATAAATTAAAATTAACTATTTAATCATTTTCATGTAACAAATTGAAATGTATATTCGCATGTCAAGATAAGCATTATCATGTAATTAAAATGCAAAATTGCCAAAATAAAAAAGCAGTTATATCAAAACGCATATTGTTTATTGGTATTCAACTGTATTTTTACCAGTTCAATGACAGATGACATTGTATAAACAACATGATTTAGTTTATCATACTCATCCTGATAATCAAATTATATTCAAATCACTCTAATTTTTTCAAGTTTTTATTGTTCATCAGATAAGCAGTAGTAAAAGCTCTAACACTGTATATTTAAGTTATATTTACTTTCCACTTATCTCTATGTTTAAATAGCTTAAGCTTCAACCTCGTCCTTGAGCAATTAAGGTGTGATCAGATCGTGTTCTTTACACATTGCACTATTCCCGACGACTATCCCCGCTTAATATCGGAACAACTATGATAACATATTGCACTTTCCCGACACCTTCCCATTCCGATTCTGGAGAAAGCTGTGATGTTAAGTCCAGAATTTCTTCTAATCTAACCGGTCCTCAGTACGTTTTGTCTTATTGTACTATCTGTAAATAGAGCTTACAGATTAATGAGACGTTTGATTTGGACACTATCTCATTTTTCCAACGTTCAACTTGCACTAAAGGAATTAGTGATTGCTCTTAGCTCTTCCGTTGACTTTGACTGTTTGTATTTCCACACTTTGATATTGCTTATTAATAAATGTTCATCCTCACTAGAACACTCCGACATACAGGAATATCTTCTCATAGTAATACACTTTTTGTATCTGAGATCCTCTTCACTCTCAAACATGCTGTCGTTTTCAGCATCACTTTGGTTTTCGACTCTACTCTCATCAGAGGCAGATTCTGGAAAAAGAGAAATAAACTAATTAGTTTACTCCGAAGTAATCTTAGTAGGATAAATATAATGTGCAGTTTTTATTGCAAATGTTTTAATTACAAAGTTATACGCTGCAATAATTCTGACAATAGCTAATATTGTATTGTATGCTAATTTATAACCTTGGAGGTGTCAATGTTTATGTCTTTATTATTCGCCGTCTACATACTAGTGTTATTATTAGTTCATTAGTCTGACCAATCCAAACGTACAATATGGAAAACAAAAGTCGATGATGTATGTCTTTTATCGATACCCAAGCCCCGTATGGTCTCGCAACAAATCAAAGGTATAACTTTATTAATTTTCTCTTTTTTTTAAAGTTTTTATTTACTTTAGGAGTGTGGTTTTAACATGGATCAGCATGTTTTTGTTTATTCTATCATTACATAATCATTTGAATGTACTAATAAATTTACCTTCAATACTTGACAGGGATCCATTACTGCTATCATAGCTTCCTCTTCGTTTGTTGAAGTAATGATTTAAGTAGCTCTGTCGACGTGAAGTTGTCCCTGTGTTGTTTCTGCAGTTTGAACTCGCACTTGGTTTGTTTGTGGCTGTTTTAGGAGACATTGATTTAAGTGTATCATTAATCTTTAATAACTGCTTCATAAGTCCCACATCCTGTTCTCGGATGCTCATCTAAAACATAAAATACAGTTTTTATGAACAGGGATATTAAAGGAATGAAAGAGCAATGCAACAATCAAACACTGAAAAATATTAATTTTAATTCTGATAAAAAATTACAATGGTAAAAGGTACTACATAAGACGTAGACTATAATCAGTTTTGAGTGTTTCTATTGACACTTTATTTATAAAAAAATCGTTATAAATAAAACTGATAATGGAAAAGACTTCTTGAAGACTTCATCGTAACTAAATAGACTGAACATTTCAAATCAATCTATAGTAATAAGGTGCGTTCTTCTGAACATTTTCTGTCTTTTTCATAAAAAAGATAAATAATTGACAATAATTTTAATTTAATTTTTATTTTTTATTCTTATATATGTTTGTAAAAATAATAAATAAAATATTTAAACTCACCAACTCTAGTTTAAGAGTTTCCAAAGCTTTTGTAACTTTGTCGCTATTTTCCATATCGCTTGTATTTGGATACATATGTATTATACACGTAAAATTAAACGGTATGATAATATCTTAAGAAACACTTATATTGAATTTACTTATGTTTTCATACCTCTTTATATAGTTCTACACAGGTCAGACAACTGTCAATTACGATCACGTGATTAAATGTCTCGGTTCAATTCTCAGTCGGTGCAAAACTATTTACACTTTAAAAATAAAACCAACCATTGGTTAACTGTTTCGTAAGTAAATATCATTGATATTGTAAAGTAAAATCTCTGCGTGACAGATATCGCTTAAAGTCTTACGCAGTAGGGACGGTAATTGTTAAGCACTTAGTGTTATTAGACATTTCATTTTCTTTTTATCAGTTATTAGGAGTCCAGCCTCTGCCTAAAGATATACAGGGACTACTCAAGTGCACTTGATGTCTTTTATAGAAAAGTCATTAACATTACACACACTAGGCGTTAATTTTCTACAAAAAGTCAGCAAGTTCTTATTAAATATTGGCCTTTAGTTCTTTGGGTGATTTTTTATAACAACAGGTGTAGGTATTTATATAAAAATATCGCATACTTTCTCAATTGTTTATTCATTTATTTTTGTTTTATTTTTGGGTTTTTTTTATGTTTGAATTAAAATACAGTCTCGAGTCATATGTAACTTGATTATAATGATATAACATGCTGCACAGATACGTAAAGAAGTTACCTCTTTTTTCATTTAAATAACTGTAGTAATTAAAATCCAACATGTCAGACCATATCAGTTCAGAGTTGATACTTGGTACACTTTGTATCTGTGGCTCGGAAGAGTTATCTCCCACTCACTATCATATATAGCAATATATGATATATGCACTATTAAAATATACAAATGGTTTCAACTCTTTCTTTGTCGGCTTTATTTTTTTCTATGCAGTGATATTCACGCAGAAGTGAAAACAACCAACATTATAAATGTAAAAATAAGACTTATAATGAACCTTTCAGATATATGTTACTCACAAAAATAAACAACTGGTAATAAAAGTGTTACTTTTATTTCGTTACTATATTTTAGAAAATATAAGTTAATTAATATACGCCAGAGAAGTAACATACTGCAAGGAAGCCACTTAAAAATAGTGTTTAAATAAGTCCGACAAATTGCAATCCGCAGGTACACATGGAAAATAAAATAAAAACTCATCTATGTTTATATTTAACTATAAATAATGTTCGTTTCTTCTTCCTTATTTAAATTGTTTCACCTAAGTAGCCAAGAAAATGCCTATTGGTGTAAATTAAGGTGCCAATTTTATCACGAGACATAATTTTGTTTTAATTACAGTTATAATTATTATAGAAAAGGTCAAAGTTATACATTATAAGGGCGTCCAATTACATATAAGGAAGGCATTAAAACAAGATAATTAGCTTGATATACTTTCTGAATTATTGTCTATCACTACAGTATTACGAGGAAAGAAAACATAGTGAGGGAATTGTCTAGTGCATGTTGTACCACTAAAATGTGCATGTGCAAATGTCCCGTAATACGGATTCAGCAAAATACTTGCATAACATCTTCAATATGAACAGACCTATTTCAAATTCCAGTCGCTTTCAGACAATGCAAACAAATTGTGTTACTTCCTTACATCCAGACTTTAAATATCGTGTAAATATTCAATGTTTTGGTAAACAATATAGGAATGTTAACCGTTTCAATTTTTCTTTCCTATGCAGCAATATTTCTGCTTTAACTGCTCATTATGTACGTGTTTCACAATAAATACGCTATGATAAAGCTGGTTCCCACTACGGGAGCTTTATACAACTGCTTACAAATCAATTGTTTGCCGATGTATATTGATTTTTTATGGCCGTCATGGCTAAAGTATCAATAAGTATGATGACTTCGTATCCAAAAGTACCTTGTTTAAACTCTCCATGCTCCTTTTATCATCAATTAAATTACACACCTTGGGAGTGTAGCTAGCTAAACAGGAGGTAAATACATTTCTGAAACACCCGGTCTCACTTCTCTGGTATAAGTCTACGTGTATAGTTTAATTTACCAGTTTCTAAAGTATGTACTTTTCTTTTCTGATTGATCTGGGCGTGTATATGAATGTTTGTTTCAGATTGTTACAAAGAGTTATCAATATTACGCCCTATCACGGCGTCTTAATTGTGAAACAAATACATCACAAGCATCAGGAACAGGTTCATTGTTGCATAGAAAAGAAAAGGCCTTTTTTCAACAGCTATCAAAAACAAACATACTAATCCATGTCTGAATAACAATCCAAAAGCAAAACCAAAAACTTTGGAACTGACAAGTTAGGTAAGACACGTGAACTTCCACCAGGAAAGTGAGGCCGGGTGCTCCGGAAGGATAAGCACCCCCTGTTTAGCTAGCTACATCTGCCACGTGTGTAATAAAAATTGTGTGAAAGAAACATGGAACTATTGGACGTCAAATACAGCCAGGGCAATCCTGAACACAGAGACACCAAACTTTTCAACAATACTAATGCGAAAGATCTCTAATATAGCGTATTAACGTAAAACATACACAATATAAAACAGGAGATGCAGGTATATTCTTACATGAAAAGAAAAAGTGACAATAGAAAAGCTTTTTTCAGATGGCTTCTTGTGTTTAATTATTGAGGTAAAGTCTAACTATGAAACACAACTTTAGGAATCAGTAGTATACTTTTCAAACTTTTTAGAATAAAACAGGAAAGAATCAGCCAAATTAGTAAAATATAAGTAAAACGTAATACCACACTAGAAACAATACTTCGTCGCCCTCAATGCTGCTTTACTTTCAGTAGTTTCATATCTAACTTGTTAAAAAGATACATATATAAAAAATGGTAGTATTCAGAAGAGCTTCCTTTTAAATTTAAAATCCTATTTGGTAATTTGCCTTGATTATAATTATTAATTCTACGACGTATTCTTAGATAATGACAATTACGGAAAGGGCCGAAGCGAGATAAATGAGATAGCAATATTTAGTAGATATGTAATACCTTTAAATTAAGGTGAAGGACCACACAGACAGTAACATAATTGAGTTACTTATTACTTCCAGGTAAACATTCAACAATTGATGTCAGTTTACTATCAGTTTTATATAACAGCATTTTGGCATACAAGAACTTTTTTTTACAAATCTGTAAAATGTCCAGTGGGTCATTGTCACCGTTTTAACATTCTATCATTACGCTATTAATGTCTGTATATTTATATTCAATCATCAAGTATTCTATGAGAGCAAATAAATACTTTGTATAATTCTTTGTTGCTATGTCCATTTATGCAAATTTAAACCCAGTAATTCAATATCAAAAATACATTAAGAAAAAATAAAATAACAGTATAGTTTCTTCCTTTTGTAATAAAGCGCAAACACGAGAAAATTCTTATATTGTTTTACATTACGGAAAAGGTCAATGAGATTTATATAATGAAGTGTCACATTACATAGAAGGAAGGATAATTATGATTTAAATCTTTTATGGCTATTTCATTATGGTTATTAAACAATAATCAGAAATGAAAATATAAAAAAAAGGTCAGGTTATTTCACACGGTCTTTTTCATTCAGACAGCGACTTGACAATGATAATTTTTATACAGTTTCGTTCCAATCAAGTGGAAAAAAGGATGAAACACATTACCCTTTTCAAAGTATATATATATCTTAGCCTTTGTAGCTCTTTCTGTCGTTTACTTTCATTGTGTAGCGTTCATGGTTACTTTGGCTAAGATTTGGACATAGATTTGTGTGTTTGTTTTTGACTACCACATGCTTTTTAATGTCAAATTTCTTATTAACTTAAGATAAATATTCTGCAGATTGTAACTTGATTACATGTACACGTTATATTTGTTTTCGTTGCAAGTGTTTGAAAACGAAAAGAGAGCTAGGTAAAGTAAACATTTACATATTGACGGTGTGTCATAATTTACTTTCTCAGCAATAACACGGAAACCACATAAAAAGAGAATGCTTCTGTATTAAAACGGGGATTTTAAGATATAAAAATGCATGTATATCTAGGTGCAATAAGCATGTCTTGTACATCGATAAATGTTTTGATTTAAAATCCGGAAATTTGAGGTTGATTATTTTGTGTACATTTTGTGAGTCAAACAATTCGTTTTTCTTTCATTATTTACTTAAGATGATGTATTAAATTGTACACATTACATTATTTCATTTGAGTTTGTTTAAGAGATGATGCATTTGATTGTACACTTAAATTATTGCGTCGTTAAATTAAGAGGGATACCTGTGTTTATAATTGCATAATATTATGTGTTAAAGTGGATCTTATTGCACAACTGTTGTCTAAAAGTGTAGTAAAATGATGACTGTAAAATATTAGCGTAATGGCAACGGTAATACAAAGGTTTCCCAATGTGTATAGATGGTGTAATAAAAAAATGGTATTTAAATTATTTTACTTAATTTCAAGACACATCAAATATTGTTTTTAATCTTTACTTTCTTGTCAAGATAAAGTGGATAATCAGTATATTATAGTTTTAATTATTTTTTTTATTGATGGTATGTAGTTTTTTTATTGTTTTGTCAATATATAGGTTTTTATTTAATTACCATTTTTATATTTGGTTGTACCAGTGGGATATTTTTCAAAAACGTTCTTAGTAAATTAAGTACATATGTATTTTTGAGAAAAAAATACAAACAAAAAATCGCATTTCATTCTTAAAACATGTTCATGTTTGAAATTTATAATATATGTATGTCTGATTGTTTTTAATTAGCTATAGACTATTATTTTAGTTGCACCTGTGTCAAAGGTGTGTGGTATTCTACAGTATTTAAACATATAAAATATAAAAAGCAAAGTTAACTTTTTGAAACTGGCTAATTAAGAAATACTGCTGGGTGCTCCAGATTTAGACACATACGTATAAAATCAAAACCAAACACACTAAATCATGTCTAAATCATAAAAACAGCTATTATAATAAAGAGTCTGTATCTTAATGTATCTTGCGTGTCTGTTTGTTTTGATAAAATGTTGGCGACTATGCATATGCCATCTACCTTAGTGAGATTGAAAAAAAAGATACGACTGATTCCTCAAGTTCTACTCGGTGTTTAGACGTATAATTGAATTATGAAGCCCACGAAAGCCTTATTTAACATCCCATAGTTCCATGTTCCTTTCACACAAATTTGATTATACACATGGCGGGTGTAGCTAGTTAAACAGGAGGTGCCTACCCTTCCAGAGTACCCACCCTCACTTCCCCGGTGAAAGTTCACGTGTCTAACCTGACATGCATTTTCAGTTTTTACTTTGCTTCTGAATTGTGATTCGGACATGGATTAGTATGTTTGTTTTTTTATTACAATACTGTGGGATACACGAGTGCAGTCAAAAAGATTGTATAATGGTAATTTAATATGTAAAAACACTGAGTGTAATGTTATTTTTGTAAACGTTTTTACAATGTTAACCAATTTGTAAACAGATGAAATATATCAGTACATATTTACTTTTTTCTAATTCATTTGATATGATTTTTTTCTCGTAAAAGAAACCAACAAACGAAATGCGTTTTACCTACAAATTGATAACACATGTCTGTATGTTTTTTGGTGCATGTTTTAAAAACCTTTTTCACACTACAACAATCTTAATACACCTGACGGTCTTATTGCTACCGTGGTGTTAAACCTTCTGTAATCACAGCCTATTTGGTTTATATAAACTCAAAAGTATGTAATAAAAAGTTTGTTAAGTTCATAACTTTGTACCCTATGTTGCTGTTTTTTAAATTCCTTATAATTTGTTTTTAAAATCTTAATAAAGTTGAAATGTTGATGAGCTGTTTTGAGTTAATAAGCTTACTTAAGAATACTTTGTGACCCTCCGTCGTTACTATAACTACACTACTGGAAATATACCTCAGTGTCCGTACAAAGTTTTGGGTGTAATAACCAGTGTGTTCCCAGTATATGTGTTACCATGTTACTTTTCCGTTTTCTCTATAAACCCTGTATTTTTGTAGGTTTGGTTATGTTGACTACAACTAAGAACATTGTTTTCAGTTATAAATTTCATTTTCTTTTTTGTTTTTTTATTTTAAAAGCCGCATTAATTGTAGGTCGGGATGGACTATTAAATCAAGGTTGGTGTTCATGATTTGATATCCCTCTAAACTATACAAATGTTACTGAAACTGCCGCAACAGTTATATAGTAGTGCTAATCGTTTCATGTACATTCATACAATTACGTTGAGAATTAGTTTTCTTGCTTTGGAAAATACGTTCCATAACATAAATAGGGTTATCAAAATGACCTATAGCTTATCCATGAAAAGCAGAAATCATATGTCATGGGAAATACAATCTGTAAGACTCGTCATGAAAAGATTTTCCAACGGTTACGCGAAAAGTTCTAATTGTTTTCATAAAATCGTAGTCTTTGTTACGATATGAAATAAAAATTGTTCTTGAATTGTTTTTAATTTTAAAGGAATGACTATTTTAGATTTTTAAACCACTGATATATCCCAACGATGAACAGTGGAGATTTAAAATAATTATCAAAAAAAATATCAAAAGAATGTGTTTATATGATTTTTGAACACCTGCGGAAACAATCTCAATGAGTACTGGCTGGCTTTTTATTCTCAATATTAATTATAATTAATTAACAATTTTTATGTCTGTCCCTGCTATCTATACCAGAAAATCATTTGAACATGAAATATTAGTGCAATAAGGAGTTTTATATTTTGAATAAAAACAACCCAGACCTACTCAAATGAAGTGCGACCATACCTGTCTTATTGTCGTTACATTCTTAATACAAATATTAACTTTGCATTCCCTAGATGTGTTGGTGGTTTTTATAAGCGGTGTAAATACTTACATGTATATGTGCGGAACGTTAAATTATAAAAAATGAAGAAATGTTTTAGAATATCTTGGTGCAAAAACATAACGAGATAATTTGTAAAACCCTAAGAAATCATACAAATATACGCGCGGGAATGTAAACGCACTTTTTATATATCCTTTTTTAAGATTTTAAGATTCGCTTTTAGATTTAAAAGATTGTTGACTGTCTGTTTAAATTCGTCTTAGGACATTGAGCTTAACTGATGTTATTGAATGTTATGAAAATTGATTCAATTGAACCTCTTGAATGACGGATATTTTTGTAAAAAAGTGTTTTTTGTATATAGAAACTATAATCGTGTAAAAGCAACCGCTCTTACAATTTGTTAATGGCATCTTCAGTTTATTTTTGTTCTGAGTCCGTATGGTGTTTGAAAAAACAAAACGTCCATATTCAGCGCTTGCAAAATAATACCAAGTGAATAATTAGTCAAACACAAATATACGCAATCCGAAAGCACAAAGAAAACACATGTGGACATTAACCAGCGAAGTAACACCGGGTGATCTGGAAGGGTCAGAAACCCATTGCCAGCTAGCTGCATTCCCAACGCGTGTTGTCAAAATTACAAATGAAAGTTTGGAACATTAAATAATTACATTCAAGATAATTTGGATACAGAGACATCATACTTATTGACTTAATAAACGTTCTTTTGATTTGGAATGAGGGATATTGATGTAAAGTGTAGAAAATAAAATACTGAAGACCATTGTTGACGGTCGCGAATGTCAAAATTTGTATTCAAATTACTAAGAAGCTGTTATATGTTTGTTTTCTTTATATGGACCTTTGTGAAGAATCAAGAACTCTGTCATTGAGTTGAATTTTATCTTTCAATAAATAAGTTCTTGTATATAAAAGCTGGTCATATTCGACAACAACATCTTTTATATGTATGTCTTTGGGGATTTTAGAACTCTCGCTACTGTTTAATACTGAAGACGGTTTAGTACTCCTATCTCTATAAGTTTTGCAACTCTTTCCTTCTTCGTTTATCGTATGTTTGTTGTGAGAGGAACGCAATATGTTTGCTTTTTGACCAACGTCAATACTAAAACACGTGTTATAAAGTCAATATTTGAAAAATGAGAATCGTTATTGTTTATATTAAAAGCGAAATTAACGTAAACGAAATATATTGGTACGACTACTATAATATTTAATAGTCCAAGACTGTTTGTATAGCAAAATCACAACGCTTACCAGATCAACAGAGTTAGCCATTGTTGTCTGGGGTGCACGTGTAAGACATTGATACAAGTGAACGTGGATACCAAATTAGTATTCTCTCCTGGAAACAACCATTGATCCACAAATTAGGATTTTCACCTGCCCTGCTCATTGATCTCAAAATCGTGATTTCGTAAAACCGACATCGAACGATAATAGAAAAGTAAAAAATGTATTCAAATATCCAATGAAGATCAGGGATGTTTTCCTGAACAAGTTTTCCCAGAGACCGATAAGCATCAATTACATCAACCGCTCTTGACAAATATTTGCATAACATTATATATACGTTCAAGTAAGGAAAAAATATAATATCATTGAAGAAAATAAACCCTGGTTTTACTAGGTGATATGTTTTATGTATGGTAAGCGGAAACAACTCTTCCTGTAGTAAAATGTACACTACTCTAAATAAAAAACATGTGGTATTTTTACATATTAACATTCATAACGTGAAATTTTGCAATTTATTATGCAAATACACTGTTTAACAACAAAAACTATATCTTAGTATCAAGAAAGAAAAAAACGTAATTATATACAAAACTTATGTAAAACACTTATTTTATTATAAACCAGTAGGCGTAACGAAATTTGGAGTACGACCTGTTCTTAAAAAAGAGTCATGCTAAATAAAATTAATGAATTAAAATCCAAAATGTATGTCAAAAAATATACCACACAACAGAAAACGTGATGGTATGGTTTTAAAAGCTTTATTTAAGCGTGATTGTAAAAACTCAAAAGCGAAAACAACTAAAAATAAATAAAAAAATATAAAGGAAAACGTAAGCCTATTCGAACTAATGCATTTATTAGAACTATCAGGAAATAAATCTTGTTGTAGATGAGGAAAATTATATGAAATACAAATATACAAGCAAAAAACTAAAATTAGTTTTTGTTTGATGATTTTGTTCATATTTAATCTTTTCCCGCCGTTTCCAAATATTGTTCCATGTGCGACATTTTTTTTTGAGCAAATAACGGTAAGATGTTATTATGATCGGAAATTGTCTTATCATATAACAAAAACTACAATCATGAAAATCTTAAAGTTCCAAAAAATTAAAAACAAAAAATTTGATTAAGTTTAGAAAGCAATATTTAAGAAATAACTTACGACCTATGTCCAAATTACAACTCAACTGAATTTAAAGTAAAAATTATAAGTTTACAAATCAAGTGAACTCCCACATTGGGATTAAGGCCAGATGCTCCGGAAGGGTAAGAACCTGATGTCTAGCTAGCTGCACTCATATAATCTGTTATCAAAATTGAATGAAAGAAACTTGGATCTATGGTGCCTCAAATATATCCAGGGCAATTTGGGAAAACGGAGACATCATACAATAATATTATAAAGTAATTTAGCATATTGGGCGAAACCCGTTAACTGACGCGTAACATGTATTTTACATCAAAGCCACTTTTTAAAGGCATTTAATGATCAAATTCCTTATATGTGGTCGATCTAGATATATTCTAATTTCGACAATCAGTTTTTTGGGCGATTTTGCACCTCAATCCTATTTTAGAAACACAAAAGCGTCACATGTTTCCTTCTTAATTCCTTTGAAATCAATACATCAAAACAGCAATTGTAATGATCTATTTTTGAATACAATTTATATTTAAAAATAAATATAGCCAAAAGCTCATTATACACTGTAGAATTATGATATAGAATATGACATAAGTAAAAGACGACGTTGGTGTTGACATTTTGAACTAACTGACGTACAATGCATAATCATGATATGATAGAACTGATCATAATACCAACACAGGCGGTATGTATAACTATGGTACTTGTCAATTATGACACCTTAATTAGCTGGATTGAATTTACTTACACTATATAGATAACGTTATTGTTTCTGACGTTTGAAGTTTCGATTATAATGGTCTATCCCATGATTTGTTCATTAAGTTGACACTAGTTTAAGTCAACATTGGCTCGGTTCCTTGTGTCTGGGACTGAAGTACGTGTCTGTAGGAAGATAGTTAACATGCACAGTGTTATGGCAGTATGTATTTAAAGACTGGTATAGCAAGAAGTCACAATGCTGTCTATTTGAGTGGTTTGAACTTAATTCCTTCTAAATACGTGTAGATAGATGTTGTATAAGTAAACCAAACTCCATTCAGACCTCAATATCAATTCCTGGACCCATTTTAATAATAATTTTATGAATAAAATCACCTATGTGATGAAGAGATGTAATTAGATTGAGCGTGTCTATATTCATCGTTTCCTTTCACTCCTTGTCATGTTCCTTTTACTCTAAATTTAAATTACACATGTGAACGATGTACGAGTAAGTAGCTTAACCGTGAGAAGATGCTCACACTTCCGGAGCATCCGGCCTCACTTCCCTGGTGGAAATTTACGTGTTTACCTAATTTTTCAGTTTCAAAGTTATCACTTAGCTTGGGATTGTGATAAGCCCATTGATTTGTATCTTTGTTTTTGATTTTATTTTTTTTTCTATTACCGTATTATTGTGTTTTTTTTAAAAGGTACAAGACAATAATTGCTGGAAAATGAATCACATTTAGATAATATTATTAGTAGATCTAATAAAAAACAAAGTAAAAATTAAAATACATTATTGACTATGTAGTTGTTAAATATTTTTGCATCTTTGAAAAGATTGATTATTTAAATGTGCAACTGACAAAAATATTTGCATGTACATCATAGGTAGTGAATATAATTGGAGATATAAAAAGCATAGGTTTTTTAACTGGTAGGTTATACAATGATCATTAGGTATCAAAGATTTTTTACACAACAGATTTAGCAGTTAGGGGTAAAATCATGAATCCTTTTGGTGCTATGTAAATGCGGTAACATTATTTATACGAACCTTTGTCTATTCAGACATTCTGTTCAAACATCTGGTTGTTAATTTTGTAACATTATACATATTTTGACACTTTCAGTTATTTAATCATGTTATTGACTTTCCCATTTTAGATTAAACTTACTCTAGGGGAGGTTTAGTAGGCTTCAGGAAAAGTATGTTTAATTGTATATCAGTAAAATTGAGTTTCTCTAGCGTATTATACCGAGATTCGGTATCTGACAGAAACATATTATTACAAAAGTATACAAAGTCAGAATTTAAAATGACACCAACCTCAATGACGACTGTTGTGTGAAGCAGAGTCTCTATTTTCGTTCACATTTTGTTTAATGATAATTGTACTACTAAATAAAAACAAAATAGGATTCCGAAGATGGTTAATACTACACTGCAAAACCAGTCTCCATGTTAACATTAAATACAAGCTTCGTGTGTATACAACATTTAAACAAGTGGTGATTACACTTCTGGAGCACGTGGCCTCACTTCTATCATTTCTCTGGTTGAACATAACCAGATTAACTTAATTAAAAAGTTTTACAATTTCTTTTCTCTTGTAATTGCGATTTGAACAAGGATCGGTGTTGTTTGTTTTTGATTATGTAAGTAAATAGTGTTGTCGATTTACAAGTGTCACCGAGAACTCTGTAACGTATTTATATTTTACTACTGTATTTGTTTACAAACAAGATAAAAAGATTTACAAGCTCAAAACACTTTTAATATAAACCCAGTAATGGCTTTTGGAATCCAAAAATTAATACCCAGAAGTAAAATAGAAGAGTAAATATAACATAAACATCATAAATGATATAAAGTATTTATTTTTCTCCGAGAACTAGATATGTCATTATTGCTATAAACACTCGACTTTATCTCAAGGAGAAAGTATGTGTTACATTTTACACTTGGGGTGTAGAAAAAAAACAACCCAATAAATCTGATATTCGACAACACCCTAAATAGATATTTATATGATATATAAAGTCTTTAAACGCAATCATAACCGGAAAATGCTTTATACACCCTAACATATACAATTATTATGTGAATAGAAAATCAATTCACCGAAATATCCATCTTGCATCAGTGATTAGTGCCATTCTCTGGTCCATGAAGCGTAAAAAGTAGCTTTTGATTTCATTATTTACAATAATACATGTATATATTTAGGAGAAAATGTATCTTGACACAGTGATCTATGTAGTGATATATAATTAAATTATATATATATATATATATATATATATATATATATATATATATATATATATATATATATATATATATGTGTGTGTGTGTGTGTGTGAGAGAGAGAGAGAGAGAGAGAGAGAGAAGAGAGAGAGAGGGGGGGTATTAATCATATTAAGCACACACATCACACATTTTCGTTTAAGGTTGGTATTCTTTCCTGTTTTCAGTTTACCTACTTGCTACCTTTAAGATACAAGAGCCCAATTGGTCAGTGGTCTAAAACGCGCCCTAATGGATCACAGACCATTATCCACTCAAGACGGATTCTATGTTTGTCAATTTGTTTTCCGAAGGCCGATAGTTTTTTCTGACCCCTTCGCCTACCTTCGCCACCCTTGAAGTAATAGCCTCGATATAAGTGATAGAATCTAGACTTGTGTGTAAACCTCCATTACTCCACATTAACTACACTTAAGATACTTTGTTGAAATAATTTTGAGAAATCAAAATGTTTAGTTGTATATCATGTTTCGGGGATTATGAAGCACTATTGTTTCACGTCAGCCATTTTTCGAAACTAAGTAGCTTTATGTGTTTTAATATTCGCTTGTTGGTTGGATTTCCAGATGTGTTGGGTGTTGCAAGCTTCCTCAAGTGTAAAATTCCCGACATGTGTTGTTGAGGATAGTGTTTTTTATGATTTCTCAAAAGCATCAAACGTTAGATATGAACTAAACTTAAATATGCAAAATAAATCGTTAACAGAAGGTAACACTAGTACAAACGCCGTAAAAATCTAAAGATTTGATTTGTTTGGCGGTCATTGTACGTTGTTGAATCCCTCAGTTCCGATTTCCCGGTCCTCTTGTTTATTTAACGATATGACTGTAGCGTAAGTCTAGGTAAATGTTTGTCTAAGTAACACAATTAACAACTTCTTTATCATCTCGTTCACTCATCACATCCTAGTGAATAAACCATAAGATAGGCATGTCTCTTCCTTCGTTGTATTCTTTAGACAATTATTCATTATGAAATGTTTTAGTTTCTTTTAATAGCGAGTTTCGAATTAAGATAAGGGGGTTTTGTCTCTATAAATTTCCAGCTTAAGATGGACATTTTTGACTAAGCCTTCCTGGATTGTTTCTGGTGACGATGTAACATTGCTCTATTATACGATGCATTAAAATATGTTAGTTTTAAAAGAGAAGAATGGATGAATAACAATTTTTGCGTACTAATAACCGTATCATAATTTTGTTTAAAATTACAACATGTAATAAAAAAAACACAAACATTCCGGTCCATGTCGAATCGAAGACCATAACTTGTTTTATTCTAGGCTTTCTATGCCCCTGGGATGCTGGGATGCTGGGATGCATCTTTGATTTTAATTACGTATAAAACCTGGTCTTTAAGGGTTCCAACAAAAGATTCTTTTACTTATATCGAGTCAGCTAGTTCTGGAATGGTTGAATAACTCGAAGGGTACAGAGACAACAGCGGTATAAGGTCTGTTCGAGTGGGATTGTAACCAAAGATCGATCCGTAACTGTGGCCTTAAATTACTCGTTCATTTATACCCCAAAAGTTATTTTTAGAACAGTTACGTGTTTTATTTCAATATTAAGATACTGTTTTAGGAGTTCTTTTGGCTTCAAAATTGTATCATGCCATTTTCTGATAATCGTGAGAACATTTTTATATTCGATAGTCGTATAGTGTATTTATTGTTGCAAGGTTCAAACTTCAACATTCCAGCTTGTATACAATATAGCTCATTTGGGTATATTTGTATATTTGTATTAATGACGCTGTGAAATCCGACTGAGTATTACAAATATCTTGATTTATATTTTCATAAAGTAACAATGTTTACGAAAGTTGTCAATAGTTATTGTACTATGATTTGAAAAGGAAATTCCACAGCTCATCGCTGTATTGAGAGAGTTCCAAGTCTTACGGTATGACATTGAATATTATAATAAAGAGCGGATATATGATATAATGTAACCAGTGTTATCATACTATATGCAGCTACATGAATCATTTACTGCTCTGAATTTATATCAAAACATCAATAAATATGGGTACGAATAGATAAATGTTGTCATTATATAATTGATCAGGGAAAACTTACACGGTCTCTTAATTCATAACAGGAAGTATCATGAAAAGGAAAAATATAAATAAAAATAAAAAAATCAGTTTTTGTGATATATAAAAAAATTGTTCATACAGTACTGGCTTTGTCTTAGGAGTATATAAATAAAGATAACTGTTTTTATTGTTAAAAATTAACAAGCTTTTTCATTTTCGCCAAAAGAAATAAAAAAAAACGTATATACATGTATACATTGCCACTCTGTGTGTTAATTGGTATTTTTTTACGTTGTGTTAAATCAATACATCAAGTTTGTATGTACACTGACGGGTTTTTACTTATGATTTTAGGAATGTAGAATTTCCGACTTCAGTAGTCCAGACACAATCATTTGAACGACTAAATTGTAAAATTACGAGTATCATTCATCAGAATTTTCACAAACCTTATAAATTGTAATCATCTGCCTTTGTCTTCTGGTTACTACTTTTTCTTATATCAATTTGAACAAGCAAAACAGAAACAGCTTAATTTTGGTGACATGTGCTGATTTTTAATTTCTATTAAAATAATGCATGTCCTCTGATCAATCACGATAGCTAGTAAAATTAATCGTAGCGTCACTAGTACTTAGTCGGTAGGACTCTTAGTCACGCCTTCAGTACTTAAAACGCTCGTCATAAGTACTGGGTACTTTTTGTGACACGCCTGTAATACGTGTTTTGTTACATATACCGTATATTTATTGTTTTGCAAAAAGATACTGATATAAATGGCGACCTAATCGTTATCCCTCTTCGGATCCTCGATCGTTTACTTCCGTATCATCTTTGCCAACATGACTAAGATTGAGTCTTTGTGGTACAGACACATGTCCGGTTTAGATATCGATGAAACTCAGAAGACCATTTCATTGTTAAATGTTACATCCGAATAAAAAATTGAAATACATAAACCAAATAGCCTACCACCACTAGAGTGATTACATAGTCAGTCACTATGAAAGCTTCAATACGTCTTAGTACACTGATGTACAATCAAACCTGTCTATAAAGGCCACCCTAAGGAACAAGTAAAGGAAGTCTTTATGGGCTGAGGCCTTTATATACAGGTTCAAATAATATGAATAAAGAACAATTGGGATACAATTCTACTGGCCTTTATAAACAAGTAACCTTTATAGAGAGGTGGTCTTTAAGGCAGGTTGGACTGTATAAGTAATATACTGTCATTCAATATTAGCTTACCACCACTCAATGTATATCTCAGCTATAGTCAGTTTTCGTGTTTGTAGTAAACAAAATCACACCTTGAAAAATATAAAAATAAAACAAGATTCCAATCGGTATTGATAGTGCCATGTTAGTAGTACCAATCTCGACTATATGTGGTTAAAATAAAAACAAATGACAAATGCAATTCTAACGATTATAGTCAAATATATCCAGATTCGGAAAAATGTTATAGTCATCTCTAACTTTGTGGCGAACAGTTCCAGCTAAATCGTATTGCAAGTGTTCGTATCTTAATTAAAATCAAAGCGAAATATATTTAAACGTACTTAAAATGGGACTTATGAAACCGGATATAAGAATTTAATGACTACTGTGACGTAAAACGACAGTCTATTTTCTCCCATTATGTAGATATTATCTCTCCGAAATGTATTTACTACTTGGTTCAAATCGCTGTTTATTACAAAGAATTAACTAAATATATTTTAGTGCGATTTGAATCCTGATAGTAAATTAAAACGCCTTTATTTGCTATTTTTTTGATTGTGTTGTTACTTTTTATTACCTTTAACTCATTAAACTTTTCGATTTCCGACTCTACCTGTACTACGAAGTACAGTCGGGAATAAATATTATGTCGATTTTGTTCTCATTTCATTTTAAAATCTGAGTGCTAATTTAAAATCATTTTTTGGTTTAGGGTATAAAAATAATATATTTAAAAAAAATGTTTTAATCATTGCATATAAAGAAAATAATATTTATATAGTAGACAAGTGTCTGAATTTGAAATCGGTATAAACTGATACTGTCAAATTAACAGGTTTAATATGGTATTCCAATAAATATATTAATACATTATATATTTTATATAGCTATAGGTACCCAACTGTACTCCATGTACATGCAGTTTGGGATAGCACCCGGTCACCTGATTTGTTGTTTTGTTTATCATTAAAATTTCAGATCAGCAAGTCACACCGTTAACGATTACTGTTGACTTGCATGTATACTAGCAACCTATCATTTCTTGTTTGTATTACTTCTAAAATTTTCATCAGGTTTTTTGTATTCCACACCAGGCTAAAAGCTTCTGTGCTCATAACATGTATAAATTTTCTTCTAATTATAAAACAAAATGATTTTTGAGCGGAAAGTGAATTGAAAATACATTTCACATAAAAGGCTCCGTAATGTCGATTGAGGTAAATGTTAATTTAGAACTACTGTTAATTTTGTGTGTTTTACGGCGTTTTTACCAAAAGCGTTAATTTTGCGTGCAGAATGACATGAAAATGTTTTAAAATATCATAATGTATACACATTTATAAAATTAGATAGGCGGAAATGCATTTGAATAATTTTGACTAATTTATTTTTCCATCCTTATTTCACCTGTTAATTTGGATGCATTATTCCGTACGTGTGACAGTTTTACACCTACATGTAATCTGTATTAAGGTGCTCCTGAGTAGAAAGGGATTAACAGAAATAATTATGATGTTAAATAATGCTAAATATATTGTAACGTTGTTGATGCATAACACCTATATGGCAAAACCAATAACTTTGTTAACGAGCACAACAAGTAAACTACTGACAAAAGTGAAATTTAATTAAAACTTTATTATTGATTATAAACTGTTCATGGTTGCTCTCTCGGTTTATTTTAGACCTATACTGTACTTCAATTTAAACAATTCAGTAACCGGTATACACTTTTATACACGTACAGCATTTCCGTCACTGCAAGTATATATAGCTTATATAAACTGGTTTTAATGTGGTTTAATTGTCAAAATGTCATCTGAACTTTTATTATATTTGAATAGACACACAAACTTTGAAGTTTTTTGTTGAATACAAGAGATAGAGATATAAGTAACCATGATTTCGTCACCGTTACCTGATACTTCTTTAATGTGGTAAAACTTAAGTTGGTACTGACACATTAAACTCAAGATGATATCCTTAATAGTTATAACATACATGTGTAATAACAGCACATAATCTATCTTATGTGACACGATTTGTCTAGTATAGATATATCAGTTAGATCTGATTGACACCTTAACTCCCACACAAACAAAATCCCATACACACTGTCTTATCTTACCATCCTAACAGTCCTTAATGAATATCAGTAATGATTCTAATAATACAAGTAATTTGATAATTTGTAGGATTTTTGGAAGAAATGAGGTGATTGAGTTTTCCGCAAAATTGAGTTTTCAAGTTTTGGCTAGACGAGGTCGAATTTGAAACCTGTCACTACTTCCAACAACGTCCTAGGACTAATGAAGCCCACTTACAAACAAGAAGATCAACAACGTCCTAAAGTCAAACATATTCGTATTGATATTATGCCATTTTTATCTAATACAATTCATAAAGTATTTCATAATAAAATATCTAATTAAGAAGGTGAAATAAGCATTCAACAAGCTTTGGTTGTGTTGGTGATTGTTGAACCTATATATAAATACCATGCATGGGACAAACGAAATGAGGACTTAAAAAGGTAGTCTTTGTAAAGGAACTCTCTTAACCTAAATCAGAAGGTTAAATGTGTTATTAGATAACATCAAAGCAGTTTCTTTTATAAAATAGTTCGATACGTGGAACAATTTGAACATTGTATATAAAAAGTCTAAAAGCATATACCTTGTTGTCAAACCAACCAAGAACACACTGACAAAACTAGAGCGAAATAAAAACACACACGGGCATCATCACGGTATTTCCCAGCAATAAAGCAACTTAGACAATATGTGTTATCAATACAGGGTGCTAATTAATAAATACTGTATTTCATAACAATCTTAAATAAGCACATGACAAAGATTTACCCAACAGTAAAACAACTCTTTGAAAAAAGGGTCCTGGAAAAAAGTGTCTATGCCTGGAATCCTGGATCAATTCCTGTTTATTGTATACGATTAATACTTGTTAACCTTTTTTTATGTTTGTATTTATTATGTGTTTTATTTATTATGTGTTTTATGTACGTGTGGTTTTGGTTTCACATAATGGTTTACAAGACTTACACAGGATGAATGTTCGTCCAGGCATGGATCCGACACTTCTTTAAGTAAAACGTATTATGTTTTTATTCTTTTTCAAGTGTATCTTAATTGACATCCAAGGTTGACTTTTAACCCACATATAAATAATTAATAGGTCCCCTTTGTTGTTTTCCAGAATTACGTAATCTACTGTCTGATGTGTGTCAAGTGTACTGTTGTCTCTGTGATCAGTAAAGCCAATACTTAATTACAAGTAATCCGGTTATATTGAAGTTTGTCGTGAATGGTTAACATGTCCACCACTAACTGTCATCGTTATTGCTTACCAATTAAATTGTGATTTTTGGAGATTCCCAAGCAGCACAAAAATTAACGAATCAAACGATGTCATTTTTACAACTTTGTAAAACAAGCGTCTTTATATTATGTTTACAATTTTGGTAGTTTCTTTTAGCAAGCATTCTCGGATAAATATGAAGCAATGTATTTTACTTTTGGTACCTCATCGGTAGTTTGCTCGCTTTGTATGTGGGATAACGTTGGTTCGAAATCTGCCCTGGTCTAACCAAGACTTAGTAGTGACAGTTCTATCGCAAAGCACTCGGCATTTAGAAACGTAATGCACGATGTCCTTCGGAAGAGACCTTAAAAACCGATGCTCCGTGTCATGACAGACGTTAAAGAACCCTTCCTACACATTGCCTTATCGAATTGTGAAGGTCAAAGTTTCTGCCATCTCACCTGTAAGGTGTGACGTCTGCATATGTCTTATATTCTTGGCTCTGACTTAAAACCCCATTCAACCAACCAATCATTTAATCTTAATATATTATTTTAATTTGGCATATGGTTATAATGCTGCACATGCTCTTTTTCTGGCCAATGTACTTATCTTCTGGAGATAAAAAGTAATTGTTAAAATTATATCGTATTAAACATTGCCTTTTGTATGTTTGTGGCTGCATTTTTGAATTGTGGTTTGAATATGAACCGGTATATATGCTATATTTGTGACTGGATCGATATGTTTGTGGTTGTGTATTGAACATGAATCGATATGTTTGTGGTTGTGATTTGAACATGGATCGATATGTTTGTGATTGTGATTTGAACATTGCTGATAAGATAAATGTATTTTTAATTTCATTGGTTATATCCAAATATATGTTATCCAGTAACTTAAAACATATGAATTTTTTAAAAGAGCATTGAGCAAACCTTTACATCACATTAGCTACGTTTCGTTGTATATTGTTCGGTTTCAATGAACACATGTTAATGTGAAAAACAATAAAATGACACTAAAACAAAGAAACAAAAAACTTAGTTAACCTTCAATACACATACAAAACTTTTATTCAAACTTGTCTGGGCTAAAAACCAGAGATGAAAACTGTAAGAACAGACAAAAAGTCTCTGGAAAACCTTGACAATCTATTCAATATATATTAATGTTTGATGAAACTTGACCGACAACTTGGAAGGAACAGGCTAGAATGATATCTATATACACCGCTTCACTACTACTCCTATACTCATTTAAATAAAACCCGTGCAAAATACACCCGTGTTATTTAACACTGATACGTTGAAGCAAAAGTCACACCCCCTATGAAATCTATTCACATTTAAATACTAAGAACCAATTAGACAACAGTTTTTTGCTATTCGTTGAAACGTTAAAAAACTATACATATTATGTTTGTGGTTTTGATTTGAACATGGATTGGTATGTTTGTGGTTGTGATTTGAACATGGATCGATATGTTTATGGTTGTGATTTGACCATGGATCGATATGTTTGTGGTTGTGAATTGAACATGGCCGATAAGATAAATGTATTTTTAATTTCATTGGTTATATCCAAATATATGTTATCCAGTAACTTAAAACATATTAATTTTTTAAAAGAGCATTGAGCAAACCTTTACATCACATTAGCTACGTTTCGTTGTATATTGTTCGGTTTCAATGAACACATTTTTAATGTGAAAAAAAAACAATAAAATGACATTAAAACAAAGAAACAAAAAATTTAGTTAACCTTCACTTGAGTTAACCTTGGATTGGGTGTTTTCAGGTATTACTCATAACTTTAGTTTTGGGGAATAAAGTATCCAAAATGTTAATTAATTATATAATAACAATTTAGGGATCCGCCTGGTACAGAGAACAAACTCCACACAGTGTTCTACTAATGTGCCTTGTGTAATAATATATAACTATGACAGTTAATGAGGCTAATGACTTTATGACAAATATGTGGTTTTATTTGTTTATTATTGTTTATAATAAACTACGTGCACAATCTGCTCTGACACTGATGTGTTATAATCATATAAGTCTTGCTGGAAATTTAACCGACCAAAAACTCTAAAGTAATAAGTAAAATGGAGGGTGTTATCATAGATGTTCACAATAACAACATTTTAGAATATACAAATTGACACGCCTTACATTAATTTTGTTCATAAGCCGACTTGTACGCAAGTACAACGCTATGAGTCTTATAGGTTTTACTTAAAACACAGGGTTATGATCTTCAGACAAGGGAAGATATAATGATATCTTTAACTTGTTATAATAATCTGATTACATCTCAAAAACATTAAACCAGTCATAGGGAATATAAAAGTATGTCGTATGGTACTGTATAAAAATCGCCTAAATATTTGACATCCCATCCATGTTATTTACATTACATAAGTTAAGGATGTAGCTTGTTGTATTAAAGGAAGGTACTTAATTTTTCAGAACAGCCGGCTTTACTTCTTTGTATTGGTGAAAGTTTTAACTTAATCCAGGTTTTTAAAAATCTGGCTGTTTTTTTATTATTTGTTTTGTTTCGGATTGGTATGTTTGTTTTGATTTAGGTATTTATACCACGGATACTCTTGTATTTTTTATGAAATAATGCATTCAAAAGTAGAACATACATAAGTAATGGACACATCCTAAAGCAATTTAGTTCCATAAATCCACGAGATAGGGATAGTTGTGATAGTATTTCCTTTATAACCTAACATTCAGATTCTGATCGTTAATTATACAAGTTTATGACAAAATTGGAATCTTAACAAAAGAACTGGCTAATTTAAAAAAAACCCATCAATAATAGGAACGTTCAAAGAAGGGAGTTTAAAATAAAACTTTAAAATATTTGTTAATCCTTATTTTTATTCACTTTGACTTTTTCTTTCTTTTTCCCACTGGTTGTCCTAGATTGCGTTAATTGTTGCTATAGACAAGCACATGTCTATTCTGTTAGTCCATATCGCACTGTTACAAATTTCAATGGAAATTCATAAAAATAAAATAAAATATAAAAAACTGAAATATTTTGTGTAAAATGGATTGATATAATAGACATGTTTTCAAATCATGTAGAAAATTAAGTTCATGTACCGACATTTGTCTTCACATTGGAAACACATTATTAGGTAAAGATGTTTAATGAGGTGTATACCATTTAGTCTTAATGTCTTATCTGTTACAATTGTATGACTGCCGTCAACTGTATTCTGTAAGAAATGTAATCAACAGCAGATATAATCTTTATACTATGATGATTAGGAAAGAAGTTATTAATTAATTAATCTGTTATTAAATCTACTCGAATGTAATCAAAATATTTCAATATCACTTAACAATGAATTAAAGTCTAAATCTTATTGAAGTTACAAAGATAAAAATTATACGCACGAGCTAGCTGTCAGAATCTTTCATAGATGTACATCATACTCGTAAATTATATTTTTTCACACAAAAAACTGCGTGTTTTCAAATAATGCGTATAACACGTAGACGGGATATAATCGCTCTTAACGTCTAATATATAATAAAATGATGGCACCGCTTATTGAACGGAATGTTAATAAGTCTATCGTTTATTCAACAAGTTTAATGATCTGCAAAATTTATCTTTGATAGAAAAAATGCACTTGACTTGTAGCCTTTGTCTTGAATTACATTACAAGCTAACATTTCATATTACAAACATAGATTCAACGATATTGCGGTAGAATGCTCTAATGTGCTGTGATCGACAAGGGTTCTAGAGGTTTAGTCCAATTATGTGTTTGCTTTGTATTGTTGCCTTACATTTTATCATTGAATGGTATTGTATTATGGTTTTGTGTTCTCCGTTGCGCTGGTTGTTGTTCATCATGTCTTTAAGTTGGTATCAAAACAAACCTATCGGTTCATGTTAAAATCGCAATTTGTTAAAACTGGAGATAAAACTATCGCCAAATCAATCAACTCCACATTCATATATATAATATATATATATATATATATATATATATATATATATATATATATATATATATATATAGATAACGTGAATGCCATCTATTCATGTGAGCTTGAAATAAAAGATATGACTGATTTCTCAATTATGACGTCCACGAAAGGCTACATTTAAACCTTTATGACATACGTAATGACTTTCTATTGTCAACTTTCCTTTTCTATTCTATATGCCTGCTACTCCTGCTTATGGTGTTAATGATTCCCAATAAATACGCTATGGAAGAGCTTGTCCCACTACGGGGACTTTGTTCAACGAAACGGACTGCTTGCAAATAAATTGCAAACCCAGGGGTATCGCAAACAGAGGCTTATCAAGGCCCTCAAAAAGTTGTATGGCCGTCATCACAGTATTGTTGATAAGTTAGATGTCTTTTTGTCCAGGATTGCCCTGGATATATTTGGCGTCCCATAGTTCCATGTTCCTTTCACACAATTTTGATTACACACGTAGCGGGTGTAGCTAGCTAAACAGGAGGTGCTTACCCTTCCGGAGCACCAACCTTTCTTCCTTGGTAGACGTTTACGCGTCTAACCTAACTTGTAAGCTGTTTAAAAGTTTCATATTTCGCTTCTTGGTTGATATGGATTGGTAACTGTGTTTTGGATACCTATTACTTTATATTCATCAAGTTGCAATCGTTCAATTTGAATTAGCTTTGCAGTTTATATCACAAGCATTGAAAATTACATTATGTTGCAAAACATCTTCTCTAAACATTTAGGCATCAGTTAATTTTAATATTTAATGATTTTTTGGTAAATGTGGTTGCGAAAATAGTACAACGATCATGCGATGGTATATAGAAGATGGTCTTGAAATACATGATACCAGTGTCTCTATTTCCCCATTTTATCATTGTACAAACGCAACAAATCTTAAACACATCTAAAGTGTAACAACAGAATAATACATAACAACAAGCTAAATTATAACACTCTTTTCATGAGGAAAAGGGATTATTGTCACTTTAGAGGACATTATAAACAATGTGTTGTCAAATATTCTGTTTTGTGTTGATTTTGATTTCAAAGCATTATTATCTAAACAAGATACAAGCTACGTCTTATATTAAACATTACCACAATGATATCTTTTATATGTAAAAACGCTTCGCAAAAAAATCGCGTGTTGACCCGGATTTGTGGATCAGGAGACAAACACCTGAATCTATATGTTTATAAATAAAAGCCTGTGTTTTGATTTTGTTAGTGTTATATATCATTATAGCTTTAGTCTCTGTAGTGATTTATATATTCAGAAGTCGTATACTACAATACATCATACATAAACCCTTGTTTCTTATGTAAATAAATTTGCCCTATAGCAGTATCGTCTGGCATAAATTTTAAAATTCAATGAAGCTTTGTGAGTGATAGTTTCAGGTAAATACATAATCCTTAGTGATAGCACGTATATGTAGGAGGAGTGGACAAGGAAATTGTTTGTTTTCCATACGGACGTCGAGATAAAAGGTGTTAGTAAAATTACGTAATGTTTTCAATTTTCCTAATGTCGGTTCTGAGAATAATCTGAGAATAATAAGGGAAAATACCGAAAAATAACCAAAATATATATACTATCTATCCTATTCTATATCTATCTTAGCAAATTGTACGCATGGCAACCAAATTAAGTCGCGCAAAAGTTGGACATTTGTCTATGGTTTAAATAAATATTTGATAGAATGATTAAGAAATGGGTTCCATTTTATATTCAAACAACTGCTCATGTTAATTATAAATAAAACAAAACATGAAATCCAGAGAGAGTTGTTTCCCTTTGTTTAAAGATTGCATTTGTTTTTAAATTATGACCAAATAGATGTTATACGATTGTTACCAAAATCCAGAAAGTTATACAGTTCAATGCACTTAAAAGCATAAAGCTTATGTAATAGAATACACTTGTTTAGGTTAACTATTAATCTATATTTGTATATTTACAATCAAATCATAAGTGTGAAGTATGTTTCAGAAATCGTTGAATGAATTTTTCTCTAAAACTTTGGCAAACTTCAAAGTTTAAGATAGAAAATATACTTAAGACAATAGGATAACATCAGTGCATAACTGGCAGTATGATTGCTTAATACTTCGATACATGTCTGAAGATTGCACGATACACAGGCACTTTAACTGATTAATTAATATTTGCAGTTTTCTATCAGAAAATAAATAACATGTAATTATAGAATATTGTTGTAGTCAACCATACACTATGAGCTCATAAACCATCATGTAAATCATATGATTAATGCTGAAAATAAATACTTACATAACAATCTTCACCAAGTGTTGTTCGGAAGATTTCTATGACCAAAAAAAGATGCATGAAGTTGATTACCTAATATTACGGTAGCAAGCAACAAGAGTCAAGCCAACATAAAAATACAACCAATACATATATATACTAAAAGTATATTTAGCTATCAACCATAAACGAGAATCACTAAAATCGTATGAAATTTTTTGGCAAACAAGTTTAGAAAAATTACATAAAATACATGTACACATACATATTATGACTGCAGATGGTTTTTTATTTAAATGCAGTTTAAGAAAAGAATAATGTTTGAATAGTTTCGACCACTGTGCAAAACCATGTAATAGTTACTATTCGCCTTCTTAGAATTTTAAAATGGACTTGTCATTGATTCTATCCAGCTTCAGTAATTGATGTCAGTGATAATATCAAGATTGAAGGTTGTACCAATATTTCCTTATAACAATGTTATAAGCTTTCTATATTAATGTTTGAACTGTTTATGATATGATAAACGCATATTTGCATTAAAGTTTATTCTGTCTTATAACTAATGCTACAGTTGAAAATATTGGAGAAATAAATATGGTACATAAAACATGTTTTATACTACTAATCATGTCAGCTAGGTACACGATACTCCGACACACCAATTAACTGGTTTCAGTTATTCACTAGTATAAAGTACTATTATGATAGTACATTATTACTGTATAAAGTTATTCACCATATAATGATTTTAAAATATAGTGTTTTATAAACAATTTGTACTTTTATATTTTGAATGGAGTTGTACTAATGGTATTTCAAAACATCAACACAATCGCTTAACAAATAATTGTAACAAATGTTATTGTCTTCATAATGTCTTGGTTAACATTTTTGATTCCATTAAACGGATCCGATAAATCTTGGCTGAATTTCAAATATAAGTCAAACAAAAAAATATATAGTGAAGTACAAATCTTTAATTAAAAACTAAGTTATCACAAAGATATAACTTGAAGAAGAAAGATTTTAATGATTTAAACTATGTTGAGTAGTACAAGATACATTGATACACTAAGTGACTGATTACAGTACAATACCCGATATATTCAGTACTTAATGTGATAGTATCTATTTACACTATAGTATACAACGTCGACGATACTTTAAATTATAAACAGATCGTACTTGATGATAGGTCAACCACAACCCTCTCTTTAAGACTTTTAAGGACATGTGACGTTTGACTGACAACTTAGCACTTTAACAGTCAGTATAAATACTGAGATTACGTATTAAAATTTAAATTTACTTCAGTCAAACATAGTGTTTAGATCATCTTATGATATATTAATTTTAAATCTACCGTTCAGAGATTCAATATGGAAGATAATTCAGAGAGAGTTTCTCAGGCTTTGGCACTGCTGAAATCAGAATTGGTAAGAACTTTTTTTTATTTTGTAGATTCTGATAGAGTCGTATTATTTCCAAAATAATATATTGAAGTTACAAGTATTCAATAAATAATTTGATAAACTGTTACACGCTCTATGATTGTGGCAATTACTAGTAGTCTATGTTAAAAGATTGGATTCCGTTTTACGTTAGTTCATATCTCAGCAGCGGTGACTGTTATTAATTTTTATCTTTCATAAGTAAATATTTTGTAAATCACTATTGGTACTTTTAAATGGAGAAATTATAATTATGAAAGCCTCAGTAATAAAAAATTAAATGTTGGAGTAGTTGTGTTTTGTACATCATAAAGTTGTCAATTTGTTGTTACCTACTGTTTACACTTTATTGAATTTAATCGAAAATTGAACATAAAATAAAGTAATAAAAGTCCATAAGTTATCTTTTCAATAAATAGTGATAAATAAATAGATAACATATTTGCTGTAGCAATACACAATCTAATATTTCTTGTTTTTTGTTTTGCAGGTTGGGATACGAGAACAAGATGTTGATCTTATGAAACAATTGTTAAAAATCAAAGACACAATTAAACAATTATCTCCTAATAAAGATAACCGACCTGGTCAGACAAATTGTAAATCCTGCCATGTTGGAAGGAATGATGCTGAATCAAAGTCACGACGTCAACGTTACCTCAACCATTATATGAGTCAACGGAGAGGAAGTTGTGGTAGCAGCAACGGATCACTCTCTAGTATTGAAGGTAAGTTTAGATGATATTAACATTGGAAATCAAAAACAAACATACTGATCCATGTCCTTTATGTGTTCATTTATATAGTGTTTTATTAATATTTTATTATTGTTTCTGACTTCTGGTTTATTTAGCGTTCAACAAGTACATACGATCTGCAATGCTCCGATATTTATTTTTTCGCCATGTATTAGGGTATAAAATAAGCAATTATAATTGTTTTATGCAATAAAACGATGTCTTCAGGAGACGTCATTTGAAAACAATACCATTTAATCTGAGCTAATCCATTTTACTTATCAAGGTGATCTCTCGCGCGTATGTTGCTTAAAACTTTTTTCAACAGTTTGAACCTGTTGAACAATATTGCTACAGACACGGGTAAGACAATATAATTGGTTTAAATTAAATTCATATATTATATTATTTATTTATTATGATTATTTTTATATTTTCAGAAATAACAAGTTCCACAGAAGACTGTAGGTTAGAATCCGAAAGTGAATCTGAAAACATTTCGGGAAGTGATGAAAATTTACAAGTCACAGCTTCAGACTTTCGATCACCAATATACACTGTTCCGTATAATACAAAACCTAGAAAATTAAGTTTACCTTGTGACAATAGCGATGAATATTTATTGATCAGTAACATTAAAGTGTGGAAATACAAACAAAACCGATCTATGGAGGATTTAAAACTCTGTTAAACATTGTTAAATATTGTGATTAAACTATAAAAACAGTTGGTCTGAATGATTGAAAATTCAAATAACAGGTTAGTGCTGACACTTTAAGATGTCCCGAGTTGATGATCAGGAAAATGTCGTCGAAGTGAACACTACATAAGAATGGTGCTATAAACATTAAAACGGGCATGTGCAATATTTATGTTACTATAATAAACATTTTGGGTACTTTCGAGAAATGGACACGTGGTTGTGTTTTGGCGTATTAGCGAAACTAAAAACAGGAAAATAAATGTTTCGACTTTTATGACTTTTCATTGGTAATTTCTAGTGTTTTCTAGAAAAGATCATAAGGTTAAGTAGTGGCATATTTCAGAAACTAAAACAGAAAATCTACTGTTTTGACTTATCTACGCCTACGTTATCATTTATGTGATAGTATATCTTGATTTAGAAGGATATACTTTATAAAGATCACAAATAAAAAGTTTAAGATTTAAATGACTATACATCACGCCACCACCGATAAACTGTGATTCTGTCTGCTTGATAAATTATACTTGTAAAGCTGTATGTAATAATTTATTTAAATTTATTCTACTGTTACAAATATGAATAAAATACCTATGTCAAGATAACATTTCTTTTTATCATTGAAGGATTTAAGCATACGTTTGTGATTCCTTTTTATCAATGAAATATCCATACATTTGTATAGATCTATAAAGACGTACAATTTCGTCTGATATACCATTGATAAAATAGGTGGGTAAAATGTACATAGTAGAAACTTAAGTACATAGACATGAATGGGTAGAGAACATCAGAGTTAAAACAGTAAGGGCGGTGTCTCTGTGTCTCTAATGTCTCAACGGGAGTTCCTGAATGAACTCTTATGAAAGACTAGATTACTTTATATATAATATACCTGTATAGATACTGTTTATTGAGTAGATTTATTAGATAATGCACCCTTGTTATCAAGATCTAGATAATAATCGTTATTTGTTAAAAACAGAAAATGAAGCTCGTTTGAATGAACATTGAGATAAATAAACAAAATAACGAAGGTGTTTGATTCACTTTCGAGACTTTGTCCTCATTATTACTGTTTGTTTTTGTTAATATTTACCTCGTGTTCTGCTATACGGATTCCAAACAAAAATATACTGAAGATACCATCAACAAATGTTGGAGTTTTTGAAAGATAACATATTTTTTGTGTTTGGTAATATAGTTTTTCAGCAAACAATCGGTATACCAATGGGTACAAACTGTGCACCATTGCTTGCTGATTTGTTTCTTTATTCTTATGATGCAGAATTTTTGCAAAATCTTGTTAACTCTCGAGAGAAGACTGTCGCCAAATCATTCAACTCAGCATACAGACATATAGATGACGTTCTGTCTCTTAACAATCCTAAATTTGGAGACTATGTAAATGTCATCTATCCTGTGAACTTGAAAAAAAAGACACGACTGATTCCTCAAGTTCAGCTTCATATTTAGACTTATACACAAATTATGACGCACAAGAAAGGCTACATTTGAAACTTTATGACAAATGTAATGACTTCAATTTTTGTATTGTCAACTTTCCTTTTTTATGCAGCAATATACCTGTTTCTTCTGCTTATGGTGTATTTGTTTCCCATTTAATACGCTATGGTAAAAATTGTTCCCACTACGGGGACTTTGTACAACGAAGTAGGCTGCTTGCAAATAAATTGTTGACTCAGGGATATTACAAGCCTAGGCTTATCAAGGCCCTCAAAAGGTTTTATGGCCGTCATCACAGTATTGTTGATAAGCTTGATATCTCTGTGGCCAGGATTGCCCTGGATATATTTAACGTCTCATAGTTTCATGTTCTTCTGACACAATTTTGATTACACACGTGGCGGGTGTAGCTAGTTAAACAGGAGATGCTTTCCGGAGCACCCGGCCTCACTTCCCTGGTGGAAGTTCACGTGTCTAACCTAACTTGTCAGTTCCACTGTTTTTACTTTGCTTCTGAATTGTGATTCGGACATGGATTAGTATGTTTGTTTTTGATACATATTTGTGATTGTTCACTACATAACATAACCTACCTGGTCATCGCCTTAATGTTAAATAATTTAATACCTATTGATGAGTTTGTTTCATTTTTATTACGTATTTGTTCAATTTTTTGTTTATGTTGTAAATGCATATTTTGTTCAAGGGGTTAACAATCCAAAGGACCAAAATATATTTTATTATATTTAGGAAATAATTTGTATGATGGAGTATACATTAATCTAATGATAATAAAATCGTTATCCGAAATCGAAATCCTAACCTTATCAAATATATTATCGAAAAATATGTCAACAAAACCAAAATATTATTGGAATAAAGATCATCACATATTTAGTATAAGTCAATTGCGCAAAGACATACATCAAAACGAACTATCATACAAATTTTTAATTACACACGTGGCGGGTCTGGCTAGGTAAAACGAAAATGCTTACCCTACCGGAGCAACCGGTCTTACTTTCCTGCTGGAAGTTATTGTGTTTACCTAAATATCAATCTTACTAGTTTAAACGTTTTAATTTGATTTTAGACTGTAGTTGGGACATGTATTAGTATTTTCGGTTTTTATATGAGAAGGTTTAACTTAATAAGCCGTATTTTTTATTTTTTTTATATATAGATTTTTGTTATAATTGATACTGCATGTATAAGAAAACTCATATATTATAGCAACTTAAACCAATATATTGTGCATTACTTTATCTCTAAATTAATCAGACATACAACTGTCATGAAATATGGGAAGCTAATAATTAAACACCGTTTGATCACGACACAAGTCGTAATAAAAACAAACATACGAATCTGTGTCCAAATCTCAATCTACAAAACAAAGTGAAAACTTTACAACTTGCAAAGTTAAATAACACGTATACTTCCATCAGTGAAGTAATGCTAGGTACTCTGAGAGGTAAGCAATTTCTGTTTAGCTAGCTACATCCACAAAGAGTAAAATTAATATTGAGAATTAAATGAACATAGAACCATGGAACATCAAATACATGCATACATTGACATGATACTTATTATTAACCAGTCTGGTCACCGCTATAAATCTTTTTGAGGGCCTTGATATTTCTAGGCTAACAATATCTGTGAGACAACAAGTAATTTGTAAGCAGCTACCGTCTTTGTTTAGAGTTTTCACCCTCCAGTTTAACTCAGTAAGAATACATGATTAATGCTATATTAAGTAATTGACCAGTATGTTTGCCCTACCAGTGTCTTAATGCAATTCAAATATAATCTGTTTAAGTAGAAAAACGTCACATAAATCACTCAACAACTTGTTTCCTCAACTATTTCCTCATAACTGAGATACAGATGTCCTTTCAACTAGAGAAAACTATTCCTTTAAATGGCAATACCAGGGTGCTTGCAAAAAAAAAAACTATTACAGAACGCGTGACTTTAACAAAGCCTGAGTGTGAGCATGTGTGTGTGTGTGTGCCTGTATGACCACATTCAGATCAGCTTAAAAGCGCAACAATCCTTGACCATTAGTATGCTTTGAATGTATTGTTAATCAAAAAAGTTAAATAAACACAAATCAACACAACAAATTTGTAAAGATTATATAACCAAGAATAAGTTTATGCCCGTCAAATTGGGATTGCGTTTTGAGATTGGATCGGTATTTTGTGCTTGAGTCGTTTAACTGCTAAAATAACCGGAACTATCGAGTACACGCTTCTTTAGTCTTATATAAGACTTAAATGTTCAATATATTGAAAACTTGTTACATTTAATATATTAAATTTGAACCGCTTTAGACTTATAGTAGTATTGATATTTTATGAATCGCAATTCTTATGTCTGACAAAACAAAAGAAAAATATCGCAGACTTTCATCAACCTTTTTTCCGAGTAACACGTTCTAGATATGGTGACAAATCAGCACTCAGTGCTGGAGAAAGAGATGACTAGATTGTCAATTACCTCCGATTTAGTAATCTATACCTTGCATGTGCAATATAAATAGGAAGGAATATATAATCAAATCAAGGTCAAACATAACTAATTATGAGACGTCAAATATATCTTAGATACAGTTGGATACAGAGGTACCAGATTTATCAACAATCTTGTGATGAAGCCACAACATTTAAACGCCAGGTTAATTCTAGGCTTACAATATTAACTAGTTCTGGTGGTTGTAATTGGTAATTTGGGTTTGCTAATAAAATCTATTTCTATTAAACAATATATGTTCTATGGAATATTAAAAATAGAAAACAAATACTACATGTTTTTAAAATTTTAATTTGAATGGTAAATCCCATTAGAAGTTTTCTTTCTCCAAGTCCACTAATTTGTATCATAAATACGTTTACGTTTGTTCGTACTTTCTACCAAATTTAGATCAGCAATAAAACACATTAACCTTTGAATTTAATTGGCCTAGTTTTCGTATTCCAAATTCCAGACTTAGGTATGTCGCTTTATGAAATAAAAAGTGGCAGTGTTCTTCTAATTAGGCAAAGAATTAAATACAAATTTATAGTCTTTGGAATTCTTGTGGATTGATATAGGCATAACTATCTAACAACTAGATATTTATAATAATGTTATTTTATTATTTTAATGCAAATATTATGTAAATAACAAAATATTCTGGATACCTGTTTTTAAAAATGTGAAATTATATTACTTTAGAATGCATTTGAATATCAATAAATGTTTAATGTTACAAATATATTCATGTTTTGCTTTCTTAGTGACATATGTGAAATTGTGAAGCTTAAATATCTTACTTGGAATTTATAAATTGAATAATTTCCTGGTCTGTGGCTAACGCAGTACCAGACCGCCAAGCATGTGAACAGTTATTTATTCAAACTTTAATAAAACTCCTTGCAACACTTCAAAAAAGAACAACAGCAAATGCTTACGAACACTTCAATCATATTAACAGTCTGATAATGCATATATTGGTTTTTGTCTTTCCCTCGTCAATTGTAATGTTCTCTTTGAACCTCGTTAATTCATCAGTTTGATTATGTTTTCATTCCAGTGCCCTTCGATGTCTGGAATGTTGCATATATTTTTATTTGTTCTTATTGTTTTTCCTTTGTTTTGTTAGTCAGTTGACAGTAGCTTGCGCTTGATGTCCTCAGTGTCGACAAGTATATTGTTCAGCAAAAAATGTTTTTCCTTCTTTTGTATGTAGCTTACTTTTTCTATTTCGCTATTCAGTTTTTTATCATGCTTGCTTTTTTATAAATGCAAGTTAAATACTTAGATGATTTTCATTGATGTTTTTATTTTAAGGCACAGTAATATAAGCTCTTTATGACGTGATATATATGAATTTGTATCATTTTTTATACCTTTTATGAAATTTAAGAAAATTTTCCAATCGGATTGTCTCATAGAAATTTGGTTTAAATTAATATTACGTATACCCTATAATTTCAACATAGATTACATACATACTAGTGTGACATTACCTAACGATGCATGACTTAATTTTAATTCCAGCTGAAATTATCAAAAATCGAAATATATTGTTTATTATTGTTTCATTACGTAAAACACAAGTGCCATTATTAAATGTAATATTACAAAATTGATTTACGTTTTGTCACTAAATCATAAAAACATTTACAGGCACGACAAACTAAAATGCACGATTTATATGCAAAAACTTTTAATCTGAAAATTCTAATGAAGGCCCAGTGAAAATAAATTAAGAAATATTCAATACAAAGCATAAGTAACATTGTTAATTATGTAATTAGTAAACAGTAATTAACATTTAATTGAATAAAAATAAACATTCTGCAAAAAGAAATATTCTATAAGTATAAGCTTGGTAAAATAATAAGTAGATCTATGTTAATTTTTTTAGAAACGATTATAGATATATGTGACGTCCCGTAGTTCCATGTTCGTTTTACTAAATGTATAACACACTTGGCGGTTGATGCTAGCTATACAAGAGGTGCTAACCCTTCTGGAGCAGTCGGCTCACTTTCCTGGAAGTTCACGTGTTTAACCTGACTTTTCAGTTTCAAAGTTTTTACTTGTTTCTTGATTGCGATTCGGATATGTATTAGTATTTTTGTTTTTGATTTATTGAAACAAATCATACTTTTCATCCTCAATTTTTATCGGAAAAGTAAAGAAATGTATATAACGTTTTCTGTAGTTTCAATCGATCGTGAAAATGTTTTTGTTTTTACACATCAGATTTTTGCACCTATACAACCGTTTGAGTATAGTAAGTTTCATGTTACTTTTATACCAATATTGTGTAGATATATTAAATGTATTGGAGGCGTTTGTAATTAATTATCATGTCTTAAATCCGATATTATATATTATGCATGTGTTAATTTTACAGCACTAGTAGGCTGTTTTGGAATACAATTCCTCAGCAGTAGTGCTTAGACCAAAAATATATAAAATCAACGTTTTTTGAAAGGATTGAAAAATATTTAAAGGACAAAAGTATATTTAATCAAATAAAAAACAAACGTACCAATCAAATTTACAGAAGCCTCAATCCAATTCAGAAACACTGAAGCAAGGCGCTTCTAATTTTTTTCAATAAAATGAACAATTGTTATTGTTATACAAATTAACCTTAAAAACCTTATATGAGTGTTTCCATCAAAAAATACATAAAGCACTAAACAGCTTGACTATGTCACAGAACCCTCGCTATTTGAAATATTACCAAAATGTTAAAGAATGTAAAAGTGCGACAATAGACAGTATATATTGTTTTTTTAATGATTCTCAACTAATGCATTTTGTTCTTATTGGTGCTAGCTTTTACCTGATACATTTGTCAAACTGATATTTTTGCATTTCAGTTTACTTTAATACTGTATCTATTGTTTTTTTTCTTTTTTTCCATGTATTGTAATAAGCTTTATATAGTTCTAATTATCAGGTGGTTTATTTATCAGATTGAAGTTTTTTCATTCTGTTGCCCTTCGTTGTCGGGAATGTTACAAGTTTATGTCTAAATATTTATGTTTTTTATTTGTATTATATTTCTTTTATAAAACAGTTGATAATAGCATGTGCGTGATGCCCCTGGGTGTTGACAAGTGCATTATCTAGCAAGATTTTTTATTCTCTGTTACTTCCTTACTCAGTCTTTTTTCGATTTTTTAATTTGGCAATTTGTTTTTTGCAGGTCATTGCTTTAAGACAGTTCTAAGTGTTATTGAATACAACAAATGCTCTATCTTTAACTACAAAAATTGAATATATATTACTGTATTATTACTTTCACTAAATAAATAATACTTTTTGCAAAAGAAAACTTTAATTTATGGACAAAACATTCACGGACATCATAAATCAAAGACAATCTATAGACATAATATATCGCAACCGTAAGATAAATATTCATAATTTTATTTTTTTATGTATTTTTGTTCCCATATGTTTCAATAAATGATACCGTTCTTTTTATCAAGGTCGCATAAAATATCAATATAGATTATGGTAGGGATGTGATTATTTTATAATCAGCAAACAAATTAGGAATTTATTTATTTGAAAGTTTTAAAATGAAAAAAAAAAATCATGAAATATTACACTATTTTCTTTAAATCTTTCTTGCAAAATAAAATCAATGTTGAAATAATACACAAGAACTTTATGATCAAATAATGGCACAATGTAATGAAAATTTATATATTGTAAACGAAAATAATTATCCAATCAAAGCATTAAACTTAAAAGTAAATCTATTATAACCGTTTTGAATAATAAAAGCTGTAAACAATACACCCTTTGTTAAAAAGCTTAGTATAGCAAAACAAATATTACATAACGTCTTGATATATGTCGTTTTTCTTTTATATTTGGTTTGTTTTGTCATTAAAACATCTTTTTTACAATTAAATGTGCACGTAGACGATAATGACCTCAATATGCATATGTGTTGGCTGTTATATATTTCAACCTTCTTTAATTTTAATGCGTCGTGTATTTGTTGGTAATTGGTAGTCTTGTATATGGCAAATAGTGTTCACGTGTCCTTCAATGTCAAGAATTTAAGAGTAGGCCGTTGTGCCTCGTATATGCAGAATATTGTCTATCTAGTGCATTTTAATGCTAAAATGATTTCAGCTCTAACTTTTTAACCTTTCACCAACCATTAACATACTGCACCATGTTCAAAGCACAGTCCAAAAGCCAAAGTGGAAACATTGTAAAGTAAAAAGTTGCAATAAAAAAGGAGGGATTAATAGACAGCAAATTAGTTCCTTTCACGCAATTTTGATTACACACGTGACGGGTGTAGGTAACTAAACAGGAGATGCTTACTCTTCCGGAGCAACAGGCCTCACTTCCCTGGTTGAAGTTCATATGTCTAACCTTACTTGTCATTTCTAAAGTTTTTACTTCGTTTCTGGTTTGTGATTTGAACATTGATAACTATGTTTGTTTTTATTGTATTTGGCAATATAAATTTCCAACAGACAATCGATATAGCAATGAACAGAAATTGTGAAACATTCATTACTGATTTATTGATTTATCCATATGAAACAGAATGTATGAGGATTTAGTTAAATCTCAAGAGATTTTTGCCAAATTATTTAACTTAATATACAAACATAAAGATGACTGTCTTAAGTTTTGGATAATTTTTTGAATATCTATTGTTTATGCATATTTGTCTTATTCATTTCAAATTGTTGAAATGGTGCTAGCTTTAACAAGTACAACTATCAATGTGTCTTTTTATTCTGAGTGCCCTTCAAGTCGAGAATATAACAAGTTGATGTCTCAATATATATATTCCTATTTGTTTTTTTTATAAACCATTTGACAGAAGCATGCACCCTTGATGCCCCTTGTATGTTGACAAATACACTGTCTAGTAAACAACAATAATTAATTTGTCTAAAGAGTTTACTTTTTAACTTTCTTTTGATACATTTTATGTTTGTTTTTTTTCAAATGAGCATTTCAATTATGTAGCGTCTTATTCTGTAGATATTACAGAGAAAAGCAAATGTAATTGCTTGTGACAACGATATACATTAATTTGTTTATAAAATAAAAGCTAATAGAGGAATGATATTTATGCAATCGGCAATCAAGAAAAATATAGTAATAGTGAGTTACAGTACATGAAAAATTCAAGCACAGCTATTAACTAATAATAGCACTGTATAAAGGAGCATTGCGTAAAGATGCGTGGAAAGTGTTAGCTTTGCTTGCAAATTTCTTAAATTAACATTTTGCGTCTTTATATTTTGTCCCCAAAATGTACTCAAATATATCTAAAAAGTGTCCCTATCAATGGTCTATTTTCTTGTTTCATTGTTTAATCCAAAGATGTGTTTCTGATTTTAAGCATACCATTTTCTAGCAAAAGAAACTTAGTTTAAGAGGCATACAGCCAACTTATATTTTGCTATTGGTTTACTTCAAGATAACATCCCTGTGTGTGTGTGTGTGTGTGTGTGTGTGTGTGTGTGTGTGTGTAACTTTTTTTCTCAAAGTTTCTGTTACTGAGAAATATATGTCAAGGATAAATATTGAATTTTAAAATATTCAACGTCATTGCAAGATACATTTGTAATACTCTTAAGAAATAATATATTTGTGTAAAACATGTCTGGCACGAAGGTGGCAAAGTAATGAACTATAAATGTTTTTATTCAGAATTATTTGTAGGCAGTGTCACGAAAAACAGTTAAAACCAATATTGAAATACATAAACAATGTAATAAAGTTAATTATGTAATTTGGCAATCACGCAGATTAACTGAACAGATTAAATCACATATTCTCCAAAAAGAGCGCGGTATAACGTAGGTGTATTATTTTAAAAAAAATGTATTAACTTACAAAGAATAATGGAAGTCATTGTTGTATACCGTGTAGTTATGAAATAAATTGTTACATAATAAAGTGACACCTGTCGTTTCTATATGAGTTGCTTTCTTGATAATTCTGTTTGTAACAAAACGTGAGCAATTTCCAGATAAATATTAAAAAAAAATACCAAAGTCATACAATGATTTCCCCAGTGTTGGATAAGATATCTTAAGGTTGGTTTATAAAATCACAAATATTGAATTAATCAAAAAACAAAAGCATACTGGTCCATGTCTAAATCACAATTTCTTAAAAGTAAAATCTTCAAAACACTAAGTTCTTCAAAAAAGACAAAAAAGTTCTAAAAAGGACTGCGCCAATACAAGTAATACGAAGAGTCATAAACCTGAATTTATTTAATTTTTTCAGCTGTTAGTATTTCATGGTCATTTGAGCAATTTAAAATCCTAATATCCATGTCTGTATGCAATTGTAAACAGACGGTTTTCTTATACATGTCTACCTGTTGGCCATTATACAATCTTCAATCTGAAACAAATCACCAATCTATCTTTAAGCAAATAATAATAATAATAATAATTATGTATTCATATGAATTTTGTCTTTTGATCCTTAATCAAACTCATCTACATCTACATCAAACAATAAGACTATTAACATCATTTATCAGAATACAGTCAGTCACCTATATGTCTGTTTTAAAGTAAATGTCTTGACATACTATGTGATATTGTCCTATGATAGACTGACTAGGTTTAATGCATTTTAAGAGTCAAAATCTATATATAAGAATCAGAACACAAGATGAATTGTATACCTTGACATACTTATCAGAAAACAAATAAAATTAACATCATTTATGTTTGAAATAACTTATCAATTGCCATTAAAACAAATATAGACACTTGTAAGCGACAAGCATTGAATGCTGTGTAGACATGTAAAGTCAGCACATTTTGACGGGTATTGTAACCGTGAAAAAAAACTCCCTAGTTCCCGAATAATGTCTGGCTTCAAAATGTAGATAGGGGTTTATTTTGCAGGTTTTTAATCTCTTTATGTACACATATAACACTCATAAAATACTTTAGATATTTACATGATGATATTTGACTTTATTATTTGTGCATGATTTGCGTCCTCATTCTGCAAAACTAAACGGACAAAAATTTAAAAAACCTGTTTTTAACAGTAAAAATTATCTATCGTCGGAATTTCCATCAAAATACAATGATTAATACTCTAATGACCATAAACTGAATTTCCTGGATCATTTTTTTTGCTTATACTTAAATGGTATGTTAAGGTTCTATTATTCTTGGTTATAGTGACGTACATTATTTGATTTTTTACTGGAATTAATGGTACAGCATTCAAACATTTGATCCAAACTTTATAAATGAGAGGTTCTGAATCTTGATGTAGAGTACAGGTCTCCCAAAAGTTAATCAAAAGCTAAAGAATCAGTGGCTCATATCGGGCCCATCGCTACCGTTATCTCTACAACTTTCCAATACATGTTATCTATTTTTCAGTTGCTTTTCGACCATCATCTATCCATGTGTCTGTTACTTGGCAGCCGGACATCGACTCCTTTTCGTTAGTTCGAGGATAACATTTCAACATATCTGTACTGTATATTTCTGATTGATTTATATCTCAGTGAAGTATACTACAATTTATCACTAAGACAATTAACACATTTAACACTGTGATATTTTTATTTCCTAATTTTTAAATTAAGTCAAATTTAAATCATTTAAATTATAAATAGGAAAAAAACAAAAACTAAAATAAATGACAATTGTTATAAAATTAATTGCTTTATCAGAATTTGCATTCCGTTATTTTCGATATTTTGTTAATTAGTCAGATTTCACTCATTAATTATTTCAAGTTAATCATCTAATTACACAGCTTACTCATTAATTAAACCAAGGTTAATCATTATTTCACTTTCTCTGAAATTCCTGAAATAATATTGAACATCATATATTTCCTTTTAGACAAAAGCATCGATATGTTTGTTAAATTGATTGATGTTCAGTGTTTCAATCTTTCGAAAAAACTTTTGAAGTTCCTCAACATATGGAAATGTATCTCTAAGCACATGGATATGGACCAGTTTGTTTATGTTGGATATGCTATTTGTCATTGCAATTTTATTACTGATATGTACGTTTATCAATCTGCAAAATCAAACAAGAGAAAGATGTCCATCACCTTTGCTATTTGCCTCGTGACTAATGTTGGCTATAATATATGAACTGAAAAAGGACATTGAGAAAACGTATGGAATTAAATTATTCGGTTATTTCTATCACAACTAAATAGAAATACAACGTTCCACGTGTTGAGATATTTTACTTTTTGTATTACGAGCGCCTAGACTCTGAATGGACAAAATACCGCCAATTGTTTCTCAAGGGTTGTCTTTTTGTACCGATTGCTACATAACTCTTGATCCTGACCTACACACTAAATATAGCATAGATGTTTGCTGAACAATAGATGAACATTACAATATTTCAAAAAGAATAAATTAACCTACATTTAGTGAAACTCAAAAACGCATAAAATCAAAAATGTAATCACAAAATGTAAAAGAGAAACGAAATTTGATTGGACATCTGCCATTATGACAAATGGTACCTTGAGATTGTTTAGGGTATTTTATAGGACCTTTTTGTGTATAATAAAAAAATTGAAAACTAGCATATTGAATTCGATTAGTATAGTTTAATATTTTTGACTTTGTTATAGCAATAGCAAATAGTAACAAACAGCACCACTAGCCCTCCTCTTACTTACCCTTCTCACATAATGATAATAAAAACATAGTTATTCATGACTAAATCACGATTTCCAAACTTATACCAAAGTCAGGTGACCCGAGAAGGTAAGAACATCATGCTTAGCCAGCTACACCTTTCACGTGTATTAAATTTAGAGTGAAAGGAACATAGATTTGTGGAACGTCAAATATATTCAGGGCAACCCTGGATACAGAGACATCATAGTTATCAACAATACTGTAATGACGACCATCAAAAGGGTCATGGAAAGCCCGGGCTTACAATATCCGCGCGTCAACAATTCACAAGTAAGCGAGTTTCTTATTTCTTAAAGTCCCCGTATTGTGAACAATATCCATTGTGTTACATATACATTATTAGCAGGAGAAGTGGGTATATTGCTGCATAGAAAAGGAAAGATGACAGTAGAAAATGTGAAGTCAACACGTTGTTACACACAATTACTTAAAATATAGTCTTCGTGGGCGTCATTATTAATTTGTAGGTCTAAATATGAAGCATAACTTGAAGAAGATCCGTATCTTTTATTTCGAGATCACTAGGATTGATTGCATTCACACAGTACTCAAATTTAGGAATGTTAAGCGATAGAACGTCATCTATATATTATCTGTATTTAAAGTTGAGAATGTTTTTGCGACTGTCTTTTCTCTCCAGAAATAACAAGGTTCTGTATGAATTCTGCTTTATACGAAAAAAGAGACAAATCAACAAGCAATTGTGTACAGGTTATGCCCAATTGTATACCGAATGTTTGCTGGAAAATTATATTACTGAACACAACTGTAACATTCTAAGATTTTGTTAAATCTTCAGTATAGTTTTGTTTGGAATCCGAATAATGAGTGACAAAATAACCGGAATATATGTTTATGAATTAATATTTGTATCTTTGCTAACCGTGTCTGTAAAAGAATGGCATGCGGATGATTTGATTAGACACTGTTTCAATAAAGAATGACTGATAGTTATGTAGAGTGTAGAATAATCAAAAGTTTTTGTAAAAATTCAGACAATTGAATAAATCACAAAAACGCATTTAATTTAATTTTTGTCTGCATATGTATGTTTTAATTGATTGTGTGTGTTATTTATGCATGTTCTAATTGATTCATTTTTTGTATGTTTTACATGTTGTTAAAATGATGTTTGACAAATACTTAAATAACGAGAATGGGCAAAAACTAATATATGAAACAGGATGGAAAAACCAGCACTCAAAAATAAGCGAAATATGTCAGCCTTCGCGACTCCATTAATATGAATATATGAAGGTGTCTGGAAACAAGCTTTTATGTTACATCAAACAGTTATTCAAAATGTTGAACTTAATGACCCAGAAATACAAGTAAAAAAGTATCAATTAAGCTGATGGGTATACATATCTTCTTAAACAAGTTTAATGAGATGAGTCGTTCTGATCACAAAAGGCAGTTGCTTTCAAGTTTGTAATTGTGACGCGACGTTCGAGATTGAATACACGCAGACGAGTTGACCCAATGATAAATCTCCATACAAAAATGGTTTACTGAATAGTCAAGAATATTTAACCCATTTATGTGCTAATTTGCTACCTTTACAGAGGACATAGAGCAATATGCATTAATAATCTTTTCAAGTGCAATGCCTGTCGTGAAATGGGGCATCGGTTTTCAAAGGTTTCTTCACTTACATTACTAAATGCTTAATGCTAAAGAATAGTCACAACCTATTTTCAAGTCGTTGTCAGACCCGATCGAGGTTCGAACCCACGGCCTCCCATATACGGAGCGAACGCTCTACCAAACGAGTGGTAACCACACACAATTGAAATATATACGGATATATATGACGATAGCGTCAAGTACCTTTTTGATTTTGAAACTTGTCTGAAATGAAGGATACCAAGCATAGACCAGACTGAAAGACGAACATATGTTAAAAACCCTTGCCACCATTCATGCTTTGAAAAAAATGCACATGTCTTGAAAAAAATACATTATAACTTGCTCATTGAGAAAACCTCAGGTCAGTTCAAGGTCTTGATCATGGTTATGCAGTCAATAGGACTTGAAATTTTGAATTAAGACGATAAATTATATAAAGCTTAGTAGACGTGGATGATATATTAGTATAGAGTGGCTGATAGAGTGATCCTGGAGAGTAAACAACATACGACATACATATAAAGCTGTCATTGTCAGCTAGTAGAATAATACCGTTGTTAAATCTGGAGAGTATTTAAAATAAAATGATTCCAATGTATTTATATATTTATATAATGATGAAAAGTATATATATTTAAACATGATAAGTAATATTTTATTAGGATTTGTTGACAAATTTATATAGCAGTCAAGTTTTAAAGTGGCGGTTAAACGTTTAAACGTCCCATTTATAAACTGTGTTGCAGATGATCGGGAGACAAAGTTTTGAAATTAGATAGAAATGGAAAGTCGATCATAATGAATGAAATAGAATATGGTGACGAAATTTGGCTTAAACAAGGCAACAGAAGAACGAAACGTTGTTTTATTGGCGTAATGTTGCATTTAGATAAATCTCGTTGTAAACCTCACAGTAAATCTGGGGGACTCGGTATAGAAATCGTCCGTAGCCCAGGGTAATGGATCTCTGTTTCGAATTCAGCCCGGACAGGTCATTATCTTTATGTGATAAGGTTTTCGACTCGCTTGTCAAGGTCGGTGTTTTTTTCTTGCATTGCCTTCACCATCCAAAACAGACCGCTCTGATATAATTGGAAAATTTTTTGTTGTGGCGTACAAGACATTTCAACAGTTACTAATACATAGATAAAAAGAAAGTATAACTTATCATTTGCCATTGAGAATACACACTGTTATAGCCATCAACAGTAGTGATTGTTTTGATAAATTCATCTTTGTTTGGTTACTTATCTACACGATATTGTCGAAATGATGTATTCGTAACATCATTGTAGGTTTGGCGTTATAAGCAAATTAAACACAAAAACCAAATGTCGATGAATTACATCTATAATCCATCATCAGTTTGGTTCTCTTTTATCAGTATTTTCTAAATCCTTTTGTTTTCATTGTAACTGATCTTAGTGTCTATTGATTTGCCAATAGCATGTTATATACCAGAAATTGTCGATATTTCTACAGATAATCTGGATGTTTGTGGTTGAAAAAAGCCACACATGTAATTACTTAAATACATATCATTATGCCAAAAATTTAAAGTTCGGGTATATTTAATTTGTACACGTTTTATTCTTGTCATAAATCTTTATCTGCTACTCACCTTTTTGGTAAAAAAATAACTGACTCATTTTAGTTGAAAATATTTATCTTTGCACACCTCTCTAGTAAGCCGAAAATGCACTTTAAAAAAGAAGCGACCAGGTTCTAAAAATTCGACATGTATAAGTGCTAAGAATTACAATTATTGGAATTCCTTTAACATTTTAACCTTTCAAATTAGTTGAGAATTTAAAAAAGTGAAGTCAGTTATAATAACAGGATCCAAGTGTCAAAAGTGACAATTAAGAACCCAGTTTCTCACACTCATGCTTATCCATATAAACACAATCAACATATTTTAACTAGACTTATACAAGTGTTTGACTTTTAAAACTTGTAACATCTACAGTTTATAAAGACATGATGTCTGGATTACATTAGAACATACACTGAAGTACTTTTACTAATTGGTGTTACTTAAGATAATAGAGACAACGTAATTATCACCACTTATTGGAACAATTGCAAATTTTGAAAAGTGCATCTAATCCTGGGTATTTTGACCCTGATTCCGTCAAACAGAGTACTGTCTTTAACATGTTCATTTATGAAAACAACACAATCAAAATTATCATTAACATCAAACAAAGTAGTAACGGTTGTCAGAAAGTACGTTACGGTGTCACTTCATACAAATACGACGGGAGGTCAAAAAGTTCATAGAACGGGGTATATTGCTGCAACAAACCATACATTTTATTAATATTTTTTTTCCATATAGTCCCCATTTACCCAAATGCACTTAGCCCACTTTTCTTTCAGACTGTCTATACCTTTGAAATAGAAGTCTTCGGTTTGGTCTTGAAACCATGCCTCTGTGGCATCGTTAAGTCCATCATCATCAGGAAATCTGATTCCCTAAATAGGAAATAATCACTGGGTGCCAAATCTGGACTGTAGAGTGGGTGATTAAATAGTTCGAACTTGCATACACGAATCGATGTTTGTGCAATCCTTGACTTGTGCACAGGAGCATTGTTGTGAAGAAGCAATACCCCTCGGCTCAACTTTCCCCAGTGATAGAGATTCCAGCAGGTTTATAATTGATTAACAGAACACCCTTAGAATCCCAAAAACACAGTGACCATGACCTTGTCAGCTGATGGTTGGGTTTTGAATTTCTTTGGTGGGGTGAGCCAGGGTGCTTCCATTGCATGGACTCGTTTTTGGTTTCAGGGTTCCAATGATGAATCCATTTTTCATCACCAGTTATTAAACTTACATGGAAGCTCTTAGGGTTATCATTATAAATACCAAGAAGCTCCCGACTTGACTGGAGTCTTTGGAAGCGATCCTGCACATTAAGGTTTCTATGGACTCATCTTGCGGATTCTATTGACATCTAATGCTCGTGAATAACCGTGTATACACTTCCATGTGAAATGTTACACTCCCTAGCTATGTCATCAATCCTAATTCGACGATCATTCATGATGAGGGTCTCCACAGACGTGACATTTTCACTTGTGATGGCATCAGCTGGCCGACCTGACACTGGGTCGTCCTTCAGTGAGGTGCGCACACGTTAAAATTCAGCTGACACTTTTGCCACTGTGGAATAGGCAGGACCACTGTCACTGTACACCTCGGCCATTCGCCGGTGAATTTCTTTGGCATTTGATCCCTCTACTGTGAGGAACTTTTTTACTGCCCCTAAACTCAACATTTTGATTTTCCATCATTGCTTGATGGTCACCAATTTGAATGCTTTTTGAGAATTATACAAATATGTTGTAAAATAAACTTTAAATATGTTTAAAGTGGCGGAATGTTGTGTTGTCTAAATAAGTAAAGAAACTATGTATTACGCTTCGCTGAATACGCTGTTCTATGAATTTCTGACTTCCCCCGTACTAGTACGTATGTAATTATACCTAAATGCGTGATCAGCTGAGTTTGAAGTGTCGTAATACGCGATATACATTTTTTTACAAATCCTAATCTAGATGGCATCTTAAATTATACAGGAGGTGACGAGATTTTATTATGACTTAGAAGATTAACATCTCCAATCAAACCAAAAAATGGTCACATTTCAGATGAACATATTCAATCAAAGCGAAAATAGTAAAATTTCACTGTGGCTTACTAGAGAACCGTCTGAAATTAAAGCAATCATTTAAAAATTTTATAGTGAGTGACTAGATGAACACCTTCTATCAAAGCGAAGATTCTGCAATTACACCAGAAATAGTTGATAGATCTATAACATAGTTTCTGTCTAGATGAAGATTTTCAAAGTGACCGACTAGGTGAACGTCTCCAGTCAGAGGCGTTAATAGATATTTATATTTTCAGTCATATAATGTTATCATTAGAGGTGTACCACATAGATGTATCCTCGGTTTATTAGTGGTCTAGAAAGTACTTTTTAAAATAATTTCACAGAGTGCCTCTTACCACATACTTCGTTCAAAACTCATTTGAGGGTTAAGTTACATAATATACCGCACAGTATCTTTTGCCAAATAGTTGCATTCATCTGCAACTTTCAACGTCGATGGATATAAAAGAAGACGTCAACATAAAGTATATAAAAAGCGGATAAACTGTCAGTTTTATAATTTTGACAAATAGATGGCTTTTAGAGTTTTATTTTTTTGCAAAATAAATTTAGAATTCAAATAGAATCAAAATGCTACAACAGTATAAGTGATAAATTAAATGTCAATAATACTCTTTAAAAAGATTGATCCCAGTTTAAACCTTGATTTTTTTTAAAAGACAGGCGTTTCTTCATTTCAAAGATGTTTTTGTTATTTTTGTGAAAGAGACATTGATGATTCAGAAAAACAGCTTTATGATCAGAACAGTAAAATATATTTTTTAGATGTGATATAATTATGTTAATAATGAAATACCACACCATCTATAAATCATTCGTAAATTAAAAGTACAATTAATCACATTGTATAATAATGTTAACGTCTCTAATATCAACATTCACTCTTCATTTTTATTATTGTGTAATGTTTTTATCTTTATATTTCAAAGTCTGTAAATTCAATACTTTTGGATTTTCATCTGTTGTATTAAAACATTGCAATTGCCATGTTGTCAAGAGTTAAGATTAATACAATTTATCACATCTTGTAGTGTCATATTTTAACTATGTTATATTTGGTCAAGAACTAGAACTTATTTGCACCAGAGACAGCCATTAATTACATTTCTTAGACAACTAAATACACAATTTCGATATTAAAATCTATTTCAATAAATCTCAACCTATCGGCAAGCAATTGATTTAATTACAACATCTTGGCGGGGAAAGGCATGTTGGCTACCTTGCACGGTAGGATTGGTCGGGTGGTAATCAGAAACAAACATACTAATCCATGTCCGAATCACAATCCAGAAGCAAAGTAAAAACTTTGGAACTGACGAGTTAGGTTATACACGTGAACTTCCACCAGGGATGTGAGGCCGGATGCTCCAGAAGTGTAAGCACCTCCTGTTTGGCTAGCTACACCCGCCACGTGTGTAATCAAAATTGTGTGAAAGGAACATGGAACTATGAGACGTCAAATATATCCAGGGCAATCCCGGACACAGAGACATCAAACTTATCAACAATACTGTGATGACGGCCATAAAACTTTTTAAGGGCCTTGATAAGCCTAGGCTTGCAATATCCTTGAGTCAATAATTTATTTGCAAGCAGCCTACTTCGTTGTACAAAGTCTCAGTAGTGGGAACAAGCTCTACCATAGCGTATTAAATGGGAAACAAATACACCATAAGCAGGAGAAAAACAATACAATATGTTTTATATGTTAATTTAAGAAATTTTTCAATCTAAGTGCAAAAATCCTATTATTATAAGGATATTATTTTTTTCTGTGGCTTGACGACGTTTTATCACAAAATACGGATAAAACATGTCGTACCGTGATAATAGCTAATTGTTTTAATATAAAAATCTAAATGATCCACACAGTCATGATTTAAATTGATCGGTAAATTTTTATGATTACAACCTTTACAATAATTTTGTGTTTTGAATAATTAAAACTGTGTTATTATTTATAACAATTAGCATTTTGAGGAAATCATTGGGAGAACTATATAGAACCCTGATTGTTGAATTAATTTTCTTGTTTTAATTTGTATTTTTTTCTCTCCTTGTCACTATCAATCGTGTATAATAACATCTATGCTAATACAACAAAATTCGCCAATATATAGCTATAGACTGAAGGAGAAAATCTTACATCGAGTAGAAAACTGATTTTTAAATGGTCGTCTTTGTTAGAATTCATAGAGATACGATGGCCCAGAGCGACTGCCACTAAAAACTTCAATGTTTGTCGGTTTTTAAAGGTATTCACTTTTTATTGTGATTTGAATATGTACTAGAATGTTTGTTTTTGATTTGCAAAAACCAAAAACAATAAGCAAATACAGTTTTAACAAACAGACATATACGATAAAAGAAAACCATAAATCATACACTAGGATCACTGATTAGGAAATCATACTTTGGATGGAAATGAAATTGATACCATAAAAAATGTCCAGAGATGTTTATGTTGTACTATTTTAGGGTCACAAACCGATTTAACATTGAAGTTTTATTTCGTTTCCGATACATGGTACATAAATATAATAGTATAAAATATCAATAATGTAGTTATGAACAATCAACTGGTCCTCCCCACCCGGAAACCCCGTCTTGTTAGTGTCAAAAACTGCAGACAAGTTTCTTCAGAAACAATACGTATTATTTTCACACGGTACTAGTCAAACGCCAAAAGTGTTCCACACCGACCTAACCCTTTGTTGTAATGACTGAAGATTAGTTTTCAGTCTCCTTTTCACTCCTACAAAGTTACCTCGGTGTAAAATAAAACCCACTTGACATAAAAATTCCTTAGCGTATCAAAAGTTCCTCTCTCTTATATAAAAGTCTCCTTGTACTTAATCAGTATATCATGTGTCCATGATCACGAACTTTACACAAACAAGTGGAAAGGAAATGTAACAAATACCAACAATGTTAACTTAAGTCTGACGTGTCGAGTTTCAGCCTGACGTCAGACCGTATGTCTGTTTCAACACGGTTTGTTTGTTACCAATTGGAGATTGCACAAAATGTAAAGACTATTTAAGGACGCATGACAGACATGGATTAAAAACAAGGGTGTGCGAGTATGTATTAATAACAAGTGATGAAAATAAGACATGTCGTGTGGATTAAGCGGAAAGTAATTAATCTATAAATAATTCGCTGAAGTACCTAATAACTAAGGCGATGATGACAGACTTCCTCGTCCAGTTTGTTATTTCTCATAATGACTGTATAAGGGTTTACAGTAATCTTAAGCAGCTACACGTACTTGTACTTACGAATTTAGTTAAATCTAATTTTAAAATTAATAATAGCTATACATTACGCCAGGATTATTTACGGATGATGTTTAATCTCTGACAGATAAAAATATGAGATGGTAAATTGAATATCAAATGAAAAAAAGAAGTATGGCGTATATTTTGTATAACACGTTTGTGAATTACATTATTATTGAAGTCCTGCATCATGTGTAGACTTATACTTCAATTATGACGTTCACAAAAAAGCATTTTTTATTTTAATATTTTTATTTGATCTTCATATTTATGAACACAAGTTATAAACATGAGGGAAAATCACCCCATTATTACACACACGTACAAGTATTATCTAAATAAGATGATGTACAATGAATAACTTATTATCTATAACAGTAGCGGTTTGCCATTTTTTTATGTCGATGGACTGAATGATAAATATATCCAAGAATATGCTACCAGCTAAAGTACAATAACTTGTAAGAAGATCAGTTTTTGTAGTACTGTTTTCCCAACCTCATACCTATTCCCAAAATAACACTGCCTTATCATTAAATCCGAAAAAAAGTTATTTTGTCAATATCATAAATAAAATTCCAATACTTTGACAGCTGTAATGTGCAATTTACCTACAATCAGACCTGTCTATAAAGGCGATCTGAGGGAGCTAGAAAGAAAATGGCGTCAGAATTATATAACGTAAACAAAGGGTATTCAGGACAAAACCTTAAATGACATTTCAAAATCAGGTGCTTCTTATATGAGGTGGCCTTTATAGGCAGCTCTGATGGTATAAATAAACATTGGAATAACATAAATATAGAAATACACATCCTAAATGAAATGAATATCCATAATAAATAGTTCCAAATAAGAAATTCTACAATAACATGATGTAATCAAAACAAACATACTAATCCATGTCCGAATCACAATTCAGAAGCAAAGTAAAAAGTTAAGAACTGACAAGTTAGGTACGACACGTGGACTTCCACAAGGGAAGTGAGGCCAAGTGCTCCGGAAGGGTAAGCACCTCCTGTTTAGCTAGCTACACCCGCCACGTGTGAAATCAAAATTGTGTGAAAGGAATCATTGTGTTTTTATGTAAATGCGATTGCTAAAAATCTGTCCTTGCTTGGACTAATGTACATGATTGTTTAGAAACAATTACATTATAAAAAATTGCAAGATATTTGAATGTACTTATGACATATCGTACATTTTATTAATTTTTATAGTGCTTTGTCATAACTTTTTTGTTGCTAATTTTGATCTGTGGTATATATTAATATTGTGGTATTATGTCACGTTGCTAGCACGATTAATAAGAGCTGACATGCTCCTGTTCACAACTTGAAGTTCCACGTTCACAAAAAAAGTTACGTTTGAAGTCGTATTACAAACGTGACGACGTCATTTTTTTATTATTGTACCTTTTGTAAAATTCTCGAAATCTGATTGGTTAATAAGCATTTGGGTAAACTTAACAGGGTGACATTACGTGAGCGGTTGACATTACGAAAATGTCACATGCGCAGAAAAACTGCGTACGTCTTCTAAATCAGTAAAACGTTTTTCTAAAGTAATGTGAAATATGATAAATAAATGCTACAAGCGTCTCACAAGTTGCTTACGGACGACAGCTGACTGTCATGATTTTCAATACAGTATGCTTTGGTTGCACAGTATAATTAACATCAACAGTCGGTATATCGGTATAATAAAATAAATATTACATTGCTTCGCCTCGTTTGACAATGAAATTTCTCGGGGTGACAATATGGACTGTCACCCTATAAGAAATGTAATATTTATATATTGTTAACTTTTCTTGTCTGTGCAGCAAGGATATATACATGTTTTTCCTGCTAATGGTGCACGATTTAAGCGGCTTACAAATAAATTTTCCACCAAGGGATATTGTAAGACTAGGCTTATCAGGGCCTGAACAGTTTTATGACCTCATCACGATTTTTTTTGATACGTGTAGTTTTTCTGTTTCCAGAATTTCGATTAAAACAATTAAAAAGATATTGCACTATTTTACACATATTTTATAGCACAAATGAATAAAAATCATACTTATCCATGTCCGAATTACAATCCAGAAGCAAAATGAAACTTTTAAACTGACAAGTCTGATTTCACTAGGGAAGTGAGGCCGGGTGCTCCGAAAGGGTAAGCTGTTTAGCTAGCTTCAGCGCCACGTGTGTAATGTAATCAAAATTGTGTAAAAGGAACATGGACCTATGTGACTTCAAATATATCCAGGACTATAAAAGACTTGTTTTAGACCTCATATATAATTGTTTGTACGAAGTAAACAAAAAAGTAATTAGTAATTAGGGATTTACAAAAATTTACAGTATGATATAAAACATTAAGTAGTATATGGTATTCTTAAAGCTTGTTTAAATATGGACCTTGATGTCTAGCGACCTGTCAGAAAGCATATCATATGTTAATTTATGTGGAAGAAAGCAGATCAGATGTACATGTGTGATCTGTAAGAAGCACGCAAAGTAGTATTTTATGGCGTCTTTTTGGGTAAAAAGAGGAGTAATATTACATGTCATTTTCATTTTTCTGGTGTCATTGTGTATAGTTTGCCCGAGTTTACGGTATGTGAGAAGTGCAAAGTGTACACTGTATAATTAATATTTAACACATCTGGAGACGCTCGAAGTCACAAAGTAAACACATAGATGGTTAAGTTGGTTCATTGTCTGATTTGTTTAACATTAAATCTACTGTTACTTCAAAGTCAGGAGTTCTGTTGATTCCAATGTGTGTTTAATTTGTCTTGTTTTGTTTGCATGATCCATATTATGATGTAATCGTTGTTGAATTGCATCATAATTGCATTGTTGAATTAGTCATTTTTGGAAGATATTGTACAGAACATAATCAAACCTATGGTATACAGTTTACAAAAGATATATATTGTTTGGCAACTGTGAACCCAATTAATTGTTTTCTAATATATATCTATGCAAATCTTATTATGATACAAATCGTTCCCATTAATATTATCTTTTCTATAAAATGTAGACGCAAGAAGTATATTAAAAATAAATATTACGACTTTTAATTTTTATGCAACCTGTATAAAATTTCGTCACAATCACAAATTGGGTTTAAAACACATCATTCCTTTAGCGAAAAGAAGAATACGGATGAGTAGGTAAAACAATAAGACGCCAACAACATGAATATAACAATTAAAGGCGAAAAAATGATAAAGAATTTGCGATGTGTACTTATCACAAACAGTATTGACTTTTCGAAGTAGAACTATTTTCATTTATTTTAAAATCAAATTTGATGGATTTGTTTTAATTGTAGCACAGGACGCCACTAACGAATCCAAACTTGACACTATTTTACCCCCTCACAAGCCGTTCTAACTAGGAGATGCTGTGTCGTTTGTTCTCTTTAACACACATAGTTTTTGTTTCATTTTCCAATTCATCATTTTAGAATATACAAATATTTAATTCGTTAATAAGAATTAATATTATGTTAAGTTTGTGTTAAGTTTTTCTATAACATATAAATAATATGATAAATCGTCATATGATATATTACCGTTTATATTTTGGATGTATTTGTTTGTACCAATTTATCTTTGTACTTTGTTTATAATTAACTAACCTCTTCTCTAAGGTAATAAAATACCCATAATCATTGAAAGATATTAAAAACAAACGCAATTATTCATGTACAAACCACAATCCCAAAACATTTTAAAAACCTTGAAACTGACAACAACAGAGAAGCCAGATGATTCGGGAGGATAAGCTCCTCATGTTAAGCTAGCTTCACTTGTCACGTGTGTAATCAAAATTACGTAACTATGATACATCAAATATATATTTAGGAAAACTCTGGACACGGAGACATCAAATTTGTGATGTGTACTAATCACAAACAGTATTGACTTTTCGAAGTAGAAATATTTTCATTTATTTTAAAATCAAATTTAATGGATTTGTTTTAATTGTAGCACAGGACTCCACTAACGAATCCAAAGTTGACACTATTTTACCCCCTCACAAGCCGTTTTAACTAGAAAATGCTGGTTCGTTTGTGCTCTTTAACACACATAGTTTTTGTTTCATTTTCCAATTCATCATTTTAGAATATACAAAAATTTAATTCGTGGATAAGAATTAATATTATGTTAAGTTTGTGTTAAGTTTTTCTATAACATATAAATAATATGATAAATCGCCATATGATATATTACCGTTTATATTTTGGATGTATTTGTTTGTACCAATTTATCTTTGTACTTTGTTTATAATTAACTAACCTCTTCTTTAAGATGATAAAATATAACCTTTATCTTCGAAATATGAATATGAAACAAACACAATTATTCATGTACAAATTTCAAACATATTAAAAATGTTCAAACTGACAAAACAACAAGGAAGTGATGCCAGGTGCTCCGGAAGGGTAAGCGCCTCCTGTAATAATTGTTACCATAATTTTGGAGGAACCTGATAAGAATAGGTTTGCAATATCACTGGGCCAACAATTTATTTTTAAGCATCTTGGTGCGTTGTATAAATTCCCCATAGTGGGAACAATATCTACCGTGACATATTAATTGTAAAACAAATGTACCATAAGCCCATAATCGATAGAAGCTGGTATATTGCAGCATAGAAAAATTCAAGTTATCACGTTTGTCTTACAGTTTTAAATGTTGCCTTTCGTTGGCGTCATAATTGAGATGTATTACAAAACACGAATCAAAACTTACTTGAAAAATAAGTTTTATCTTTCATTGTAAGAAAACTGGAATAGATGTGTTCACATAGTATCCAAATTAAGATTAAGTGATAGTAAGTCATCTATTATCATTGTATGTAAAATATGTTGACGGACAGTGTAAGACATTTTAGACACACATCACTTCAAATAATGACTTGTGTTTAAGTGTATGTTCTGTTTTATAATTCAGATAAATGAAGCATAAGATAAGATTGTATGACATTGTCTATTAGGTGCAAGAGAGAAAGAAAGAAAGATAGAGAGAGCGAGTGAGATGGGTTCTTGGCGAGTAAATTTTGCATATTACATAAGGGGTTAGCTATTATTATGTCATAAGATAACCTGTAGTTTTACATATAAGACATCTCGACAGATATTAAGGTTTGGATAGACAGATATAAGATTTTATTATCGAAATTACGTAACGAAATAAATTAAATATTCAAATTTAAGGCAACATACATATATAAAAACGATGTCTTTGTCAACTTATAAAGAAAAAAAAATGAAGGCACTAAGTCATATATAGATTTTAGCTTAGAGAGATGAGAGAAAGAATATTAGATCCCTAGGAATGGAAGAAATGAACCATTGTGACTAATGGATACTTTAAACTTGTCAATGTTGATATTAAATATTAAGAGAAAATCCCTAATGTTTTAAGTTAGTGGTGTTTATGTTGGTAACCATAATACGTGTATTGTCATCATGATGGGAATTTGGATAAACAAGATTACATAAAAGTATCTTAAATCTGGAGAATTTATATAAATCATGCTAACTTATTGACAAACATCAGTTTAAATCTTCAATCTGTCACAATAATCACGCAATTATATGAAATATAATAAATACCAATTTTTAAATTTACAATGCAAGTCTGTGTATTTATAAATTGTTCAATTGGTATCGGTATAAGATAAGATCTACATTTCATGTTGATCAACTTTTTATCTAAGCGGCAATTTTCCCTTAAGAATACTAATAGAAGTGCACATCCAAGCTAGATTTGTTGTCATTTACCATTTGAAATTTGCATTGAAAACAAAATAAAGTAATAATTTGTCTCTCCACAAAAAAAAAAAAAATGAAGAAAACAATCAGCTGACTTTTCCCGGCTTAATCGAAGTGCAATGAACTAGCAAACTAAGTATTGCAATTTTAAGGATTTCAATTTACGTGATTAAACAGTGTCATTAAATGCGATTATTCTTAATTGAATAACATTATACAAAAATTAAAAATAAATCACTCAACAGCAATTCATAACTAGGATACAGTTATGATAAGATTTGATGATGATTCCCTTTTTTATCCATCTTTTATTCTTGTACCATCAATTAAATTCTGTTAAGCTTTCCTACGTGGTGTAGTGCATGTTGCCGCTTGACGCAATTTCTGGGTTTGTCAAGGAAACGAAATATTTTCCATTCAAATATATGTAAATGCAAGCTTTTATATGATTTTAAAGACTCGTAAAATCTTTACCTACACTACGTTGTTTGCAATACACTGAAAATTGTTTTAAGGTAATTTAAATATGACAAATGAGATAAATTTAAATTTCTTGATATTTTTTCAGGAAAATAGCCTTATGACATATGATATATGGCTTTATTTTACAATGCATAAATTTACATACATTATCGTCCGGTGCAATATTTTTGTCCGAGTAACTATAGCAATCTGCCTTACATGTCTTATATTTCTGTAAATGAGTTCTAGTGATTCATTTAACAAATTCATTTACCAGCTTGCCATGTATTCAATAATATTTGTTTTGGGATCAGATATGACGGAAGAGATAGATTAAAAGTCCGTCCTTGGAAAGAAATTCCAATTTATGATAAATGACTATGATTAATCATTAATTTAAATGATTTTAATAACAGTCGATTTGTCTAATTGATGTTGGTCCTTTGGTGCAATATCTTTGTTTCCACGTTGGTACTATGATTAATTTGACAGAATCACTAGCTTTTGTATACATGAAATAATCGTTGCCTTTAAGGTAGTTAAAAGATGACAAATTAGTTTTTTTATTTCATAAAATATTTTTTCTTAAAAATGTTTATAATCACATAATGATTTATGTCTATATGTAAATTATTTACATTTCACAACAATCTGTGAACTTGTTTATTTTAAGGTGACGAATTATAGTTCACGTCCTGAGTTGACAAGGGACAATTGTTCTTCGGATAAAAAGTATTCCATTTCCTTTTTTCTATTTTTTGTAATAATTTCTTTATTTTTATTTTAGCCCTACTTTTTAGACACATTGGTATTCAGCTTTGGATCAAAGTAATCAAACATTTATATTTTCTGTCTTATAAAATAAGACAGTATTGTTTTTAAAAATAGTAAGAACATGTTTTTATGTATAAAGCCATTGTGTTTTTCCTCTCTCTTTTTCGCAACCTAACCTTACTATTTGGATCAATTGGTATTCAGAATCGGGACCCTAGTGATAAAAAAACAAAATATTCTCCTTGATAAAATCAAACACATTCTTTGATGGGTTGACTCAATTGGTTAGATGTGACATTCATATTTATATTTTCAGAAGCGGAAACAAGTGACGTAATTAATAGCAGCATTACGAGCGACTTATGGTTATAACTGTTGGTCAATAAGATACCTCTACATTCAAATAACATGGATATATTTGACGTCCACGGTTCTATATTTCTTATATTTAATTTTGATGTCACACGTGCCGGGTGTGTCTTGCTAGATAGGAAATGTTTACCCTTCCGTAGCACCAGGTCATTCCTTTGTTGGAAGTTCGTGTAATTTTTTTTTACTTAATATGTCATTTTTAAAGTTGATAATTTCCTTAGGGATCGTAATTTGAACACGGACTGGCATGTTTGTTTTTGATTGATTTATAGAGCTATTAATTCTTTGTTTCGCTTAAATGTTTTACTGTTTAGAAATATCCACAGATTACCTCTTAAAATACGATATTTCTAATAGGTAATAGTGCTACAAAGTTGCACACATTTTTGGAAGTTTGAATAAAATAAATACTTTTATTGTCTGACATAATGTTTTTATGATTGGTAATCAAACAACAAACATACCAACATTTCTTAAGTGTATCCAATTCGTATTGGAATGTTTCAAGATAACTCAATTTTAATTTACTCCTCCCTATAATACCTTTGAGTGTACTTCAGATAATGTCTTACATAAAAAGTTTACGTCAGAAGCGTACGTACGGCCAAGATGTTTAAACTTTCCTTAGCACAACCCGTTTGTTAACATAAAATTTTATCCTGCAGAAAAGACAAACAACAATATTTAAAAAATGCCTGATTAAAATTAATGCCAACAATCTCTTCTCAAATAAATGCGATTCGAATTGAAGTTAAAAACATTTTGAAATCTGGTCAAGTTTACATAGCCTTAAATTACATGTTACCAATGTTAATTTTAAACTAATGGCTCCAGATTCCCATGTTGTCGTTAAACTATGACAAAATTAATTATGCTTTGTTCAATTAGAACACATTTTATGCTTTCAGTTATTTGTTTATAATTAACTACAAACACACATATATACTGGTCTATATTCAAATCACAATCCCACAAAACAAAGCAAAAAAATTGAAACTGGCAATTAAAATAAACACGTAAGTGTACACCAGGGGTGTATAACTGTATACTCATGGAGAGTAAGCAACTCTTTATTAAGTAGATTAACCCGTCACGTGTAACATCGAACTTGAGAATTAAAGTAACATGGTACTATACAATTTAAAATATACACGTGACGGGTGTGGCTGGCTAAACGAGAGGTGCTTACCCGTCAAGAGAACCCAGCCTCACTGGCCTGGTGACGTTCAAGTGTCTAACAGAACGTACCAGCTTCAAACTATCTTCTTTAAGACTATAGTACGTTACACCTAATTCGACAATACATGTATTATGACATCGTTATTGTGAGTTATTCTGTCTATACAGACAATACTTTCAACTGGTATCAATTTTATAGTAAAACATGTACTGCCTCCCAATTCAAAACAAAATTCTGGTTACAGCAAAGTTAACAATCTTTATTCAAAACTATCACAAATGGCATCGAATACACAATGATGCGGTGATCAATCCAGCTCTCTAAGTCCTATACAAAACATGTCAGATGACGCAAAATGAAAAATGGCGACGATGACATGGATGACAATGATGGACTGATGTAATGATGATGTGATGACGATGTAATCATCAGTTATGAAGATGAAGATATCGATGGTAAGAAGATTGTGCCAGATTTAGGCGAAAAAAACAGCAAAATGTAAACTACCGCTGCACCCGACGTCAAAACAATAAAAAGGAACGTGTAAACAAAATATAAAAGTCAAACCGGCAAGCGGATCCGGAACAAAACAAAAGATATTATACAATCCTGATTATAAATTGAAAGGATACGAATTCCGAAGCATTCAGTCGAGAGCGGAACGTAATGGACGTGTTTTGTCGAATTGCAAAATTGTGACTCAATTGACAGAAATGGTATATCGCCAAAAATTTTTGAAGCATTATTTTTCACCGCTTTTTGTATAGATACGGATCATTGGTTGTCTTAAAAATTGACTTACGCTGAGAATATGGAGTAATATGAAGGAAATTTGACACATGTAGAATTAATTTGTCAGTTTTTATGTTTAAAATGTTTTTATAAATTTCATATTCACATTGAAAACAACGCTAGCATCAACGGCTGACGATACCTTATTACTATGCTGTACATGAACTTTTATAAGAAATGTGTACTTTGATATCTTAAGGAAACATAATTTAACGTATAATAAAACACAAACGGTCAATAGCCTCTTATTCTCAATTTTTGATTTCATTCGTGACGGCTGTTGCTAGGTAAACATGAAGCGATTATTTTTCTTGACTCGTTTTTTTAAGTTCCCATGTTTAACTTGGTTTGACCAGTGTTCAAAAATTTTTCTCTGTTCTAGTTTGATTGTGATTTTGCGAAAGTTTTTGCAGAGCCTAGTTAAATCTGGAGAGAAGTCTGTCGCTAAATCATTAAACTCAACATACAGATAAATAGATGACGTTCTGTCTCTTAACATTCCTAAATATTGATATTATGTGAATGCCACCTATCCTAGTGAGCTTGAAATTAAAGATACGACTCTCAAGTTTTGCTTCATATTTAGACTTATACCTGCATTATGACACCCATGAAAGGATACATTTGAACCTTTCTGACAATTGTGATGACTTCAATTTTTCTGTTATCAACTTTTCCTTTCTATGCAGCAATATACCAGCTTATGGTGTATTTGTTTCCCAATTAATACGCTATGGTAGAGCATGTTCCCACTACGGGAACATTGTACAACGAAGCGGGCTGCTTGAAAATAAATTGTTGACTCTGTGATATTGCAAGCCTAGGTTTATCAAGGCCCTCAAAAAGTTGTATGGCCGTCATCAAAGTATTGTTGATAAGTTTGGTGTCTTTGTGTCAAGGATTGCCCTGGATATATTTGACGTCCCATAGTTCCATGTTCCTTTTACACAATTTTAATTACACACGTGGCGGGCGTAGCTAGCTAAACAGAAGGTGCTTACCCTTCCGGAACACCCGGCCCACTTCCCTGGTGGAAGTTCACGTGTCTAACCTACCTTGTCAATTCCAAAGTTTTTAATAAACTAGCTTTTGGATTGCGATTCGGACATGGATAAATATGTTTGTTATTGATGATTTACTTCCATTATTTCTCAATATTTTTTACATTTATGGAAAAATATGTTTTAAACTTTTTCAGTTAAACACAAAGAGTTCATAGTGACACAATTAAGTTAATTAAAGTGATTTAAGATACAATTCCGTTCAATTAGTCAATGTCACATTTGAATGTGTATTTCTTAATATTCATTATTGACAACATCCAACAACAAACCTAGAACACGCCACAACACGATCACAAGGCCAAAAAAGAAAAGGTAAGAAAACACATTCATACACCCCAGACTAGCACGACAGTAAATGCCTTGACAAATGGCATATTGAAGGATCCTTCTTCTTCCTACTGAATACACTGATAAGTAAAAATCGTCAACCAAACTGCATGTCGTTAGTGTTGTAAGGGAGATAACTTCATGAATAATAGTTTAACAATGTATAATGAAGACTTAATTTTAATGTAAATGAACTTTTATGAATAGACTTAATGACAAAAATGAAACATCGAAACATCGCCCGCTTGAATGTAATAGGATAAAAATTCTACAAATAAAAGTTATAAATATCAAAAGTTCTGACAAGTTGAACTCGCTGTGTTTCCGACTTAAATAGCCTATATCTATAAATTCTATCCATAAATGTCAAGAATATTTGAAAAGGATAAAAGTTAAATAAATTCAAAGTTTTACAAGATTCCTTTCATATTTGCATAGTTTTAAGTTTTCTGTTTTATTCTTAAATACATTTGACTACTTCAAGGTAGCCGTAACATTGTCAGGACTTCATTAGGTAGGGGGTTGATACTGGTCATAAAACGATTATATTTATTGACTATCTAATTGTGAAAATAAAAGATAAATAATAGCAAAGTATTTATTTTTAATTTATAGCCATCAGAAAACAAAAACTTTAGACTACCCGATCCCCCCCTGAGAATAATATATGCAGAGGCTTTGCAAACCTTTGCCGCGATGAGTACAATTTTTCGATTGTTAACTTTTTTCTGTGCAGCATTATAGGTGTGGTGTATTTGTGTCACAGTTGAAAAACTATGTTCCCACTACGGGGTCGTTTTACAGCGTAAAATGCCAATTACAAATGCATAGTCTCATATTTCTTTCTATTTAAATTTTGATATCAGGCGTGGTGTATCGAGAATAGAGAAATAAACATTTGTTGTCTTTCCAGAGTACCCGGTCTCACTTCCCGGTTGAAGTTTATGTGCTCAACTTAATCTGCTGGTTAACCGTTTTTTTTCTTTGTTAATGCGATTTGGACATGGAGGTTTCGTATGATTGTTTTTGATTGAGAACCTAAATTTCAACTTGGAGGAAATAAAATACATTTTAACCCAAAACGAAAGAATGTATTTATGTGTAATTAGGTTAAACTATATCAATCTTTCCTAATAAAATGATGATTCAGATGGTATCTTATAGATATATTGTCATCGGACATTAACATTTTGACGTAAGTTAATTTCTAAATATCCAGTTTTTGAATAATAAAACTCACTTATTAAAACTCATCAGTCATCATTATAATTTACCAGGTAACTACTGTGAATATTTGTCAAAATTGACAACTTCAAGGTTATATAGAACCTAAATCATAAACCAGACAATTCATCATTAAATACTATTAATATAACTAACGTAATAATTTATTAATTATAGGGCATTATATCATAACAGCAGTTGCATATATTAACACACTACTACTATTTAAAAATATCGGCAGCGCTTTCACTATATACAGACATAGCAGCGTGAAATAAGGTTGTGTTTTTGTTATCAAAATCATATTATAAAATTTAATAACAAACATGATGATCACATTATTATCAAATTATTTGTAAGACCACTATTAACAAAATGATCTCTCTCTCTCTCTCTCTCTCTCTCTCTCTCTGTGTGTGTGTTTGTGAGTGTGTCTGAAAAACTTACAATATTCATGCCAGTTTTTGTCATATTATGGTTATCAAAAACAAACATACTAATCAATGTCCAAATCACAACCCAGAAGCAAAGTAAAAACTTTGGAACTGACAAGTAGTAGTAAATAAATATAGAATTTGAATAGAGATAAAACAAGATAAATACAAAGAATAATTGCAGCTATAATGTAATAGTATGAAATCTTATGGCTCCTCCAAATAAATTGTTGACTCAGGGATATTGCAAGCCGAGGCTTATCAAGGCCCTCAAAAAGTTTCGTCATCACAGTATTGTTGATAAGTTTAATGTCTATGTGTACAAGATTGCCCTTGATATATTTGACGTCCCCCAGTTCCATGTTTCGTTCAGACAATTTTGATTACACACATGGTGGATGTAGCTAACTAAACAAGAGGTGCTTACCCTTCCCTGGTAGAAGTTCGTGTGTCTAACCGGACTTGTCAGTTCTAAAGTTTTTACTTTGCTTCTAGATTGTGATTCGGACATGGATTAGTATGTTTTTTATTGTGTATTGTGTATCTGTTACGTTATCATATCATTTCCTTGTAAGAGAATATATTTAACCTTCCAAGCAGATTGCATTGTTATCTGCAATGTTGTTTTTCCTATGTAACAAAGATATAAGTACAAACATACCTGTTTTGCATATCACATTACAAAAAGCAAAGGAAACACTTTGAAAACAGTGGCAGATCAAGTTAAATATGTCAACTTCCAACAGGGAAAGATAGACCAAATGATAGACCAAGTGATCCCCGAAGGGTGAGAATTGTAACGCCGCATAAACGCGCCCGATACGTCTATGCGGAGAATTTCAACACATAAAGAGGTCGGCAACGTTTATGCGGCGGCGTTTAACGCATAAAGATTGTGTTGCTTATTTAGGCGCAAGGGTGCCTGTTTGACACAAAAAGGGGACTGGTTTTAACTTCTTAGCATGAGTCTTAAAAAGAGCTTTTATCTCGACAAAAACGGTATTGATATTATTAATGATGGCGACGATGGTTACAATTAAAACAATTATGTTGTTGTTAGTAATTGTAATATAATTTGAAAGGAGATAGTGGAAAAGGACGGGGACGTTGGGAGGACGACGATGTTACGGTGACGGCAGTGGCGATGGTGACTGTAATGTTGATGGTAGTCAAATTGTGACTTTGGCAGAATTTCAACTTTTGTGTGATGATGGTCATAATAATAATGATAACGAGGTGTTCGGCGAACACTACCCTCCTGCAGTGGTGAACATCAGTGTATTCCAAACAAAATGAAATATGTTTTTATTGACCATTGTTGTAAAATAAGTGGGGTGGTTGGGTCATTTAATAGATCAAAAACCACACCAAAGAGTTAACTATTTAGGCTATAAATACACCTTACTTGCATAAATATAACACAAACTAAAATATAACGGAAAATTCTATTACATATGTTTAATGCGCAGAGTTATATTCTCTATGTTTAAAATACTAACAAAATTGGTACATCAAAAAGCTGTAATGGCCAGTTATAGGTTTTTTGCTATTTATAGTTATAGCGGTCATCTTAGATATTCTGCTTTTTATATGTTTTTGCTACTTATAGTAACGGTGGTCATGTTGGATATGCTGTAATGCTGTCGAGCAATTCTATGCCATTCGCCATTATGATAAATCAATTTTCCAAGTTTTAGCTCAATCGGATTTCTTTTAAATGCACGGAAATCAATACACACACACACACACACACACACACACACACACACACACCGGTACTACTCTATCCCCCTCGCCCCGAGCGCGGGGGATAATAATAACAATAACAATAATAATAATATTATCATCATGATAGTGATGATTAAGCAACGCAGAATTTACAAACCAGCAAATAAAACAATCGCAAATCGTTGGACGGGCATTAGGACCAATGAAAATATCGATGCATTCCACGTAATAAAAATGTAACCTTATTACGTATAAAAATTCTTTATCAAACACGTACATGCTGGTATATGCCAAAATCACAATCCAAAAAGCAAAATTAAAAATCGCACCTTAAATATGTAAACAGTTGATTTAATAAGCTCTACTTAAAAAACTACAATTTTTGTCTAATTTCATAAAATTCCTACCCGTTAACAATAGCTTTGCCTCAACTTTAACATCAATGAAATAATATTCTGTAGGTCATGTTAAATAATGTGGAAACTAAACCTTGGATTTCAACATGACTCAATAAACGCTTTATATTTATACTAATATGGAACCGAAAAAAATCACGACTGAATGGTTTAAATTTTGGTAAGCATAATCTGCTTTATAAGAATTTGTTATTTAGGAGGAGAAAAGAAGAGGTATGGGAACTATTTTGAAATTACCTTTACATAAAAGTTAAGGTGTTTTATTAAAATAATTATAAATACCTTGAATTCTAATTTGGAAAAGATAGCATTGTTCCTTTTAACAATTTCTTGCTAATTAATACTAAAAGGGATAATCATGAAAGTAGAAAAACGTTCGACCAAGTATGACAAGGTTTATCATACATAGCTGTATGACATTGCAAACACACAAATTGTTGAGTCTTGGGTAATGTAAGCCTATGAAAAATTCTAAAGAATTATTTGAACATCTTGCTTCTTATACTTTATCTCATGTAAAAAGTATAAAAACATTTGATTTTTCTACACTATACACCACTATCCCTCATTCTAATTTGAAAGAACGTCTTAAAGAAGTTATTCACTTGTCTTTCTTTTACAAAAACGGTAAGCCAAGATACAAATATCTGGTGCTGAACAGGGATTCTGGTTATTTTGTCAAGCACCATACGGATTCCAAACAAAAATATACTGAAGATACCATCAACAAAATGATGGAGTTTTTGATAGCTAACATATTTGTTGTGTTTGGTAATATAGTTTTTCAGCAAACAATCGGTATACCAATGGATACAAACTATGCACCATTGCTTGCTGATTTGTTACTTTATTCTTACGAAGCAGAATTTATGCAGAACCTTGTTAAATCTGGAGAGAAAACTGTCGCCAAATCATTCAACTCAACATACAGATACATAGATGACGTTGTGTCTCTTAACAATCCTAAATTGACTATGTAAATGTCATCTATCCTAGTGAGCTTGAAATAAAAGACACCACTGTTTCCTCAAGTGTTCTGCTTCATATTTAGACTTATACCTGAATTATGATGCACACGAAAGGCTACATCTGAAACTTTATGACAAACGTGATAACTTCAATTTTTCTATTGTCAACTTTCCTGTTTTATGCAGCAATATACCTGCTTCTCCTGCTTATGGTGTATTTGTTTCCCAATTTATGCGTTGTGGTAGAGCTAGTTCCCACTACGGGGACTTTGTACAACGAAGTAGGCTGCTTGCAAATAAATTGTTGACTCAGGGATATTGCAAGCCTAGGCTTATCAAGGCTCTAAAAAGTTTTATGGCCGTCATCACAGTATTGTTGATAAGTTTGATGTCTCTGTGTCCAGGATTGCCCTGGATATATTTGACGTCTCATAGTTCCATGTTCCTTTCACACAATTTTGATTACACACGTGGCGGATGTAGCTAGCTAGCTAGCAAAGTAAAAACTTTGGAACTGACAAGTTAGGTTAGACACGTGAACTTCCACCAGTGAAGTGAGGCCGGGTGCTCCGGAAGGGTAAGCACCTGATTAAAGCATTTTGAGACATCAGCGTGCATCAAAGATAAACATACAAGGTGTTACGCCGTGTCATGTAATAAATGTCAAGTAATGTAATAACACCGTGCCAGGTTAGACACGTGAACTTCTATCACGGAAGTGAGGCCGAGTGCTCCGGAAGGTACCTCCTGTTTAACTAGCTTTACCCGCCACGTGTGTAATCAAAATTGTGTAAAAGGAACATGGAACTATGGGACGTCAAATATATCCAGGGCAATCCTGGACACAGAGACATCAAACTTATCAACGATATTGTGATTACGGCCATAAAACTTTTTGAGGGCCTTGATAAGGCTAGGCTTGCAATATCCGTGGGTCAACAATTTATTTGCAAACAGTCTGCTTAGTTGTACAACTAAGTGGAACAAGCTCTACCATAGCGTATTAATTGCGAAACAAATGCACCATAAGCAGGAGAAGCAGGTAAAAGGAACGTTGACAATAGAAAATTGAAGGCATCATGTTTATTTTAAAGTTTCAAATGTAGCCTTTCATGGGCGACATAATTCAGCTTTAAGTCTTTATATGAAGCAGAACTTGCGAAATCAGTCGTATCTTTTATTTCAAGCTCACTAGGATAGGTGACATTCAATTAGTCTCCATAGTCTCAGAATTTAGGATTGTTAAGAGACAGAAACGTCATCTATATCTACATGTGGATTTTCATGGTTGAGTAACAATCTGTTCGATTTAAGTAGGTTCTGCATAAATTTTGCTTCATAAGTATAAAGAAACAAATCAGCAAGCAATGGTATACCGAATATGACTTAAACTATAATTGTACACTGTTGCGTGCAGATTTTAAAAACGTTAATAGACCTTTGCGTTGGTAAAAAATATAGAAATGAACATCCAAATAAAACATGTAAGGTCAGAGGTCACAATGAGGGATCGAGACATCCAGTTATCAAAGCATGTTAAATGCTGATGAAATACAAACTAGAGGTTACAGCACTTACCAATGTATTATTTCAGTTCTTTTCTTAAAAACCTAGTTCTATTTAGATACCTTTATCACACATGTTAAACAATGAAAAAAAAGTTTTGGTCTTACATATTATTTTTTATTAAATTTTATTGAACTCAAACTTAATACGTAATTCGAACATAACGAACCGACTCATGTTCGCATCACAATCCCAAAAGCAAAATAAAAAAATGAAAATTGACTTACACAAGTATCGGGTGTAGCTAACTAAACTAGGGATTCTTACTCTTCTGGAGTACTGAGCCTCACTTCCCTGGTGAAAGGTCACGTGTTTAATCTAGTTTCAAAGTGTTTACTTTGATTTTGGGGTTGTGTTTTGGACACGAATAACATGTAGTATGTTTTTTTTAATTCACGGTTGTTTTGATAAATCAAAATATTTGTCTGTTAACCATGACTGTAATCTGTTTGCTACATTCATGACCACATTTGACGTGGCGAATAGTTGTGGAAGAATATGAGGTTTTTGCGACTTGTTCATGGATCCATTTCTATATGTTTGTGTGTCGAATTCTTTATTGCACATTGCTTTATTTAGAATACAATATTCTTTAAATTAATGATTAGTCGGAGCCGAGTGGTGAAACGTCGAACAAACGGTAGAGACACTTATAACCTTAAACAAGCTGAAAGCGCTAACAAAGAGCTGCTGAACTGTATGGTCGAATGACTAAAATGATACCTTTTGGCAGCTAGAAACTTTCAAATAGGGACCGAGATATATCTGCCGATTGGTCGAGATAAACAACCGGTTTAGTACTATTCCGTTATCTTGGTATGACACTAGACGCATGTACGTACTATATGTCTTTTAACTTTATAAACATAATGAAAACATATGTATAACCTTCTTAACCAGTGTGTAATAATAAATCGTGCAGATTTTTTATTTTAACTTTTTGTTAGATAAGAATGTATTTTATTTTAGGTATGAACATGTCATCAGACCGTGTGTGATTACATAACCTGAAGTTATCAATACTATAACCTGTCAAAATTGTATTAACAGACTTAAAGCAATTATTGTTTAATAATTACATATGTCCCTAACAACTCTTAACACTTCTTTGCGTTGGTAAAATTTTTAGTTAAAATAACATCTAATAAAGTTCAAAAGAAGCCACAAGAAGGAATTCCAATATACAATTATAAAAGCATGTTTAATATTTATCTTACACAAAGCGATGGGATTACAATAAAGAATGTTTACGTTGTAGCTGTTACAATCTAAGGTCCATATATAACATTGTATCCTGCTGATTCCACTTTATATGAAAAAGTTAAAAGAATTTTCTATATTATTTTATATTCTTTGTATGGGGGACAATGATTCTTAATAACATGACGATATTGATTGATATTTATTTTGTTCATTATATCATTTTTTTCTGCATGTGTAATTTTGAGGCTTTCCTGTCTTACGTTATAATTCCGACATCACAAAATTATTGATAAGTATGGTGCTTCTGTAACCAAAATTATATTGGGTAAATTGACGCCACCTAGACCTATGTATATTGTTATTTTCACATACAAAGGTGTAGCTACTTATACAGCAGATGCGTAGTCTTCCAGAAGGTCCGCTCGTCCCTTGATGAAGTTGTTGTACTGAATGTACCAAGTATTTACTGTATTATTTTGATTGTAATTTTAACAAAATTTGGTGTGTTTGTGTTTGATTGTCGTAAACATTGGACGTAAATTAGCAATTCAAAATAATAACACTGTGTTAAAAAAGTTATGCAAAAATGCTTGACATTACCATGGATATGAACTTGAAAACAGTAAATGTAAAAAAAGTGTATCACACTTTTAACGGCTTAAATATATGTATTACTATTTTGTTAAGGAAATCAAATTCAATGACGGACACGTGTATCCGAATGTTTTATTAAATATGTTAATCGTCATTTCTATGTATCGGTAGGACTTGTTCAAAAAGTCGGATGGTTGATATTTTTTCAAATGCCTTCTTACCTTTTACCACAATCTGTCTTGGGATAATACTTTGGGCATTTAGTACCTACAAAAATGCGTAGGACCCTTGGCAGTATTACTACAAATTTTTAGGTGATTAGGGGGCTCAGATAATGGTTAAATCATTCAAAATCCCACCACAGCATTGAATATACATGTATATGCATTTTTTAAAGTTGTAAAATAGTGATTGCGCTGCCATTATTGCCTTCTACAGCATGGTACTTTTTTCTTATCACTCTATTTACAACATATAATAATTAATTGAGCAGTGATTTATTTGTTTTTATCATTGAACTACGTCTCAAATTTTACTTAATTGGCGAAAGAACAAGACCCGTTTTAAAAACAAAACTAAAACGAATAGTTTTTGCAGATATATATTTCACCATGTAAGAAAACCTACCGCACCTGCCATGAGTTTTGTAATTTAAAATTTTTTGTTTTTTTGGTCTTTCTATGAAAATTATTAGACTTGAAATTATTTGTAGGGACCTTTGATCTCACGATATATTGTGTTGTGCATTTTAAAATAAGAACCTTCTCAAATTATAAAATTGCACGGGATAATTTTGCGGCTGGCAACGTAAATCAGTTTGAATAATACAATGCGAACAATTACCACAACTCATAAATTTTATTATTATTATCTTATACATTATATGATATAATTTCGACAAAATATAAATTCCTGACTTTTTGTAAGACAAATGATCGTATTCTGAATCACCAAGTCATTACTTTTTACTGAAGTGAACAAGCATTTTGCACATATTTTATCTCATGCCGTTTAAACTGATTAAATACGCGGTTTCACACATTGTTATAGCATTGTGTAAACGACATTCCGAAATAATCATATAATTGACAGTATATTTTTCTGCACACCCGATCTACACTATAGATAATACTGTATGTTTACTTCCAAATCCTTCTTTCTTTCTATTTTGTAAGTACACCTTGCACTCTCATGTTCACATATTTAGCTCGTCATAGCACGCGATAGATCCCCGCGTAAACAAAATCAATGTGCAGTGGCTCAAGAAGAAACCAAATGAAGTGAGTGAGTGCATGCGGATGCAATCCAGGTTTGCAAGATGAACTGATAGTTGGGCTTTTTAAATATTATTTTGCACGGAATACAAATGTGCGTAAAACATATCAATATCCAATTCTAATTTAAACAAAATCGATGCAAAGTCACAGATGTGGATGTAATCAACCTCGCGAGGCGGTTGAATTTATCATTATTTTTGCTCCAAATGCAAATGGACGTAAATGGACATAAAGTCCAGGTTCCAATATAAATGCATGCAAAAAGTGACTTAGTTGGTTTGTGACCCTGATCAATATATATATTAATTATTGTCTGACTGATCTGTATATAAGCAATCTGGATGATCACACTGGTCTTTATTTGACCCGGATTTTCATCTATATCCACTGCTATTAGGGTCATGACATTTGTTGTGTCATTTACATACAAGATACATGTTTATATATTTCGTTTAACTAATGCCAAATTTAAAAAAAAAATTAACACTATTATTTGTAAATAATGATCGCCCAATCGCAATCGCTGAAAATTAATTAGAGATTGTAATTATTCAATTATCACTTCCAAAATCAATTAGTGGTAATACTGTTTGAGGCACGCAAAGAAACTGGAAATATCTCGATTATGTATAATAATACCAGAATAAAAATATACAACACTGATGTAAAGATTATTGACTAACAATAAAATCTAATATTTTTGAAAGCCTCGTGTTTGAATTATTGTCTGAACTTTTGGCATTTAATGTATAGATGGAATCATCTAGGTACAGACACCTTGCATGTTTAGTGTATATATATATAAATCTTTGTCATCTTTGAATATATGGTATGGTGTGTCACGACGACATGATTGTTCTAACATAACTTCTATAACTCAACACAGTAACCGAATTTATATTTTGGACAATAGAACCATTGAAAGACTTGAGTATCATTAGGTTACATTGTTACGGTACTAATCTTGATGGCAGAAAAATATGTGAAAGCTCAATTCATTAGTTACACATTGATAACAATCTCTTTTCCATCGGTGATTTAACAATTTTCCACTAATATATAATAAGTTTTCAGAATATAGTATTTAATTAAGCGACATATAGACTGTACGTGATATGGTTAAACAAATGTCAACATTTTACAATGTATAATCACAAAATCTTATAACGTCATTGTGGGTTTTTTTTCCAAGTTAAAACGTCTGATCAAATGCAAATTCTGATATAATTTGAAAGTTTTACTAATTCACAAGCTTTGTATAGACCAAACCTATCATTATGTCTTATATGTATTAAACTGAATACTGTGCCTCATTAAGGTGTCAGACACCAAGTTTTAAATTCCTAAAACATCAGACTTGATTTATTGCTTTCTTATTTAGATGTGTATTAACTAAATAATTGTCTATCATGATATATTGATGAATATTAATTAAATCAAATACTAAATGAAGTGTGTAATCATCAAAAACCATGAAGTGTGTAAGTTATGTCTGAACGACATTACACGATGATGATGTATAAAAAACCAAAGCATTCCATTTATGGAATTACAAAATTACTTGGAAATCCGATGTGTCGATTAAGCTTATTGAAACAATCATACAACAGATGAGTGTTTCCATTTTTTAAAATTTAAATTGTTACAGAAACAAACTTTATTTCGTATCTGATGGTAATAAAGACAGAGATTTTTTTAAAGTCAGAGAGAGCGAGAGCGAGAGAGAGCAAGAGAGAGAGAGAGAGAGAGAGAGAGAGAGAGAGAGATTAAAAAACATAATTTCATGCCTTAAATTCTTTAAATTTAATGTAATTGTCTCACTGTTGCCTATCGTACTACTGTTTTACAATGCTGTCAAGTAAACTTTAATGTAATAGCCATTGACAATCGATATTTACATTTGTTTAATTACTACAATAAGTCAACACTTCTGTACTTTATCAAAGTAAGAACCTTAATCTTGTATTCTAACAAGCATTTCTTTGTAAGTGTGTTATAAACGACATTTTATTTTTACCTAAATACAAAATTTATTCTACCAAATTGTCAGTTAACACTTTTAAATGTCAGATGGACAGGTAAAATCATAATGAATAAACTTCAACGAGTTAACTATAACTAATTAACAATAAAATACATACACGAATGTGCCTCCTACGACATCATCAAATATCAAATTTTTGACAGAAATGGGTTTTTAACTTTTTATCATCTTAAGGTTCAAACACTAAAAAAGTAAATTTCGTAACAATGCCTAGAATTGAAAAAAAGTATTTGTCAGAAATATACCTGGCAATAAACGATGTACTTAAAAATACAAAATTGAACTAGTTAAGAAAATAATCAAAAACAAACAAACTTATCCATGTCCTAATCACAATCCTAAAGCTAAGTATTGACAAATACACAAATCCATGACCAAACCACAATCCTTAACCAAAGTAAAATCTTTGAGCTGACTTAGGTCGAACACGTGAAGTGAGGCTGGGTGCTTCGGAAGGGTATGCGTCTCCTGTTTAGCTAGCTACACCCGCCACATGTGTAATCAAAATTGTGTGAAAGGAACATGGAACTATGAGACGTTAAAAAATAATACAAGAAAAAGACAAACAAATACTAGGAACACTGCCATCGTGAATTTTTGCAGGCACTGAAAATAGTTACAATCTCTACATATGAAAAAACATCAATGTGGAGGTGAAATACACACATCTGAAGAACCAAGAATAGGAAATAACAAAACAACAACAAAAATTAAAACAACGAGACAAGACACGGATTCTGACCACTGACACTTAAAGGTTAATAGCAATGAATCAATCATATGAAATGCGGGGGGGGGGGGGGGGGGCTGTTACAAGAAATATGTTTATCATCTTTGAAACCGACATTACAAATATATTGATAAAAATCTCATAGTTAAACATTCTTTATAGTAACTCTTAACATCGATAAGGTTAACCCAATACATATAACTTAAACATCACAAACAAAACTATATTTGTGTATTTGTTTTATTTACATTCAAAAGAGTAGGCAACCAAAAGTCAATAAGTTATAAACTAGGAAACAATAACCTTTAAATTCTCAAACTTCATTTTTTGTGTAAAAATAATGTGAACAAACACCTATGTTTACTTAAAATGCTGTCATGCTGTGTTTTTAATGTCAATTTCAAAAAAAGTTTAAAAGGTTTTAAATATAAACTACAGTATAGACCTGTCGAAAGTTTAACATTAGACTAACGAAGAGGAGACGAAGTTCGGCTGACATGTGGCTGAAACAAGAATATTAGGCTGCAGAGAAGCTGGTCGTAGTTAGATATAAAGCATTTTAAGTAAACATAATTATTTGTTCAAATTATTTTATTCTATTCCACTCTTATTCGATACCTAAGTGTTAATCTTCCGACAGTCTGTACTGTAGTTTTACTGTAATGCCTTTATAAACTTAAACTTGCAGTTATAATAGTGTTCTGATTCCCCAGTACCGCAGATATATCTAACATTAATAAAAAGTGTATGTTATATTTGATGTGAAAATTGAAAGACTATTTGGCAGACAATCCACCAAAACTATTGCACTTTTTCCACTAAAGTTTAAGTCATTATATGAATGCGTAAGTTATTGATAAAATTAAGACAAAGTTGTATACACAGGAATTAATACACTATGATAGGATACGTGTGCATACATATTCCTCGCACTCTAGTACGGTCTTCAAATCCCAACTATTTATCTCATGCGTATCACAGATTTTGCTGTTCGAAATGCACGATTTATCTATGTGGTACTAGACAACGATTATATATCGACATACGACTCAATTAATTACAAATTAAACTCTCAATATCACAGATAGTGTAGCCTGATTAGCGCCATTTGTCAGCCTCCGACTAAATTATCCAAACACATAACCTATAGACATCACGTATTTACACAACTACATGTTTCTTTTTCCTCTATATTTTCTTTCATTGTTTTTTCATTTCTATTTTGTGAAGATTTCCATAACTTGATATTATTCATAAGTATGTCCTCGTAACAGCTATCCTGTGTTGGTATATGTCTGTTCTCCACACAGAACGACTTTGCTCGAGGTAGACCACACATGTCTTGTTCTAGACGTTCTTCTGTGTTTGCCATGAACTCTTCAACTTCAGTACCGATTTGAAATATACAATCCTCAACTGAACAGCTTACATCTGTAAAAAAGAAAAAGCTATAAACCCCGGACAATGTAATTGTTTTGTTGTATTTCTAAATACACACATAATTGTTTGCTTACACTTAATTCAAGCATCGATTTAATAGATTAAAAATAACATATTTTAACTTCGCAATAAAAAATTGTGATGGAACAATATCAAAGTTAACACGGATCAAGGTACCGGTTATTTAAGGAAGAATTTTGTCAACATACTCTTTAAGTATATAAAAGGTATTTTAAGTTCGTATCAATTACCGTCTAGTGTTTCTGACGCCCCTTCTTTGAGGCAATCATTACATAAGAATTCCCACATCTTTGTGGATCTATAAGCTTTCTTTAATGAAAATTGACAACCGGATGAATCCTAATCTTGCATGAAATTTAAAAGAAAACCTAAACCTTTCAGAAATGCAATATGCTCAGTAAAAAATCCAATAAAATGATTTATAGTAGGTATGTGTTTTTTCTTTCATTTTGACATAAAAGGCATTAAAAAGTAGATATTAGTCCATTAACAATACTGATATGCACATGGATTCTTGTGAATCTGAAAAATGAGAGATTTTAACTGCATGAAGTATGAGGGGGTATATGCTTTAGTTTTTGCGGATTTTTATATTTTAACTATCAGCAAATTAGGACAGTAGTATATTTCTGACAATACAAAAAAATTACTATTTTCATTATTCATTTTACTTAATTGATGTGTCGATTTTTGCATTGTCGTTCGGAATTCACATTTGCATTTCACTTATCTATTCGAGTTGCGCATTTTACTTTGCCCTATACAACCGATGTTAACAGCATACTCTTGATACTTCGAATGTACTTTTTCTTGAAGCATTAATGTCTCCATGTAATATTTAAAGAAATGCTTAAATTTATTTTGCTCTGCTTTCTGTAATAATAGTAAATAGCTAACAAGAGGGCGTATAGTTGAAGTTAATAGAATGTGCTTTGTGTATAAGATATTTTATGGTTAACCACTAGATAATTATGAATTCAAACAGGTAATAGTGATCGGGTTAATATTATTAGTTTTCCACAGCTTTCTATTTACACACCACTATAAAACATTATTTGGTGCGTTGATTTTTCTATTAAGCAGTGACTGTTTACGCCTAATAATGATTATCTTTATGAAAACTATTGCTTCCGCTACTTCTGGACATAACACACTTTGAAATAAGATCATGTATACAGAGCAATATATTGAATTGATGCATTTTTTCAATTGAATGACAAAGTAAAAACAAACACAAAAAGCCATGTCCAAACCACAATACCAAACCAAAATGCAAACTTTGAGCTAGCTTAGGTTAAACACGTGAATTTCCACCAAGGAAGTTAGACCGGGTGCTCCGGAAGGATAGTCACCTCCTATTTAGACAATTACACCCACAACGTGTGTAATAAAACTATGAATAAAAGGGACATGGAACTATTTTGGACGTATATATATACATGTATAGGAATATATCCTACATTATACATACACAATCAATATAAAATTGAAATGTCCTGTAAACAATACCACTTGGTAAGGTACACAGTATTATTTACCTTCAATATCAGACAGCGATACATTACTGCTACAACTACAGATACTACTGCTACTCCCCCTCCTGATAATCGAGAAATTAGGAGCACTTTGTTGTCTGACAAGTGATGTTTCACTACTATTGTCATCTTCTGGTAACATATGTAGACCGAAGGAACTCCCGCGTTTACTTAAATAGAAGTAGTTTTTCCTGTTAATTTTCTGATCTTTCTTTGGAGTTAGCTCCCTTATTGTGTCATTTATTGTTATCAGTTGCTTCATCAAATCAACATCCTGGCTTCTTAGTTCCATCTGAAAAAATAAAACAAAATTATTATTATTATTATTATTATTATTATTATTATTATTGTAGTAGTAGTAATGTGTTGCATCTAGTAGCAGTAGTAAAAGAATAGGTAGATCAAAAACAAACATTAATCTATGTCCGAATCACAACCCAGAAGCAAAGTAAAAACTTTGGATATGACAAGTTAGGTTAGCCACGTGAACTTCCACCAGAGAAGTGAGGCCTAGACATTATTTATTCATTTATTTATTTCCCTGTTGCATTTGCTGACTAGCAAAATTATACTTGAATTATACACTTTCATTGAAAAGACAGAATTTCGCGGAACACGTTACAATAACAACATTTTCTTACTTTGGTATTTTCATCAGGCCACTATCCGTTCCTATACAGGGTACAATCAGAAATATTGGATGGATACCATACTCACTTCATCGAAGAATTTTGTTCAATCTTTTTAACTAGAAAAATAATTCTCGCGAATAATAAAATTATTCTAGAAATAGACATTACTTTAAAAATACTTACAAGTTCAGATTTAAGGGTGGCAAGTGCTTTATCCACCCTGTCAGTGGCTGCTCCGTATTCTGTGGCTCTCTCCATAACGCATATTGAGAATTACGACACGAACTTAAAATACGAGTCAATCGTCCCAGGTACTTGAATACAATTACTTACAAGTTTTTTCTCTTAACTTTTAACGTCGCCCTAAGAAACATTTCCCGTCAATCATTTGTCACGTGATTAAAAAGTAATTATAGTTCATTTATCGGGAGACTTATCTTTGTTAAGTTGCTCCAAATCAATCATTACGTGTTTACAGTTTGTTAAGAACGCCTCTAAACCTTTGATCTACATAGTGTGTGTTTTTTAAAAGTTTATTTTAAATTTAAGTCTTAAACTTTACCCGATATTTCCACAGATAACTAATGTGTCCGCCGCGTGACAGCTATTCTATAACTTCGTGGTATTTAACAATATATTGTGTTAAAATCATTAACGTTGACTAACTGATAAAATCGTTTAATTTCATATTTTTGAATTTTAAAAGTAATTATGATTGTGAGAAAATTTATTTAAATACGCTGGCATATATGCTGTATAGCATTAGTTGTTCCCTACCTTAAGGCATAGGTCTTAGTGACCGAAAGGTCTAAAGCGCCGGCCTAAAATCTCACTGCGTGTTCGAATCTAGCTCGAGAAATATTTAAATTTGAGAAAGTCTGGCAATTCCCTCATTGGAGTTTCTTCGAATCCCTTAACTGGCTATCTCGATGAGAATGTAAGTGAAGAATCTTGACTTTGGCGTCATACTTCAATACTTTACTTTACTGTCTTCCATACATGTTCTTAGCAGTTTAGTTTGGAATTAATTTATAAACCTACTTTAAAAGTTGGTAAAATAAATATCCGTATAAAACAGGATTAATTTAAGATTAGTTTTAGCTGAATTTTCAATGTGTCATTTTAATTACAAATGGTGCATACGATTTTCATCCTTACATAAATGCATTTCTGTTTGTGTCTGTCTGCCATCGGAGATTTCGCCAATGAGAATTAAAGACACGAGTATTGTTTCAAGTTAAGCAAAGTACATACCTGTGCCCGACTGTTTTAAAGAATAACGGTTTATGTATATTAAACTACTTCATACATTGACAATCAGCAATACATATCAAAGTTGTAGTAGGATTTTAATATTTCTGATTTATACTTTAACATTTCATAATTTTATTTGGAAAGCATGCTGTCGGAATTGACTTGCATGCTATTTAAGCATATCGTATTTTTTTCTGTAACACACGTTTAAATAACTATTACCAAAATATTTTCACTATATCGTCCGCTTTGTTAACTTAATCAGTCGTGGTATATTAAAGCGTGTACTTTCATTTGACTCCCATGATCTATTATGACCATGCTTGGATTGTTCTCATTGTTGGCATTCCGATGATCATGGTGTTCAATCTTGTATTTATTAGACCACGTCTTTTTATTGCGGAGGGTAAACAAGATAATAAGTGATGACTATCAATACATATAATGACAATGCAAACTCTAAAATAGGAAAAATACAAAACTTAATATGACGAAAATTATATTTTGTCAAAGTTATAATTGTTAAGGTATTATTTGTTTGTTGATTTTTATAATTAAATCAAATCAAATGTCAAACACACCGATCCATGTCCAAGCAAAATCATAAACCAAAGTGAAAACTTTCAAAAACTGGTGAATTTAGTTTAACACGTGAACTTGCCCCAGCGACCAGGTACTCCGGAAGGCTAAACATATAGTGTCGAGCTAGCCACATGGAAGAAACATGGATCTGTTGGAAGTGAAATGAATCCAAGATAATTCTTGACACAGAGTCATCATACTTATTAACAATATTGTAATGACAATCAGAAAACTTTTAAAGGTATTTGCATAAGTCTTTGCTGCTTGCAGTGAATGGCTTTAACATCTTTAAGTACTACAAATGCGCTGACAACATCTTTAGAAAACTAATCAAGTCCGGTCTGAGTAGATCTCTGTCATACTTTATTATTTTATACATATTGTTTACATAATTCTGATGTCAAATAACCCCTAGCCCGATCTTGTCCTGCAATACTGAATTGAATAAACAGCTAATTAAATTATTAACAAGTCTGTACGCAGTGTATCTAAACGGTAATTGAAATGTTAAATGTCTGTGGTGCTTCAGCAAAAACCGAACCATGTAGACTCAGCAAGAATAATTAAATAACTTTATATATGAGAATAAATAACAAATGGAATCTTTTAAAGACCTGCAACAATCAAAGTTACATATTATACATGTCTTAATTTTACAGCACTAGACATCTGTTTCGAAAAACAGTTCCTCAGCAGTAGTGCTTGGACCAAAAATATGAAACCATTTTTTTCTTGATGTTGAAAAGGTACCCAAAGGACCAAAATATATTTAAGTTAGGGGATTACTTTACATGAGGAAATATATCTTAGTTTTTCAGGAATTGCAAATTCAAACTAGCAGCAAATTTAGACAATAGTATATTTCTGACAATAATACACAATTATATTATGTATTATTTCATAAAAATTCAAAAGTAGCACATGGCACAATTATTGTCTACACAGTTTGTGATATCCTTTGGCAAAACATCTAACAGCAGAGATACCGGCTCATTGGTTTAAATTACATATTATACAATAATCTTTATCATCGCTGCTTTAATTGAAGGTGTTTATCTAGTCAGTCAAGGTGTAATTATCACAACTGACTACACGCCCCTTTACATTGTAGTTTTAATGATATTACATGATTTGATGAAATACGAATATATCCCATCGGGATAATTCTGGCTACATATACATTATGTGCATCATACTTACAGGTATTTAAACATGAACTGATATGTATGTTTTTTATTTGATGAAAGGACGTCTTCGGTTTTTGTGAGCGATCGACCCACAGGAATATTCATGGTATCGCTTTAAGAGTTTACCTGCATGCTATATAAAATAGTGTTTTCTGTCACTTAATCAGTGATAATGTTTCAGTTTAAATCCGTAGTAAAAAGTGGCTGTACAATAAATAAATATACTTTAAATCGAAAGTAAATTATTTTTGTGATTTACCGATGCCCCAGCAGGATTTTCAATTCGTTGTTCCGAATTACAAACAAACCTGCAGCCATGGCACTCTTGTTACATAAACCAGTATATAACAACAAGCACGTTGTTGAGACAGCATGTTTATAAGATACTTTCACTTTGCTTTGTCTTGTTACATATATTAATATCGATGCTTATACAACTTGATTAGACATTAACTTTTGATAAAAAAGTATAATTATTTATTCACTTACAATTGAGTTAAATATAATTTAGTAAATAATGTGTTTTGAAGATACAAAAATTGGGAAAAATTAAAAAAAAAATCCCGTGCGCTGTATGGGATTCGAACCCACACATAAAAAGAATAGCATTTCGTGATATCTTTGCAGTCAACATACTTTACCATGAGCTACTGAAGCTTACGAACACTTTGTATACGCTATAATATGACGGACAAGGATAATGGTTTAGTTTTTAAGCGTTTTTCAATTTTTCACCATGATGGCAGGCATGCCCGTGGATAATCTTTAGGTCAGTGAAAACTAAATTTTCTCAAATAAACTATGCTGACTGATCACGTGAGAGATGTGACGTAGGACAAATAGCTTCAGTGACAAAGGATATCGTTTCAGTGTATACATTCATTTTATTTGTACAAATCATTTGATTATTTTTCTGCTTGGATTATTCTATTTTTATTGGATATTTTGTAAATTGACTTATTACAGTATATGGCATATATTTGACGCATTTTCACTGCAATTCTGCAGGTGATCTTGCAGCATTTCCCGGGAAAATCATTTGATTACGGTGCACTTTGACTCGCTGGTCATTCGACCATTGTGTGGAGTAGTTGACATTGACTGTTTCCTACAGCAAAATTATGTCAAACTCAAATCGCCCAACTCTGGGCTTAGAGAAATAGAAAGGGAAACTCTTCCCGCACGGGACAATTCGTCCGCTGACAGAATGAGAGACTGTCTTAATGATGAAGATGATAGCCGTTATGAAACGGAGGAACATGGCGGCGGCTACCCAGACAACGTGCCATCACGCTCAAATATGTCAGGCACGCCATGGTCACGTGGACCAGTAACACTTAACATGGCTGCGCCCAGCACCAGTAGACACGGCAGCAGCAAACAGGATTTTGAAGACTTCGTGTTGGCCAGCTTAACCCACCTTCATGAAATCATTGGCTCACAAAATAACAATATCAGTCCTTGTGAATCTTCAGACAGTGATGGTGACCAGGATGCTGAAATTCCTGGCACAAAACCAGTGCGATAGACTTGGACGATGAATGGGCGAAACTGACACGAAAAGATAAACCAGCAGCTGCTGACCCTGACAGCTTGCTGAATGACATGGAGTTGTTTTTTGACCAGGATGATCAAACGTCCAAATCTATTCACCCTGATTTAGCAACATTAATAACTAAATGCTTCAAAACACATGTGTCAGCTGAGAAACGAAAAGAACTACTACAAAAACATTTCAAGCCAGAGAACTGCAAATGTGTGTCGGTGCCTAAAGTAAACAAAGGCATCTGGAATAATTTAAAACGATCCACAAAGGACATGGACGTTAAGTTTCAAACAATTCAAGGATTGTTGTGCAAGTCTCTTATCCATTTTTACAGTTATTTAGTAAACTGTACGAAGCTTACAAATCACCTCAACAGATTATCGTCAGCCAGGATGTTGAAACAATGTTCACATCTGCATCGACACATTCAAAATAATGCAACTTATGTTTATGGAGATTTGCCATAAACGTCGCCACCAGATTAAAACGGACATCAATGAGGACTACAAGCCACTGTGCTCTACCGACACCCCAGTTACGGATTACTTATTCGGGGACGACTTAGATAAACACGTAAAAGAACTTACGGAAACAAATAAAATTAGTAAAAAGGTTAGGAAATTTTCTCCTGCGAAGCAAGCCAACCATCGTTTTTCGCCGTATGCGAAGCATCCCGGACATAGTCACAATCGTTTTTTAGGTGGACATCACCAGGCACGTCGCCTGGACAGACTACCTTCCTCCACACAAAATCGCAAGTTCGTTCCAAGACAAACTCTACATCTGGCACACAAGAGAAAAACCAAGAAGGAATCGTAACACCTTATCCGCCCTCTGTAAGTATTCAGTTTGCAAACACACCTGAGAATTTTATTGCCGGGAAAATAAAATATTTCTATGACCAGTGGAAACACTTACATCGGATTTATGCATTTTGCGTTGGGTAAGAGGCTACCAATTAGAGTTTACATCGCCACCTGTTCCGATGTACACATCGCCTCAAACTCAATTTTCAGAATCCGAAAAACAGTAATAGACGCTGAAATCAAAAACTTAGTTTCAAAGAAAATAATTATTCCCGTTTTAACGCTTTCTCCTGATCGTTTTGTGTCGGGTATTTTTTGCGCCCTAAAAAGGATGGCACTCATCGATTGATACTCAATCTTAAAACTCTAAATCAATACATTGAGTATCACCATTTTAAGATGGAAACTATAAGGGCTGCTTTATCACTTGTGAAAAAGAATTGCTGGTTTGCATCTGTAGACCTAAAAGACGCATACTATTCTGTAAATATCGACCATTCTGATAGACATTTCTTTGCTTTGTTTGGCGAGATGTTACGTACAATTTTACTTGCCTCCCAAATGGACTAGCGTCGGCTCCTCGTGTGTTTACAAAATTACTGAAACCCGTATTTTCAACTCTCAGATCTAAAGGCCACACTAATTTAGCATATTTAGATGACAGTTTTCTTGTGGCAGATACTTACGATGAATGTGTTCAAAATGTTAATGACACGGTCAATTTGTTAGACTCATTGGGATTTACCATTCATCCGGAAAAATCAGTTTTCACACCTTCTCAGGAGATAGTTTTTCTTGGGTTTGTGCTGAATTCTCAAAATGACTGTCAAATTGACAAAAGAAAAGGCGAAAGATATAGTTGAACAGTGTAGAAACTTAAAACATAAAACTTGGGTATATTCGCGAGTTAGCTCAGGTTGTTGGGAAAATGGTGGCTTCTGAACCTGCAGTACAATATGCACCACTTTTCTACAAGACTCTAGAAAGAGAGAAAGATTCAGGTTTAAAGCGTAATAAGGGGAATTTTGACGCTGTTATAAAACTATCTTTACAATCTCTTGGAGATTTACAGTGGTGGATAGATCACATAGAGGCAAGTTTCAAACCTCTCATAATACCACATCCGCAAGTGTATATTAATACCGATAGTTCTAAATCGGGCTGGGGAGGTGTTATGCACGACTCTAATCTCTATACAGGTGGTCATTGGTCGTACATAGAGCAAAAAGAGCATATAAATGTATTAGAACTTAAAGCGGCCTTTTTAGTGTTGCAAAGTTTCTGTGTAAATAAACTTGATATTCACATTAGACTTCTTATTGATAACATGGTCGCTGTGTCATACATCAACAACATGGGAGGTCGAGCAGACAATTTAAATGACCTTACGCGAACTCTTTGGTTATGGTGTATAAATAGAAATATCTGGGTTAGCGCTGCTCATGTCCCGGGTGTCAGCAATACAACAGCTGACTCTTTGTCCCGTAAATTAAATGACGATATGGAATGGACATTAACGGATTATGTTTTCAATTCACTTCAACTGCAACTGGGTCATTTTTCTTTAGATTTGTTTGCCTCTCGGCTTAATAACAAAACAGACCGTTATGTGTCATTCCTCCCGGATCCATCAGCAATAGCTGTGGACGCGTTTTCAATTCAATGGACGGAATCTAATATGTATTCTTTTCCACCTTTCAGCGTATTGACGAAATTTTTGAAGAAACTGCAGCAGGACCTCACCGACAAATTAGTTTTAATTGCTCCGATCTGGCCGACTCAGCCATGGTTTCCGGTACTTTTGTCTCTGATTGCAGGGACGTGTTTCATTCTTCCATCAGCGAAAAATTGTCTAGTACATCCAACGTTACCGGGACGACGACACCCACTACCAAACCTGAGACTGGGTGGCTTCACTGTATCCGGGAAAATATCGGTCGTCTCGGATTATCAACAAGGTCTTCCGATATTTTCATCTCTTCGTGGAGAAACTCAACTCAAAACCAGTATCGGACACATCTCCGCCGATGGATGTTATTTTGTAAACAAAGGCAGATTGATTCATTTTACCCATCTGCCTCCAATGTTATAAATTTTTTACAACAATATTATGATTGTGGTTTAAGTTACAGCTCTATTGTACCGCTAGAAGTGCCATTTCATCCTATTGTTCATCTATTGGAAACGAGACAGTGGGAAAAAATGCAATAATCTGCAGATATTTAAAAGGTGTTTTTAACCGTAGACCTTCATTACCAAAACATACTCACACATGGGATGTAACATTGGTTTTATTGTACCTTCAGAACTTATTTCCATTGCAGGATTTGGATTTATTACAACTTTCATGTAAATTAGTGATGTTATTAGCTCTTGTAACTGGACAGCGTTGTCAAACACTACATTCAATTACTTTGGACGCAATATCAGTTACACCTGATCAGCTTGTTATTTATTTTTCAAAACTACTGAAAACATCGAAACCAGGCAAGCATCAAAAACCAATTCGAATTTCATCTTTTTCAGAAAATGAAAAATTGTGTGTTGTCAAAACAACAAATGCATATATTACTAGAACACAATTTTACGCGACAATCGTTTGGAACTATTTTTAAGTACTACACCACCTCATAATGCGGTTACTACATCCACAATATCTCGTTGGTTAAAACATGTATTAAAAGAATCGGGTATTGACATTAAAGTTTTTGGCGCCCATAGCACACGCAGTGCATCTACCAGTGCAGCTGCAAACAGTGGTGTTCCTATAGACAAAATTCTGGAAGCAGCGGGTTGGAGTAATGATTGTGTTTTTCGACGATTTTACAATCGACCGACAACAAATAATGATAATTCATTAAAAGATATTCTACAGTTAAACAATTGACAAAAAAAAAAAAAAAAAAAAAAAAAAAAAAAAAAAAAAAATTAAATGTAAATAGTGTACATAATGATAATCGTTTGTATTTTATTTTATGTCCATTAATTTTATCACAATGTTGTATCGGCTCTAAATTCTCACGTGATCAGTCAGCATAGTTTATTTGAGAAAATTGATAAATTAAACGAACCATGTGATGTTTGATTAAGATTTTCTCAAATAAACATATGCTGAGTGATCACATGCCCACCCTTTTTACTGTAGTTATACAACGTAACAATACATACATCAATTTTTTAGTTCACCCTCCCTTATTGTGGTATTCGATACAACTTTGTGAGCTTTAAAAACTGAAGCTATTTGTCCTACGTCACATCTCTCATGTGATCACTCAGCATATGTTTATTTGAGAAAATCTTAATCAAACATCACATGGTTCGTTTAATTTATCAATTAAATACGTTCATTTTAATGTCGGTTTTGTTCACAGGTAGGCCTGCCATCGGTGTGAAATTGCAATATATATGCAGCCAAATATATGGAAATAGCCATTTTTGCTTTGAATCGCCGTTTTCATGCACTTATAGAAATACTTATCCGTTACCAGCGATGTCTTTTTGACATGGCACTTTAGAATATACTTTATTCTATAGATAGGAAGTACCTTTAACCAATATTTTATTAATGTAAATTTTGACATGCATTTCCTATGGGTCATGTCCTTATATTTTCCGAAGACATCCTTTCTATGGAAAATTCGGGAGTTTTTGATAGCTGGAAATTCTGATGGCTCACACGACGGACGACAGCGACGTCAGACGACAGGTCGACAAATAGTTATCCCTACTCGTATCAATATTGCCACTAAAAACTTCATGGTGTGACCTTAAGATCAGAGTAAGGTATAGGCCATTTCAATGATAAGTTTTATACCAAACTCGTTGTTTAAATACAATAAGCATATATTAATGAGTTTTAAATATGACTTTTCAGCCGTTCAATGTTCTAATTTACTTTAAATAGCTTCCATTCATTACCAGCTATCCGTGCAGATAACATCTCATCAGACAGAGATCATACACAAATCTGCTTTAATCATTAAAATTCGGGCCGACATCATATAAATCAGATTTGACATTTTCAATCATAACCGTTAATTCATTCATATTTCTTTTTCCCTTTAATGCATAATTATGGTCTATTTTTTCTTTTGTGTGACATTTATTGCATATTTATATGAATTATATTAAATGTCAGATTTCTATTCAGTTAAAACTGTATTAATGACTGATAAGTTTAAAAATTGAACAAAAAATGATATGTAATTGACAATAGTCAGAGCACTTAAGATAACGATGTTTTACTCCAAGTCAAGATTATTTCACTTGTATGAAGAAGGCCAGTTCTGGAAAGGTAACGTAGACCAAAATGACCATAGCGTTTTGGCTAACGAACTGATATGGTTCTGCCCACTTGGGATTCATAAGCACTGTGATTCATAAGCCCGCGCTTTATACCACAACCATCGACAAGAAATGGATGAAAGGCGAGATAAAAAATACAGGGAACTACTGATTGATTATCTCTGATGGCTCAGCAAGATTCCCTCATGAAATGGTTTGAAATAAATCAAGGAACGCTTAAAATATAAATTACTTTAGATACACCAACATATTGTGGCAATAAACGAGTAAGCAAAGTTAAAGTTGGGAATTATAACGATCAAAAACAAACATACTAATCCATGTCCGAATCACAATCCAGAAGCAAAGTAAAAACTTTGGAACTGACAAGTTAGGTTAGACACGTGAACTACCACTAGGGAAGTGAGGCCGGGTGCTCCGGAAGGGTAAGCACCTCATGTTTAGCTAGCTACACCCGTCACGTGTGTAATCAAAAGTGTGTGAAAGGAACATGAAACTATGAGACGTCAAATATATCCAAGGCAATTCCTGGACACTGAGACATCAAACTTATCAACAATACTGTGATGACGGCCATAAAACTTTTTGAGGGCTTTGATAAGCCTAGGCTTGCAATATCACTGAGTCAACAATTTATTTGCAAGCAGGCTACTTCGTTGTACAAAGTCCCCGTAGTGGGAACAAGCTCTATGAGTCATAAGACCGGGTGACCCGGAAGACCAGATTGATACAATTATTTTAACTTCCCAAACAGACACATCTTAATTAGTCTTATTTGACTTAAGGTACGTCTCTATTTTTGCCTCTAGTGCTAAAGGGTTAAAAAATTATTTATTTATGTAATCGATGTCATTAGCATTGCTTAATAAATTGAAAGTCATGTCTCAAGAAAATAAAGTAATTGGACATTTCCTTCAAAATATGACAATGTTATTGGATAACCAATCCGTTATCTATAAACCATCTGTCTTATTATCTCATTAATTAAGAACACTCAGGATACACCTTATTAATTAATTACCAGACAAAGTTGTTGTATTTTTCAGAAAAAGCCACAGCCAGTTCGACGTTAAAATATCAAAATCTAATTAAAATCAATTAATTACGTGAATTATTTCACCTCATTAAACCATGTTATCGATCGTGTAGGATATTTGCATATTAACTAGTATTTTTGTGAATGAACCCAGATAGACAAATGAAGACATAAAAATTACTCTGAATACTAATTACTAGTATATATAATTGCGTGGATTTATCAGCATGCATTATATATAACAGCTTTCAAGTTCCGTATTTTCCTTGATTCATGTATACATTTTTCTCTTTCAAAACATGTTCGGTTTCTAATTAATTAAGGTTAAGTTTAAGTCTAGTATGACAAAGCTGTATTTAGTAATGACATTTCCGTCTTATTTTACTTCTAATTACACCTAAACACTATCGAAATTAATATCTTTTACTTATTGGAGAAGCCGTCTTTGTATGGTTACAGAATATCCCTTTGCATTCTATCACCCCAAAGTCCTAGCACTACCAGATTTTAGACCTAATATATGGATACATATAACACTTTTCAGATCAGAAGTACATCGTAACAACGGTAAATGATAGTAACAACACGCGCGTTAAAATAAAATAATTTCAAACTACATGTACAATGACACCGTTGTCGACTTTGAAATAACTGCTATACCTGAAGTTATGTGGTACTGTTAAGATATAACTTCATGAAAGACGAGTCAATATTCTGATAGGACACGGTCGTCGTGCTGTAAAAGTAACACTGATAACCAGCGTGCCACCTAGTACCCAAATGATTTTGCTCGAAACTGTTCTATTGGATATTGAATTGCATTTGTGACGAAAAAGTTTGCAAAACAGTCCAAAAATACAGCACGGGTATAGTTCAAGTGTAACGTTAGCAAACCCCGTTAAGAAATTGTTAAGTAAATTAGGGAATACCCTTGGATTGCCAAAAAATATACTACTGCCTAGATGTCCTGCTACTTAAAATATTACTTAACATATGAAAATTTCAAAACCAAGTTCCCTCATGTAATTTTATTGGCTAAATGTTGTTAAATCTTTCTTGGTCCTTTGGATATTTTTTAAACCCCTTGTAAAAAATCTTGGTTATAAAAGTTTTGGTACAGGTACTACTGATAAGGAATTGTATTACAAAACGGCCATAAAAACAAAACACTGATATAGTAAGTAATGTTGATATGAACCAGATGTTTAAGTCGTTATATATTCTTGACAATTAATTGATATACAATGTATCTCTAACCTTATACTTTCATTTAAATTGACACGAATAGACAACGGTATGTTTTATTTATGGACAATTGAATATAAGTTAACACTAACCTGAAAAAAATATCCTTCCAAAGTGTTCAAACATTTAAAAGTGCATAATGTCCTGAATTGTCAAAACAAAAAAACTAATAAAATTAAAATTTATGTAAAACACGATTGACATATGAATCTCAAATTAGACATTTATATATATATAGGATATATATATTGAGGTTGAATGGCAAACCTTACAAAATCAAACCAAATAAATAGTTTGTTTCGAACAGTGTTACTTGTGGAGGATAAAAAATAAACATACAAATACATGTCAGAAATTCAAAATAAAACCCACTGATCCTCTTTTTGTCATCTTGAATAAATTGTAATTGTCCTTGCCTCTTGTATGCTACTTTAATATAGAATGTATATTAAATAAAATGATACAGGGACATTGCATTCCAACAACCTTTAATTCTCGTAAAAGTTTTTTTTTAAAGTTTGTTTTATTTTTTTTTTTTTACAATTGCTGGGTATCCACGTTTGGGTCATTAACAGCTTTACGACGAGAAAAAGAGTTTTCTTTTTCATAAAAAAATACTCTGTTTGTAAACTGTTATTATGTATCCGCATTTGCCTCAATAATTTAATACAGTGTGTTTACACCTAGTAGTCATGGTGATAATTACCGACTTGCAGTGCGGACTGATGTAAGTGATCTTAAATTCGTTCTTTTCACACTTATTCCGACAAAAGTCTCTCACAATTTCTCATATTACTAAATCCTACATGATATATTATATATATATATTATATATATATATATATATCTTTATCTTTATTTCCTCCTCTCAGGGAGATCAGTTAGAAAGGATAGAAAGGTAAGGAACTAACAAACGAAAGGTAGAAATTCAAACGTATATACATAAGATTAGAGTAATATGAAAAATGTCCTTAAAATGACAACGCGACTGTACAGCTATTCAATAAACTGGAATCAACGGTTGATCAGCAAACACCTTCTGTATGAATATGGAGCAAAACATTCTAAAGTCTAGCAAATCATAATCGATTATAGCATCTTCCAGACCCGTGTGAGTTCCACCAAGTACCACTGTTATTAAACTGTCCTGATCTAGATTGTCTAAAAATGAATAAAGTTGGACACCAAACCTATCTATAACATCATCCCAGAATGTTTCTTGTATGTGTACAGTTGCATGACAGCCAAAGAACACATGTTTTACAATATCTATGACGTCCGATTGACATCGTATGCACTTTATTTTGCTGTTGGGTAGGACACAACACAGTTTAATCATAAGAAAACATGCTGATTTAAGGGACAGTTGTTTTCTGCTAATTTTCCACCAAACATTTGGAACATTATCATTGTGAATACGGGTAAAGCGAGAGAAGTCTTCAGAAGTTGAGATTCTAGTATACCACTCAGAATTGTGTTTTTCCATAATAGTTTCTGATAATAACCGCTTCCATTGGTATTTAGATAAACAAACATTTGATAACACATAATCTTCCATCAACTGATCAAGACCATATCTGATTAGAATGCGGTGTATATCTTGCATATATCCAATGTTCGATTGCACAGATCCAAAACTAAATTCAAAATACCGGATTAAAAACAGTTGTTTCACCGCTGAAGCGTTCGGCAATCGACAGAGCGACCCAAAGAATGTTAGCTTGTTTTTGTCGATGATATGTTCGATTGAAAAAGTTCCAAGAAGTCCTGTCACCATATCTGATCTTGTTCGCATATGAAGATTCTGTATTCTTTTTAAGCAATAGTGATGTATTGTGGTCAAACGACGTAATGATGTTACTGGTATCGAAGACCATAACTCGGATCCAAACAAAGCACGTGGTAATACGATAGAGTTATAAATCTTTAAACTTGTTAGTGGATGTAAAAAGTCACCATGTATTCCAGATTCCATTAAACCGAAGAATGTCCCTCTAATTTTGTGGCAGAGTTCGTCGACATCGATCTTATAAATGTCATATTTGTTTAGTGTTATTCCTACATGTTTATATTCTTTCTACTTCGGATAAGGTTTCATTACCGAATTTCCATAATCTGACCTGTCGCTGAAGTCAACTTTACGTTCATTGAAAACCATTACCTTACACTTTGAAGCGTTAAATTTGAATCTCCATTTTCGACTGAAATCGTAGCATTTATTCAATAGCGCATCTAATCCATGTTTTAAAAGAGAAAGCAGCACAATATCATCAGCTTGTGTTGGACAACTGAAGTTTTTATTGAGAATAGAAAAGCCACCACTATATGAGCTGAGCAAGTTTAACAATGGGTTAATGTACACAAGATAAAACCACGGCGATAAAATGCCACCTTGTCTTGTTCCACACTGAATTTGAAAATCCGTTGATAACAGGCCTTGTGAAGAACTCTAGCTGACATGTTTCTGTAAAGTTCAATAATCATTCTAAACAGTTTTCCTTTCACTCCAAATTCATGTAATCTGTAGAAAAGGCCCGTATGCCATACTCGATCAAATGCTTTTTCGGCATCCATAAATGCAGCGAACACTTTATTCTGTTCCTTTCCATACGAAACACATTCTTTGACGATAAATGAGACCATATTACTGTTCATTTGTTTTTGAAAACCATTCTGTAACGGATTTATTTTCTCATTCAAACAAGAGTTTTCAATACGATTTAACACAAGTTTCTCAAAAACCTTTTCTATGACTGGCTGTAGTGAGATGGCCGATAGTTATCGGGATTGTCCTTCGATTTATTTCCTCCTTTGTGTAATGTGATAATTAGTCCTACTTTACAGGCATCGGAATTATTTCATGTTTACGAAAGCATTATATAAGTTGAGTAAGCAGTTGTGCGTAAAAGGACTTGCAAACTTAATGTGTTCATATGTTACTGAGTCAAGTCCTGACGCTTTACCATTTGGTAAATGATTCAAAACGGTTGTTAATTCTTCCATGGTAAACAGCTCATTTAACAAGTCCTCATTTTCATTACAATTGTTGTTTCTTTTATACTCCTCCACCAAACATTCAATGTTACGCCGATGATTATCATCGAAACCAGAGTCATCTTGCACACCATATAGCTTTTGGAAATATTCACCCCAACTATCAACTATGAGTCTTGGGTCTCGTAATGTCTCCTGATTAAATCGTAACTCAGCACCTGCCACAGACCTTGACTTAACCCGTTTAGAATTAACTAATTTCCAAAATAGAACCTGGTCAACATCAGCCGCGTTATCAATCTGGTCGAACTGTTGCATTATGTAATTATCGTGGTGCTGTCGCATTTTACATCGAAACTCTCGTTTTGTAGCTTTGTATAAAGCATAAGAATGGAAGTCTAAACCACGAGGTTTTCCTTCAGATATCCAAATCGATCTAGCTTGCCGCATGGACTTGTGTAGTGCTTTAAGTTCTCGGTTCCAGTAAGGTTTTAAAAAAGGCTTAAATCCGGTTTTTGGAACATTTTGTGACGCTGCTTTAACAAAACAGTCAACCATAGTATTATAGTAAGTTTCTAAGTTGTCATTGTTCATCTCACATGGTAGAGTTTGAAGTAGTAAATCATCTAGTGTATATCGATAAGCGTCTAAATCCGCAGATTTCCATTTGTAACGAACACGTGTGTGGTCTTTAATATGATCTTCAATGATGTCCGTATGTGAATATGAGAGCGAGAATTTGATTGGACGGTGATTTGATACTTCAAGAAATTCGTCACCTAAAATGATACAGTCATTCACGGTATCAACGGCAGTGTTCGGGATCACTATATGATCAATCAGACTAGGCGACCCATAGCCACTTGGTACATATGACCACTGCTCTCCTGTACATAAACTAGATGTTGTTAGACAAGACATATCACAATCGTCAAGTAGCTGTTGTAAAAACCTATCCCGCGGATTTAACGCGCCAAAATACCTTTCTCCCTTGAAATGGCCATTAAAGTCACCCATAATCACAACTCTTCCAAGAGAGCCATAACTTGAACTTAATTCACATAGTTTGTCAATATAATTTTGATATAATTCAACTGTGTAACGAGTTGTAGGTAAATAAACTTGAAATACATATAATATTTCATTGTCACTTAAAGTCACCTTTATTCCTATAATTCGATCATCTGGTGGTTCAATTTGTAACGGCTCAACAATATTGTCTAGACGTTTGTGCCACAATAAGCATACACCTCCTTTACCTATTCTGTTTGTGAACACGGGGTGTAAACTGAAGTCAACAGTAGCCAAACAATTATAATCATTGTCAATGGATTCTAAAAAGCAAACTGTCTCAGGTTTCAGCATATGTTCCGATATGCCACAAATGCTAATATCGTGTGCTTTGAGAGCTTTTGCTAAGTATAATGAACTGGACATTATCCCTGTAACGTTCCAAGTCAGCATATTAAGAACACTAACCATAACACAGATAAGTAAACTGAAAAAAGCTTTTGAATCTGACTTAATCCACTCCATAATAAGAGCTTTTTCGAGAGCCACGGCCGAAAACTAATACCTTTAGGCCAGAAATTCCTTTGTTCTACAATCTTACAGTTCTGTGCTACTATATTCACACGAGCAGAAACTGTATTTTGACGGCGACTTTTCATTAGACGAACAAAGGTGCAATGGACTTCTCTTTCTTCTAGATATTTTTTGATGTCATTAACAGTTACTTCTCCTGATATTCGTCCGATAAAATATCGTTTTACCCGCTGACGTGCGAATAAACAGCGTGAAAACCACTTGTAACACTTGCTGAAGTATTATTGCAGTCATATTCATTATCTGCCTCGGTGATACGGATTTGCGTTGATGGTGGTTCTGATGTTTCAGGGGTTACGTCGTTCGGTTCCAAACATTTTCCGCCACTGTTAGTGTCATTTGTAATAGTGTTTGACATTTGATCATTGCATTTAGAACGTGCAGATGAGGATAACATAGAAGATGAGTCAGATGAATAAGTTGTTTTTGCAGTTGTGATTACATCATTGGCTACTTGTTTTGGCGATCTGTATTCAACCTTACTTGTCGGTTTAGATTCAGAACTTTTCTTTATTAAAGTGTCGACATCATAACGTAATTCGTTGACATCTTCATACATAGTTCTAGCAAAACTTTCAAGCGTATTTTTTAATTTGTCGCAAAACGTATCATCTATAGACTTAAGACGGTTTTCTAGTTTTTTTTACGGAAATTTTGACGTTATCTAAGTCTTTGTTTGGCGATTGTGTGACTACCGATTCAACATGCGTCAACCTCGCTTTTATTTCTTGAACATCCGGTTTATTCTCATTCTTTAAACTGTTATTTCGATCTTCAAGTCTTTCGATGCGTAACTCGCTATCCCTACTAGAAATACTTATAGTCTCCAATTTCTCGGTAACAATTTTCCTACTTCTATCCAGAGTAACTAACTTATTGCCAATAAATCCTAATCTGTCCGACATTGATTGCAATGGTTTAGATCCTTTCAACTCGCACTTAAAAATTTCATCTACCTTAGAATTGCAGCTCATGATATCATCATTGATGTTCTTTACAGAGGTTTTTAAAATTTTGCATTCTTCCTTTATAGTTCTTTAATGTTCGTGCTATCCTGTATGTATCAACACAGCAATGTGTCTTAAAATCAAAGGAACTTGTAAAACTTTAAAATGTGCAGACTCTTGTTGATAACACATCAACATACCAACATACCTACAGTCCTAAAAGCAATATTAACACATTGATAAACAGCTGTTTAATTTAAAACACGTGTTAAAACAACCGGAAGTTAGGCCGGTTGCTCTGGAAGAGTAAGCACTTCTTACTAGCTACATGTAGCTACACCGCCCACTTGAAAAATTAAAATTTAGAATGAAACGAATATTTATCTTAAAATATTCAGTATGACACTTAGCGACAGTATTGACGATCATGAAAGTTGTTGATGGCCTATGCTTGCAATATCCTAAAGTCAACAATTTATAAATATATTTTTGTAAGCAATTTACTTTGTTGTGTAAAGTTTATGTAGTGTGAAACAAAGAAGAAGAATTTTTGAGAGATGCAAGTCAAGTTTTGCCCATCGGTGTACCGGTTGTTTGTGTGAAAATTACATTGGCAAAAGCAATCACATGTTGTAGATTATGCAATTTGTTTGAATTGGAATTCATAATATGGAATATCATAAATGCTCACAGTCATGTATACATTACATTCTAACCAAGACATCGTCATAAAGACAAAGACAAAGCTTAATAGATCCATCGTAATTTGTTGTTACTTTTAATTTTGACAATAGAATTCAATATGATTAAACTATCTAGGACATACATGTAATCAACATTTACCCAGAGTTTATATTTGAAAAAATATCACGCGTTGGATTTGGCACATTGTGAAATATTCGGTACATATGAACGGCTTTGTGTATTTTTGATGATATACCACGGGTAGATGTTGATTTGTTTTTATTCTCAAATGACTTAAATCAAAAGGATTGAAATAAAAACTATCATCTTTTTTCAGAAATGCAAAACGGTTAAGTGAAACAATTCGGCTGTTGTAATGACCTCTATTGAAAGAGATGATTTATGAATGAAGATTGCACCACAACACAAGAGATATATCAGTAAAACCGAACACCCATGTTATATCGTCGGTTTTTCCACGGCTGGCTGTTTTCGTGTTTCATGTGAATGAAATCGCAGGTTATTTAAGAATAAATAATGATAATCGAAAATGAGAAATAATATAAATACTAATGACATTTAATACTTTAAAAATGGCCGAATCGTAAATTATGTCTGAGTCGCCATTCGGTCTTCCCAAGTAGAGGTTTTCTTTGCTGCTATACTAAAATCAAACAAACATGTACATGTATTGGTCTATGTCCAAATCACATCACAATTCCAAAAACTAAGATAAAACTTTGGAATTGGAAAACCAAGTTAAAACGTGAAACCAGGTAATTTATTTTAGCTTTTTTAATAAAGTTTGAAATTTCTTAAACTAAAATAAGTTAACATATTCAGTTTGTATTAAATATATCTGATTTGTTGTCTAATGATTACAATTAATAATCAGATCATAGATATGACACGGATATCAACTGTCCTTCACTTGTAGACAGGACACGATAGTCAGCACTCATGTGATGGGATTTTAAAATAAAAGTTAAAAAAACTGTTATAAATTAATTCCTATGTGTCAGTAAAATAATAATTTATGTTGTATCGTGAAGAATTTTTTGTAAATTTTGATTTAGGTGATCGATTTGGATCAAAGTTATTAAACTAAGAATGTAGAAAAATAAACTGGAAACAAAAATATCAGTAGAACCGATGGATGCAACCCGAATAAAAGCCTAGTGCATAAGGGTGTTTTTCAACATGTATTTTTTTCATATGACTTTGTATGAAATGTATCAAAGGACAATTTACTCCTAAATCATGCAAAATAGATTTATGGTTCTTGAACAATTCTTCTTATCGAGACCAATCAAACTGGCAATGCAGTTTCATATTGATGCCTTTTTATAGTTCGGACAAGATTTAAGTAGGACATATAACAAAGGGCAATAACTCCAAAATTATTACAAATAGAGTTATGTAGCTTGTACGCTGCACTACCCTTTATCATGATCTACCTAGCAATGAAGCTTTAACAGTTCTTGACGGACAAACGAACAAACAAACAAACGGGGTGAACGAACGCACAAAGCGACAACTGTTTCTTCTTTCTTCGGGGAGCTTAATAAGTGAAACAGCATCGTTTGTCATAAAGAAATCATAATACACATGACTTTTTATTTCAATCCCATAAATAAAAAATTAGTTTTACAATTTTGGTCAAGGCACTACTGATTTGCTAAAATAACTTCACTTTATTCTTGCTTGTGCCTATACGCATGAAATCTAAGAATGGCTGTGTACATACCGTACACTTCCGTATGTCATTATATATAGCCAGTGTTTATTCTAAGTCAAGATATATTTTACCAGTAGTTCCAATATGAGATCTTCCTTTCTTGTACCGTTGGATTGTTTTACTAGTATTTGGTATGGTTAAGTACGTGTTAAAGTTCAGTTATATATAATTGACGTCACATAGTTCCATGATTTTTTTATTCCAAATTTGGATTTTACACGTGGCGGGTGTAGCTAGCTACAGGAGGTGCTTACCTTTACGGAACACCTGTCCTCACTTACCTGGTGGAAGTTCACGTGTTTCATCTAATTTTCAGCTTCTTTATTTATACTTTGTTTTGGGATTGTGATTTGGACATAGATAAGTATATATATTTTTTATTATACATTTTATGTTTTATTTTAGACTTTAGTTATTGTAGATACTACTACAGCAACAGAGACGAGACAGTACTGTGATGATGTTTCTAATGCAGTACCACTGGCTTACAAATTTAAGAAACAATTATATAAGCGGATTGTTTCTTAACGCCGAACTATGGAAATTTGAGCATCAGTTATTCGTTGGTTTGTCACACTGTTTCCTGATATTTTTGCGATCCTGAAGCTTTTAAAATTGTAGCATTTTCAGTCTTTGTTTTCATTCGTATTATTTGTTTATTTCTCCCTTCCATTTAACTTGTTATACATGTGACATATTTATGTATAGGTTTTAAAATACTGCAACCATCAAGTGTTCAGTTTAAAAGAATGTGTGACCTATTTTGCAAATCAAAAACACGTAATCTGATTCCAAATGGCTTGATAGCTAGAAACTCCAACTATCGTCATTCTGTTATAATAGTCCTGTGTGCCGAATTATTAGATTTTTGACAAATTGAGCATTGACGTTTAATAACTTAGATTTGATCAGATTCTTTATCACATTATGTAATGATTAAGTAATATATCTTATATGAACAAAGAACATGTGTATAGATATCAATGAATTAAAGTTTTGTTTGATCAACAGGTCTTAAAGTAAAATGTGTGTTAGGGCCTTAAATACTCCGAAAAGACTTAAATAAAATAATAATTCACGTGTTAAATTTACACGTGTCACCAACATGATTTTATTTTATGATCTGAAATAAGTCTATATACCTTATTATTCAATATAGGCTAAAACGTTTAATGACTACATATAGGCCCAATGAATTGTAAATATTAACATAGCGACATTTTGGTTTGCAATCCAAATACATTTGTATAGCACGTTTTAGAGTAATTATGAATGTTAATTATCAGTGGATTTCCGTGAACAATGATATACTTTACCATCCAAAAAATGACTATATGAATGCATAAGACGTGTGTTAAACACCACTACTCTTCTACAATTTGTCAATTCATTTTCACTATTCATTTTAGCCACAGTTGTGTCTTTACTAAAGACATTGGCAAAAACGTATCTGCTAAACATTCAAGTACATGTAGAACAAAAATTCCTAGGAAATTGTCATTATGTCATTCAATTTAAAAATTAGGAGATAACTATGTTACTTTTGAAGAGTTCCGACCGTAAAACGTGGATTTTACTGTCGCAAAATGAGTTCTACCTGGCGACGCTTGCGGAGCCAGGTAAACGGTATTTGCGACAGTAAAATCCACGTTTTACGGTCGGAACTCCTCAAATGTAACATAGTTATCTCCATTCTAATGCAAATCAAAATAAAAAAAAAATGCTCAAATTAGCTGAATAAATGAAGATTTCCGATGCTACATTTAGACATTGTTTAGTACAGACGTGTATCGTTGCGCCACAACACAAATATAGTTCTATATATCACTAAAGAACCGATATTCATAGGTAATATAATTTCATTGTTCGAAATACAGATGCCGAAAAAATATCAATATTTAAATATAACAAAATCTTTGTTTTCAACGATGAATTATGTCATTACGTTTTGTAAACAAAAGCACGTGTACCGGCGTGTAGGAATGCATGACGTAATCGTAGTCTAGACAGCACGCGACGTCATAACTCCGACCGTAAAACGTAGATTTTACTGCGGTCGGGGTCCAATCAAAATCCTGTTTACAAAATCTTTGCATTAGAATATCTGTTATCAGCGCCTTCAAAAGGATTTATGGTCGCCATAACAATGTTGTTGATAAATATGGTATCTTTGTATCCAATTTCTTCCTGGAAATATCCCAATATCGTTGATATGTGTGGTATCTCTGTATCCAAAATTTTCTTGGAAATATCACAATACCGTTTATTATGGTGTCTTTGTATACACCATTTCACTGGATATATTTGACATCCCATAGTTTAACGTCCCTTTTATTCCTAAATTTGATTACACGAGTGACCGGTGCACCTAGCTAGCCAGGAGGTGACAACCCTTCCCGACCTGACCTCACTTACCTAAGGAAGTTCACATATTTTAACTAATTGGTCAGTTTCAATTTTTACATTGCTTTGTGATTGTGGTTTGAATACGGATAAGTATGTTTGTTTTTGATTACGTTGTCTAACAGACAATGGGTTGATATGTTGTATTAACTCTCCTTTTTTTTAATTATTGCTTGGTGCCGTTTTGTGTATTGTATCAGATCAGACGATTCCATTCTTCATGCTTTTTCATTCTCAATATTTCACACGTGGCGTTTCTTACCCTCCTAGATTACCCGGTCTGACTTTCATCGAAGATGTTTGCGTGTTCCACTTGTAATCACCAGTTTCCAAAGGTTTTACGTTGCGTTGAGATTATGATGTGGAGTCGAGAGAGTATTTTTTTCTTTTTTTAAGTTCATATCAAAGTGAGTAATAGAAATACGTGTATAGATGCGTGATGTTCTTTTCAAGATGGATTGGTACCGGCATAGAATATTCCTTTTGTTAACTGCTTATTACCAAGCTCTAGAACTGTGCTGTCTTTGTCATATTGTAATACACAATAGCACATTCACATTTATCTTTGACATCGAAAATATTTAGTACGTTATTTGAGTTATTTTGAAGAAAAAATTTTGTGATTCTTTTGACTGAATGAAAAATCTTATCCAGTTCCCATTAATGTAATATTGCAAGTGTAAAATAGTTTTGTTGAGCGGCAAGTCTCAACAAATTGAGAATTGTACCGCAAGGGTGATCCGTCTGAAAACACAAAAAGTTATGGTAGAGTAAATCTGTACTTTTATTCCTTTCCTAAATAAAAATAACTACACAGAGAAGTGCAAACGTGAAACCAACCAAAATAGGTGTGCTTCAACAAAATACATGTACAATGATATCGTTATCAGTTTGCATCAATCCATTATTAGTGTAAAATATACCAGAATATAGGTTATCTGTAAGGCTGTCTTAACCTCCATGCATATCTTTCCAGATGAACAATGTACAAGGACATCTGTTATAGTGAGCAGGATGATCCTGAAGGATGATCAGGTTATTTTTCTGTGTGATTGGTTTTACAGATATACATGTAGTTGAAGGTTACCTTATTTAGCCTGTACTTATACTCACTTCCGCCTCCTTGAAGACGAATGTAAACTGTACAAAATATGCACTGTTATGCTCTGCATTCATTGATGGAATTTACTACAACACAATAGAACAACCTCGGTTACCGTAGGGTTGTCATGGATAAAATCGGCCAGCTGATTTTGTTGTAAAATGGATTTTAATCTTATAGATTAATCATATAGATTAAGGCTCCGCTAGAGTAAGCTGTACTTTAATTTTCGACATTCATTGAAGTCATGAGACAATTATTACAATATATAAATATACACTATACAAAGATATATGTATTTATGTGTTTCTCATGCACGGATCACTATAGTCCAAATATACTTCTAACATAATAAACATATGTTACGAAAACATGCAATACTGGTGCAGTATATTTAAATAAAACAAAAAAAAAGAAAGTTCATATACCCTACTTCTACAATGTCAGCTGGTGTAAACCGTGATATAAAACTACAAGGGTAATTATAATGTGCAGCAAACACGGTATCGTAGGGTGCAAACATTTAAAACTACTTCAACTGAGTTAGGTTAATCATGTAAACATGCTCTTCTTTAGAATTATTATACCCCCCGCTTAAAAAGTGGGGGGTATATAGTGATAGGGGTGTCCGTCCGTATGTCCGTCCTTCCATTACACCTTAGGGTACCTATCTCTTATCCGCAACTCCTCCTAAACCCTTCGATGGATTTTCATGAAACTTTAACACAATCTTTGTGATATAATGTAGATGTGCACCTCCTATTTAAAAATTTGATCCGATGGATTTTTGGGAGCGGCGGGTATTTTTTGTGAGCTTGTGGCTCACAGTTTTTCTAGTTTAATACTATTACAATGTCTACTTCAAAGTTAGACACACACATTAGAATTTAGAGACACAAATTAGAATTAAGATACACACATTAGATCTAGAGTTTGGAACCCAGAAGCTTGGTCGGTAGTGTGTGTATTTTGTCAATACACTAACCTTACTTGTTTTGCAACAATATCATCTGATAAACTCTTCATTTTTTAAATCGACGTTGAAATTTCATTTATTGGTATCTGTAAAAAATTTTCAATTTTCTACTGGGGATCACAACTTACTTATTGTTTAACGATTTGTTTATCACCATTGAGTAAGGAAGACCATAAAGCACAGTCACACGTATCGATCACGCATATACTAATTCTTTTATAAATTCGTAGATGTTAATAAACTCGTCGGGAATAGCTGATGCGAAGTTAAACCAAATTACAACAAATTTAACCATGGCAATTCTATTGGCAACAACATAAAACGCTTACCTTGGATAACATTCATCCGTCTAAATATTAATTAATTACAATGTCTAAAACAAAACAGATAAGTATATAGCAGTGTGATCACTTTGTTTTAATACTGCTATGATTGTTACACCTTACCCTTGAGAATAAGTTTAGTAATGGTGTTTAACGTCCCAGTCAAGAATATTTCACTTATATCGAGGACGTCTCTTTGAGAATAAGAATTGAATATGAATCTTTAAAAAACCAATAAAAATGCATATAAAATTTTATGCACGTAATATGTTGTAAAATTGGACATTTAAACATATGAATGACAAAATATAACAAAATAATTGCAGTCGTAACTGACTGATAAATTTTTGTTTAATCTTAATCTAAAGAGCAATAACTCGTGAAATCCTTTTCATTGTAAACTCAAATTCTAACCAAAAGTTGATTGATTAAATGGGATTTTACGTCCCAGTTATGGATATTTCACTTATATTGAGACATCGCCGGGTATGGGTGATGTTGCAGAAATTACCTTTGCAGGGGGCTTAGGGATGTGTGCAGAAATGTTTCTTTAACCGGGTATCGGGTTTTAAGATTGTTTTTAAAGGACCCATGACTTTCATTTCTAAAAACCAAGTGCTGGACGAAAGAACAGCTACTACTTATTTTTAAGTATTGGTCAGACTACGGGCAGAGTTCGAACCTATGACCTCACAAATACGGACCGAACACTCTAACAATAGAGTCAACGTAGTGTCCTTAACCAAAGATAGTAGAGTGGAGAAAAAGTTTACGCCCCAGTCAATATCAACTTTCAATTATATCGAGGAGGTTAGTTCTAGAATGATGGATTAAACCGCAATAAATAAAGATAAAAATGGATGGTCAAGTCACTGTTATGGTCAAGTCACTGTTATGGTCAAGTCACTGTTGTGGTCAAGTCACTGTTGTAATACTTCTTGTTTATGAATGATCTTAGATATAGATAAAGCTTACACTTAAGTTAGCATGTAACATGTACTTTACCGTTGTAAAAATGAGGCATAATGTTAAACAGAGTAAAATGCATTATAAATCAGTTGTCATTGACGACAATGGAAAATACCTTAAATCGAGAAAAATTTGGTTTATTTGGCATCCAATTTAAAAGTGCCAAAATTAAACACGTCAATATAATACATATCCTAAAACAAGAAATGTCAATATAAAGCGGTAACTGATATCCCATAATATAGTACTTGTGTCTTAAACTTATATTACCTACATATATAAGTATCTTTGTGACATTTTTTCATGGCTCTAATATTAACTGATTATTATTCCGATAGTGAACAGTTTTAACATTAATTCTCATATTGGTAGTAAAGTTGCAACACATTCAAAATGACTTCCGAGTCAATTTTTATATATTTTACCCAGAACATAAGATTTGTTGTTGGATACTAGTTTTACGTTGATAAAGGTTCAGCTGTAATTGTAATGTGGGGCTAGTTAAGTGCCAAAATTAAACCCACCAAAATCAAACAGCGACATTTTGTGAGAAAACCGCAGAAATATCTAAATTTACGGTACAAGGCCTGTATCTTACGGAACAGCAGAATTATTACAAGTAAATTGAAACCAATCTTTGTATGATCACCATAACATATCGTAAGCTGTTTCTTGACCCAACTTCTTCGAAAATTTGAACAAAAATCTATTCATGTTAACCCTCAAGTTACAAGTGCAGTATCTGACACGAACGAAAAACAAAAACGTGTATGTACAGTAAAATTGCCTTTACGTTCAGTCTGTCACATGCCACATGGTGCTAGCAGTTTAGAGTGTAAATAGATTTAAATAATAGATAAAGGTTCCGATAGAGTACGTCTGTACTTTTATAGTTAAGTTTTTATTGTAATGTTTGTACAAAATATAAACAATGCACAAACTTAACCGGATACAGTTCGCTATATATGATACCACAAAGATCTAAAAACCTCTGCACTCGATGATTGTCTAAAGAAAGATATAAAATATCTGACACAGACGAATATAATCAAACACAAACATACCGGTCTATGTTCATATCACAATCCTAAAAGTGAAATAAAAATTAAAAAACCTCGCAAATTGAGTGACACATGTAACATGGGTGTTGAGGTAAACTCTCCATGTATAGGTATGGCTACCACCGCAACTTGTGATATCAAAATTCAGAAATAATATCAACATGGAACCATGAGACGTCAAATGTATCTAAAATAATATTGGATACAGAAACATGTACATATGTTTGTCACATATCCTGTAATATGCATGATAAGTCAGCGATTTATTAATATGATGGTGTTCAGAAAGATCTGTGAACATTTATTTTGTCCCTCGTGCAGCGCTATGAGTGTTTAGTCACTCGTGGTTAAGGGCACTTTGTACTGATCATGACTATGATCATGTTACTGTCTAGATGGAGATATTCTTTGTCTGTGCCACGTTCTGCTGGACTGATATAAATTGACTAACGGCCAGTACATTATCATTTAAACCCAAACATTAAATAGTACAGCCGATCGTATAAATTTCAGGAGTGGTCTCCCTTGTATCAATTACTCCCTTCAATGCTGTCAAAACTTGATTTGTACAAAAGCATGACATAGGCGTAGAAGCAGGGGGGGGGGGGGGCGCCCCCATGTCAGAGCAGAGAAGGGGGGGGGGGTAGGCCCCGCAATATTTTTTTGTGAAATTTTGTATCATAGTTTATGTTTATAGTGTAAATGCTAAAAAGAAAGAAAAAAAACCTAAGATCTTTAACAGGAAATGTCCATCTGGTAACCGATCAATTATCAATTTCATCATTATACTTGTAAAAGGGCGTCTTTAAATTCACCCTTAGAAACGGCTCACAGCACCTCTAATGACAGGGACGGATCCAGAATTTTTTTTTTTGAAAGGGGGGGGTGGTTGAGAATTATATTAATGCTAGGTGCGAGCGCCGAAGGCGCAAGCTTCCAGAGATGAGGGTTCAGAAATACAGAAATGGGTTGTTATATTACCATATGGGGGTCACATCAGTCAATAACTCTCTCTCTCTCTATCTCTCAGTGGCGGATTCAGCGGGAGGCGTAGGGGGGCGTATCGTATCGCTAATATTGCACTAGAATGCAGGAGTTTTGCGCCATTTTTTTCAACCCTAGCAGGTTCGAGCCTTCGGTTCTCACATTTCTTACAATAAATAAGTATTTCTATTGAATATTACATTTTCTGATTCCGTATCGGGGTGTCTGATATTTTTCCGTATCAGGCATATGCCTGATACAAAGTCGTGTGCGTTTGTTCGCGGACTACTTCAGATTCGTAGTAATGACGTCATCAGATTGGAATGTAACGTAAACAAAGATCAGGGGTTTCCCCTAGATTCTGTCGTGTCAAGACAAATAAATGGAGTCACAAACTACGATTAATAATAAAAATGTCTATCTTAATCCGAAAATAAAGCGGTAAATTGTAATTCTCGGCAATGACCGTAAGTTGATTTGCATCGGCAGTACATAATATATATTAAATGCTCTTCAATGACGACTCATCTGTCAAAGTAAATACCCAATCAATTCATGTGAATTTAAACTACACAAAGAACTTAACACTGTCATAATCATACGTATTAATAACAAATAATCGTCATTTTCATTTTCCAAAGATTCCATTGTCTGAAAGCTTGTTGATCACGCGTCCATTGAACTGGCGTCCGTCAACCGTAATCCGTGTTTTATACTGTCACGTTACACACCCCAGATATCCATCCAAAAATAGTACGTGCTATGTTTAACTTTATTTAATAAACTTACAAGGTTTTTTGCTAAATTTGACAAAATTGTAAGATAAAAATATCATTTATATCTTATGTATGTACGGAATTTGTATCAGAGTCGAGTCTTGTTCCCATGACGATATCACGACGAGCCGCTGTATCCCGTACATACATAAGATATAAATAATATGTATGTACGTCCCCATTCCGAAAATTCTAGATCCACCTCTGTCTGTCTGTCTCTTTTTTTCATTGGACTTAATTAAAGTCATGTAGTTATATTATTTGTACAATTTTGTCTTAATATTTTACTGCTTTTCAGTCTCTCACTCAGAACGCTGCAAAATTTTCCGGGGTACCCCCATACCAATCTCCAATGAGAGGGTTGATTATGGAACTTGTGTCATACGGTTATTTTATATAATCTTGCCTTGATATCACAGTATTTTAACCTATCGAAACGCTGCAAAATATAGAAATGCGTCTAGACAGGACTTAGTTTTGAAAATTTTCCGGGGGAGCCCCCCCCCCGACCCCCACCTATGCGAGGGTTTAGCACCCCTCTCATACTCCCCCGCCTCGTGGCTATGAAGACATAGACATAGCTTCGGTTTGTCCCCCCCTCCAATATTAAAAACCCTCCTACGCCTATGCATGAGATGCTCCTACATTTAAGCAAAATATATACAAATACAGACTTAACATTCTAATTTTATCTTCTTTTTGTTCTAGTATTGTTATAAATTGTAGCTTTTACTATTAAGAATAAAAATGTTATAAAAATTCAAAATTCGTATGCTCTACGTCAAAACAAGTAATCTACTTTGTGTCTGTGTGTTCTGATTATATTAATTTTAAATGAACCTGGTTGTTAATTAACATCAAAGTTCACATTTTTTCAGTCATACGTGTTTATATATACTCTTTATTTTGGCATCAGACACGTCTAATGTATATGAAAGGTAAAACACAGACATGTGCTGCTGTTGTTTTTGTTTCTAAGGCTAATTACAAAAAGGTGATATATTTGCCAAGTTTTCAAAATACACATTATTTTTTAACCGGGCAACCAACTGTGTTAATGATTAAATTGTTATTTGTCCAAGGGAGCATATTACAGTAATTATCTAATAGTCAAATGAAAAAGATAAAAAAACCGACTCTAGCAAGCAATTTTACAAACTTTCTCACTCAAGAATCTGCCCAAGTGTATACGAAACTAATGGCGTAGAGGCAATGTGATCCGGAAGTCGAACGCTTTAGATTACGAGGTCAAAGATCTAGAAGCCCCTATTTGCTTAAATACCCCTGTACATGACAAACTTTTCCACCCAAGACTCTGCCAAAATGTATGAAACTAAGCGATAAGAGGCAATTAAATCCGAAGCGGGCGATTTAGATCAAATGGCCGCAGATGCCTATGGTTGCTTTGATACCACTGTACATGTAGAACAAACAAGGTCAAAGTATTTATAAAAATGCACCGAGTACTTCGTCGTGTCCTTAAGGTAAAAAGGCATCAAACAGATTTGTTTTAAAATTTGTCAAATGAATCGAATTTTGAACGCTTTAAAATATTTTAAGAACGACAGAAGCAACAGGGTTTTTGGACAACGATTGCTGTATTGAACTTTGTTTTTGCAGTTTTTGTTGGCTGTATTTAAATCTTTTTAATAACATTTCCTTTCATTAATGACTTTTCTGTTATTGGTTTGATACGTCATTTCGAAGGTATTACTCTTTAGGACTTTATATCTTTATTAGATTACTGTAAAACTGTTGCATTATTATGTAAATCACATATGGTACTTATGATGTATACGCACCAACGTACATGTAACTTGTACATAATTAACCAATGTTTTATATGTTTTCCTGGAAAAGCTTTTTGTAACCGCCAAGATGTTATCTTTGGATAATATTAAGGATATATATATCAATTTCAGTTTTATTCTACAATGATGTTCAGAAATTTAAGACATAAAAACTTACATTTTATTTATTCCTTTATATTACAGTTTAAATTGTAGTATTGGCGAAGGTCTAGTCTAGTGGGGAAGGGTACACATATAACGATGACGTCATTATTAATTGCTAGATAAGATCACCAGCAGAGATAAAGTTTTTTCAATATTTTTGCTCTGTTAACAGAACCTATTTTCTCTTATTTTACTCTACAATGCGTCATTACACTTATTTGAACCATCTCATATAGCTAGACTCCTAAGTAAGGTTATATGCTCAATCACAATCTGTTTTCTAATTGCGGTTTGTTTTCAATACCAAATTGTTCTCGATTTTTTTATATTTACACTCCTGAACACAAGTTTGTTTGGCATCACATCTGCTCTCCATCTAAAGTCAGGATTGGTCCCAACGTTAATGTTTTATTTGTGTGTTTTACACTGCTTGTTTTTTAATTTGAAGTCTATATTTAGCGCCAGATCTGCAATTGTAATCGATAATTTGATAATTAAAATTGCAGCAATAAAACATAGAAATAAATCTCTTATATACAGCTTTTCTGTTGGAATTTTTACATTTGGTTAATCTACAAGCGTAATTACTTGTACAGATGAATAACGTCAGTGGGTTTATTTCTTTAATACAGAATTCACTATGGTAAGAGTGGAGTGAGGTCATCGTGTTTTACGCTCAAGTCAAGAGTCTTTGACTTTTATGGAGGCGGGCAGTTCAGGTTAGGCTGAGGAAACCGAAATGTCCAGAGAAAAACACTGTTCTGTTTTATGACAAGCGAGCATACAAACTTTCTCTTATTAGGAAATATACCGACTGAGATCCAATAATAGGCGTTGAGACCCAGCGTGATCCGAAATACCTCTCGAGAATTAAGCCCTAACGCCTTTTTTAGTTAAACTTATTTTTAAAATAAATATTAATTTTAAACAAGATCTGATACATTGGTGTTATTGAAATTTTAAGCTTCTATGTGTTATAAATATTATGCTAATTACTAACTCAAGAATGAATCAAACTACACGAGACAAACACCTAAAACGATATAGATTATATTATTCTCGGATTTCGGTGTGTTTCTTGTAATGAAACCAATTATTATTGATTTATTTCATGATACATCGATATATTATATGACAATCACCGTAATATCTTGTTTAAACGTGCGAATTCACAAATCTCTCAAATGAATAAAACGCTAGAACACAACGTGACAAGCATATTATTTTCGCATAATAATCAATTATTAATATAAAGAAGAACACGTGTTAGACACAGGAGAAAAATGACAAATGTTTATAAATACCAAATCCTATTTACTGTCAGGTCAGAGCCGGTCTGTTTGTGACATTGTGACAGGGAAGTTACGTGTTTTCCCATAGAAAACTAAATAAATCTGGATAAAAATTGATAATATTCACTTATTTGTACCTAGTCGTAACGGGAAATCTGTATGCGCATCCGTGATAAGCGTAGAATATTTCTGTACAAAGCAAAACGTTGGCGTTATGAGGATTTAACATGCTGGAAAACCAGGCATATGGCGGATTCTGTTGCGCATATGACGTAAAACGTTACCAAGGACATCACTTCCGGTCATCGTCATTTTCGCCATGTACAATCCCCGTAGTGCCAACATTTTCCTTTCTGCAGAAATGCTTTATGACAATCACAGATGCGCATGCAGATTTTCAATTACGACTAGGCACAAGTAAGTGAATAATATAAACTTGTATTTAGAATTATCTGAGTTTCTATGAAAAAACGTAACTTCACTGCCACGAACAGGTCGGCTCTGACAGTAGACTTGTAATACCATTCAATACTTGCACGTGCGTGTGGTGGATTCATGACGGTCCATTCTCTTTTTAAAAAAAATATTTGGTAGCTAGACCCGCCAATAGTACAAAAATGAATTTATTTTATATAATGGGTTGCATAAATATTAATTCGTTTTAATATTATAACCGCGAAATTAAAATTCTTATTCACCGTTTGCTCATTCCTTTAGCAAAATGTGTTTCTTCGCCACATCAAAGATGGAAGATAAGTAATTCAACCATTGTAATGTCTGGAAAAGTTAATAGCAATTTAACTCCCTCTGTCGTGTAAAGAAAAATGAATATCGATGATTTATAATGTATCTGTATCCACAGCTATTCTGGATATATATGATGTCCCAAAGTGCCATGTTTCCTTTTATTCTCGGGTAAGATTTTACATGTGGTGGGTGTGTCTAGCAAAACAGGATGTGCTTACACTTCCGGAGCACCCGTCCTTCCTTCTACTCTGGTGAAAGTTCACGTGTTTAGTTCTATTTGTTAATTTCAAAGATTCTATTTTGCTGTGGAGTTGTTATTTGGAGTGGATTAGTGTGTTTTTTTTTAAATTTTGTTTTGTGATTGTGATTAAAACATAGGTTAGTAAGCTTGATTTTACTTTGCTTTGGAATTGTTATTATTTGGACATGGGATGATATGACTTCTTTTTATTGTAAACTGTGTCATATACCAGTTTTTTAATTTAATTATAAAATACATTTAAAAATATATCATTGTTTGAATACATTTCATGATTAAATTCAAAAAATGGTTTATGACAACAGTATTGATTGGGGGTGTTAATTCCATTCAAATAATCAATCCGTAATTAGGAATCACAATGAGAGTAATTCATCATGTGCCTATATTTTAACAAAAATATACATAACTGAGAAAACTATAATATGTGCTGTGCAGATAAGATTCGCAATATATAAATAATACCATAAAACCTCCCGAATAATCATCACCATTCTTCAGTCATTTTTGTGCGTTATTGAGGGTTCTGATGATATACTTTTTGACATCAAACTAGCTTGCCGATGAGCAAGTCGGCAAACTTATTGATAATTTTAGTTGTACATGTTTGATGCATGTCGTTTTAGTGCACTAGCACTTAAGTTAAATTTTAATTGGCTTTTCGTATGAATTTATTCTCAAGGTGTTATATGTTTAACTTGAGAATAATTAGATTTGATTTTATTCATTAAACCTGTCTGATATTTCAGTCCATATTGCCACTATAAAATGTTTTGAGGAGTATGTTAATCACATGGTAAATGAGTTTTATCAGTATACGCCACGTGTTTATAGCTTTCAATGTAATGAGTGATGTCGAAAACTTGTTAGCTATTAAATGTTTCTGCTAACAAATTATAATTATCTACGTCCAAAAACCGAGTTTAGATTATGATTTAATGAAAAATTAGAAAAATTCAAAAACGCCATCAAAGTCTAATAGCTTTAATAAAAACATCAGTGATTGTTTGATTTTCTTCCATATTAATAATTATCAATTAACTATAAGTACCAGTATATAAGTAATAACTCCATCTATTGGCTAACATCCATGATTCGTTTTACACGACTAAATGATATTGGTACAGACATAGATTTGTTAACAAGCACGTATAAATGTACTGTTCGTCAGTTGTACTGTGTAAGTATCTCCATCAGACGTGTTACTTTATGTCAGAACAGATATATACGCCGAGAGATGACATACACTGACGATATGTCTGTAATTACAATGGAAAATAACAATGTCTACATAGTTACACAGGATTATAAAAATATCGTGGACAAAGTTAATAATAATATACGATTTCTCAAATCTGAACTGGTAAGTTGTGTTTTTATAGCTTGTAAAATGTTATTAAGATGCCATTAACTAAGATCTTTTTATCAATTTATTTTTCAAATGTAAACAAGAGAGCATATTATTCTAGACTTTGTTATAATTACCACCACGTGGTATTATGTGATATTTTATTTCCACACACAGGGGTGTTTTTCATATAAACATTATATAATATTAGAGTTTTCTGAATTGATGGGAATTATACAAAAACATGTGCATAAATGCAGCAACAAGTAAACAACTACAAGCGGCTGATGTCATTGCAGGGCATTGTTATACCTTTAGAAACTTTATTGTTTTTTCGTGCATGTGTTTTAGTAATCTTGTAGTGTAATTATGTTGTTATTCTCGACAGGATCTAAATAAGATATCCTGGATCTTATGTACCTGTGTGTGTAAACTAATTCTAGGTTGGTATATAATTCAATTAAACCACTTCCGGGTTTGCCACGGGCGGCAAATGTATTTAGATTATCGGTTTGTATGTGATAGATATAGTTGATTTTTAAATTAGATTTTATTTTACAACATTTTCATGTAAAGATTAAATGTAAGTTAAGGAAAAAAATTCTGAAATGTATTAACATGGACTGTTTAATCTCCTTTCACTTCAAGTGATCAAGTTGATGACATTGACATATCACCAATATGCTATGTAAGCACGGATAAATATTATAAAATATATGATAATAACAGAAAACAAACATACTAAACCATATCCGAATCATAATTAGGAAGCAAAGTTAAACTTAGGAACTGACAAGTTAGGTTAAAACTTGAACTTCCACCAGGGAGGTGAGGCCGGGTGCTCCGGGGGGATGTTAGATCCCTAATGTTTAGCTAGCTACAATAAAAAATGGGTGAAAGGAAAACTGAACTATTGGACGTCAAATATATCCAGTGCAATCCTGGACACTGAGGTATCGTACTTATGAACAATAAAACAGTTTGAGGGCCTTGATAAGGTTTGCACTATCCCTGGGTCAACAAGTTTTTTTTTTGCAAGTAGCTTACTTTGTTGCATAAACTTCCCGTAGTGGAAACAATGAAGAAACAAACATCCAAAAAATAACCCTAAACAAAGTGCAGCATTAATTTAAAACGTTTTGAATGTATACTTTACATCGTTAAAAAGTATTTTCTTATGTACTCATGGGAAGTACCTTACTATAATTACTTGATAAGTATTTTCAAAATTGTTATATAATATCTGAAGCAGCTCTGGCAAGAACACAATAACAATAGTGAAATGTGATTCTTTTTGATTTCTGACACTTCAACCACTTACAACACTTCCACATTGATTACTATTTAATGAGGTAAGTAACGCCTTTACTGCAAGTATTACAGAGATTTTCGTAATTATAATTTTGTTCACTTGTAATTTCATCAGTTATGTATACATAATTTTTTTATTCTTTGTTTGTGATTTTTGTTCTTTCCACCCTGTCAATTTTACTCTTAAAGGGTTGTTTTGTTGTGAAGTTTTGTAAGTGCAGTAAAAAGTCATAAGTTTAACATTACACTAACGAAGTATTGCAGGATGGGTTGTTCATCACGGCTTCACCTGGCGATATCTTGACAGACCACCCGTAGCTACTATCGCTTATTTTGTCCCTAGTCATTCATACTGCAGCTTCCTGGAAGCCGATCTTTAACCCCTCTTCGTTAGCTAAGTGTTAGCTTTCAAAATGTCTTCAGCATTTAGAGGCATCGCATACATATTTCTAATTTTGAATTTTATCCAAGACCAATTGGTTTCTATATTTTTATTCGCAATTACTATACCTTTTGGGGTCAATGCTATAAATTAATCTTAGTTGTGCTCGATTACAAAAGACATTCTAAAACCGTGACAAAGTTCAATATTGTGTGCCCTTCAGGGAAGTGAGACTGGATGTCCCGGAAGGATAAGCATCTCCTCCTGTTTAGCTAGCTAAAGAAAACGAAGCCGAATGAACATGGGATTTTAACTAGTCTAATATCTCAAAGATGGTTTCGGATTAAAAATAATTCATACTATATTTTGAAATTGTATTCCTCAGTTGTTGCGCTTGGATTGATTGGATGTTTGTTGCACTTGTATTAAGTTGATGGTTATTGCATGATGCAGTTGAAACATACGTAAACGTTGTAAAGGAAAAATACAATTTTATTTTATTTAAAAAAACTAGAAGTAAATGGAATTGATATAGGATTTTCAGAGGGTTTTTGTTTAACTTCTGACTATAAGTTTAATGGATAATGTATGTGTATTTCCAACGACAGATGTTTTAGAGTTACATAACGTAAATCAACATTAACACTACTGCGTTTTTATTTATTATAGATATTTATGATTTAAGAAGAAAGACTTTCTTTATATTCTCAGATTTCTCTACGTAAAGACGACCTTGGGTTGCTAAGGCAACTGATACACATTAACGATTTTATACAATCCTGTTATCAAAGACTTGATCCAAATGCTGGTGATAATGTGAAAAATGGCAGGCGAGCCATCACGATTGAGAAACCTGAGCTACCTTTAGTACGACAACAGAGTGTCCCGTCATACTGCTTGGCAATGAAACGAGATACTAGAGATAGCAGCGTCTGCTCATCAAGTTTTGAAGGTAAAACTTTTAATAAATTCCATCCTCCATGATTTCATTAAGACACTCGTTATTTGTCCTTCCTTTTGATTTTGGATTATATTGATGTATTATATAGCAATATATGCCATGCATAGAAATTAAAAGATAAATATCGAGGTGTTAGCGTGCAATAAATACCGATATTTGCACGCTAACTTTGTTCCAGTTCGAGGTTTCCCGAATCAATTTTTTTCATATTGCACGCTTTGTCACATGACGCTGTCATTTATGACACCATACGATTGTTGTCGACGTCATCGCTGTGTTGTCATATTGCACTAGTTCTTATATCCATTTACAAGTTATGTAATGTACGATAAAATGGTCAACTCGGGACAATAATTCACAATATCAGTTCAATAACCCTATATTATTGATTGATTGATGAAACACGACGAATTGTATAAAACGTACAACACATCTGTTATAGTTCCAGTCTCCTTTTATGCTGAATTTTGTTTTCACGTGTACTTATCTTACCTATTCTCACATTCTTGTTGGAAGTCCATGTGTTTAACTTAATCTGACATGTTTCAATGTTTTAACTTTGATTTTGGAATTATGGTTTGAACATAAACATTCATGTTTGTGTTTGATTTGAATAAATTTAAATAAATATGAAAGTCATAAACTATTTATTGGTATATTTAATTTCTAAGCCTATGACGTAAGCACATGCAGATTATATTAGTTATTTATGTTCATTAAAACTGGACATTGTAAAGTAAAATGTATGATGGATTTTCGACGGTGTACATGTAATTGTTGGTGCCCTGATAAAAACCAGTTCTTTTTAATGACTGAAATATTGTAACAATGTTAGTGTTCATTTTGAAATGGAATATAAACATAAACATATTAAAGTGCAGTTGTACTTGACAATAATTAGAACCACTTTAATGATGCAGAGACAAGGCGTGTAAATGGATAAATAAGTAAACTATTTCTATATAGATCTGCATTGGTTTATATTATTCAAAATAAGAAGAAAAAAATTACAGATTACATGCATTGGCTGTTTTTCGCTATCTATCAAAGAACTGTTTTTGAGCGACTTCACTTATATTATCCTTCTTATAGATATTACAGGGACCTGACGAATGTCCATGGTAACATTTATAAGCTTGTATCAAGATTGTCATGTAACAGAGAATCATTATCTATCCGTTGTCAAAATGCAGTGATAATTTCGTTCAGTTCCGCTCTGCATCGGTAGCATTTACAATCCCATGACGGTAGTTAAACTAACTGTTGTACGATACTGTGTTATTTGTTATCATGTGCAGTGTCAGAATGCATTTATTAAACAAGTATTTGTTTTTCTATCAATCATTAAGGACTATGTACTCGGGTAAGAACACTCAAAAAGTGTTATGGTTATCAAAATAATATTGTTAATAAGTAAGACGTGTTTGTGCCTAAAATTCTGCTAGATTTATTGGACGTCCCAGTTAAATGTTCCCTTGGCAGGTGTTGCCGGCTAGACAAGAAGTGTTTACCGGTCCGAAGCAATAAAATTACAATAAAATATAAAAGTCACTTTTCGACACGTTTTATTAATTTAAATGATTTATTTTATTTTTTTATTCTTATTATTTATTTATTTATTTATTTTTATTTATTTATTTATTTATTTATACACTCACCCATTGGTTGATTGATTGATTGATTGATTGATTGATTGATTGATTGATTTATTTATTTATTTATTTATTTATCTATTTGTTTATACATTCATCCATTGATTGATTGATTGATTATTTATTTTACGAAATACTTCTTTCTCATGTATAGTTTTTTTTTCCTGAAAACGGTAAAAGTTTAACAGTTTTACTTGAATTATTGTTTTCCACAATAGCTTCTGTAGGAACCACGTGCACTCTGTTTGTGACAGTGAAATACTCTTTATATCCACAGAAAATCAAATGAAATTGAATAAAGATTGATATTTTTCACTTACTTGTACCTAGTTGTAATAAGAAATCCGCGATTGTCATAAAGTATGTCTGTAGAAAGGAAAATGTTGGCGTTATGGGGATTTTACATGGCGAAAATGGTGAAGTTTACACCGGAAGTGATGTCCTTGGTGTCGTTTTTCGTCATATGCGCAACAGATTCCACCATTTGCATGGTTTTTCAACATGTTAAATCCCCATAGCGACAACGTTTTACCCTGTGCAGATATATTCTAGGCTAATCGCAGATGCACATACAGATTTCCTGTTACGACTAGGTACAAGTAAGTGAGATATATCAATCTTTATTCAAATTTATTTGATCTTCTATGGATATGAAGAGTATTCCACTGTCACAAACAGAGTGGTTCCTACAGTATAATTTTTTTGTTTAAAATATGACTATGAATAACAATATTTGAAGAATTACTTATGGTTACTTAATTTGCCAGTAATTAGATTGTGTTTTTCGGACTATTTTTATATCAGTGAAACATAATTATAACATAAGTATGATATATTTTGTAGGTATTGATGAATTACCAGAAGATGATTCTATAGCAAGTGATGACGACAGTATATTTTCTGTTTCTGACTGTAACTCTTTCGGACAAAGATTGGTAGTTAGACCACGTTCAATGTCATGTGACGCATGCGCACACACACATGAAACACAAGATGATTTAAAGCTGGAAAACATTTTAGTTCGGAATGTAGAATTGTGGAAACAATCGGTTAAAGAGAAAGCAGAATCATCAAATGTGAGGTCGATTAAACATTCAGTTTTATTGACTAATACATGTGCCGAATAAGTTGTATTATTATTTTTATTATTATTATTATTATTATTATTGGCAAACCGTTTAACACATGTGCTATATTTAATTTGATTTCTCATACAAGGAGACTGTACTTTAGATTTATATTTTTATCTATAGATTTAAACATTAAATCAGTAATGTATCAACGTGTTCTCAGTATTTTGTTTTTACAAGTACTGGAGTTTCAGTTTTGTATTCCAATGCAATTACAATAGAAGAACTAAGATTTACACATATACAGAGTTATACATACAGAGTGACATGGCTTTAGCCAGTTGAGCTAACAATCATTCCAAATCTGTTTTAAAGCTAGAGGTTGGAAACTTAAGTGTATTGTTGTATGTCAAACCTTTATGTGTTTGTCATGGTCCATGTATCCGTCCGTTTGTCTATCGGTAAAAGATGTATCCACAAAACCCCCTGCTCAAACGATTGTAGTGAAACTAAATAGATATCTTTGTTTTGCATATTAAAAGACAGTTGTAATCTGACTGTCCGTACTCCTGTCTGTTGTTGTTACTATTGCTATTAATATTATTGTACAAAAATCTTACAGGGTATCCTGGTTCAACCCTGATTATGGCAACACAATGACTAATTAACAGTTTACAACACAAAGACACATTAACAGAATACAACACAAAGACTCTCTAACAGTATACAACACAATGACTAATTAACAGTTTACAACACAAAGATACATTAACAGTTTACAACACAAATACTCTCTAACAGTATACAACACAATGACTAATTAACAGTATACAACACAAAGACACATTAACAGTTCACAACACAAATACTTATCAACAGTAAATAACATAAAATATCATTAACAGTTTACAACACAAAGACTCATCAACAATATATAACACAAATACTCAGTTTAAAACACAAAGACTCATTAACAGTATACACACAAAAACTCATAAACAGTATACAACACAAAGACTCATTAACAGTATATATAACAAAGACTCATCAACAGTATATATAACAAAGACTTACTAACAGTATATATAACAAAGACTCATCAACAGTATACAACACAAAGACTCATTAACAGTTTACAAAACACAGACTCACTAACAGTATATAACACAAAGACTCATCAACAGTATATAACACAAAGACTCACTAACAGTATATAACACAAAGACTCATTAACAATATATAACACAAAGACTCACTAACAGTATATAACACAAAGACTCATTAACAGTATATAACACAAAGACTCACTAACAGTATATAACACAAAGACTCATTAACAATATATAACACAAAGACTCACTAACAGTATATATAACAAAGACTCATTCAACAGTATACAAAACACAGACTCACTAACAGTATATAACACAAAGACTCACTAACAGTATATAACACAAAGACTCATTAACAGTATATATAACAAAGACTCATCAACAGTATATATAACAAAGACTTACTAACAGTATATATAACAAAGACTCATCAACAGTATACAACACAAAGACTCATTAACAGTTTACAAAACACAGACTCACTAACAGTATATAACACAAAGACTCATCAACAGTATATAACACAAAGACTCGCTAACAGTATATAACACAAAGACTCACTAACAGTATATAACACAAAGACTCATAACAGTATATAACACAAAGACTCACTAACAGTATATAACACAAAGACTCATTAACAGTATATAACACAAAGACTCACTAACAGTATATAACACAAAGACTCATTAACAATATATAACACAAAGACTCACTAACAGTATATAACACAAAGACTCATTAACAGTATATAACACAAAGACTCACTAACAGTATATAACACAAAGACTCATTAACAATATATAACACAAAGACTCACTAACAGTATATATAACAAAGACTCATCAACAGTATACAAAACACAGACTCACTAACAGTATATAACACAAAGACTCACTAACAGTATATAACACAAAGACTCATTAACAGTATATAACACAAAGACTCACTAACAGTATATAACACAAAGACTCATTAACAGTATATAACACAAAGACTCACTAACAGTATATAACACAAAGACTCATTAACAGTATATAACACAAAGACTCACTAACAGTATATAACACAAAGACTCATTAACAGTATATAATACAAAGACTCATTAACAGTATATAACACAAAGTTTCATTAAGAGTATATAACACAAAGACTCACTAACAGTATATAACACAAAGACTCACTAACAGTATACAACACAAAGAAGCATTAACAGTATACAAAACACAGACTCACTAACAGTATATATAACAAAGACTCATCAACAGTATACAACACAAAGACTCATTAACAGTTTACAGCAACAAGACTCATAAACAGTATATAACACGAAGACGCATTAACAGTTTACAACACAAAGACTCATTAACAGTACATAACACGAAGACTCATTACCAATTTACAACACAAAGACTCATTAACAGTATATAACACAAAGATTTATCAACAGTATACAACACAAAGACTCATTAACAGTATACAACACCAAGACTCATTAACAGTATATAACACAAAGACTCATTAACAGTATACAACACAAAGACTCGCTAACAGTTTACAACACCAAGACTCATTAACAGTATACAACACAAAGATTCATTAACAGTATATAACACAAAGACTTCATTAACAGTATACAACACAAAGACTCATTAACAGTATACAACACAAAGATTCATTAACAGTATATAACACAAAGACTTACTAACAGTATACAACACAAAGACTTTAACAGTATACAACACAAAGACTCATTTAGAGTATACAACACAAAGACTCATTAACAGTATACAACACAAAGACTCTTGAATAGTATACACACCAAGACTCATTAACAGTATACAACACAAAGACTCATTAACAGTATACAAACACAAAGACTCTTGAATAGTATACAACACCAACACTCATTAACAGTAACAACACAAAGACTCATTAACAGTATACAACACAAAGACTCTTGAATAGTATAAACACCCAAGACTCATTAACAGTATACACCACAAAGACTCATCAACAGTATATAACACAAGACTCATTAACAGTATATAACACAATGACTCATTAACTGTATTTAACACAATGACATTCATTAAACAAACAGTATATAACACAATGACTCAATTAACACGTATATTAACACAATGCTCATTAACTGTATTTAACACAATGACTCATTAACGTATACAACACAAAGACTCATTAACAGTATACAACACAAAGACTCTTCATAGTATACAACACCAAGACTCATTAACTGTATACAACACAAAGACTCATTAACAGTATACAACACCAAGATTCATTGACAGTATACACACAAAGACTCATTAACAGTATACAACACAAAGACTCATTAACGTATATAACACAATGACTCATTAACTGTATTTAACACAATGACTCATAAACAGTTATACAACACCAAGACTCATTAACAGTATACACCACAAAGACTCATAACAGTATATAACACAAAGACTCATTAACAGTATATAACACAATGACTTCATTAAACTGTATTTAACACAATGACTCATTAACAGTATATAACACAATGACTCATTAACAGTATATAACACAATGACTCATTAACTGTATTTAACACAATGACTCATTAACAGTATACAACACAAAGACTCATTAACAGTATACAACACAAAGACTCTTGAATAGTATACAACACCAAGACTCATTAACAGTATACAACACAAAGACTCATTAACAGTATACAACACAAAGATTCATTGACAGTATACAACCCAAAGACTCATTAACAGTATACAACACAAAGACTCATTAACAGTATATAACACAATGACTCATTAACTGTATTTAACACAATGACTCATTAACAGTATACAACACCAAGACTCATTAACAGTATACAACACAAAGACTCATTAACAGTATACAACACAAAGATTCATTGACAGTATACACCACAAAGACTCATCAACAGTATATAACACAATGACTCATTAACAGTATATAACACAATGACTCATTAACTGTATTTAACACAATGACTCATTAACAGTATATAACACAATGACTCGTTAACATTATACAACACAAAGACTCATTAACAGTATATAACACAAAGACTCACTAACAGTATACAACACAATGACTCATTAACAGTATAAAACACAAAGACTCATTAACAGTATACAACACAAAGACTCATTAACAGTATATAACACAAAGACTCATTAACAGTATATAACACAAAGTTTCATTAAGAGTATATAACACAAAGACTCACTAACAGTATATAACACAAAGACTCACTAACAGTATACAACACAAAGAAGCATTAACAGTATACAAACACAGACTCACTAACAGTATATAACAAAGACTCATCAACAGTATACAACACAAAGACTCATTAACAGTTTACAGCAACAAGACTCATAAACAGTATATAACACAAAGACTCATTAACAGTATACAACACAAAGACTTACTAACAGTTTACAACACAAAGACTCATTAACAGTATATAACACAAAGACTTATCAACATTATACAGCACAAAGACTCTTGAATAGTATACAACACCAAGACTCATTAACAGTATACAACACAAAGACTCATTAACAGTATACAACACAAAGACTCGCTAACAGTTTACAACACAAGACTCATTAACAGTATATAACACAAAGACTCAGCAGTATACAACACAAAGACTCTTGAATAGTATACAACACAAAGACTCATTAACAGTATATAACACAAAGACTCATTAACAGTATACAACACAAAGACTCATTAACATTATACAACACAGAGTCTCATTAACAGTATACAACACAAAGACTCTTGAATAGTATACAACACCAAGACTCATTAACAGTATACAACACCAAGACTCATTAACAGTATACACACAAAGACTCATTAACAGTATACAACACAAAGACTCATTAACAGTATACAACACAAAGACTCAATGACAGTATACAACACAAAGACTCATTAACAGTATACAACACAAAAATCACCAACAGTATATATCACAAAGACTCATTAACAGTATATAACACAAAGACTCACTAACAGTATATAACACAAAGACTCATTTACAGTATATAACACAAAGACTCACTAACAGTATACAACACAAAGACTCACTAACAGTATATAACACCAATACTCATCACAGTATACAACACAAAGAATATTAACAGTATAAACACAAAGACTCATTAACAGTATACAACACAAAGACTCGCTAACAGTATACAACACAAAGACTCGCTAACTGCATACAACACAAAGACTCATTAACAGTATACAACACAAAGACTCGCTAACAGCATACAACACAAAGACTCGTAACTGCATACAACACAAAGACTCATTAACTGTATACAACACAAAGACTCATAAACAGTATACAACACAAAGACTCGCTAACAGCATACAACACAAAGACTCTTTAAGAGTATACAACACAAAGACTCACTAACAGTATACAACACAAAGACTCATAAACAGTATATAACACAAAGACTCATCAACAGTATATAACACAAAGACTTATAACAGTATACAACACTAAGACTCCCTAACAGTATATAACACAAAGACTCATTAACAGTATATAACACAAAGACTCATAAACAGTATATAACACAAAGACTCATAACAGTATATAACACAAAGACTCATAAACAGTATATAACACAAAGACTCATTAACAGTATATAACACAAAGACTCATTAACAGTATATAACACAAAGACTCATTAACAGTATACAACACAAAGACTCATAAACAGTATATAACACAAAGACTTACTAACAGTATACAACACTAAGACTCCCTAACAGTATATAACACAAAGACTCATTAACAGTATACAACACAAAGATTCATTAACAGTATATAACACAAAGACTTACTTACTAACAGTATACAACACTAAGACTCACTAACAGCATACAACACAAAGACTCATAAACAGTATATAACACAAGACTCATTAACAGTATACAACACAAAGACTCATTAACATTATACAACACAGAGTCTCATTAACAGTATACAACACAAAGACTCTTGAATAGTATACAACACAAAGACTCATTAACAGTATACAACACAAGACTCATTAACAGTATACAACACAAAGACTCATTAACAGTATACAACACAAAGACTCATTAACAGTATACAACACAAAGACTCATGACAGTATACAACACAAAGACTCATTAACAGTATACACAAAGACCCATTAACAGTATACAACACAAAGAATCACCAACAGTATATCACAAAGACTCATTAACAGTATATAACACAAAGACTCACTAACAGTATATAACACAAAGACTCATTTACAGTATATAACACAAAGACTCACTAACAGTATACAACACAAAGACTCACTAACAGTATATAACACAACTCATCAACAGTATACAACACAAAACTATTAACAGTATACAACACAAAGACTCGCTAACAGTATACAACACAAAGACTGATTAACAGTATACAACACAAAGACTCATTAACAGTATACAACACAAAGACTCATTAACAGTATACAACACAAAGACTCATTAACAGTATACACAAAGACTCATTAACAGTATACAACACAAAGACTGATTAACAGTATACAACACAAAGACTCGCTAACAGTATACAACACAAAGACTCGCTAACAGCATACAACACAAAGACTCGCTAACTGCATACAACACAAAGACTCATTAACAGTATACAACACAAAGACTCATAAACAGTATACAACACAAAGACTCGCTAACAGCATACAACACAAAGACTCGCTAACTGCATACAACACAAAGACTCATTAACAGTATACAACACAAAGACTCATAAACAGTATACAACACAAAGACTCGCTAACAGCATACAACACAAAGACTCTTTAAGAGTATACAACACAAAGACTCACTAACAGTATACACACAAAGACTCATAAACAGTATATAACACAAAGACTCATCAACAGTATATAACACAAAGACTTACTAACAGTATACAACACTAAGACTCCCTAACAGTATATAACACAAAGACTCATTAACAGTATATAACACAAAGACTCATAACAGTATATAACACAAAGACTCATAAACAGTATATAACACAAAGACTCATAAACAGTATATAACACAAAGACTCATTAACAGTATATAACACAAAGACTCATTAACAGTATATAACACAAAGACTCATTAACAGTATACAACACAAAGACTCATAAACAGTATATAACACAAAGACTTACTAACAGTATACAACACTAAGACTCCCTTACAGTATATAACAAAGACTCATTAACAGTATACAACACAAAGATTCATTAACAGTATATAACACAAAGACTTACTTACTAACAGTATACAACACTAAGACTCACTAACAGCATACACACAAAGACTCATAACAGTATATAACAAAAAGACTCATTAACAGTATACAACACAAAGACTCATTTAGAGTATACAACACAAAGACTCATTAACAGTATATAACACAAAGGCTTACTTACTAACAGCCTACACACACAAAGACTCATTAACAGTATACAACACAAACCTCATTAACAGTATACAACACAAAGACTCATTAACAGTATACAACACAAAGACTCATTTAGAGTATACAACACAAAGACTCATTAACAGTATACAACACAAAGACTCATTAACAGTATACAACACCAAGACTCATTAACAGTATACAACACAAAGACTCATTAACAGTATACAACACAAAGACTCATTAACAGTATACAGCACAAAGACTCATTAACAGTTTACAACAAAGACTCATTACAACACAAAGTCTCAAAGAAGTATTCAACACGAAGACTTATTAACAGTATACGACACAAAGACTCATTAACAGTATTCAACACAAAGACTCATTAACAGTATACAACACAAAGACTCATTAACAGTATACAACACAAAGACTTATTAACAGTATACAACACAAAGACTCATTAACAATATACAGCTTACATTCATTACGTACAAATAATCGTTTATGTAACTCATGATATTGTACTTAAATTGGATTCTTTGATTTTTCACTCTATGTTACTGTGTTGATTGTTTAACTACAACTAACTCTAAAAACTTGTCTATTTTCAAAGCTAAGTTCTTGTTTCAAAATAATCACAATTAACAATAAATTTATATTATTTACGTTACTGCCCACTAATCGTGCATTTAATTTCTTATCATTGATTTCAATTCCATAAAAATAAATAAAAAATAGAACTAGAAAGTATATGAAACAAACAGTGTCTTCATAATTCAAGTCAACACAGGCATAAGTTGATCACGTGACTAGATAAATAAATACCAATGTTCAGATTAAATCTTATTTATTCAACTAAATGTGACATTAGCAAAAATTTGGATGGGTTGTTTCATTGTACTATTTATTTTATCTACCCTTCTTTGTGGTGGTTTATTTCTGACATCCAGAAAATTCGAACCGACATTAAATTATCTCAACATGTCGACTTTATATCTTGACAAGTCGAAAAAATCATGGAAAGTTAAATAAAAATAAAAAGAGAAATTTACCACGAGTAATCGACATATGATTACCTAGACCGACATAAGTACCTCGACGGGCATAAGTACCTCGACCGACATAGTACCTCGACCGACATAAGTACCTCGACCGTCGACCGACATACATAAGCACCTCGACCGACATAAGTACCTCGACCGTCGACCGACATAAGTACCTCGACCGACATAAGTACCTCGACATGTCTTGTTATTTATCTCAACATTTTAGTTTACAATTGCAACTTTCCTTCATATTACTAGTATCTCGACTTGTCGTGATATTAAGTCAACATGTCGAGATAATTTTATATCGGCCAATATTATCTGCATGTCAGAAGTAAGCCACCATACTTTTTCATTTAAATATTATCTGCATGTCAGAAGTAAGCCATCATACTTTTTTATTTAAATATTATCTGCATGTCAGAAATAAGCCAACATACTTTTTCATTTAAATATTATCTGCATGTCAGAATAAGCCACCATACTTTTTCATTTAAATATTATCTGCATGTCAGAAGTAAGCCATCATACTTTTTTATTTAAATATTATCTGCATGTCAGAAGTAAGCCGCCATACTTTTTCATTTAAATCTTCACGTATTTTTCAGAATCTGTGATAATTACACTAGTAACACTATACGAGTTGTACAAACTTATGTCCCTTATTACATCTGTCATAAACCAACTTCTTAATTTAATAAACAACAGATTCGAAAAATGGTATATGACAATAATATGACACATATAAGTGGTGAGTTAGTTCACACAAAAGTAAAACTACAGCACTGTATCCGATGGTAAAGAAAGACAGGGCATATCATCGTCCATTAAATTTGTTGTTTGAAATTAATTATCAATTGGGTATAGCACGCCACATATTCACATATTCAAATTTCCTTTACCAATCGATTTCTTTTTTTAACATTTTAACATTGATTGTAATCAATTGGTTCATTCACGGAACATACATGTAAGATCTCATTCGGCGTCTGAAACATAACATACTATAAATTCTGAATATTTTAGCGAGAATGACATTTCAATTAAATCGCGTATTTTTGTTTTCGTGTGGATGTGTGAAGGTCAAGGAAATCCAATTCCCCGTAAATGGGATTTCAAATTTCTAAATAGGAAATAATCACTGGGTGCCAAATCGGGACTGTAGGGTGGGTGATTAAGTTGTTCGAACTTGCATTAAGAATCAATGCATGTGCAACCCTTGACTTGTTCACAGGAGCATTGTCGTGAAGAAGCAATAACCCTCGGCTCAACTTTTCCCTCCTTTTTAAATTAATAGCAGCTTTCAGCTGCTTCATTAAATCAGCATAGTAAGCCCCAGTGATAAAGATTCCAGCAGGTTTATAATTGATTAACAGAACATCCTTAGAATCCCAAAACACAGTGGCCATGACTTTGCTAGCTGATGGTTTTGTTTTAAATTTCTTTGGTGGGGGTGAGCCAGGGTGCTTCTATTACATGGACTCTTTTATGGTTTCTGGGTCCCAATAATGAATCGTGTTTCATCACCAGTTACTAAACGTAATTGGAAGCTCCCCAGGTTATCATTATAAATGCCAAGAAGCTCCGGACTTGACTGGAGTCTTTGGAAGCGATCCTGCACATTAAGGTTTCTGGAAACCCATCTATCGGATACTTTTGACATCCCAAGATGCTCGTGGATAACAGTTTATACACTTCCATGTGAAATGTCACACTCCCTAGCTATGCCATCAATCCTAATTTGACGATCATTCATGATGAGGCTCTCCACAGACGTGACAAATTCCTTTGTGATGATATCAGCTGGTCGAGCTGACCTTGGGTCATCCTTCTGTGAGGTGCGCCCACGTTTAAATTCAGCTGACCATTTTGCCATTGAATAGGCATTACCACTGTCACCGTACACCTCTGCCATTTGCCGATGAATTTCTTACGCATTTGATCCCTCTACTGTGAGGAACTTTATTGCTGCCCGAAACTTGAAATTTTGATTTTCCATCATTGCATGATGGGCACCAACTTTGAATGCTTTGAGAATTACACAAATATGTTGTGACAAATACACTTGATATATTTAAAATGGCGGAATGTTGTGTTGTCTAAATAAGTAAAGAAAATGTGTGTTACGCTTGGCTGAATACGCTGTTCTATGAATCGAACTTTCTGAATTCCATTCGTACTTTAATTTATATCAAAATCCCGCGACAAAACCACTAATGTGCTAATTTGCTTTTTTCACGAATTACTAAATCTAATGGAGTATATATATGCCACCCCTTTCTCTCTTAGATGCAGATGGTCATGAATATAATTATGGAAGCTTGATTTTTTGCCTGTACACGACGTGTAATTATGGTATTAAAAGAGGCAGAGAACGACAATTATACAGACCTTTAACCACGCCGATCTCAACCTATTATTAGACCTGAACTATACATGCATAAACTCAGTAAATATAATACAGATTATATATGACTGTATACATTAGATTAAGGATGATAAGTGGAAACTTTATCTCTAGGTTTATTGAGTGTATCATCAATGATATCATATAATTACACTACTGTAGTATATGATACATGAGATAATGTATTGGATCAGAGTTCAATATTGTCAATGTGATATAAACATGTATATATGTGTTGATTAATTGGTTCAGAGCCCACTCTCGTCAATGCGATATATACATGCATATATGTGTTGATGTATTGGTTCAGAGATCACTATCGTGAATGTGATATATACATGTATATATGTGTTGATGTATTAATTCAGAGCCCACTCTCGTCAATGAGATATATACATGTATATATGTGTTGATGTATTGGCTCAGAGCTCACTATCGTGAGGCCGGGTGCTCCGGAAGGGTAAGCACCTCCTGTTTAGCTAGCTACACTCGTCACGTGTGTAATCAAAATTGTGTGAAAGGAACATGGTACTAGGAGACGTCCAAGGCAATCCTGGACACAGAGACATCAAACTTATCAACAATACTGTGATGAGGCCATAAAACTTTTTGAGAGCCTTGATAAGCCTAGGCTTGCAATATCCCTGAGTCAACAATTTATTTGTAAGCAGCCTACTTCGTTGTACAAAGTAAGTCCCGTAGTGGGAACAAGCTCTACCATAGCGTATTAATTGGGAAACAAATACACCATAAGCAGGAGAAGCAGGTATATTGCTGCATAAAAAAGAAAAGTTGACAATAGAAAAATTGAAGTCATCACGTTTGTAATAAAGTTTCAAATGGAGCCTTTCTTGTGCGTCATAATTCAGGTATAAGTCTAAATATGAAGCAGAACTTGAGGAATCAGTCATGACATTTACATAGACTCCAAATTTAGGATTGTTAAGAAACAGAACGTCATCTATGTCTCTGTATGTTAAATTGAATGATTTGGCGACAGTTTCCTCTCCAGATTTAACAAGGGTCTGCATAAATTGTGCTTCGTAAGAATAAAGAAACAAATCAGCAAGGAATGGGGCACAGTTTGTACCCATTGGTATACCGATTGTTTGCTGAAAAACTATATTACCAAACACAACAATGTGATATATACATGTATATATGTGTGGATGTATTGGCTCAGAATTCACACTCGTCAATGTGATATATACATATATATATGTTGATATATTGGTTCAGAGTTCACTCTCGTCAATGTGATATATACATGTATATATGTGTTAATATATTGGCTCATAGTTCACTCTCGTCAATGTGATATATGTATGTATATATGTCTTGATGTATTGGCTCAGAGATCACACTCGTCAATGTGATATATACATGTATATATGTGTTGATGTATTGGTTCAGAACCCGCTCTAGTCACTGCGATATATACATGTGTTGATGTATTGGTTCAGATATCACACACCCGTCAATGTGATATATGCATCTATATATGTGTTGATATATTGGGTCAGGGATCAATCTCGTCAATGTGATATATACATGTATATATGTGTTGATGTATTGGTTCAGAGCTCATTATCGTCAATGTTATATATTCATGTATATATGTGTTGATGTATTGGCTCAGAGTTCACAGTCGTCAATGCGATATATACAGTCATGTATATATGTGTTGATGTATTGGTTCAGAACCCCCTCTCGTCACTGCGATATATACATGTTTTGATGTATTGGTTCAGAGTTCACTCTCGTCAATGTGATATATGTATGTATATATGTCTTGATGTATTGGCTCAGAGTTCACACTCGTCAATGTGATATATACATGTATATATGTGTTGATGTATTGGTTCAGAACCCCCTCTCGTCACTGCGATATATACATGTGTTGATGTATTGGTTCAGAGTTCACTCTCGTCAATGTGATATATACATGTATATATGTGTTAATATATTGGCTCATAGTTCACTCTCGTCAATGTGATATATGTATGTATATATGTCTTGATGTATTGGCTCAGAGTTCACACTCGTCAATGTGATATATACATGTATATATGTGTTGATGTATTGGTTCAGAACCCGCTCTGGTCACTGCGATATATACATGTGTTGATGTATTGGTTCAGAGATCACACACTCGTCAATGTGATATATACATCTATATATGTGTTGATATATTGGGTCAGGGATCACTCTCGTCAATGTGATATATACATGTATATATGTGTCGATGTATTGGCTCAGGGTTCATTCTCGTCAATGTGACATATACATGTATATATGTGTTGATGTATTGGTTCAGAGCTCACTATCGTCAATGTTATATATTCATGTATATATGTATTGATGTATTGGCTCAGAGTTCATTCTCGTCAATGTGATATATACATGTATATATGTGTTGATGTATTGGTTCAAGGTTTACTATCGTCAATTTAATAATATATACATGTATATATGTGTTGATGTATTGGTCCAGAACCCGCTCTAGTCACTGCGATATATACATGTGTTGATGTATTGGTTCAGAGATCACACACCCGTCAATGTGATATATGCATCTATATATGTGTTGATATATTGGGTCAGGGATCACTCTCGTCAATGTGATATATACATGTATATATGTGTTGATGTATTGGTTTAGAGCTCACTATCGTCAATGTTATATATTCATGTATATATGTGTTGATGTATTGGCTCAGAGTTCACAGTCGTCAATGCGATATATACAGTCATGTATATATGTGTTGATGTATTGGTTCAGAACCCCCTCTCGTCACTGCGATATATACATGTTTTGATGTATTGGTTCAGAGTTCACGCTCGTCAATGTGATATATACATGTATATATGTGTTGATGTATTGGCTCAGAGTTCACAGTTGTCAATGCGATATATACAGGTATATATGTGTTGATGTATTGGTTCAGAACCCCCTCTCGTCACTGCGATATATACATGTTTTGATGTATTGGTTCAGAATTCACTCCCGTCAATGTGATATATACATGTATATATATATATATATATATATATATATATATATATATGTGTGTGTTGATGTATTGGTTCAGAATTCACTCTCGTCAATGTGATATATGTATGTATATATGTCTTGATGTATTGGCTCAGAGTTCACACTCGTCAATGTGATATATACATGTATATATGTGTTGATGTATTGGTTCAGAACCCGCTCTAGTCACTGCGATATATACATGTGTTGATGTATTGGTTCAGAGATCACACACTCGTCAATGTGATATATACATCTATATATGTGTTGATATATTGGGTCAGGGATCACTCTCGTCAATGTGATATATACATGTATATATGTGTCGATATATTGGCTCAGGGTTCATTCTCGTCAATGTGACATATACATGTATATATGTGTTGATGTATTGGTTCAGAGCTCACTATCGTCAATGTTATATATTCATGTATATATGTATTGATGTATTGGCTCAGAGTTCATAGTCGTCAGTGCGATATATACAGTCATGTATATATGTGTTGATTTTTTGGTTCAGAACCCCCTCTCGTCACTGCGATATATACATGTTTTGATGTATTGGTTCAGAGTTCACTCTCGTCAATGTGATATACACATGTATATATGTGTTGATGTATTGGTTCAGAGCTCATTATCGTCAATGTGATATATACATGTATACATGTGTTGATGTATTGGTTCAAGGTTTACTATCGTCAATTTAATAATATATACATGTATATATGTGTTGATGTATTGGTTCAGAACCCGCTCTAGTCACTGCGATATATACATGTGTTGATGTATTGGTTCAGAGATCACACACCCGTCAATGTGATATATGCATCTATATATGTGTTGATATATTGGGTCAGGGATCACTCTCGTCAATGTGATATATACATGTATATATGTGTTGATGTATTGGTTCAGAGCTCACTATCGTAAATGTTATATATTCATGTATATATGTGTTGATGTATTGGCTCAGAGTTCACAATCGTCAATGCGATATATACAGTCATGTATATATGTGTTGATGTATTGGTTCAGAACCCCCTCTCGTCACTGCGATATATACATGTTTTGATGTTTTGGTTCAGAGTTCACTCTCGTCAATGTGATATATACATGTATATATGTGTTGATGTATTGGCTCAGAGTTCACAGTTGTCAATGCGATATATACAGGTATATATGTGTTGATGTATTGGTTCAGAACCCCCTCTCGTCACTGCGATATATACATGTTTTGATGTATTGGTTCAGAGTTCACTCTCGTCAATGTGATATATACATGTATATATGTGTTGATGTATTGGCTCAGAGTTCACAGTTGTCAATGCGATATATACAGGTATATATGTGTTGATGTATTGGTTCAGAACCCCCTCTAGTCACTGCGATATATACATGTGTTGATGTATTGGTTCAGAGTTCACTCTTGTCAATGTGATATATACATGTATATATGTGTTAATATATTGGCTCATAGTTCACTCTCGTCGATGTGATATATGTATGTATATATGTCTTGATGTATTGGCTCAGAGTTCACACTCGTCAATGTGATATATACATGTATATATGTGTTGATGTATTGGTTCAGAACCCGCTCTAGTCACTGCGATATATACATGTGTTGATGTATTGGTTCAGAGATCACACACTCGTCAATGTGATATATACATCTATATATGTGTTGATATATTGGGTCAGGGATCACTCTCGTCAATGTGATATATACATGTATATATGTGTCGATGTATTGGCTCAGGGTTCATTCTCGTCAATGTGACATATACATGTATATATGTGTTGATGTATTGGTTCAGAGCTCACTATCGTCAATGTTATATATTCATGTATATATGTATTGATGTATTGGCTTAGAGTTCATAGTCGTCAATGCGATATATACAGTCATGTATATATGTGTTGATGTATTGGTTCAGAACCCCCTCTCGTCACTGCAATATATACATCGGTTGATGATTGGTTCAGCATTCATTCTCGTCAATGTGATATATACATGTATATATGTGTTGATGTATTGGTTCAGAGCTCATTATCGTCAATGTGATATATACATGTATATATGTGTTGATGTGTTGGCTCAGAGGTCACTATCGTCAATGTGATATATACATGTATACATGTGTTGATGTATTGGTTGAAGGTTTACTATCGTCAATTTAATAATATATACATGTATATATGTGTTGATGTATTGGTTTAGAGTTCACACTCGTCAAACTGATTTATAAATGTATATATGTATGTGTTGATGTATTGGTTCAGAAGTCACAATCTTCAATGTGATATATAAATGTATATGTGTTAATGTATTTGTTCAGAGACCACTCTTGTCAATGTGATATATATATGTATATATGTGATTATGTATTGGTTCAGATCCCACTCTCGTCTTTGTGATATATACATGTATATATGTGATGATGTATTGGTTCATAGCTCACTCTCGTCAATGTGATATATACATGTATATATGTGATGATGAATTGGTTCAGAGCCCACTCTCGTCATTGTGATATATACATGTATATATGTTATGATGTATCGCTTAAGAGCTCACTCTCGTCAATGTGATATATACATATATATATGTGTTGATATATTGGTTCAGAGGTCACAATCTTCAATGTGATATATACATGTATATGCGTTGATGTATTGGTTCAGAGCCCACTCTTGTCAAGGTGATATATACATGTATATATGTTTTGTTGTTTTTGCTCAGAGTTCAAACTCGTCAATGTGATATATACATGTATATATGTGTTGATGTATTGGCTCAGAGTTCTCTCTGGTCAATCTAATATATACATGTATATATGTGATAATGTATTGGTTCAGAGCCCACTCTCGTCATTGTGATATATATATGTATATATGTGTTGATGTATTGGTTCAGAGATCACTCTCGTCAATGTGATATATACATGTATATATGTGTTGATATATTGGTTCAGAGTTCACACTCGTCAATGTGATATATACGTGTATATATGTGTTGATGTATTGGCTCAGGGTTCTCTCTCGTCAATGTGATATACACATGTATATATGTGTTGATATATTGGCTCATAGTTCACTCTCGTCAATGTGATATATAAATGTACATATGTGATGCTGTATTGGCTCAGAGTTCAAACTCGTCAATGCGATATATACATGTATATATGTGTTGATGTATTGGTTCAGAACCCGCTCTAGTCACTGCGATATATACATGTGTTGATGTATTGGTTCAGAGATCACACACTCGTCAATGTGATATATACATCTATATATGTGTTGATATATTGATTCAGGGTTCACTCTCGTCAATGTGATATCTACATGTATATATGTGTTGATGTATTGGCTCAGGGTTCACTCTCGTCAATGTGATATATACATGTATATATGTGTTGATGTATTCGTTCAGAGCTCACTATCGTCAATGTGATATATACATGTATATATGTGTTGATGTATTGGCTCAGAGTTCACAGTCGTCAATGCGATATATACATGTATATATGTGTTGATGTATTGGTTCAGAACCCTTTCTCGTCACTGCGATATATACATCGGTTGATGTATTGGTACAGAGTTCACTCTCGTCAATGTGATATATACATGTATATATGTGTTGATGTATTGGTTCAGAGCTCATTATCGTCAATGTGATATATACATGTATATATGTGTTGATAAATTGGCTCAGAGGTCACTATCGTCAATGTAATATATACATGTATACATGTGTTGATGTATTGGTTCAAGGTTTTCTATCATCAATTTAATAATATATACATGTATGTATGTGTTGCTGTTTTGGTTTAGAGTTCACACTCGTCAAACTGATTTATAAATGTATATATGTATGTGTTGATGTATTGGTTCAGAGGTCACAATCTTCAATGTGATATATACATGTATATATGTGTAGATGTATTGGTTCAGAGCCCACTCTTGTCAATGTGATATATACATGCATATATGTGATAATGTACTGGTTCAGAACCCACTCTCGTCATTGTGATATATACATGTATATATATGTGATGATGTATTGGTTCAGAGCTCACTCTCGTCAATGTGATATATACATGTATATATGTGATGATGAATTGGTTCAGAGCCCATCTCGTCATTGTGTTATATACATGTATATATGTGATGATGTATCGGTTCAGAGCTCACTCTCGTCAATGTGATATATACATGTATATATGTGTTGATATATTGGTTCATAGGTCTCAATCTTCAATGTGATATATACATGTATATGTGTTGATGTATTGGTTCATAGCCCAGTCTTGTCTATGTGATATATACATGTATATATGTGTTGATGTATTGGTTCAGAGGTCACAATCTTCAATGTGATATATACATGTATATGTGTTGATGTATTGGTTCAGAGCCCACCCTGTCAATGTGATATATACATGTATATATGTGTTGATGTTTTTGCTCAGAGTTCAAACTAGTCAATGTGATATATACATGTATATATGTGTTGATGTATTGGTTCAGAACCCTTTCTCGTCACTGCGATATATATATCTGTTGATGTATTGGTACAGAGTTCACTCTCGTCAATGTGATATATACATGTATATATGTGTTAATGTATTGGTTCAGAGCTCACCATCGTCAATGTGATATATACATGTATACATGTGTTGATGTATTGGTTCAAGGTTTTCTATCGTCAATTTAATAATATATACATGTATATATGTGTTGATGTATTGGTTTAGAGTTCACACTCGTCAAACTGATTTATAAATGTATATGTGTATGTGTTAATGTATTGGTTCAGAGGTCACAATCTTCAATGTGATATATACATGTATATATGTTGATGTATTGGTTCAGAGCCCACTCTTGTCAATGTGATATATAAATGTATATATGTGTTGATGTTTTTGCTCAGAGTTCAAACTCGTCAATGTGATATATACATGTATATATGTTTTGTTGTTTTTGCTCAGAGTTCTCTCTGGCCAATCTAATATATACACGCATATATGTGATAATGTACTGGCTCAGAGCCCACTCTCGTCATTGTGATATATACATGTATATATGTGATGATGTATTGGTTCAGAGCTCACTCTCGTCAATGTGATATATACATGTATATATGTGATGATGAATTTGTTCAGAGCCCACTCTCGTGATTGTGTTATATACATGTATATATGTGATGATGTATCGGTTCAGAGCTCACTCTCGTCAATGTGATATATACATGTATATATGTGTTGATGTATTGATTCAGAGCCCACTCTTGTCAATGTGATATACATGTATATATGTGTTGATGTTTTTGCTCAGAGTTCAAACTCGTCAATGTGATATATACATGTATATATGTGTTGATGTATTGGCTCAGAGTTCTCTCTGGTCAATGTGATATATATATGTATATATGTGATGTTGAATTGGATCAGAGCTCACTCTTGTCAATGTGATATATACCTGTATATATGTGATGATGTATTGGTTCAGAGCCCACTCTCGTCATTGTGATATATACATGTATATATGTGTTGATGTATTGGTTCAGAGCTTACTCTAGTCAATGTGATATATACGTGTATATATGTGTTGATATATTGGTTCAGAGGTCTCAATCTTCAATGTGATATATACATGTATATGTGTTGATGTATTGGTTCAGAGCCCACTCTTGTCAATGTGATATATACATGTATATATGTGTTGATGTTTTTGCTCAGAGTTCAAACTCGTCAATGTGATATATACATGTATATATGTGTTGATGTATTGGCTCAGAGTTCACAGTTGTCAATGCGATATATACAGGTATAGATGTGTTGATGTATTGGTTCAGAACCCCCTCTCGTCACTGCGATATATACATGTGTTGATGTATTGGTTCAGAGTTCACTCTCGTCAATGTGATATATACATGTATATATGTGTTGATGTATTGGCTCAGAGTTCACAGTTGTCAATGCGATATATACAGGTATATATGTGTTGATGTATTGGTTCAGAACCCCCTCGTCACTGCGATATATACATGTGTTGATGTATTGGTTTAGAATCCACTCTCGTCAATGTGATATATACATATATATATATATATATATATATATATATATATATATATATATATATATTTAAAACAAAAAAATAACTAAGATAACATTTTTGCTAACGTTTTCATCCTTCTTGGGACTTTTCAAGCATACCATAACAACTGTGATTGTTACGTCATCATATTGTTTATGACGTCATTCGATTGTTTTCAGAGAAGAGTTCTTTTTAAAGAGAGATAACTCATCGTTCGTTGAGTTTTGCTTTGAAAATACTGGTAAAATAAATTTCTTTCTCTATTCTAAAGTTTTGATTGTCATCTATGAATTTGTAAAATGGCATAATTTTAAAGTTTTGCAAACCTTGTAATGGGATTTTTGGAAAACACTTTATACATCAAAACTAAGAATCGATTTGGAAACCAATTTTACGATTATATATCTACACAATGGAAACGGTACTTAGACGACTGTTTTATATTTTGGAATAGAACAGCCGAAGACCTCGAGCTATTCCATCAATTAATAAATACATTACACCCTTCCATATCTTTTACAATGGAAAAGCATGATCGTGAACTTCCGTTTCTCGATATTAATATTATGAAAGAAGGAAGGAAGTTAATAACTGATGTGTTTTACAAACAAACTGATACACACCAGTATCTTAATTTCTTGTCGTGTCACCCTTCCCATACAAAACGTAATATCCCATACTGTATGGCACGAAGGCTTTGCACCATCATTTCCGAACAACAACTTAGAAATACGCGACTGATAGAATTAAAATCTTTTCTTCTGAAACAAAAATATCCGGTAAAATTAATCGACGACAGTATCCAAAAAGTAAAAAATATTAGTGCATCTGAACTTAGAAAACAACACCATAAAATTATTAACGAAGATCTAATACCTTGCGTCACAACACACGATCCCAACATCACTAATATTTTCAGTATTATTAAAACAAACCTGCCTATACTCCATCGGAGTACTAAATTAAAGGAACTCATAAAACCAAGTGATATTATCCACAGTCGCAGACAACCAAAAAACTTAAAGAAACACCTAACAAAAGCAAAGTTTGAGTCTGTTACCGAAGAAAAGAAAGTGGAAAGATGTAAAGACCCGAGATGTGGCACATGTGGTTTCCTGACCACTGGGAAAGAACTCCATCTCAAAAATGGCATGGTTTTCACAGTCAAATCAAACATGAGCTGTGACACAAAAAATGTCCTGTATTGCATCACATGCGCAAGATGCAGGGAAAACTATATTGGACAGACGGGAAATTCACTACGTGAACGAACTCGTATTCATAAACAACAGATCCGACAGCCGGAAACCCGCCAAATCCCGCTAAGTGAACACTTGGACAATTGTGCAGGGGGTAACTTTAAAATTATGCCATTTTACAAATTCATAGATGACAATCAAAACTTTAGAATAGAGAAAGAAATTTATTTTACCAGTATTTTCAAAGCAAATCTCAACGAACGATGAGTTATCTCTCTTTAAAAAGAACTCTTCTCTGAAAACAATCGAATGACGTCATAAAACAATATGATGACGTAACAATCACAGTTGTTATGGTATGCTTGAAAAGTCCCAAGAAGGATGAAAACGTTAGCAAAAATGTTATCTTAGTTATTTTTTTGTTTTAAATATTTTCTACCATGTGTAAGACATTATTTCAATTTTTGGATATATATATATATATATATATATATATATATATATATATATGTGTGTGTGTGTGTGTGTGTGTTGATGTATTGGTTCAGAGTTCACTCTCGTCAATGTGATATATACATGTATATATGTGTTAATATATTGGCTCATAGTTCACTCTCGTCGATGTGATATATGTATGTATATATGTCTTGATGTATTGGCTCAGAGTTCACACTCGTCAATGTGATATATACATGTATATATGTGTTGATGTATTGGTTCAGAACCCGCTCTAGTCACTCCGATATATACATGTGTTGATGTATTCGTTCAGAGATCACACACTCGTCAATGTGATATATACATCTATATATGTGTTGATATATTGGGTCAGGGATCACTCTCGTCAATGTGATATACATGTATATATGTGTCGATGTATTGGCTCAGGGTTCATTCTTGTCAATGTGACATATACATGTATATATGTGTTGATGTATTGGTTCAGAGCTCACTATCGTCAATGTTATATATTCATGTATATATGTATTGATGTATTGGCTTAGAGTTCATAGTCGTCAATGCGATATATACAGTCATGTATATATGTGTTGATGTATTGGTTCAGAACCCTCTCTCGTCACTGCGATATATACATGTGTTGATGTATTGGTTCAGAGTTCATTCTCGTCAATGTGATATATACATGTATATATGTGTTGATGTATTGGTTCAGAGCTCATTATCTTCAATGTGATATATACATGTATATATGTGTTGATAAATTGGCTCAGAGGTCACTATCGTCAATGTGATATATACATGTATACATGTGTTGATGTATTGGTTCAAGGTTTACTATCGTCAATTTAATAATATATACATGTATATATGTGTTGATGTATTGGTTTAGAGTTCACACTCGTCAAACTGATTTATAAATGTATATATGTATGTGTTGATGTATTGGTTCAGAAGTCACAATCTTCAATGTGATATATAAATGTATATGTGTTAATGTATTTGTTCAGAGCCCACTCTTGTCAATGTGATATATATATGTATATATGTGATAATGTATTAATTCAGAGCTCACTCTCGTCAATGTGATATATACATGTATATATGTGATGATGAATTGGTTCAGAGCCCACTCTCGTCATTGTGATATATACATGTATATATGTTATGATATATCGCTTCAGAGCTCACTCTCGTCAATGTGATATATACATGTATATATGTGTTGATATATTGGTTCAGAGGTCACAATCTTCAATGTGATATATACATGTATATGCGTTGATGTATTGGTTCAGAGCCCACTCTTGTCAATGTGATATATACATGTATATATGTTTTGTTGTTTTTGCTCAGAGTTCAAACTCGTCAATGTGATATATACATGTATATATGTGTTGATGTATTGGCTCAGAGTTCTCTCTGGTCAATCTAATATATACATGTATATATGTGATAATGTATTGGTTCAGAGCCCACTCTCGTCATTGTGATATATATATGTATATATGTGTTGATGTATTGGCTCAGAGTTCACAGTTGTCAATGCGATATATACAGGTATATATGTGTTGATGTATTGGTTCAGAACCCCCTCTCGTCACTGCGATATATACATGTTTTGATGTATTGGTTCAGAGTTCACTCTCGTCAATGTGATATATACATGTATATATGTGTTGATGTATTGGCTTAGAGTTCACAGTTGTCAATGCGATATATACAGGTATATATGTGTTGATGTATTGGTTCAGAACCCCCTCTAGTCACTGCGATATATACATGTGTTGATGTATTGGTTCAGAGTTCACTCTCGTCAATGTGATATATACATGTATATATGTGTTAATATATTGGCTCATAGTTCACTCTCGTCGATGTGATATATGTATGTATATATGTCTTGATGTATTGGCTCAGAGTTCACACTCGTCAATGTGATATATACATGTATATATGTGTTGATGTATTGGTTCAGAACCCGCTCTAGTCACTGCGATATATACATGTGTTGATGTATTGGTTCAGAGATCACACACTCGTCAATGTGATATATACATCTATATATGTGTTGATATATTGGGTCAGGGATCACTCTCGTCAATGTGATATATACATGTATATATGTGTCGATGTATTGGCTCAGGGTTCATTCTCGTCAATGTGACATATACATGTATATATGTGTTGATGTATTGGTTCAGAGCTCACTATCGTCAATGTTATATATTCATGTATATATGTATTGATGTATTGGCTTAGAGTTCATAGTCGTCAATGCGATATATACAGTCATGTATATATGTGTTGATGTATTGGTTCAGAACCCCCTCTCGTCAATGCAATATATACATCGGTTGATGTATTGGTTCAGAGTTCATTCTCGTCAATGTGATATATACATGTATATATGTGTTGATGTATTGGTTCAGAGCTCATTATCGTCAATGTGATATATACATGTATATATGTGTTGATGTATTGGCTCAGAGGTCACTATCGTCAATGTGATATATACATGTATACATGTGTTGATGTATTGGTTCAAGGTTTACTATCGTCAATTTAATATATACATGTATATATGTGTTGATGTTTTGGTTTAGAGTTCACACTCGTCAAACTGATTTATAAATGTATATATGTATGTGTTGATGTATTGGTTCAGAAGTCACAATCTTCAATGTGATATATAAATGTATATGTGTTAATGTATTTGTTCAGAGACCACTCTTGTCAATGTGATATATATATGTATATATGTGATAATGTATTGGTTCAGAGCCCACTCTCGTCTTTGTGATATATACATGTATATATGTGATGATGTATTGGTTCATAGCTCACTCTCGTCAATGTGATATATACATGTATATATGTGATGATGAATTGGTTCAGAGCCCACTCTCGTCATTGTGATATATACATGTATATATGTTATGATGTATCGCTTCAGAGCTCACTCTCGTCAATGTGATATATACATATATATATGTGTTGATATATTGGTTCAGAGGTCACAATCTTCAATGTGATATATACATGTATATGCGTTGATGTATTGGTTCAGAGCCCACTCTTGTCAATGTGATATATACATGTATATATGTTTTGTTGTTTTTGCTCAGAGTTCAAACTCGTCAATGTGATATATACATGTATATATGTGTTGATGTATTGGCTCAGAGTTCTCTCTGGTCAATCTAATATATACATGTATATATGTGATAATGTATTGGTTCAGAGCCCACTCTCGTCATTGTGATATATATATGTATATATGTGTTGATGTATTGGTTCAGAGATCACTCTCGTCAATGTGATATATACATGTATATATGTGTTGATATATTGGTTCAGAGTTCACACTCGTCAATGTGATATATACGTGTATATATGTGTTGATGTATTGGCTCAGGGTTCTCTCTCGTCAATGTGATATACACATGTATATATGTGTTGATATATTGGCTCATAGTTCACTCTCGTCAATGTGATATATAAATGTACATATGTGATGATGTATTGGCTCAGAGTTCAAACTCGTCAATGCGATATATACATGTATATATGTGTTGATGTATTGGTTCAGAACCCGCTCTAGTCACTGCGATATATACATGTGTTGATGTATTGGTTCAGAGATCACACACTCGTCAATGTGATATATACATCTATATATGTGTTGATATATTGATTCAGGGTTCACTCTCGTCAATGTGATATCTACATGTATATATGTGTTGATGTATTGGCTCAGGGTTCACTCTCGTCAATGTGATATATACATGTATATATGTGTTGATGTATTCGTTCAGAGCTCACTATCGTCAATGTGATATATACATGTATATATGTGTTGATGTATTGGCTCAGAGTTCACAGTCGTCAATGCGATATATACATGTATATATGTGTTGATGTATTGGTTCAGAACCCTTTCTCGTCACTGCGATATATACATCGGTTGATGTACTGGTACAGAGTTCACTCTCGTCAATGTGATATATACATGTATATATGTGTTGATGTATTGGTTCAGAGCTCATTATCGTCAATGTGATATATACATGTATATATGTGTTGATAAATTGGCTCAGAGGTCACTATCGTCAATGTAATATATACATGTATACATGTGTTGATGTATTGGTTCAAGGTTTTCTATCATCAATTTAATAATATATACATGTATGTATGTGTTGCTGTATTGGTTTAGAGTTCACACTCGTCAAACTGATTTATAAATGTATATATGTATGTGTTGATGTATTGGTTCAGAGGTCACAATCTTCAATGTGATATATACATGTATATATGTGTTGATGTATTGGTTCAGAGCCCACTCTTGTCAATGTGATATATACATGCATATATGTGATAATGTACTGGTTCAGAACCCACTCTCGTCATTGTGATATATACATGTATATATATGTGATGATGTATTGGTTCAGAGCTCACTCTCGTCAATGTGATATATACATGTATATATGTGATGATGAATTGGTTCAGAGCCCACTCTCGTCATTGTGTTATATACATGTATATATGTGATGATGTATCGGTTCAGAGCTCACTCTCGTCAATGTGATATATACATGTATATATGTGTTGATATATTGGTTCATAGGTCTCAATCTTCAATGTGATATATACATGTATATGTGTTGATGTATTGGTTCATAGCCCAGTCTTGTCATTGTGATATATACATGTATATATGTGTTGATGTATTGGTTCAGAGGTCACAATCTTCAATGTGATATATACATGTATATGTGTTGATGTATTGGTTCAGAGCCCACTCCTGTCAATGTGATATATACATGTATATATGTGTTGATGTTTTTGCTCAGAGTTCAAACTAGTCAATGTGATATATACATGTATATATGTGATGATGTATTGGCTCAGAGTTCAAACTCGTCAATGTGATATATACATGTTATATGTGTTGATATATTGGCTCATAGTTCACTCTCGTCAATGTGATATATAAATGTACATATGTGATGATGTATTGGCTCAGAGTTCAAACTCGTCAATGCGATATATACATGTATATATGTGTTGATGTATTGGTTCAGAACCCGCTCTAGTCACTGCGATATATACATGTGTTGATGTATTGGTTCAGAGATCACACACTCGTCAATGTGATATATACATCTATATATGTGTTGATATATTGATTCAGGGTTCACTCTCGTCAATGTGATATCTACATGTATATATGTGTTGATGTATTGGCTCAGGGTTCACTCTCGTCAATGTGATATATACATGTATATATGTGTTGATGTATTCGTTCAGAGCTCACTATCGTCAATGTGATATATACATGTATATATGTGTTGATGTATTGGCTCAGAGTTCACAGTCGTCAATGCGATATATACATGTATATATGTGTTGATGTATTGGTTCAGAACCCTTTCTCGTCACTGCGATATATACATCGGTTGATGTACTGGTACAGAGTTCACTCTCGTCAATGTGATATATACATGTATATATGTGTTGATGTATTGGTTCAGAGCTCATTATCGTCAATGTGATATATACATGTATATATGTGTTGATAAATTGGCTCAGAGGTCACTATCGTCAATGTAATATATACATGTATACATGTGTTGATGTATTGGTTCAAGGTTTTCTATCATCAATTTAATAATATATACATGTATGTATGTGTTGCTGTATTGGTTTAGAGTTCACACTCGTCAAACTGATTTATAAATGTATATATGTATGTGTTGATGTATTGGTTCAGAGGTCACAATCTTCAATGTGATATATACATGTATATGTGTTGATGTATTGGTTCAGAGCCCACTCTTGTCAATGTGATATATACATGCATATATGTGATAATGTACTGGTTCAGAACCCACTCTCGTCATTGTGATATACATGTATATATATGTGATGATGTATTGGTTCAGAGCTCACTCTCGTCAATGTGATATATACATGTATATATGTGATGATGAATTGGTTCAGAGCCCACTCTCGTCATTGTGTTATATACATGTATATATGTGATGATGTATCGGTTCAGAGCTCACTCTCGTCAATGTGATATATACATGTATATATGTGTTGATATATTGGTTCATAGGTCTCAATCTTCAATGTGATATATACATGTATATGTGTTGATGTATTGGTTCATAGCCCAGTCTTGTCATTGTGATATATACATGTATATATGTGTTGATGTATTGGTTCAGAGGTCACAATCTTCAATGTGATATATACATGTATATGTGTTGATGTATTGGTTCAGAGCCCACTCCTGTCAATGTGATATATACATGTATATATGTGTTGATGTTTTTGCTCAGAGTTCAAACTAGTCAATGTGATATATACATGTATATATGTGATGATGTATTGGCTCAGAGTTCAAACTCGTCAATGTGATATATACATGTATATATGTGTTGATATATTGGCTCATAGTTCACTCTCGTCAATGTGATATATAAATGTACATATGTGATGATGTATTGGCTCAGAGTTCAAACTCGTCAATGCGATATATACATGTATATATGTGTTGATGTATTGGTTCAGAACCCGCTCTAGTCACTGCGATATATACATGTGTTGATGTATTGGTTCAGAGATCACACACTCGTCAATGTGATATATACATCTATATATGTGTTGATATATTGATTCAGGTTCACTCTCGTCAATGTGATATCTACATGTATATATGTGTTGATGTATTGGCTCAGGGTTCACTCTCGTCAATGTGATATATACATGTATATGTGTTGATGTATTCGTTCAGAGCTCACTATCGTCAATGTGATATATACATGTATATATGTGTTGATGTATTGGCTCAGAGTTCACAGTCGTCAATGCGATATATACATGTATATATGTGTTGATGTATTGGTTCAGAACCCTTTCTCGTCACTGCGATATATACATCGGTTGATGTACTGGTACAGAGTTCACTCTCGTCAATGTGATATATACATGTATATATGTGTTGATGTATTGGTTCAGAGCTCATTATCGTCAATGTGATATATACATGTATATATGTGTTGATAAATTGGCTCAGAGGTCACTATCGTCAATGTAATATATACATGTATACATGTGTTGATGTATTGGTTCAAGGTTTTCTATCATCAATTTAATAATATATACATGTATGTATGTGTTGCTGTATTGGTTTAGAGTTCACACTCGTCAAACTGATTTATAAATGTATATATGTATGTGTTGATGTATTGGTTCAGAGGTCACAATCTTCAATGTGATATATACATGTATATATGTGTTGATGTATTGGTTCAGAGCCCACTCTTGTCAATGTGATATATACATGCATATATGTGATAATGTACTGGTTCAGAACCCACTCTCGTCATTGTGATATATACATGTATATATATGTGATGATGTATTGGTTCAGAGCTCACTCTCGTCAATGTGATATATACATGTATATATGATGATGAATTGGTTCAGAGCCCACTCTCGTCATTGTGTTATATACATGTATATATGTGATGATGTATCGGTTCAGAGCTCACTCTCGTCAATGTGATATATACATGTATATATGTGTTGATATATTGGTTCATAGGTCTCAATCTTCAATGTGATATATACATGTATATGTGTTGATGTATGGTTCATAGCCCAGTCTTGTCATTGTGATATATACATGTATATATGTGTTGATGTATTGGTTCAGAGGTCACAATCTTCAATGTGATATATACATGTATATGTGTTGATGTATTGGTTCAGAGCCCACTCCTGTCAATGTGATATATACATGTATATATGTGTTGATGTTTTTGCTCAGAGTTCAAACTAGTCAATGTGATATATACATGTATATATGTGATGATGTATTGGCTCAGAGTTCAAACTCGTCAATGTGATATATACATGTATATATGTGTTGATGTATTGGTTCAGAACCCTTTCTCGTCACTGCGATATATATATCTGTTGATGTATTGGTACAGAGTTCACTCTCGTCAATGTGATATATACATGTATATATGTGTTAATGTATTGGTTCAGAGCTCACCATCGTCAATGTGATATATACATGTATACATGTGTTGATGTATTGGTTCAAGGTTTTCTATCGTCAATTTAATAATATATACATGTATATATGTGTTGATGTATGGTTTAGAGTTCACACTCGTCAAACTGATTTATAAATGTATATGTGTATGTGTTAATGTATTGGTTCAGAGGTCACAATCTTCAATGTGATATATACATGTATATATGTTGATGTATTGGTTCAGAGCCCACTCTTGTCAATGTGATATATAAATGTTATATGTGTTGATGTTTTTGCTCAGAGTTCAAACTCGTCAATGTGATATATACATGTATATATGTTTTGTTGTTTTTGCTCAGAGTTCTCTCTGGCCAATCTAATATATACACGCATATATGTGATAATGTACGGCTCAGAGCCCCTCTCGTCATTGTGATATATACATGTATATATGTGATGATGTATTGGTTCAGAGGTCACTCTCGTCAATGTGATATATACATGTATATATGTGATGATGAATTTGTTCAGAGCCCACTCTCGTGATTGTGTTATATACATGTATATATGTGATGATGTATCGGTTCAGAGCTCACTCTCGTCAATGTGATATATACATGTATATATGTGTTGATATATTGGTTCAGAGGTCTCAATCTTCAATGTGATATATACATGTATATATGTGTTGATGTATTGGTTCAGAGCCCACTCTTGTCAATGTGATATATACATGTATATATGTGTTGATGTTTTTGCTCAGAGTTCAAACTCGTCAATGTGATATATACATGTATATATGTGTTGATGTATTGGCTCAGAGTTCTCTCTGGTCAATGTGATATATATATGTATATATGTGATGTTGAATTGGATCAGAGCTCACTCTTGTCAATGTGATATATACCTGTATATATGTGATGATGTATTGGTTCAGAGCCCACTCTCGTCATTGTGATATGTGTTGATGTATTGGTTCAGAGCTTACTCTAGTCAATGTGATATATACGTGTATATATGTGTTGATATATTGGTTCAGAGGTCTCAATCTTCAATGTGATATATACATGTATATGTGTTAATGTATTGGTTCAGAGCCCACTCTTGTCAATGTGATATATACATGTATATATGTGTTGATGTTTTTGCTCAGAGTTCAAACTCGTCAATGTGATATATACATGTATATATGTTGATGTATTGGCTCAGAGTTCACAGTTGTCAATGCGATATATACAGGTATAGATGTGTTGATGTATTGGTTCAGAACCCCCTCTCGTCACTGCGATATATACATGTTTTGATGTATTGGTTCAGAGTTCACTCTCGTCAATGTGATATATACATGTATATATGTGTTGATGTATTGGCTCAGAGTTCACAGTTGTCATGCGATATATACAGGTATATATGTGTTGATGTATTGGTTCAGAACCCCTCTCGTCAATGTGATATATACATGTATATATATTATATATATATATTATATATGTGTGTGTGTGTGTTGATGTATTGGTTCAGAGTTCACTCTCGTCAATGTGATATATACATGTATATATGTGTTAATATATTGCTCATAGTTCACACTCGTGAATGTGATATATACATGTATATATGTGTTGATGTATTGGTTCAGAACCCGCTCTAGTCACTGCGATATATACATGTGTTGATGTATTCGTTCAGAGATCACACACTCGTCAATGTGATATATACATCTATATATGTGTTGATATATTGGGTCAGGGATCACTCTCGTCAATGTGATATATACATGTATATGTGTCGATGTATTGGCTCAGGGTTCATTCTTGTCAATGTGACATATACATGTATATATGTGTTGATGTATTGGTTCAGAGCTCACTATCGTCAATGTTATATATTCATGTATATATGTATTGATGTATTGGCTTAGAGTTCATAGTCGTCAATGCGATATATACAGTCATGTATATGTGTTGATGTATTGGTTCAGAACCCTCTCTCGTCACTGCGATATATACATGTGTTGATGTATTGGTTCAGAGTTCATTCTCGTCAATGTGATATATACATGTATATATGTGTTGATGTATTGGTTCAGAGCTCATTATCTTCAATGTGATATATACATGTATATATGTGTTGATAAAATTGGCTCAGAGGTCACTATCGTCAATGTGATATATACATGTATACATGTGTTGATGTATTGGTTCAAGGTTTACTATCGTCAATTTAATAATATATACATGTATATATGTGTTGATGTATTGGTTTAGAGTTCACACTCGTCAAACTGATTTATAAATGTATATATGTATGTGTTGATGTATTGGTTCAGAAGTCACAATCTTCAATGTGATATAAATGTATATGTGTTAATGTATTTGTTCAGAGCCCACTCTTGTCAATGTGATATATATATGTATATATGTGATAATGTATTAATTCAGAGCTCACTCTCGTCAATGTGATATATACATGTATATATGTGATGATGAATTGGTTCAGAGCCCACTCTCGTCATTGTGATATACATGTATATATGTTATGATATATCGCTTCAGAGCTCACTCTCGTCAATGTGATATATACATGTATATAGTGTTGATATATTGGTTCAGAGGTCACAATCTTCAATGTGATATATAAATGTATATGCGTTGATGTATTGGTTCAGAGCCCACTCTTGTCAATGTGATATATACATGTATATATGTTTTGTTGTTTTGCTCAGAGTTCAAACTCGTCAATGTGATATATACATGTATAATGTGTTGATGTATTGGCTCAGAGTTCTCTCTGGTCAATCTAATATATACATTATATATGTGATAATGTATTGGTTCAGAGCCCACTCTCGTCATTGTGATATATATATTATATATGTGTTGATGTATTGGTTCAGAGATCACTCTCGTCAATGTGATATATCATGTATATATGTGTTGATATATTGGTTCAGAGTTCACACTCGTCAATGTGATATATACATGTATATATGTGTTGATGTATTGGTTCAGAGATCACTCTCGTCAATGTGATATATACATGTATATATGTGTTGATATATTGGTTCAGAGTTCACACTCGTCAATGTGATTTATACGTGTATATATGTGTTGATGTATTGGCTCAGGGTTCTCTCTCGTCAATGTGATATACACATGTATATATGTGTTGATATATTGGCTCATAGTTCACTCTCGTCAATGTGATATATAAATGTACATATGTGATGATGTATTGGCTCAGAGTTCAAACTCGTCAATGCGATATATACATGTATATATGTATTGATGTATTGGTTCAGAACCCGCTCTAGTCACTGCGATATATACATGTGTTGATGTATTGGTTCAGAGATCACACACTCGTCAATGTGATATATACATCTATATATGTGTTGATATATTGATTCAGGGTTCACTCTCGTCAATGTGATATCTACATGTATATATGTGTTGATGTATTGGCTCATGGTTCACTCTCGTCAATGTGATAGATACATGTATATATGTGTTGATGTATTCGTTCAGAGCTCACTATCGTCAATGTGATATATACATGTATATATGTGTTGATGTATTGGCTCAGAGTTCACAGTCGTCAATGCGATATATACATGTATATATGTGTTGATGTATTGGTTCAGAACCCTTCTCGTCACTGCGATATATACATCGGTTGATGTATTGGTACAGAGTTCACTCTCGTCAATGTGATATATACATGTATATATGTGTTGATGTATTGGTTCAGAGTTCACACTCGTCAATGTGATATATACATGTATTATGTGTTGCTGTATTGGTTTAGAGTTCACACTCGTCAAACTGATTTATAAATGTATATATGTATGTGTTGATGTATTGTTCAGAGGTCACAATCTTCAATGTGATATATACATGTATATATTGTTGATGTATTGGTTCAGAGCCCACTCTTGTCAATGTGATATATACATGCAATATGTGATAATGTACTGGTTCAGAGCCCACTCTCGTCATTGTGATATAACATGTATATATATGTGATGATGTATTGGTTCAGAGCTCACTCTCGTCAATGTGATTATACATGTATATATGTGATGATGAATTGGTTCAGAGCCCACTCTCGTCATTGTGTTATATACATGTATATATGTGATGATGTATTGGCTCAGAGTTCAAACTCGTCAATGTGATATATACATGTATATATGTGTTGATGTATTGGTTCAGAACCTTTCTCGTCACTGCGATATATATATATCTGTTGATGTATTGGTACAGAGTTCACTCTCGTCAATGTGATATATACATGTATACATGTGTTGATGTATTGGTTAAAGGTTTTCTATCGTCAATTTAATAATATACATGTATATATGTGTTGATGTATTGGTTTAGAGTTCACACTCGTCAAACTGATTTATAAATGTATATGTGTATGTGTTAATGTAGGTTCAGAGGTCACAATCTTCAATGTGATATATACATGTATATGTGTTGATGTATTGGTTCAGAGCCCACTCTTGTCAATGTGATAAATACATGTATATATCTGTTGATGTATTGGTACAGAGTTCACTCTCGTCAATGTGATATAACATGTATACATGTGTTGATGTATTGGTTAAAGGTTTTCTATCGTCAATTTAATAATATATACATGTATATATGTGTTGCTGTATTGGTTAGAGTTCACACTCGTCAAACTGATTTATAAATGTATATATGTATGTGTTGATATATTGGTTCATAGGTCTCAATCTTCAATGTGATATATACATGTATATGTGTTGATGTATTGGTTCATATCCCAGTCTTGTCTATGTGATAAATACATGTATATATGTGTTGATGTATTGGTTCAGAGGTCACAATCTTCAATGTGATATATACATGTATATATGTGTTGATGTTTTTGCTCAGAGTTCAAACTCGTCAATGTGATATATACATGTATATATGTGATGATGTATTGGCTCAGAGTTCAAACTCGTCAATGTGATATATACATGTATATATGTGTTGATGTATTGGTTCAGAACCCTTTCTCGTCACTGCGATATATATATCTGTTGATGTATTGGTACAGAGTTCACTCTCGTCAATGTGATATATACATGTATATATGTGTTAATGTATTGGTTCAGAGCTCACCATCGTCAATGTGATATATACATGTATACATGTGTTGATGTATTGGTTAAAGGTTTTCTATCGTCAATTTAATAATATATACATGTATATATGTGTTGATGTATTGGTTTAGAGTTACACTCGTCAAACTGATTTATAAATGTATATGTATGTGTTAATGTATTGGTTCAGAGGTCACAATCTTCAATGTGATATATACATGTATATGTGTGATGTATTGGTTCAGAGCCCACTCTTGTCAATGTGATATATAAATGTATATATGTGTTGATGTATTGGTTCAGAGGTCACAATCTTCAATGTGATATATACATGTATATATGTGTTGATGTTTTTGCTCAGAGTTCAAACTCGTCAATGTGATATATACATGTATATATGTGATGATGTATTGGCTCAGAGTTCAAACTCGTCAATGTGATATATACATGTATATATGTGTTGATGTATTGGTTCAGAACCCTTTCTCGTCACTGCGATATATATATCTGTTGATGTATTGGTACAGAGTTCACTCTCGTCAATGTGATATATACATGTATATATGTGTTAATGTATTGGTTCAGAGCTCACCATCGTCAATGTGATATATACATGTATACATGTGTTGATGTATTGGTTAAAGGTTTTCTATCGTCAATTTAATAATATATACATGTATATATGTGTTGATGTATTGGTTTAGAGTTTACACTCGTCAAACTGATTTATAAATGTATATGTGTATGTGTTAATGTATTGGTTCAGAGGTCACAATCTTCAATGTGATATATACATGTATATGTGTTGATGTATTGGTTCAGAGCCCACTCTTGTCAATGTGATATATAAATGTATATATGTGTTGATGTTTTTGCTCAGAGTTCAAACTCGTCAATGTGATATATACATGTATATAGTGTTGATGTATTAGCTCAGAGTTCTCTCTGGCCAATCTAATATATACACGCATATATGTGATAATGTACTGGTTCAGAGCCCACTCTCGTCATTGTGATATATACATGTATATATGTGATGATGTATTGGTTCAGAGCTCACTCTCGTCAATGTGATATATACATGTATATATGTGATGATGAATTTGTTCAGAGCCCACTCTCGTGATTGTGTTATATACATGTATATATGTGATGATGTATCGGTTCAGAGCTCACTCTCGTCAATGTGATATATACATGTATATATGTGTTGATATATTGGTTCAGAGGTCTCAATCTTCAATGTGATATATACATGATATGTGTTGCTGTATTGGTTCAGAGCCCACTCTTGTCAATGTGATATATACATGTATATATGTGTTGATGTTTTTGCTCAGAGTTCAAACTCGTCAATGTGATATATACATGTATATATGTGTTGATGTAATGGCTCAGAGTTCTCTCTAGTCAATGTGATATATACATGTATATATGTGATGTTGAATTGGATCAGAGCTCACTCTTGTCAATGTGATATATACCTGTATATATGTGATGATGTATTGGTTCAGAGCCCACTCTCGTCATTGTGATATATACATGTATATATGTGTTGATGTATCGGTTCAGAGCTTACTCTAGTCAATGTGATATATACGTCTATATATGTGATGATGTATTGGTTCAGAGCTCTCTCTCGTCATTGTGATATATACATGTATATATGTGATGATGTATCTGTTCAGAGCTCATTATCGTCAATGTGATATATACATGCATATATGTGTTGATGTATTGGCTCAGAGGTTACTATCGTCAATGTGATATATACATGTATACTTGTGTTGATGTATTGGTTCAAGGTTTTCTATCGTCAATTTAATAATATATACATGTATATATGTGTTGATGTATTGGTTTAGAGTTCACACTCGTCAAACTGATTTATAAATGTATATATGTATGTGTTGGTTCAGAGCCCACTCTCGTCATTGTGTTATATACATGTATAAATATGATGATGTATCGGTCAGAGCTCACTCTCGTCAATGTGATAATACATGTATATATGTGTTGATATATTAGTTCAGAGGTCTCAATCTTCAATGTGATATATACATGTATATGTGTTGATGTATTGGTTCAGAGCCCACTCTTGTCAATGTGATATATACATGTATATATGTGTTGATGTTTTTGTTCAGAGTTCAAACTCGTCAATGTGATATATACATGTATATATGTGTTGATGTATTGGCTCAGAGTTCTCTCTGGTCAATGTGATATATACATGTATATATGTGATGTTGTATTGGAACAGAGCTCACTCTTGTCAATGTGATATATACATGTATATATGTGATGATGTATTGGTTCAGAGCCAACTCTCGTCATTGTGATATATACATGTATATATGTATTGATGTATCGGTTCGGAGCTCACTCTAGTCAATGTGATATATACATGTATATATGTGATGATGTATTGGTTCAGAGCTCTCTCTCTCGTCAATGTGATATATACATGTATATATGTGTTGATGTATTGGTTTAGAGTTCACACTCGTCAAACTGATTTATAAATGTATATATGTATGTGTTGGTTCAGAGCCCACTCTCGTCATTGTGTTATATACATGTATATATGTGATGATGTATCGGTTCAGAGCTCACTCTCGTCAATGTGATATATACATGTATATATGTTGATATATTGGTTCAGAGGTCTCAATCTTCAATGTGATATATACATGTATATGTGTTGATGTATTGGTTCAGAGCCCACTCTTGTCAATGTGATATATACATGTATATATGTGTTGATGTTTTTGCTCAGAGTTCAAACTCGTCAATGTGATATATACATGTATATATGTGTTGATGTATTGGCTCAGAGTTCTCTCTGGTCAATGTGATATATACATGATATATGTGATGTTGAATTGGATCAGAGCTCACTCTTGTCAATGTGATATATACATGTATATATGTGATGATGTATTGGTTCAGAGCCCACTCTCGTCATTGTGATATATACATGTATATATGTGTTGATGTATCGGTTCAGAGCTCGCTCTAGTCAATGTGATATATACATGTATATATGTGATGATGTATTGGTTCAGAGCTCTCTCTCGTCATTGTGATATATACATGTATATATGTGATGATGTATCGGTTCAGAGCTCATTATCGTCAATGTGATATATACATGTAATATGTGTTGATGTATTGGCTCAGAGGTCACTATCGTGAATGTGATATATACATGTATACATGTGTGATGTATTGGTTCAAGGTTTTCTATCGTCAATTTAATAATATATACATGTATATATGTGTTGATGTATTGGTTTAGAGTTCACACTCGTCAAACTGACTTATAAATGTATATATGTATGTGTTGGTTCAGAGCCCACTCTCGTCATTGTGTTATATACATGTATATATGTGATGATGTATCGGTTCAGAGCTTACTCTCGTCAATGTGATATATACATGTATATATGTTGATATATTAGTTGAGAGGTCTCAATCTTCAAAGTGATATATACATGTATATGTGTTGATGTATTGGTTCAAAGCCCACTCTGTCAATGTGATATATACATATATATATGTGTTGATGTTTTTGTTCAGAGTTCAAACTCGTCAATGTGATATATACATGTATATATGTGTTGATGTATTGGCTCAGAGTTCACTCTTGTCAATGTGATATATACATGTATATATGTGATGATGTATTGGTCCAGAGCCCACTCTCGTCATTGTGATATATACATGTATATATGTATTGATGTATCGGTTCAGAGCTCACTCTAGTCAATGTGATATATACATGTATATATGTGATGATGTATTGGTTCAGAGCTCTCTCTCTCGTCAATGTGATATATACATGTATATATGTGATGATGTATTGGTTCAGAGCTCACTCTCGTCATTGTTATATATACATGTATATATGTGATGATGTATCGGTTCAGAGCTCACTCTAGTCAATGTGATATATACATGTATATATGTGATGATGTATTGGCTAAGAGTTTACAATCTTCAATGTGATATATACCTGTATATGTGTTGATGTATTGGTTTAGAGCCCACTCTTTTAATGTGATATATACATCTATATATGTGTTGATGTATTTGCTCAGAGTTCAAACTCGTCAATGTGATATATACATGTATATATGTGTTGATGTATTGGCTCAGAGCTCACTCTGGTCAATGTGATATATACATGTATATATATGTTAATATTGGTTCAGATTCACTCTGGTCAATGTGATATATACATGTATATATATATTAATATTGCCTCAGATTTGCTCTCGTCATTGTGATATATACATGCATAAATATATTGATATTTTGAGTATTGACTCTAAGTTCACTATCGTCAATGTGTTATTAACATTTATATATGTTTGATATATTGGCTCCGTGTTCACTCTCGCCAATGTGATATATACGTGTACACATATGTTAATGTATGAGTTCAACCCTGTCAATGTGATATAAACATGTATATATATGTTGATAAATGGGCTCAGATTTCACTCTCGTTTATGTGATATAAACATGTATATATATATGTGTTGATGTATTGGCTCAGAGTTCATACTCGTCAATGTGATATAAACATGTATATTATGTGTTGATGTATTGGCTCAGAGTTCACTCTCGTCAATGTCATATATACATGTATATATTTGTTGATATATTGGTTCAGAGTTCACTCTCGTGAATGTGATATATACATGTATATATGTGTTGATATATTGGCTCATAGTTCACTCTCGTCAATGTGATATATCACTGTATATATGTGTTGATATATTGGCTCATAGTTAACTATCGTCAGTGTGATATATACATGTTAATATATGTTGATAAAATGTTGAGAGGGATGATGGCTCCGTATACATAATCATACATAAACTAGTTAGGTATAATGCTTTCAAATAATTCCAACCAACACAAGTTATGGTTTAATTGCCACGTGGTTGCAATTGGAAAATTATTCACTTATTTGCTGTCAAATGATTTATTTCTATGTCCTTAATTTATCGTTGTTGACCCATAAGTTTTCATGTTAACGGAATAGTTATTGAAACTCACTTTCAATGGAAATCACAAAGGTTAAGTAATAATTGTTTGTCGACTGGTAAAATAAGCAGCAATATTAAGACAATCTTGAATTACTCTGGGACCCATTCATTTACATATCATTTTTGGGGAGATCATGCTTTCATCCGGAGCATTCTGCTCCAATCCCCTGGTAGAGAGTCTTGTGTGGGAACGTAATAAGCCGTGTTTAATGGTTTTTCGTTGCTTAGGAATTTTTGCTTTGATATCTTATGAAGATATATATGTTTGTTTTTTTTTTATTTCAAACTGTTTATATTGTTTCAACACATTTCGCCTTCTTTGATTTAATCTGAGACAATATTCTTGATTGAAGCAGAAACGTTTGTCATCAGTTAAAATCACCTGCTTCTCCTGCTTATGGTGTATTTGTTTCCCAATTAATACGCTATGGTAGAGCTTGTTCCCACTACGGGGACTTTGTACAACGATGTAGGCTGCTTGCAAATAAATTGTTGACTCGGGGATATTGCAACCTAGGCTTATCAAGGCTCTCAAAAAGTTTTTATGGCCGTCATCACAGTATTGTTGATAAGTTTGATGTCTCTGTATCCAGGATTGCCTTGGATATATTTGACGTCTCATAGTTCCATGTTCCTTTCACACAATTTTGATACACACGTGACGGGTGTAGCTAGCTAAACAGGAGGTGCTTACCCTTCCGGAGCACCCGGCCTCACTTCACTGGTGGAAGTTCACGTGTCTAACCTAACTTGTTTTACTTTGCTTCTGGATTGTGATTCGGAAATGGATAAGTATGTTTGTTTTTGATATCTCCCTTCTCCTGTGGTCCATACGGTCCAATATGTTCCTTATAAGTTACTAATTAGTAACATTAAAATCTATTAAACTTGACGCTGCATCTGAAGTTGAAGTGACATATATAAATTTTATATCGATATATCATCGACTTAAGCTGTCATACGTCATCAACTGCTATAACTGAAGGTGTGGAAAATACGAGTGTTTTGCAAATTAGATAGTATACACTTATAGATTTTAGTGGTTGTATATAGTGTGATATTGACCGCGGCGACAACCAAAGGTCAATAATATATTTACTTTTCCGGTCAAAATCACACCATATACAACAACTAACAGGTTCGTGGCTGTTTCATTATCCAATTTAGGTACGGTGGTACTTTAATTTACAATATGTTTTTTATACTTAATTTGTTATGATGTAAAAATACCTTCATTTTTTATGTATCAGAAATATTTACTGACGTACAACATTTACAGAATTTTTGGAGTTGTCCGATAAGCGTGTAAATTATTTCCGACTTTCGAGGATAAATACTGTTTACTGTTGCGAAGGTGAAAGGGTTTCTGATTCTAAAAAAAGATTCTGATAAACACTGGGTTTTTCAGTAATGCGTGATATATCATGTTAGATATTTTGGTCACGTCTAACCATTTACGCAAAAAAAAAAGTCGAAATTGATTAGTTTTATATAAAACAATATTTATAATTTACACTATGCTAACAAAGGCATAAATGCTATACACATTTCCAATATTCTTCAAAATAAACAACTACAATCTAATCTAAAGTTCCCACTTATTTCAAAATTAATTCGCCACCTCTAGTTTCCTACTCCTACAATAAACCTATTGCATCCAAAATATTTAATTATAAACAAATCTTGCAGTGTTTCAACTTTAATAATTTTACTACACCTACCTGCTCTTGCTCGTCTTCTCCCTATATTTATGGACCAGCTGGACATTTCTTAACCGGTGATCTCAATATAATCGAGAGCACTAAATTAAGATCTTTACTTTCAAAAGGTTCTAAATATAGAGAAGCTCAACCTTTTACTTGGAGACAGAATTTCAGACTTGTCACTGACTCTGTTGAAGAGTACGCCAGACTTGTTCCCACTGTGAGGACTTTGTACAACGAAGTAGGCTGCTTGCAAATAAATTGTTGACTCAGGGATATTGCAAGCCAAGGCTTATCAAGGCCCCAAAAAATTTTATGGCCGTCATCACAGTATTGTTGATAAGTTTGATGTTTCTCTGTCCCTGGATATATTTGACGTCTCTTAGTTCCATGTTCCTTTCACACAATTATGTTTTAACACGTGACGGGTGTAGCTATCTAAACAGGAGGTGCTTACCATTCCGGAGCACCTGGCCTCATTTAGGTGGAAGTTCACGTGTCTAACCTAACTTGTCAGTTCCAAAGTTTTACTTTGCATCTGGATTGTGATTCGGACATGGATTAATATGTTTGTTTTTGATTAGAAGATGTTGAGCTTGATACAGTAGAACTTCGATAACTCGAACTTCGATATCTCGAAAACCACGGATAACTCGAAGTAATAATTTTGTCCCGACTGGTTTTCTATATAAACCATATATTAAATACAACTTCGATAACTCAAACTCCTGTAACTCGAATACCCCCGATAACTCGAAGTAATGTTAAGGTGCAAAATTAAACATTATAGGAAAAACAACCTTCTAAAACTCGAAATATTTTTAACAATGGGTGACCAATAAAACGTTTCAGTGAGAACGCGGTAATTAATCAACATTTGGCTATAATACTTCCGTATAATCCGATTAATGATTGGAGAAGTGGTACAGATCAAAGGTTTTGCTACTGAATGAATTAGTATCAATTAAAGGATTAGTACTCTGTGCCGTAATGGGCGATGAAGTGTAACCGTGTACACGCTCAGTAGAAGCAGAGTTTTGTGCCGCTGGCGACAACAACAAATTTTCAGGTGATTTAAGCTTGGTTTTAATGACTGACACGTGGTGGGCACACTAGTTTTATAATTTCTATAAAATGTGCGTCTTGTTTTGTATATTATAACATACAATGCACATGGATATGTTTATCTGATTCAGTTCTTTGAACGCATTACGGTCATGTTTTGGTAATACACATTTTGTGTATTTCATGTATATGCGTTTGTTGTCGCCATCAGTCCTTATAAAAACATAATTAATAATTTGATTTTAATTCATTTATTATTTTATATAAATCCGGTACATATTACACCAGTGTAAACAGTTTTACACCATCCAACATTTCTCCCAAAGATTTAAAAGTTACATTGTGACGTCATTCTTCAACTTCGAAAACTCGAACACCCCGATAACTCGAAGTCATCATCGAAGTCCCGTGTACTTCGAGTTATCGAAGTTCTACTGTACTTTATCCGACTGGATAAAGGTTGTGAGATCTTTCGCTAAAACTAGGATTGCCAGAAATGCATGAAAGTACTAGTGAATACACAATTATGAACTGTTCCTACCATTATAGTTTTTATTTTTTATGTAATCTGTATACAACGTTTATTCTATTTGGATATATATATATATATATATATAATATATATATATATATATATATATATATATATATATATATATATATATATGTCCAACAATGAACTTTGGACACCCCTTGGATAAAGCAAGCTAACATTCAGATTAAACAAATTTATTATAATTGTATTCGTAGATTCCTTAACCTGTTTCTGTTTTTTCTGATTAGAATTTTGTTTGTCCACCTAAGTTGTTATATTTTATAATCGTTGATGGTTTCTATCATTACTTATAAAATATTATTATTAAAAAATGTCATAGTTTTGCGCAATTTTTATTTACAAGAAATATTGAATGGTTTTATTGTTTTTTAACAAATTTTATTCGACTAAAACAACATTGAAAAAATCTAATACCGATTGGCACTCATGCGCACTCACAAAGGCGATAAAATGTAATTGATCGATTTTCGTTCTTAAATCATCATATGCTTTAGGTCAGGTATTGCATATGACGTAATGAATAATTGACAGGAGCAACAGCTATCCATTTACCAATTATTCTATAAGTATCAAAACATTTATATTTATATAATTATTCACTGTTTTGTTATATTATTTATATCTTTTTATTTCAGTGATTGTAAATGGATCAGTACAAGATAATAACTATGAATACCACAGGTCGTAGTGGTGCTGGACATACTGCAAGACGTAAACAAATTATAGAAAATGTGGTACTTTATGAAAACCCTGATTTGCTGTTGGTGCAAGAATTTAATTGGACTAAGTTCTGGCCTGGTGAATACTGCAATAATTTGAATTTTGGGGATCTGGGGAGGCAAAACTCATTTATGACGTAAACAAGTTTGAAGTTACCCTTTAAATGGAAGTGAAATACGAGCAATTATTGATAATAAATTTCCAACAGATTTTACTCCACTACCAAGAATGTGTATTTGCAGGGTGAAGTCAAAAGGTGTTTCTAATGCGGAATTCGTATGTGCATCATGGTACGGATGGTATAACGGGTATAAATTAGCGACTCTTACTGAAAAATTTAAAACTTATTGAATTTTTTAAAAAATCATCCGACAACGAAGGACTTCCATTATTGATATGTGGTGACTTTAACTTAAATATTGGCATAGCTAAACATAATATGTTATCATGTTTTAAGGCATGTGAATATAATCCGCTTGAACGCCGCGGTGGACGTGTGATCGACTATCTCATCGCAAGGAATTTGGAAATCAAAGATGTGCATCCAATTGATGTTAGAAAATATCCAGTTGAAGAACCTTTCCAGGTGTTAGACCATGATCCGGTAGGTGTTACGATATATATATATATATATATATATATATATATATATTCCATTTATTATCACTGTTATCACGTAATAATTACACAAGGGGGAAACTTCTCTTTTAGGTCTATAAAGTTAGGGGAAATATTGATTAATTGATTTTAATTTGTCCGTTCAATTTATGATTAAATTTCTTAAAAATGTTTCTTTACAGACCCCCGGCCCCCCCCCTTGTGTAATTATGACGTCATTACAATTCTATGAGGGTTCGAATAAAAACATTTTTCCTTTTTTTCATTAATTACATTGTCTGCAAATATTTTGTAAAAGGGGAATAAAGAATATTTTTCGGCACTTATCTAAGTGTTCAATTAATTATATCTTTATGTGTTCTAATAACTGTATTTGCTGTTTGTTGAAGCCGTTTTTCCTATGTAAACTCGGGCAAGAAAATCACTCGAAAATTATATTTTGTGAAGGGTAAGACATTTTTGTGTTCAGTGTGTTTGTTTTGCATTTGTAATTGTAAATTTCCTTCTAGTAGATGATCATACCTTTCACATGTGATATCGCCACATTTTGTCAAACAGAAATATTTTCTTTCGGCGAATTTTATTTACAAAGCAATCTGTTTAAGTTTTTGTTTTTTTTTTTTTGTTTTTGTTGTTGTGTTGTTGTTGTTGGTTGGTGTTTATGAATATATATATTAATGTCCAACAATGAACTTTGGACACCCCTTGGATAAAGCAAGCTAACATTCAGATTAAACAAATTTATTATAATTGTATTCGTAGATTCCTTAACCTGTTTCTGTTTCTTCTGATTAGAATTTGTTTGTCCACCTAAGTTGTTATATTTTACAATCGTTGATGGTTTCTATCATTATATATAAAATATTATTATTAAAAACTGTTATAGTTTTGCGCAATTTTTATTTACAAGAAATATTGAATAATATTATTGTTTTTAACAAATTTTATTCGACTAAAACAACATTGAAAAAAATCTAATACCAATTGGCACTCATGCGCCATCACAAAGGCGATAAAATGTAATTGATCGATTTTCGTTCTTAAATCATCGTATTCTTTAGGTCAGGTATGGCATATGACGTAATGAATAATTGACAGGAACAACAGCTATCCATATTTATCAATTATTCTTGAAAAGTCCTTTGAAAGTTTAAATGTTAGAATTAAAACAGTATATTTTTTATTGGCAATATATTTATGGTTTAATATACATCTGGGGTCAGCTTTTCTTATCTGTGTTGCAATACGACTACTCGCCTACTCATGGTGTATTGTTTCTTAATGTGGTTGAGATTGCCACTGCTTCCGCAACTTTAAACATCATATTGAGGAAATAAGGAAACCATTAATAGTAGTATAGTGCATATTCAATTTATATTCTTCAGTGATATTAATTTGAAGGTGAATAACTTAATTATTAACACCCGGAACGGTGAGCATCTCCCCTTTATCATTTATAGAACATTCATCGTCAACATCCCTATGCGTGTGCGTTGATTTGCTGTTTAATGACATTTTGTTAATTAAATATCTTTATTATTTCAGATTTCTTGTATTATAAATACAAGTAGCACTGTGATAGGATCAGGGCCAGCGATGCAACCACAGCCATTCATGGTATTGGGGTTACCACAACCAATACCAGTTATATCAGAACCAACTGAACTACCGACACTAAAACCATACTTGAACAAGTCTTATAATCTGTAATTTTGCAGTAGTTGTTAACCGTAGAGCAAGTGTAAAAAGACTAGGGCCGAAACGTTTCACATATATACAGGATATCGCGATGAGACTCTATCAGAAGTTATAAATTCATAAATTTTGTAAACTTTAGTTATAATAGTTAATTATGTTAGATTTAAATCCAAACATGTTTAGTACTAATAATCTTAGCTACTGTAGATCTGGTCATTTTCTTTCATTGGCGTTTTGTTATTGGACATATTGCGACTCGTTCATAGAATCAATGAAATAGTATAAATTTGCCAATACGGATTATAGCTAGATCTACAGTTTCTAATATTATTTTTGTATGTATCTAGCCAAAACTAGTTGGTATTATTAGTATTTTGAAGCAGAACATTTGCCTAATTTTACGCAAATCATACTTTAAACGATCGCGTATTTTTGTCTTTTTGACAACGCTACGCGGAATAATATACATTTACGACGGGTTTGACTGTAATATGTATGTATGTGTTTCGAAATACACGTTTTACTACGTGCGATATAGATACATGTATGATTTAGTGTATATATTACTGTATCTTTTTCTGAACATGTTTATATTCTTTCTTTATGTTTCGAGCTAAATTTGAAACATATACATGTAAATAAGTTTGTTTTTAACTTGAAAATACTGTATATATACATAAGGTAAAATTTATTTTGCTTATTTTAGTCACTGATAAGCCCATCTTTTCAAAACAAATTTAGCTTATCTACAAAAGGCTAGTCATCAGTCGCGCCTACCTGTAAATTTTTATGCAATGCACTCACAACTACACAAACACACACCACACATAATGTCAACCCCATGGATTTTTTTATGTTTTGTATAACCGGTAAAAAATGGTTTAACAGTTTTGAGATTGTAGTTAGTATTAGATCACAAGTATGTCTTATCTGTGTTATGGATGAAAAATTTAATAAGACATGCCTCGACAATAATGATTTTTTTTAAATTAAATATTGTAAACTTTTTAAAAATTTATTTCCTAGACCACTCAGTTCGCAATGACGTATCCTTTTGGATTGTAATTCATATCATTAGAAATCATTTGATCCAACCTAATCATGGAATCGCATAACAATTTCATAATACTCACTGCAAACTGTAGAGGTCTAAAGGATTATGAAAAGCGTAGGGATGTGTTGAATTTCCTAAGGTCAAAATCCTATAACATATACTGTTTACAAGAAACTCATTTGGTAGACAATTTACATTGGGTAATAAGATCAGAATGGGGTGGAGAAATTATTCTAAATTCAGTTACATCAAACTCAAGAGTGGTAGGCATTTTGTTTAATAATAACTTTGAATATAATATACACCAAATTAAACAGGATAATGATGGGAGTTATATTGCTGTTGACTTGACTATTGATAAGATGAGAGTAACACTGATTAATATATATGCTCCAAATGAGGATAACCCTAATTTTTTTTCAAATATAGCAAAAATTCTTTAAGATTTTGAAAATGAAAATTGTATCATAAAAGGTGGTTTTAATTTAGTTCAAAACCAAGAAATGGACACCTTTGGTTACCTCCATTACAATAACCCAAAAGCAAGAGATGTTGTTTTTAAATATGAAAGAAGAATTTAATCCCATAGACCCTTTTAGAGAACTATAACCAGAGGAAAGAAAATATACGTGGCGAAAAAAAACACCCATTAAAACAAGGTAGACTTGATTTTTTCCTAATATCAGAAAACTTTATGTCCAAAGTCATTGATGTCAAAATCAATCCTAGTTATAGATCTCATCATTCGTCTGTCTGCTTATCATTAAAATTAAATGAATTTGTTAAAGGTAGAGGCCTTTGGAAGTTTAATAATTCCCTGCTAGCTGATAAAAATTATATAGATACAGTAAAACAATGTATAAATGATATAAAAATACAATATGTAGTTCCTGTTTATAACATAGAAAAAAATAATGAAATAAGCAATGATGATGTTCAATTTACTATTACAGATCAGCAATTTTTAGAAACTGTTTTGCTTGAAATAAGGGGAAGAACCATATCATACTCATCTTACTGCAAAAAAATGACTATCCAAAAAGAGAAACAGATAATTGACGAAATTACTAGACTAGAAAGTAACCCCTTATCTAATCTTAATGAAATTAATAATAAAAAGAAAGATTTATAGGAACTACGCAAAGAAAAAATGAAAGAAACTCTGTTAAGGTCTAAAGCAAGCTGGGTAGAGAAAGGTAAAAAACCAACAAAATATTTTTGTAGTTTGGAATCCAGAAATTTTGTTAGTAAAAAAATTCTGAAAGTTGTAAAAGATGACAACTCTATAATTACTGATCAAAAAGAAATCCTAGCAGAAACAAAGCAATATTACTCCAATCTTTACAATAGAAATAATGATGAGTATGGTATGGATCTCAAGTGTATACTTAAAGGAACTAAAAATATAAATATCTTAACTGAAGATCAAAAGCAAAGTTTGGAGGGGGAACTAACAAACACAGAAATTCATGATGTATTAAAAAAATGAAAAATTTGAAAAGTCCAGGTTCAGATGGTTTTACATCTGAATTCTTTAAATTCTTTTATAACGACTTAGTAAGCTTTTCAAGACGTTCGTTGAATGAGGGATTTTACACTGGAAAAATGTCAATTACACAACGTCAGGGTATTATAACTTGTCTACCGAAAGGGGACAAACCAAAACAGTTTCTAAAAAATTGGCGACCAATATCACTGTTGAATGTTGTATATAAAATAGCATCTGGCTGTTTAGCTGAAAGATAAAAAAGGGTATTACCATTTATTATTTCGGAAGACCAGACAGGATTTTTCAGTGGCAGATATATAGGTGAAAACACTGGACTAATTTATGACTTAATGCAATATACAGAGGAAAAAATATACCAGGTCTACTTTTAATGATTGATTTTGAAAAGGCCTTTGATTCAGTTTCTTGGGTTTATATTGATAAAGTACTAGATTTTTTCAATTTTGGTGAATCCTTTATAAAATGGATTAAAATATTTCGTCAAGATATGGCTGACCATTTTCCTTCGAAATAATCAGACACTTATTACAATATTATAAACTACTTAAGATATACTATTTCTTAATATCAGAAATAAGTACATTGGCAATAAAGCCAAAGCGACGCAGCGCAGGTTTGAATTTCGTATTGGTCTTGTTTTATGTTCAAATGCCTTGAATACGCAGTAATGACCACTTGCTTTACAAATATTTAACTGCAAAATACATTTATTAATCAGTTACATTTCATTCATCTGGGGGAATGAAAGAATATGCAACTATGTGACGTAAAATATATCCATATACTAGTCGATAAACTGAAAATTAAAGCAACTTTATCGTGTTTTATTTTATTTTATTAATAGTTAAAGGTTTTGAAAATAATGTTTGAATAACTTAGATGGATTAAAAACTACAACACTATAAAACTATACTTTAGACAAGTCTACATATTGCGAATAATAAAGAAAAAGAATCCAAAAACACATCAAATAAAAACAAACATACCAATCAATGTTCAATATCAATCCCAAAGCAAAGTTAAATATTTGAAACCTGCCAATATTGTTAAGTGAACAACCACTAGGAAGTAAGCCCGGGGCTCTGCAAGTGTAAGCATCCAATTTTTAGCTAGCTAGCTAGCTGACATGTGTAAATTCGAAAATAAGGATGAAAGAAACATGAAATTATCGAACGTCAAATATATTCAAGTTAATTTTGAACAATGAGACATCGTTATTATCAGCAATAATGATGACGATTTTAAACTTTCATACCTTTGGACTTACAATATCTCTTAGTCAATAATCTGTAAGACGGTTTTCGTATTTTGTTAAAAGTTCTAGTAGTGGGAACATGCTGTGTCATAGCGAATTCACTGTAAAGCAGATACGCCATAGGCAGGAGAAAGAGTATGACTGCATAGAAATAGATAATTGAAAATAGTAAACGTGAAGTCATCACTCTTGTCATACAGCTTCAAATGTAGCATTTTGCTGGCGTCATCATTGAGGTATAAGTCTATATAAGTGGAACTTGAGCAATCAGTCGTATCTTTTATTTCAAGCTCACTAGATAGATAATATTTATATAGTCTCCAAAACGTCATCTATATATCTGCATGTGTAGTTGAATGATTGACGACACATTTTCCCAGGTTTAAAAGGTTCTGTATAAATTTTACTCCATGGGAATTAGGAAACCAATCAGCAAGCAATGGCGCACAATTTTTGCCCAGTGGTATACCGAATATTTGTTGTAAAATCATATAACAAGACACAACATATATGTTGTCTATCAAAAACATTTTGTTGATGTTATCTTCCGTAGCGTTGTGTTTGTAATCCGTATGAAGCTTGAAAAAATAACCCAAATCCTATTCAGCATTAGATCTTTGTATTTGGCTTACTAATGGATGATTAAAACATACATAATAGCCGAAAACACGTCAATTGAATAAAATTGCCAGGTGTCTGGTTTATTTAAATATTTTATATTTATCTATTATTGTCAAAGTCTGAGCTAACTTTCCCATAGTGTTTGCCCTGAAAGATTTTTTGTTTTTGATTATTGACAAGATTATTATTTCGTTTTCATAAACAATACGTCTGTATATACGAGGGCCGTTCAAAAGTCTTGTCCTTCATAATAAAAACTCAAATTAAAACGATTTATTTATGATATTTTATTTTCATTCCTTCAAATAATCACTTTTAACGGCCACACACTTTTTAAGACGCTGGATCCATTTTCTAAATACATTTGCATATTCTTTTTGGATATACCATTGAGAAACTGATGAATTGCTGAACCTAGCGATGAACGAGATCTGTATCGACGACCAGAAAGTTATTTCTTAAGTTTAGGAAAGAGATAAAAGTCACACGGTGAAAGATCAGGTGAAAAGGTGGATGAGGTAAAACAACAACACGTACCTTGTACAAAAAATCAGTCACCAACTTAAATTTGTGAGCAGGAGCATTGTCATGGAGTAACCGAATATCACTAATTCCTGACTTTGGTCTTTTCTTTTCATAATTTTTTTTCATTTTCTTAAGCATTTTATTTTTATAAATGCGCCGTGATACCTGGCCTTTAAGGATGGGATTTGGGCAACTATGTCGTTACTATTGAAAAATATAGCATAAAGAACTTTCTTTGTGCGTTGAGTGCGCCTTGCAATTTCAGGTCGTTTTCCTTTCTAGTTAGCCATATTTTATTATTTATCTTTCTATGTGGCTACAAGTAATATACCCATGTTTCGTTACCTGTAACTATATCAGCCAGACGCCAGCTGTTACAATTACCATATATTTTCAGCAGATTTTAGCCATTTTGACCCGTGTGAGCTTTGCTCTTTTGACAACAAATGAGGGATCCATCTAGCAAAAATCTTTTTCATGACAATTTTTTTTCTGAGAATGAAATGTACGGCCCCATTGATAAACCAACGACTTCAGCTATCTGTTTAACAGTCAACCTTCCATCCCTATTGACCAGTTTTTGAATTTCTGTTTTGTTTTCTTTGGTGCATGCTGTTTTTGGTCCTCCAGAACGGGCTTTATCAGAAATTTCGTTAACACCATTTTTAAATTTACGTATCTAGCGTGAGATGGACCTATATGACAGCTTTCGCTCACAAAAACATCTTGCATTTCAATGAATGTTTGTTTGGGCGATTTAACGAGTTTTGCACAGGCTTTCATGAAGCTTTCATTTCAATAACGTTTTTACCTGTCATGTCGTCATTTTCCAGCAGGGTAACGAGTGTTATGATGAAAATATGGCAAGAAAAAACTAATTCTTTGCATATAATCTAAAAATGTTCCACGTGTTTGGGAATAAACTCATTCACCCATGACAAGTACAATATAATAAATTACGGTGTTTTATTTATGGTTTACAGGAAGGGACAAGACTTTTTGAACGACCCTCGTACAAAGATACAAACCTGTTTTATAACTTTATAAGCGGATACCATGTTTCATGCTGCGTAAAAAAAGTTTAGTTGAGTTGAGTAATGGTTTTAACGTCTCAGTAGAGAATATTTCAATTATCGAGACATTGCCAGCTATAGGCGAAGGTGCAGAAATTTTGCCTATGAGTTGGGTTGATGGCATTATACAACAGGGTTCTTTATCGTGCCAAGCCCACCGTGACATACGACCTCGTTTGTTGTAAATTCCCACCCGAAGAAACCTTGACTTCAATTGCCAAATGCCAAGTACTTGGCGAAAGAACAGTCACTGCCAACTTTCAAGTCAGGGCCAAATCCGGTCGCATGCTACGGAAAGAAAACCTTAACGATAACGAATCACTATCCTCTCCTTCAAGCAACACTCAGGTAACTGAGTCAATTGTAAAATGTCATTCGTATTAAGTACATGATTATGAGAGGATAAATTTTAAAACATCATACACACTGTCCATAGGATCATTGTGTGAGTGACGTTTATAGTCAACAGAAATACACACACATAGAAAAACTTCAATGCCACCTATACCCATCAAAAGGGTAAAATTTCGATTACGAAATGTATCATATTTCCATGTGCAGCGGGCACTTTTTGTCATAGTATGCATGAATCCAACGCATTTTATCCTCTAATAAACATGGAATACTAATTAAACTAGAAAAACTGAGCCACAAGCTTACGACAAATACCCCCGCTCCCCCACATAAAAAAATCCATCGGATCAAATATTTAAATAGGAGGTGCACATCTACATTATATCACACAGATTATGTCAAAGTTTCAAGAAAATCCATTTAAGGGTTTAGGAGGAGTTGCGGATAAGAGATAGGAACCCAAAGGTGTAACGGAAAGACGGACGGACAGACAGACACACGGACGGACACCCCTTTCACTATATACCCCACTTCTTTAATCGAGGGGTATAAATAGGACAAATATCGGAAATGAAGATAATGCCATTAAACTTCATACAGCGTTATATTGATATAATCAAAGATATACAAATACACAAATAAAATTAATATATTAAATAATATTTAATACTAATATTCCTTCCACACAGTTTTGCAAAATTGATTACACACGTGGCGGGTGTAGTTAGCTAAACAGGAGGTGCTTACCCTTTCGGAGCACCCGGCCTCACTTCCCTGTCGGAAGTTCACGTGTAAACCTAACTTGTCAGTTCCAAAGGTTTTATTTGCTGTGGATTGTGATTCGGATATGTATTAGCATGTTTGTTTTTGATTGTAAATCTTCCATTGGTATATATGTAATAGAGTGCAATTTATGTGAATGGACATAGTTTATTTACCAACATTTTAACCAGACGGACCATTCTGTGTTATCTATGAAAGTCAGACATTTAGAAAAAAATATATCACCATACAAAAGTCCTACATTTAGCACTCGATACCGATTGCAACGGGAAATTACTGGATAAGAGAACAAGACACTGTTTCGCCATATGGTAGCAATGACAAAATTGTAGGCGTAGGAACTCTTCAAGCCCCGGGTGTAACAATGTAAATGTTTTACTCTTGTTCAACAAAACTACACGTGACAAAGAAGTCATGGACATCGGCGTTACAACAAACCCAATATCCATGATGTTAGTTTCTTAATCTTTTACCATTATTACAGAAACCTCTCAATTACACCATATCGGAACTAAACTCTACCTATACCACTATCCCGTCTAAGACAGCTACAAGAAGAATGCATATCTAAAACTACAATAAAAATATAAGCTTACTGCTATCATCATTGATATTGCGTATGACAGATTATTTAAACCTATTCGGGAAAACGATATTGAGAATGATGGTCAACGCCAATGTCTTAAGTTACACTATGCTAACAGGCATAGATGCTATACACATTTCAATATTCTTAAAAATAAACAAGTACAATGTAAAGTTCCTGCTTATTTCAAAATTAATTCGCCCCCTCTAGTTTCCTACTCCTACAATAAACCTATTGCATCCAAAATATTAAAATATAAACAAAATTGCAGTGTTTGAACATTCATAATTTCACTCCACCTACTGCTCTTGCTCGTCTTCTCCCTATATTTATGGACCAGCTGGACATGTTATAACTGGTGATCTCATTATAATCGAGAACACTAAATTAAGATCTTTACTTTCAAAAGGTCCTAAATATAGAGAAGCTCAATCTTTTACTTGGGGACTTTCAGACTTGTCATGGATTCTGCTGAAGAGTACGCCAGACGTTGGGCTAAATTAGAAGAAGCTTGATACCTTATCCGACTGGATAAAGGTTGTGCGATCTTTCGTTAAAACGGGGAATGCCAAACTTAAGGGGTCTATGAGTACTAAACCGTCTTTAGTACTCAAGGATCCAGAAATCAAGGCAATTCTAGCAGACATACACAACAAATATGTTGTTGTCCCAGCTGATAAGGCTTCCAACAACATTATACTCGTTTGTAAGATAATCTCCCTTGAATGTCTTACTAGGGAGCTTGGTTTAGATAGTATATCAAATAATTCTGCATATACTAGAATTAATTTTACCAAAGATGGAGTTCTTTCCAACCATAGGAGAGTTCTCGAGTCTTTCGGTATCAATCTTAAAGAGAAATATCTGAATCTTTCTTACTTGTATTGGATTCCTAAACTCCATAAAACTCCAAACAAGGAAAAAAATATAGTGGGCTCGTCTAAATGTATTTCTTAATCATTATCGGTAACTCTAACACAGCTTTTGACAATCCTCAAAGATGGTCTTCAGTCTTATTTAGAAAAAAATATATTCTTAATCTGGAATCAACCAGTTGTGGATTCTCAAAAATTCTAAAGAATTACATGAACATCTTGCTTCTAATACTTTATCTCATATAAAAACTATAAAAACATTTGATTTTTCTACACTATACACCACTATCCCTCATAACGACTGAGAAATTCACTTGTCAATCTTTTACGAAAAATGTAAAATACAAATATCTGGTACTAAACACAGATTCTTGTTATGTTGTCAAGCATCATATGGATTCCAAACAAAAATATACATAAGATACCATCAACAAAATGCTGCCGTTTTTGATAGATAACATATTTGTTGTGTTTAGTAATATAGTTTTTCAGCAAACAATCGGTAAAGCAATGGATACAAACTGTGAACCATTGCGTGCTGATTTATTTCTTTATTCTTATGAAGCATAATTTATGCAGAACCTTGTTTAATCTAGAAAGAAGACTGTCGCCAATTCATTCACCTCAACAGATATATGGATGAGTTCTGTATCTTATCAATCCTAAGTTTGGGGACTTTGGGAATGTCATCTATCCTAGTGAGCTTGAAATAAACGACACGACTGATTTCTCAAGTTCTGCTTTATATTTAGACTTATCATTTTTCAGATAATCCTTAATCTGATTGGATAATAAAGTCCTTGTAAATACTGATATTACAATTTTACAAGGGTGATAAATAATTTACTCGGGTAATGAATAAAAATTACACGGGTAATAAGAATGCGTGAATAGAACGGTAATGGCCGCCACCATACAGTTCAATTGGGCAATAAACAGAGTAAAATTTACGCTTAGTTTGTAAGTATCAATCAAATTGACACATGATGTATATTTTAATGTGTATTATCTTAATATTCTAGTTAAATTTTGCGCTCTCAATTTCCGATATTATCAATAAATTAAACTCGACATCGCTTACTCCTGGTAACGATACACGGCGAAAGGGAAGTAAATCTCACTAAATCTACATTCTAATATTAGTCCGACCAGTACATGTGGAGGGCCTCCAAGTGCTTTAAATGCCGACACCGATGATGGTAGTTGTCATGTGTGGTGACACTTCAACCGAACCAAACTCATCTTGAAAAAGCTTGAAAATTGATGTTTAAAGATATTCCATGTCATATTCCTTCAAATTGAATATTGTTTCCACATCCCCAAGTTAAAATCGCCGATAACGGACATGTACATATGCATGCTGATCAATGTTGTATCACCGATGTAAACATAATATTAAAAAAACACTTTGGCAATTGTTTTCATATTATATTTTTAATCATGACTCATTCCATTGTGAAAAAAACGAACTTTAAAAAAATTAAATAACACAGTCCAAATAATTGATGTGAGACGTTCTGACCCCTGAAACCAGCTGAAGGGACTAAAGGTAGTTCACAGTCGGCGTTGCTATGGTTGCGTTATTTTATTGGAGTATAACATGAAAAACGAGCGCGTACACTTGCACTGTGTTTGTATCACAGCCTGATGTAACAGAATTTAGAAATTAAATTATTCGTTGTTAATTTTTTCATTAAAATTGTTAATTTATGTTCATTGATAAAGGAAACATAAACTTTATTTTACAAATATACGGTTTTCGGGTTTTCTTTTTATTGTAATCTTTTTTCATCTACAAAATTTTGAAAAAATAAGTCTGAATAAAATGATAAATTCGTTATCTGGTTTTAAGGCAGGTGATATGGAATTTTACAACCTTTCTGAATTTCTTATTTCCTGAGGCGCATTTTCTGTTGTCAACTTTCCTTTCTATGCAGTAATATACCTGCTTCTCCTACTTATGGTGTATTTGTTTCCCAATTAATACGCTATGAAAGAGCCTGTTTCCCAATACAGGGACTTTGTACAACGAAGTAGGATGCTTGCAAATAAATTGCTGGCGCAGGGATATTGCAAGCCTAGGCTTATAAAGGCCTTCAACAAGTTTTACGGCCGTCATCACAGTATTGTTGATAAGTTTGATGTCTCTGTGTCCAGGATTGCTTTGGATAAATTTGACGTCTCATAGTTCCATGTTCCTTTCACACAATTTTGATTACACACGTGACGGGTGTAGCTAGCAAAACAGGAGGTGCTTACCCTTCCGGAGCACCCGGTCTCACTTCCCTGGTGAAGGTGTACGTGTCTAACCTAACTTGTCAGTTCCAAAGTTTTTACTTTGCTTCTGGATTGTGATTCGGAAATGGATAAGTATGTTTGTTTTTGATTTCAAACTTTATGACAAACGTGATGACTTCAATTTTTCTGTTGTCAAACTTTCTTTTCTATGCAGCAATATACCCGCGTCTCCTGCTTATGGCGTATTTGTTTTCCAATTAATACGCTATGGTAGAGCTTTTCCCCACTACGGGGACTTTGTATAACGTAGCAGGCTGCTTGCAAATACATTATTGACTCGGGGATATTGCAAGCCTAGGCTTATAAAGCCCCTCAAAAACTTTAGTGGTCGACATTACAGTATTGTTGATAAGTTTGATGTATCTGTGTCCAGGATTGCCCTGGATATATTTAACGCCACATGTTCCTTTCACATAATTTTGATTACACACGTGCCGGGTGAAGCTAGCTGAACAGGAGGTGTTTACCCTTCCGAAGCATCCGGACTCACTTCCCTGGTGGAAGTTCACGTGTCTAACCTAACTTGCCAGTTCAAAAGTTTTAACGTTGCTTCTAGATTGTGATTCGGAGATGGATTAGTACGTGTTTTTTTATTTAAAACACCAACAAAGCTTTATAAAACTTTTTATAAAGAGTTAGCAATTTAATGCTACCCTCAATCAAATATTGTAACAAATAATAAAAAAATTGAAATTTCAATAAAACACGTAAACTTGTACTAGGTAATAGAGGTTGATTGTTTTGTAAGAGTAAGCTAGCTACACCCGCTAATAACTTGATAATGCAGTATTTCTATATAGGTAAGTTATTGATGAACAAAACAACCCAACATATTAGCTGTTATAGTGCGTATACAATTACGGAAGCTGACGGTAGCTGTGTTTGTAGTGCTCGCTCCGTACGTGGGAGGGTGTCTGGAGTTCGAACCTAGACCGGTGTACAAGACTCGAAAGTAGCGGCAGCACTCTGCACATAGAAATGGAAGTCGCGGGGTCCTTCAGAATAGATACCTAAAAAACCGGTGTGACATGTAATATAAAACCTCCTGTATATTGCCCTAAGCACACTGCAAATGTCAATATGTCGGGTATTTCACCTATAGCTTATGTTGTTTCGCTTTTAGTGCAATATACTTGGCTAGGACGTAAAACCTAATTCAATCAGTTAATCAATATATGTTATATAGCTTATCAAGTAAGGGATAACCACACGTTATCAATATAACCTTATTACTCTGTCTATACCTGGTATTTAAAGGAATGACTCATTAGGGTTTTTGTAAAACGAAAGTAAACTATAATTAATATAAAAGTAATGTATTTTTATTAAACCATTTTTGTCAACTTATGCACATTCATCATTCATATGTACATGTATATCCATGGAAACAATTTTACATAATGACCAGTAAATTATCTAACAGTTAATCTTTTGTCTTGCAAACTTAACACGTAACATATAAATTATCTATTTACAATATAATATGCATACATACAACATTTAAACTATGTACATTTTTTTACATTCGTCTTCTTGAAATTTAGAGCACACATTTTAGACACGAAACTATTCTCTCGATACGCAATGCCAGCAACATTTATGTACAAAGAACAAGCGGTTTAAACATAAATTATCCCATACCACGTTAACCCTATTGCCTAACGTTTTTATTGTTTAGATTTGCGTTATTTCATGATTTAGGTCCATTTGGAAAATGTCAAAACAATATATTTGCAGTTCAATAATTCAGTGGTCTCTTGATTCTTTTTAAACTTTTAGAAATATGTTCTTAATTCTAATATTAATTGATAATTTTATCTATTTCAAGGATAAAAACATCCACCTGGTTGAACCATTACTCGTATCGTTGTCATCTTTAAATTTGAAGTACAGACTGAGACTTAGTATACCGGTGCTGTATTGTCACCTTAGGAAACTCAACTGAATTAGCAAAACAGACTGAATGTTGTTATACAAGGCTGTGCAACATGGATTTTCCGAAATTCCAAAAACGAAAGTAGAAACTGGGAAGTGGGGAAAACGATTAGGTGGATCTATGTATATCATGTGATTTTTCAGAAATGTCAAAACGAAAGTACAACGTCATATTTAGTGTTGTTATCACTTGGAAAGTCCATATATATATATATATGTGTGTGTGTGTGTGCAAGAGGTGAGTTGAAACATATCATGTAATTTACTTTTCTTTTTTGCATTTTTTTTACTTAATCTAAATAGTCACCGCTATTTAGAAACATGTAATAATATTAAGATACACGGGTCACTGGCAGCAATCTAGATTATTTAACCCCTCCCCTCCAATCCCGCTCAATATAACATTGGTTCTCAGTGGCCGAGTGGTCTAAAGCCTGCGCTTGTGAATCAAAATCTCCCTCACTGCCAAGATTCTGGGAACATTTGTTTTGATTCTAGTTCCTGATTTCGTTTGCCAAAGGTCGGTGGTCACCCGATACTCCGGATTCCTCCATTATCCTGAAATGCCATTCCATTCCACCGTACTCAATGTCAGATCATGTCATTATAATCACAACACACAAGTATAAAATACATGAAGTTAAATAATATCCCGAAAAACCTTTCAGAAAACATTTAAACAAATGAGAATGTTTCTCTCTGCGACGCTTAGCCAGCCACCTGGTGGAGTGATTAACCATCTAGCAGAGCAATCGCTTCCTATCAATTTATTCCTAGTTTGATTCTTAGCAGGGACTCCCACTGAGGGAGATATTTCTTCTCCCCTGTTTAATAATGCAAACAATGAAGAGAATGTATAAAATACCGCGGGTAAGCCATCTTAAAAATTAAATGAAACAATGTAATCAGACTGGGCTAGCGGTGGTATAATTTGTGGCGCATAACTTAGTGAAAGAAGAGTGATTAAATTTCAGACTTTTTGGGCATTTTGTCGCTTATAATTTGAAAGGTAACGCACATACGCGACGCGCGTGCGTCCTTTCGGTTTTATCAACTGCAACGCGATCTCATAGATTAGAAGGACATCGCAACTAAAGTCACCCAGCCGTTTGTAAAATCTACAAAAATCGACTTCGGCTAAACTTTTTTTCAACAGAATAAATTCCTGAATGGGTCGAGGTCCATTTTTTTTAAACAATTTAGAGAGTGTATTTCTTCCTACTTTTACAATGTGCAAATTATGAAATTAATGAATAAGATAGATGCTACTTCTATATTTATAATTAGCAACTAATAATATAATGGGTCAAGTTGTAACGCGGTTGAACTGGCTATTGATTTGGTGAGGCTTGGGGATGGACTTTTTTCCAAACACATGTAGATATTTGTTGTGTAATAAGTGATTCGCATAATGCTTACATACTACCTGTGAGTTTTTTCAGGTTCAGAATTTTTGTTGAACTTTCACTAAAATAGCAGTTTTCTGAACATTTACCTAAATGCCTTTTGATTTAGAACTTATCTTTGGTATGTAAGCCAATATGTGAAATTATGGGCTTTGGGCTAAGAAAATGTCTTTAAAATAACAGTTTTCCTGACTTTTTTCTTGGCCCTTGCATATTAAACTGATAATCGTTATGTGAGTCTACCATCCATCCCGACTGGCCGAGTTACAAGTCCAAAGCTAGTTCCAGTCCACCTAAACTCGATTTATAATTTTTTGCATACATTGTATGTAACTAATCTTTTGTATGTGAATCATACATTTACATCATATACAATATGAAGTTTGAACTCAACTTGTTCACCCAGCTGATACCTATTGATTTTTTAACATATAATTTCACTTATTTGAGTAAAGTACATGTAGATAAGATGAATTGTATACGTTTTATGCTTGTGGACGTGTAACCATTTTACTCTATCCTAAATCAGTAACAAACATACCGATCCATGCCTAAACACAATCACAAAGCAAAGTGAAAAAAATTGAAGGTGGCAAATTAAGTTAAACAATAAACACATGGTTTGCTACCAGGGAAGTGAGACCGGATGCTCAGAAAAGGGTAGCACCTTATGTTTAACCAGCCACACTTGTCACGTGTGTAATCAAATGTGACTGGACATTAACTCTTCGGTAAAGACATGTAGTCTTTCTAGCATAGATATATCACTTATTTATTTAAATTCAATTATTATTTATCCCTAAAAACTAAGTGTGCACATTACAAACATAACAATAATCCAATACAAACATACCGATCGGTGTTATAATCACTATCCTCAAACAAATAACACTTTAAAATCTGTCAAGCTAAGTTAAACAAGCGAACTTTATCCATGGACACAAGGTCGGGTGCTTGAAAAGGTTATTGGCATCTTCAATATCCATGCAATCTAATTATTGTCTCGATGTTTTTAAACTAAAATGAGATAGTTAGTCACATTGAACCGATATATTACTTCTACTAAAAATTTATTTATACTGACACACAAGTAGGTTAAACAAGTTCTACATCTATAGAGGTACATCAATCAATCAATATCGTTAAAAGAATTAAAGACTTTCCAACAAGCTCGGAAGCTTTATCATTTAAAACAAATCTTTAAAAATACATTCTTTCGCGGATTTATAGTGTGCAGAAAAAAAATTTGTCCAATTTTCAATAAACAATTTAGAAAAAAAGGAAACCATTGCTTAAATAGCAATCCTCAAGTTTGCATTAAACCGCCTACATGTTAACTTATTTTCGTTTATATTACCGCGGGAACTTCTTGCCTTTTTCCTCGTCTTAAGCAGCAATGGCCGATTTAATATGCGATATGTTTACATTTACACAGTTACCAACATGTTCGTTAATTACACCGGCTATATTTATATTTTGAACTATTATCCTTCAACGTTTTCTCTGAATACACAGATTGATCGAGTCGGAATGTCACTAAATTGTTTGTCTTGGAGCAACATAACAGTTCTTACACTGGAAATTCCCATTGGGAAGGCACGGTGTTAGACACACGAAACAAAATTTTTTACCACACTTGCATGTCATTTGTTTACAACCTTGGGTATGTTCTAGAATAAGACCACATTCAATGCATAAACGGACGCAGGGAACATTGACGGCATGCGAAATCTGTTTAGTCTGGCATGTTTCTAACGTTTTGCGAATGCTTTCTTGGCCACAGAAATGCCCCCGTTTCCATGGCAACAGACAGAACCAACAAAACTCCGTCTCTGGTTTCCCATCTCCAACACATTTAGAACATACAACTTGAGCGTTATCTTCAGCCAGTCGTTCACACAAGGTCAAACAAAATGGACATTCTCTGAAAGATGACTGTTTACGTACATAATTACAACTTATTCTGGATTCAAAATACATGTTTTCATTATCATTTAATCTTGCTTTCCATTTTATCTCGAAAAATGACCATTCTCTACCACATCCCTCATCTAATCCTGGACAGAAAAACTTATATTCTCCATCTTTAAGTTTATTCCAGCAATATCTAAAAAGGTTTTCAGATGCTACAAAAAATTAAAATAAACAATTTAGTAACAAAAAAAAACGTATTTTAAATGCACATTAATTAACCGTTAAACCGTTTAAAACTAAGTTGCCTTTCGTAAATCTAAACATATTATCATAATAATAGTATATACTTAATAATCATATCTTTGCAAACTTTACATGTAGTTATGAAATTTAAATTCGAAGTTTTCATAAACACATTTAGGAGGTCTGTGGATTGAACACAAGCCGGGCCTGACAAATACTTGGAAACAGATAACAACAGTTATTTGTTCACTCAGTACTATCTTTAATTTAAAATTCAGATGATATGCATGCCACATAACCCTAACTGAAAAGTGCTTCTAAGCGCATTGTAAACTTTTCCTGTACCTGATGTTTCTATGTAAATAAATTAAACTCTAAGGGTGTAAAACGTCATTTATTGAATGAACGGAAGAATAAAAGGATAATGAATAATTTATCAATTGTCAAAGTTTTGGATTCTGTTACTATATTTAGTAACAATGTTTATTTAGCGCAAATGCAATATTGTCAATAATTTTCATTTTCAAACAGTAGGGGATATGTAAACGTGTGATTTTCCACCCGCGATATAAATGTTTACAGAGTACAATTTAATAGACATTATTTTTAGAAAATAAAATTGTAATGGTTATTTTCAAATTCCCAAAGAGTAGGTCATTGACATTGAACATAAAGGTATAATATGAAACCATTACGTGTTAAACAAATAAAGGTATATTTATACAACGCAATAGTTTAGTGTCCTAGTTAAAGTAATAGACATGTCAGTATTTTGTTCCGTTGAACCTTTATCTTACAAGGTACTACTTTATATAACTATTCTATAAATAAATATTATGTAAACCAGTAATTTTTTATACAAATCAAACGTATATATCTTATTTATTGGTGAAGATAATCTTAAATTCGTCGTAATCTATATCAGTGTTATATAACAAAGAATGACTCAGGCGTACGTGTAATATTACATTACAGTCGTGTCAAAAATTTAACACTAGGCTTACGAATTGATGCCTTATTGGGAGCTGTACCATGGCAGCTTTTTGGCAGCTGTTATCTATATTTTTATATACATGTAAATCTAGTGAAGACTTATGCAGTGGAATTCTTGAATATGCTGTAATTGGGAAATTTATTTTACTTATGTTGAATTATGATATTTTATGTTTGATTAAAAAATAAAATGATATATAAAAATTAAATGTACAGTCATGTTGGAAATTTAACACTGCCATAAGGAAAATGGGTCAAATCTCGAATGTTGTGCGGCCGTAGTGACTGAGAAGTTAATAGCTATTAGAAAGGTACAGAGATCTTGTTTTAGAGGGGCCATTTCTCAATTATAAAATTCACCCCCCCCAAAAAAAAAATACAAGTATGATACCTCAGATTGCACAACTGTAGCTACATCACTGTGTCTGACCTAGACTATAAATAATTAATGACCAAGCACTTAGTATTCAGAAATGAAATTAAAAAATGATGCCCGATGTGGATTATATGTATGGTTTTATTTTACGTTTCGGCCCAGATTGTGTACCCCTTCAAGTCGTGATTGCATAAGGCAATCCGTTGTTGCTACGGTATACCGGCTATGTGTCTAATCAATATTAATTAGGTCCCTTTTTGACTGCAACACAACACACCCCTCTCTATCTCTCTCTCTCTCTCTCTCTGTGTGTGTGTGTGTGTGTGTGTGTGTGTGTGTGTGTGTGTGTGTGAGGGAGAGATCGAGAGGTCAGTAAATTGACAACAAACTCTTGTTATTACAATCACGTGTGTAATCAAAATAAATTGAAAAGAACATTAACAATTGGACGTCAAATATATCCTGTAAAGTACTAATTGTGGTTTTCATTTTTATTTAGATCGATCACATGTTGAACTCATGAAATTGATAAATACCTTGACTCCATGGACTTTAAATATTCAGTTTAAAACGCAATTATATACACTGAATTGTAAATACAATTTAATGATTCGTCTCTAAAAATAACACAGATAACCGTGATGCATTTATATCATCAATAACCTAGTTTCTATTTATAGATATATTGAAATGAATTTCGTTTATTTTGTTAAAGCTGTATTTAAAAGGTAAAACTAACTTAAACTAGGAAAATACACACAAACGAAGAATCATTTACACTCTTAAAATAAGTTAGGAGGTAGAGCTGATCGACCGACAATAAGAGGCTTATATAAAAAGTGACAATTGGGTTGTGCACATTTATAGTTAACTGTCTGATCAGTGGTGATAACTATCAAAACATTTGCATTATTTATATCTTTACTGTTTTGTTATATTATTTATATCGTTTTATTTAGTGATTGGAAATGGATCAGTACAAGATAATAACTATGAATACCGCAGGTCCTAGTGGCGTTGGATATACTTCAAGACGTAAACAAATTATAGAAAATGTGGTAGTTAATGAAAAACCTGATTTTCTTTTGGTGCAAGAATTTCAATGGGTAAAGTTATGGCCTGTTAATTGGTGGGATAATTTCAATTTTTTTGGACATGAGGAGGCAAAACTCATTTATGACGTAAACAAGTTTGAAGTTATCCCGTTAAATGGAACCGAACTACGAACAATTATTGATAATAAATTTCCAACAGATTTCATTCCACTACCAAGAATGTGTATATGTAGGGTAGAGTCAAAAGGTGTTCCTCATGTGAAATTTGTATGTGCATCATGGCACGGATGGTATAGAGGGTATACATTAGCGACTCTTACTGAAAAATTTAAAAACTTATTGAATTTTTTAAAAATCATCTCCGACAACGAAGGACTTCCATTATTGATATGTGGTGACTTTAACTTAAATATTGACATCGCTAAACAGAATATGTTATCATGTTTTCAAGTGTGCGAATATAATCCACTTGAACACCGAGGTGGACGTGTGATCGACTATTTTATCGTAAAGAATTTTGAAATCAAAGATGTGCATCCAATTGATGTTAGAAAATATCCAGTTGAAGAACCTTTCCAGGTGTTAGACCATGACCCGGTAGGTGTTACGATATATATATATATATATATTCCATTTATTATAACTGTAATAATGACGTAATAATTACACAAGGTGGGAAACTACACTTGTGGGTCAATAAAATTAAGGGAGATATTGACTAATTGATTTATTTTGTCCATTCAGTTTAGGATTATATTTCTTAAAAAAATGTTTCTTTACAGACCCCCACCTCTTGTGTAATTATGACGTCTTACAATTCTATGAGGGTTCAAATAAAACATTTTTCCTTTTCTTTTCATTTAATTGCATTGTCTGCAAATATTTTGTAAAAGGGGAATAAAGAATATTTTTCCGCACTTATCTAAGTGTTCAATTAATTATATCTTTCTGTGTTCTGATATATGTATTTCCTGTTTGTTGAAGCCGTTTTCCCTATGTAACCTTCATTACAACCTGGGCAAGAAATCACTCGAAAATTATATTTTTTGAAGGGTAAGACATTTTTGTGTTCACTGTGATTGTTTTGCATTTGTAATTGTAAATTTCCTTCTAGTAGATGATCACGTTTTCCACATGTGGGATCGCCACATTTTGTCAAACATAAATATTTTGTTCGGGCGAATTTTTATTTACAATGCAATCTGTTTAAGTTTTTTGTTTGTTTTTTTTTTGTTGTTGTTGTTGTTGTTGTTGTTGTTGTTGTTGTTTATGAATATATATATTAATGTCCAACAATGAACTTTGGACACCCCTTGGATAAAGCAAGCTAACATTCAGATTAAACAAATTTATTATAATTGTATTCGTAGATTCCTTAACCTGTTTCTGTTTCTTCTGATTAGAATTGTGTTTGTCCATTTGTTGTTATATTTTACAATCGTTGATGGTTTCTATCATTATATATAAAATATTTATATAAAAAACTGTTATAGTTTTGCGCAAATTTTATTTACAAGAAATATTGAATGATTTTATTGTTTTTAACTAATTTTATTCGACTAAAACAACATTGAAAAAATCTAATACCAATTGGCACGCATGCGCCATCACAAAGGCGATAAAATGTAATTGATCGATTTTCGTTCTTAAATCATTGTATGCTTTAGGTCAGGTATGGCATACGACGTAATGAATAATTGACAGGAGCAACAGCTATCCATATTTACCAATTATTCTTGAAAAGTCCTTTGAAAGTTTAAATGTTAGAATTAAAACAGTATATTTTTATTGGCAATATATTTATTGTTTAATATACATCTTGGGTCAGCTTTTCTTTTCTGTGTTGCAATACGACTACTCGCCTACTCAAGGTGTTTTGTTTCTTAATGTGGTAGAGATTGCCACTGCTTCCGCAACTTTAAACATCATATTGAGGAAATAAGGAAACCATTAATAGTAGTATAGTGGAAATTCAATTTATATTCATTCAGTGATATTAATTTTTAGGTGAATAACTTTAATTATTAACACCCGGAACGGTGAGCATCTCCCCTTTATCATTTATAGAACATTCATCGTCAACATCCCTACGCGTGTGCGTTGATTTGCTGTTTAATGACATTTTGTTAATTAAATATCTTTATTATTTCAGATTTCTTGTATTATAAATACAAGTAGCACTGTGATAGGATCAGCGCCAGCGATGCAACCACAACCATTCATGGTATCGGGGTTACCACAACCAATACCAGTTATATCAGAACCAACTTGTCTACCGACACTAAATTCATACTTGACCAAGTCTTATAATTTGTAATTTTGCAATAGTTGTTACCCGTAGAGCAAGTGTAAAAAGACTAGGGCCTAAACGGTTCACATATATACAGGATATCGCGATGAGACTCTATCAGAAGTTTTAAATTCATTAACTTTGTACACTTTAGTTATAATAGTAAATTATGTTAGATTTAAATCCAAACATGTTTAGTACTAATAATCATAGCTACTGTAGATCTGGTCATTTTCTTCCATTGGCGTATTGAAAATATTGGACATATTGCGACTCGTTCATAGAATCAATGAAATAGTATAAATTTGCCAATACGGATTATAGCTAGATCTACAGTTTCTAATATTATTTTTGTATGTGTCTAGCCAAAACTAGTTGGTATTATTAGTATTTTGAAGCAGAACATTTGCCGAATTTTACGGAAATCATACTCGCGTATTTTTGTCTTTTATGACACCGCTACGCGGAATAATATACATTTACGACGGGTTTGACTGTAATATGTATGTATGTGTTTTGAAATACACGTTTTACTACGTGCGATATGGATACATGTATGATTTAGTGTATATATTACTGTATCTTTTTCTGAACATGTTTATAATCTATTTTTATGTTTCGAGCTAAATTTGAAACATATACATGTATATAAGTTTGTTTCTTAACTTGAAAATACTATATATATACATTAGGTAATATATATTTTGCTTATTTTAGTCATTGATAAGCCCATCTTTTTAAATAAATTTAGCTTATCTACAAAAGGCTAGTCATCAGTCGCGCCTACCTGTAAATGTTTATACAATGCACTCACAACTACACAAACACACACCACACATCATGTAAACCCCATGAATTGTTTTTATGTTTTGTATAACCGGTAAAATATGGTTTAACAGTTTAAAGATTGTAGTTAGTATTAGATCACAAGTATGCCTTATCTGTGTTATGGATGAAAAATTTAATAAGACATGCCTCGACAATAATGATTTTTTTTTAAAATTAAATATTGCAAACTTTTTAAAAATTTATTCCCTAGACCACTCAGTTTGCAATAACGTATCCTTTTGGATTGTAATTCATATCATTAGAAATCATTTGATCCAACCTAATCATGGAATCGCATAACAATTTCACAATACTTACTGAAAACTGTAGAGGTCTAAAGGATTATGAAAAGCGTAGGGATGTGTTGAACTTCCTAAGGTCAAAATCCTATAACATATACTGTTTAAAAGAAACTCATTTGGTAGACAATTTACATTGGGTAATAAGTCAGAATGGGGTGGAGAAATTATTCTAAATTCAGTTACATCAAACTCAAGAGGGGTAGGCATTTTCTTTAATAATAACTTTGAATATAATATACACCAAATTAAACAGGATAATGATGGGAGTTATATTGCTGTTGACTTGACTATTGATAAGATGAGAGTAACACTGATTAATATATATGCTCCAAATGAGGATAACCCTCAATTTTTTTCAAATATAGCAAAAATTCTTCAAGATTGTGAAAATGAATATTGTATCATAAAAGGTGGTTTTAATTTAGTTCAAAACCAAGAAAAGGACACCTTTGGTTACCTTCATTACAACAACCCAAAATCAATAGATGTTATTATAAATAAGAAAGAAGAATTTAATCCCATAGACCCTTTTAGAGAACTATAACCAGAGAAAAGAAAATATACGTGGCGTAAAAACACCCATTAAAACAAGATAGACTTGATTTTTTTCCTTTTATCAGAAAACTTTATGTCCAAAATCATTGATGTCAAAATCAATCCTAGTTATAGGTCTCATCATTCGTCTGTCTACTTATCATTAAAATTAAATTGATGTCAAAATCAATCCTAGTTATAGATCTCATCATTCGTCTGTCTGCTTATCATTAAAATTAAATGAATTTGTTAAAGGTAGAGGTCTTTGGAAGTTTAATAATTCCCTACTAGCTGATAAAAATTATATAGATACAGTAAAAAAATGTATAAAAGATATAAAAATACAATATGTAGTTCCTGTTTATAACATAGAAAAAATTAATGAAATAAGCAATGATGATGTTCAATTTACTATTACAGATCAGCAATTATTAGAAACTGTTTTGCTTGAAATAAGGGTGAAAACCATATCATACTCATCTTACCGCGAAAAATGTCTATCCAAAAAGAGAAACAGATAATTGACGAAATTACTAGACTAGAAAGTAACCCCTAATCTAATCTTAATGAAATTAATAATAAAAAGAAAGTTTTATAGGAACTACGTAAAGAAAAAATGAAAGAAACTCTGTTAAGGTCTAAAGCAAGATTGGTAGAGTAAGGTGAAAAACCAACAAAATATTTTTGTAGTTTGGAATTCAGAAATTTTGTTAGTAAAACAATTCTGAAAGTTGTAAAAGATGACAACTCTATAATTACTGATCAAAAAGAAATCCTAGCAGAAACAAAGCAATATTACTTCCATCTTTACAATAGAAATAATGAGTATGGTATGGATCTCAAGTGTATACTTAAAGGAATTAAAAATATAAATATCTTAACTGAAGATCAAAAGCAAAGTTTGGAGGGGGAACTAACAAACACAGAAATTCATGATGTATTAACAAAATGAAAAATTTGAAAAGTCCAGGTTCAGATGGTTTTACATCTGAATTCTTTAAATCTTTTATAACGATTTAGTAAGCTTTTTAAGACGTTCGTTGAATGAGGGATTTTACACTGGAAAAATGTCAATTACACAACGTCAGGGTATTATAACTTGTCTACGGAAAGGGGACAAGCCAAAACAGTTTCTAAAAAATTGGCGACCAATATCACTGTTGAATGTTGTATATAAAATAGCATCTGGCTGTATAGCTGAAAGATTAAAAAGGGTATTGCCATTTATTATTTCGGAAGACCAGACAGGATTTATCAGTGGCAGATATATAGGTAAAAAACACTAGACTAATTTATGACTTAATGCAATATACAGAGGAAAAAAATATACCAGGTCTACTTTTAATGATTGATTTTGAAAAGGCCTTTGATTAAGTTTCTTGGGTTTATATTGATAAAGTACTAGATTTTTTCAATTTTGGTGAATCCTTTATAAAATGGATTAAAATATTTCGTCAAGATATTATGTCAGCAGTTCTACAAAATGGATTTGTTTCTGAATTTTTTAGTATAACAAGAGGTTGTCGTCAAGGGGACCCTATTTCACCCTACATCTTCCTAATGTGTGCTGAGATCCTGTCTGTTCTTCTCAAAAATAATAAAAATATCAAGGGTATTAACATTGGTGATGAAGAATTTAAATTGTCACTTTTTGCAGATGACACTACTGTCATACTGGATGGAACAGAGTCATCACTACAAGAAACTTTACATGTCTAAGACAACTTTGCATTGCTTTCTGGGTTAAAAATTAATAATAATAAAACAACAGCAGTGTGGATTGGATGTAATAAATATAATGGTGAAACGTTTAATCATCGTTTTAAATTAGATTGGAACCAAGGTCCATTTACATTGCTTGGAGTAAATTTTTCTGTTGATTTAGACAGAATGGTAAAAATAGATTATGATAAGAAATTACAAGAAATTGAAAAAAGCCTAAAACAATGGTCAAAAAGAATCTTAACTCCTTTAGTTAGAATAACGGTATTGAAAACATTGATAATTTCCAAATTAAACCATCTATTTATTGCTATTCCAAATCCACCACAGGAAATAATAACAAAACTGAACAAGATGTTTTATAACTTTATTTGGCAACATAAAATTGATCGCATAAAAAGAGTCTTAATGTGACAGAGCTATGAAGCAGGAGGTTTAAAAATGATAGACATTAAACACTTCATAGCATCACTCAAAATAACATGGATAAGGCGACTACTTCAAATTGAATCTAAATACAAAAGGTTATTTGAGATTTTATATGCTAAGATTGATAATTTCATAAAGTGTGGAAATGAGTATTTTAATAAAATAAAACGAAATTTTAATAATTGTTTTTGGAATAATGTTTTTGATGCCTGGAATTCTTTGTCTATGAGACAAAAACCTGAAAATATAAATGATGTTAAAGATGTAAGCATTTGGTACAATAAGGATATCTGTATAAATAATAGTCCAGTATTCTTCAATCCATGGTTTGACAGTGGCATATATTTCATAAAAGACTTACTTAATGAAGATGAAAATTTAATTTCATATAGAGAATTTACAAGAAGGTATGTTGCTGTCAGGTCAAACTTTGTAGGATATTTTGGTATAAAGTCCACCATTAAATCATATATTAAAAAATTGCATATACAAAACCAACCTGTCAATTTGTTACAAGTTGATATGCCATATTTTTTCAGAATAGTACTTAAAAGTAAAAAAGGGAATAAGGACTTTAACAATGTGTTCATTAATAACAACACAACTGTCATAAGTCAAGAAAAATGGAAATCCATTCTAGACCTAGATATTGACTGGAAATCACTATATATTACCCCTTTTAAAAGTTGTAAAAATACCAAATTACAATGGTTTCAATACAGGATAAACCAAAGAATAATTTCTACGAATGATTTTGTATTCAAAATTAAATTAAGAGATAACAATCTTTGTACTTTCTGTAATAATACAGCTGAAAAATAGAGCATCTGTTTTGGTATTGTGAGATAATTAATAACTTTTGGATAGAAGTAGAGGACTTTATATATAAAAAAATAAACCGCTACATCAATATTTATAGAGAAAGCGCCATCTTTGGACTTATTATGCAAAAAGAGAAATATAAACCTCATTTTTTTTTACTTCTTACTACCAGATATTACATATATAAGTGCAAAATTGATAAAAATCTACCAAATTTAAATACATGAAAAATGAGTCTTAAATATCAGTTTAATATTGAAAAGATCATCGCAATAAAAAAGAATTTTTATGCTAAATTTCTGGAAATTTTGGACCCATGGATAAAATCTTTGATGAATGATTCAATGTCTCCATCTGGTAGGACTGTGATATAACTTACAAAACGCTAATTTGTCGTCATATACAAAGTATACAAAGGAATGTAGTATTAAATTTTGTACAGTTATATATATGTTTATGTACATGTATTGTAAAAATGTCCTTTTGTTACCCGGCAAGTGAACCCAGTGGTCCCAACCCTGGCACTTGACCTTCCCTATTTAATGTCTGGGACAATAAAAACAAACATTACAAAAAAAATGTGTGAAAAATATCCATCAAAAAAAAAAAAAAAGGCTTATAATTTGTATTGAATTATCAGATTCTTTTTTCAAAAATAAGTGTACGATTAATCTATTTTCAGACATCATGATTTTCACAAATAACGATGATGAAATACACTGATGATTTATAGGTGCAAGTTATGTGTATGTCCGTTTGGCGTGTACGGTGTGAAATGATTTGCTCGTAATTCCGTTTTAGTGGACAAATATGATTACACATCACAGGAAGGGTAATTTAGCGGACAAGTATTTGTCTTATTGGTCAGGTAACTTTTTAGAATCCAAATTTTTCACGAAACCTAAAGTCATAAACAAGAACTACTAACTACCAAAGCATATTGTTTATATATATCGTGATGTTATTTTATTTATTTTTTAATAAATTATTTTATTTTTGCGTTTGTGTTTTTATCAGAGTTAATTTCGTTTTGCTATCTCGGCATTTTTATGAGTGATTTTATGATTGTCATTCTTGTCATAATTGAAGGTTAAAGTAAAAGCACACAAAAGAAGCATGCTAATTCATGCCTAAATCACAACCCAAGATCAATACAGATACTTCAAAACTAACAGATTAAGCCAAACACGTTGACTTCAATTGAAAGCTTGATGCTCAGCAAGAGTATGCCCTCCTGTTTGCTAGCTAAACTTGCAAGTTTTGTAATCAAAAACAAACATACTAATCTATGTCCGAATCACAATCCAGAAGCAAAGTGTAAAACTTTGAAACTGACAAGTCAGGTTAGACACGTGACCTTCAACCAGGGAAGTGAGGCCGGGTGCTCCGGAAGGGCAAGCACCTTCTGCTTAGCTAGCTACAACCGCCACGTGTGTAATCAAAATTGTTTGAAAGTAACATGGAACTATCGGATGTCAAATATATCCAGGGCAATCCTGGACACAGAGACGTCAAACGTATCAACAATACTGTGATGACGGTCGTAAAACTTTTTAAAGGCCTTTATAAGCCTAGGCTTGCAATATCCCTGCGCCAGCAATTTATTTGCAAGCATCCTACTTCGTTGTAGAAAGTCCCTGTAGGGGAAACAGCTCTTTCATAGCGTATTAATTGGGAAACAAATACACCATAAGCAGAAGCAGCAGGTATATTACTGCATAGAAAGGAAAGTAAACAACAGAAAAATTGACGTCATCACGTTTGTCATAAAGTTTCAAATGTAGCCTTTCGTGTGCGTCATAATTTAGGTATAGGTCTAAATATAAAGCAGAACTTGAGGAATCAGTCGTGTCGTTTATTTCAAGCTCACTAGAATAGATGACATTCCCAAAGTCCCCAAACTTAGGATTGATAAGATACAGAACGTCATCTATATATCTGTTGAGGTGAATGAATTGGCGACAGTCTTCTTTCTAGATTAAACAAGGTTCTGCATAAATTATGCTTCATAAGAATAAAGAAATAAATCAGCAAGCAATGGTTCATAGTTTGTATCCATTGTTATACCGATTGTTTGCTGAAAAACTATATTACTAAACACAACAAATATGTTATCTATCAAAAAACGGCAGCATTTTGTTGATTGTATCTTATGTATATTTTTGTTTGGAATCCATATGATGCTTGACAACATAACCAAAATCTGTGTTTAGTACAGATATTTGTATTTTACCGTTTTTGTAAAAGATTGACAAGTGAATAATTTCTCAGTCGTCCTTTCAATTTAGAATGAGGGATATTGGTGTATAGTGTAGAAAAGTCAAATGTTTTTATAGTTTTTATATGAGATTAAGTATTAGAAGCAAGATGTTCATGTAATTCTTTAGAATTTTTGAGAATCCATTATTGGTTGATTCCAGATTAAGAATATATTTTTTCTAAATAAGACTGAAGACCATCTTTGAGGATTGTCAAAATTTGTGTTAGAGTTACCGATAATGATAAAGAAATACATTTAGACGAGCCTATTATATATTTTTCCTTGTTTGGAGTTTTATGGAGTTTAGGAATCCAATTCAAGTAAGAAAGACTCGAGAACTCACCTATGGTTGGAAAGAACTCCATCATTTGAAAAATTAATTCTAGTATATGCAGGGTTATTTGATAATCTATCTAAACCAAGCTCCCTAGTAAGACATTCAAGGTATTCTCTTACAAACGAGTATAATGTTGTTGAAAGCCTTATCAACTGGGACAACAACATATTTGCTGTGTATGTCTGTAAGAATTGCCTTGATTTCTGGATCCTTGAGCATTGAAGACGGTTTAGTACTTATAGACCCCTTAAGTTTGGCATTCCCCGTTTTAACGAAAGATCGCACAACCTTTATCCAGTCGGATAAGGTATCAAGCTTCTTTTGTTTAGCCCAACGCCTGGCGTACTCTTCAACAGAATCCATGACAAGTCTGAAAGTCACTAAGTAAAAGATTGAGCTTCTCTATATTTAAAATTAAAATTAATTCTAGTATATGCAGGGTTATTTGATATACTATCTAAACCAAGCACCTTAATAAGACATTCAAGGTAGATTCTCTTACAAACGAAAATAATGTTGTTGGAAGCCTTATCACCTAGGACAACAACATATTTGTTGTGTATGTCTGTTCGAACTCCTTATTTTCAGTATCTATGAGTACTGAAGACGGTTTAGCACTCATAGACCCCTTAAGTTTGGCATTCATCGTTTTAACGAAAGATCGCACAACCTTTTATCTCGTCAGATAAGGTATCAAGCTTCTTCTAATTTAGCCCAACGTCTGGCGTACTCTTCAGCAGAATCCATGACAAGTCTGAAAGTCCCCAAGTAAAAGATTAAGCTTCTCTATATTTAGGTCCGTTTGAAAGTAAAAATCTTAATTTAGTGTTCTCGATTATAATAAGATCACCAGTTATAACATGTCCAGCTGGTCCATCAATATAGGGAGAGGTCGAGCAAGAGCAGGTAGGCGGAGTAAAATTATGAATTTCAAACACTGCAATTTTGTTTATATTTTAATATTTTGGATGCAATAGGTTTATTGTAGGAGTAGGAAACTAGAGGGGGCGAATTAATTTTGAAATAAGCAGGAACTTTAGATTGTACTTGTTTATTTTTAAGAATATTGAAAATGTGTATAGCATCTATGCCTGTGCTAGCATAGTGTAACTTAAGACATTGGCGTTGACCATCATTCTCAATATCGTTTTCCCGAATAGGTTTAAATAATCTGTCATACGCAATATCAATGATGATAGCAGTAAGCTTATATTTTATTGTAGTTTTAGATTGCATTCTTCTTTTAGCTGTCTTAGACGGGATAGTGGTATAGAGTAGAGTTTATTTTAGGTATAGTGAAATCTGAGAGGTTTCTGCAGGAATGGTAAAAGATTGGAAAAACTAACATCATGGATATTGGGTTTGTTGTAACGCCGATGTCTATGACTTCTATTGTCACGTGTAGTTTTGTTGAACAAGAGTAAAACATTTACATTGTTACACCCGGGGCTTGAATGATTTCCTACGCCTACAATTTTGTCATTGCTCCCATATGGCGAAACAATGTCTTGTTCTCTTATCCAGTAATTCCCGTTGCAATCGGTATGCTAAATGTAGGACTATTTGTATGGTGATATATTTTTTTCCAACTGTCTGACTTTCATAGATAACACAGTCCGTCTGGTTAAAACGTTGGTAAATAAACTATGTCCATTCACATAAATTGCACTCTATTCCATATATACCAATGGAAGATTTACAATCAAAAACAAACATGCTAATACATATCCGAATCACAATCCAGAGCAAAGTAAAACCTTTGGAACTGACAAGTTAGGTTCTACACGTGAACTTCCACCAGGGTTGTGAGGCCGGGTGCTCCGAAAGGGTAAGCACCTCCTGTTTAGCTAACTTCACCCGCCACGTGTGTAATCAATTTTGCAAAACTGTGTGGAAGGAATATTAGTATAAAATATTATTTAATATATTAATTTTTATCTTGTGTATTTGTAAATCTTTGTTTATATCAATATAACGTTGTATGAAGTTTAATGGCATTATCTTCATTTCCGATATTTGTCCTATTTATACCCCTCGCTTAAAGAAGTTGGGGTATATAAAGAAAGGGGTGTCCGTCCGTGTGTTTGTCTGTCCTTCCGTCTTTCGTTACACCTTTGGGTTCCTATTTCTTATCCGCAAATCCTCCTAAACCCTTAAATCGATTTTCATGAAACTTTGACACAATCTGTGTGATATAATGTAGATGTGCACCTCCTATTTAAATATTTGATCCGATGGATTTTTAATGTAGGGGAGCGGGGGGTATTTTCTCGTAAGCTCAGTTTTTCTAGTTTAATTAGTATTCCATGTTTATTAGAGGATAAAATGCGTTAAATTCATGCATAATATTACACAAAAGTGCCCGCTGCACATGGAAATATAGATACATTTCGTAATCGAAATGTTTACCCTTTTGATGGGTATAGGTGGCATTAAAGTTTTTCTATGTGTGTGTATTTCCTGTTGACTATAAACGTCACTCACACAATGATCCTATGGACAGTGTGTATGATGTTTTAAAATTTATCCTCTCATAATCATGTACTTAATTAGAATGACATTTTACAATTGACTCAGTTACCAGAGTGTTGCTTGAAGGAGAGGATAGTGATTCGTTATCGTTAAGGTACAATTTCTTTCCGTATCATGCGTCCGGATTTGGCCCTGACTTGAAAGTTGGCAGTGACTGTTCTTTCGCCAAGTACTTGGCATTTGGCAATTGAAGTCAAGGTTTCTTCGGGTGGGAATTTAAAATAAACGAGGTCGTATGTCACGGTGGGCTTGGCACGATAAAGAACCCTGTTGTATAATGCCATCAACCCAACTCATAGGCAAAATTTCTGCACCTTCGCCTATAGCTGGCAACGTCTCGATAATTGAAATATTCTCTACTGAGACGTTAAGCACTATTACTCAACTCAGCTAAACTTTTTTTTCCGGAGCATGAAAACAAGGTAATCTGCTTATAAAGTTATAAAACAGGTTTGTATCCTTTGTACGAGGGTCGTTCAAAAAAGTCTTGTCCCTTCCTGTAAACCGTAAATAAAACACCGTAATTTATTATATTGTCATTTGTCACGGGTGACTGAGTTCATTCCCAAACACGTGGAACATTTTTAGATTATATGTGCAAATGAATTAGTTTTTTCTTGCCATATTTTCATCATAACACTCGTTACTCTGCTGGGAAAATGACGAACATGACAGGTAAAAACGTTATTGAAATGAGAAGCATCATAAAATCCTGTGCAAAACTCGTTAAATCGCCCAAACAAGCATTCATTGAAATCCAATATGTTTTTGGTGAGCGAAAGCTGTCATATAGGTCCATCTCATCCTAGATACGTAAATTTAAAAATTATGTTAACGACATTTCTGATAAAGCCCGTTCTGGAGGACCAAAAACAGCATGCACCAAAGAAAACAATACAGAAATTCAAAAACTGGTCAATAGGGATGGAAGGTTGACTGTTAAACAGATATATGAAGTCGTTGGTTTATCAATGGGGGCCGTACATTTCATTCTCAGAAAAAACTAGTCATGAAAAAGATTTTTGCTAGATGGATCCCTCATTTGTTGTCAAAAGAGCAATAGCTCACACGGGTCAAAATGGCTAAAATCTGCTGAAAATATATGGTAATTGTAACAGCAGGCGTCTGGCTGATATAGTTACAGGTGACGAAACATGGGTATATTACTTTTAGCCACATAGAAAGATAAATAATAAAATATGGCTAACCAGAACAGGAAAACGACCTAAAATTGCAAGGCACTCAACGCACAAAGAAAGTTCTTTATGCTATATTTTTTCAATAGTAACGACATAGTTGCCCAAATTCCCATCCTTAAAGGCCAGGGTATCACGGCGCATTTATAAAAATAAAATGCTTAAGAAAATGAATAAAAATTATAAAAAGAAAAGACCAAAGCCAGGAATTCGTGGTATTTGGTTACTCCATGACAATGCTCCTGCTCACAAATTTAAGTTGGTGACTGATTTTTTGTACAAGGTACGTGTTGTTGTTTTACCTCATCCACCTTATTCATCTGATCTTTCACCGTGTGACTTTTATCTCTTTCCTAAACTTAAGAAATACCTTTCTGGTCGTCGATTCAGATCTCGTTCATCGCTAGGTTCAGCAATTCATCAGTTTCTCAATGGTATATCCAAAAGAGAATATGCAAATGTATTTCGAAAATGGATCCAGCGGCTTAAAAAGTGTGTAGCCGCTCAAAGTGATTATTTGAAGGAATGAAAATAAAATATCATAAATAAAACGTTTTAATTTGTGTTTTTATTATGAAGGACAAGACTTTTTGAACGGCCCTCGTATATACAGACGTATTGTTTATGAAAACGAAATAATAATCTTTTCAATAACAAAAACAAAAAACTCTTTCAGGGCAAACACTATGGGAAATTTAGCTCAGACTTTGACAATAATAGATAAATATAAAATATTTAAATAAACCAGACACCTGGCAATTTTATTCAATTGACGTGTTTTCGGCTATTATGTATGTTTTAATCATCCATTAGTAAGCCAAGATACAAAGATCTAATGCTGAATAGGGATTTGGGTTATTTTTTCAAGCTTCATACGGATTAAAAACACAATTCTACGGAAGCTAACATCAACAAAATGTTTTTGATAGACAACATATTTGTTGTGTCTTGTTATATGATTTTACCACAAATATTCGGTATACCACTGGGCAAAAATTGTGCGCCATTGCTTGCTGATTGGTTTCTTAATTCCCATGGAGTAAAATTTATACAGAACCTTTTAAACCTGGGGAAAATTTGTCGTCATATCATTCAACTCCACATGCAGATATATAGATGACGTTTTGGAGACTATATGAATATTATCTATTCTAGTGAGCTTGAAATAAAAGATACGACTGATTCCTCAAGTTCCACTCATTTAGACTTACACCTTAATGATGACGCCAGCAAAATGCTACATTTGAAGCTTTATGACAAGAGTGATGACTTCACGTTTACTATTTTCAATTATCTATTTCTATGCAGTCATACTCTTTCTCCTGCCTATGGCGTATCTGCTTTACAGTGAATTCGCTATGACACAGCATGTTCCCACTACTAGAACTTTTAACAAAATACGAAAACCGTCTTACAGATTATTGACTAAGAGATATTGTAAGTCCAAAGGTATGAAAGTATGGTCATCATTAAATTGCTGATAATAACGATGTCTCATTGTACAAAATTAACTTGAATATATTTGACGTCCGATAATTTCATGTTTCTTTCATCCTTATTTTCGAATTTACACATGTCAGCTAGCTAGCTAGCTAAATATTCGATGCTTACACTTGCGGAGCCCCCGGGCTTACTTCCCTAGTGGTTGTTCACTTAACAATATTGGCCGGTTTCAAATATTTAACTTTGCTTTGGGATTGATAATTGAACATTGATTGGTATGTTTGTTTTTATTTGATGTGTTTTTTGGTTTCTTTTTCTTTATTATTCGCAATATGTAGACTTGTCTAAAGTATAGTTTTATAGTGTTGTAGTTTTTAATCCATCTAAGTTAATTAAACATTATTTTTAAAACCTTTTTGTTCTCCAATAGTTACATGTAATGCAGAGCAATGTAAGTCGATGCTTTAAACTTGTATCTGAACTCTAAATGAACTGTAATCAATATGAATAAACAAATATATCGGTGCATGTTCCAGTCACAATTAAAAAAAGCGCAGGATAACCTTTGGCACATTTTATTAAACACATAAGGAGACGAAGCCGGGTGCTCAGAAGGCTTTGTGCCACCTGTTCTGCTAGCTTAACCCACTGTTGGTATAAAATTGAGAATGATAGAAGCATGAGATGTCAAATATATCCAGGACAAACTTTAACATAAAAACCTATCAATATTATTATGATGACGGCTGTAAAACGTTATGAGGAATTTTGGGAAACCTAGGCTTACAATATTCGGCGTCAACAATTTGTATAAAGCCAGCCAGCGTCGTTGCGAAACGTTCCCGTAAGTGGGATCCAGCTTTAATGTGTATTAGTGTTTTAACTATAAATAAAACAAAACACGATAAAGTTGGTTTAATTTTCAGTTTATCTACTAGTATATGGATATATTTGACGTCACATAGTTGCATATTCTTTCATTCTCCCCCAGATGAATGAAATGTAACTGATTAATAAATGTGTTTTGCAGTTAAATGTTTGTAAAGCAAGTGGTCATTACTGCGTATTCAAGGCACTTTAACATAAAACAAGACCAATACGAAATTCAAACCTGCGCTGCGTCGCTTTGGCTTTATTGCCAATGTACTTATTTCTGATATTAAGAAAAAGTATATCTTAAGTAGTTTATAATATTGTAATAAGTGTCTGATTATTTCGAAGGAAAATGGTCAGCCATATTTATACTACAGCTATGAAACACACATATCAAATAGTGTTTTTATAATACAGTTTGTTCCCACTGCGGGGACTTTGTACAACGAGGTAGACTGCTTACAAATAAATTGTTGACCCAGGGATATTGCAAGCCTGGGCTTATCAAGGCTCAAAATTTCTGATGGCCGACATCGCAGTATTGTTGTTACGTTAAATGTCTCTGTGTCCAGGATTGCCCTAAAATTATTTGACGTCATATAGTTTCATGTTCCTTTCACACAATTTTGATTACACGCAATGCGGTTGTAGCTAGCAAAAACAGGAAGCGCTTACCCTTCCGGAACACCCGGCCTCACTTCCCTGGTTGAAGTTCATGTGTCTAACTTAACTTGCCAGTTCCAAAGTTTTAACGTTGCTTCTAGATTGTGATTCGTAGATGGATTGGTATGTTTGTTTTGATATATAAAATGTTCTCAAAAGCCCACTAAAAATATAAGGTCACCAACATACCATGTAACGATTATATCTATCATTTTTTAAGTTTTAAATCATGCAACTAAACTTTACATCCTCGCCGGATTTTCTTGTCGCCATGGTGTTAGGTTACAACAAAAATTAAAAGTTTAATTTGGAAACGTTTTATACGATTACGGGTTTATACAAACTACGCATCGTTGAGGTGCTACAGACTGATGGCGGACAGGCAGACTAACGGACGGCCTCAGGCGACGCAGGTAACAATAAAACTGTGGGTCACAGCATTCGTTAACTAAACATTCCCAGTACCCAGTTTTGTTAACAAAATATTTTCTAACGTACTGTTTAAGACACATTTTGTGCATATGTTATACATGGACTTAAACCTGAATAATGACGCCTACGAAAAGCTAGGTTCTGGTGCTGAACAGGGATTCTGGTTATTTTGTCAAGCATCATACGGATTCCAAACAAAAATATACTGAAGATACCATCAACAAAATGTTGGAGTTTTTGATAGATAACATATTGTTGTGTTTGGTAATATAGTTTTCAGCAAACAATCGGTATACCAATGGTACAAACTGTGCATCGTTGCTTGCGTGATTTGTTTCTTTTTCTTCGAAGCAGAATTTATGCAGAACCTTGTTAAATCTGGAGAGAAAACTGTCGCCAAATCATTCAACTCAACATACAGATACATAGATGACGTTCTGTCTCTTAACAATCCTAAATTTGGAGACTATGTAAATGTCATCTATCCTAGTGAGCTTGAAATAAAAGACACGACTGATTCCTCAAGTTCTGCTTCATATTTAGACTTATACCTGAATTATGACGCACAAGAAAGGCTACATTTGAAACTTTATGACAAACGTGATGACGTCAATTTTTCTATTGTCAACTTTCCTTTTTTATGCAGCAATATACCTGCTTCTCCTGCTTATGGTGTATTTGTTTCCCAATTAATACGCTATGGTAGAGCTTGTTCCCACTACGGGGACTTTGTACAACGAAGTAGGCTGCTTGCAAATAAATTGTTGACTCAGGGATATTGCAAGCATAGGCTTATCAAGGCCCTCAAAAAGTTTTATGGCCGTCATCACAGTATTGTTGATAAGTTTGATGTCTCTGTGTCCAGGATTGCCTTGGATATATTTGACGTCTCATAGTTCCATGCTCCTTTCACACAATTTTGATTACACACGTGACGGGTGTAGCTGGCTAAACAGGAGGTGCTTACCCTTCCGGAGCACCTGGCCTCACTTCCCTGGTGAAGGTGTACGTGTCTAACCTAACTTGTCAGTTCCAAAGTTTTTACTTTGCTTCTGGATTGTGATTCGGAAATGGATAAGTATGTTTGTTTTTGATTTCAAACTTTATGACAAACGTGATGACTTCAATTTTTCTGTTGTCAAACTTTCTTTTCTATGCAGCAATATACCCGCGTCTCCTGCTTATGGCGTATTTGTTTTCCAATTAATACGCTATGGTAGAGCTTTTCCCCACTACGGGGACTTTGTATAACGTAGCAGGCTGCTTGCAAATACATTATTGACTCAGGGATATTGCAAGCCTAGACTTATAAAGCCCCTCAAAAACTTTAGTGGTCGACATTACAGTATTGTTGATAAGTTTGATGTCTCTGTGTCCAGGATTGTCCTGGATATATTTAACGCCACATGTTCCTTTCACATAATTTTGATTACACACGTGCCGGGTGAAGCTAGCTGAACAGGAGGTGTTTACCCTTCCGAAGCATCCGGACTCACTTCCCTGGTGGAAGTTCACGTGTCTAACCTAACTTGCCTGTTCCAAAGTTTTAACGTTGCTTCTAGATTGTGATTCGGAGATGGATTAGTACGTGTTTTTTTTTATTTAAAACACCAACAAAGCTTTATAAAACTTTTTATAAAGAGTTAGCAATTTAATGCTACCCTCAATCAAATATTGTAACAAATAATAAAAAAAATTGAAAATTTCAATAAAACACGTAAACTTGTACTAGGTAATAGAGGTTGATTGTTTTGTAAGGGTAAGCTAGCTACACCCGCTAATAACTTGATAATGCAGTATTTCTATATAGGTAAGTTATTGATGAACAAAACAACCCCACATATTAGCTGTTATAGTGCGTATACAATTACGGAAGCTGACGGTAGCTGTGTTTGTAGTGCGTGCTCGCTCCGTACATGGGAGGGTGTCGGGAGTTCGAACTTAGACCGGAGTACAAGACTCCAAAGTAGCGGCAGCACTCTGCACATAGAAATGGAAGTGCGGGGTCCTTCGGAATAGAGACCTGAAAACCGGTGTGACATGTAATATAAAACCTCCTGTATATTGCCCTAAGCACACTGCAAATGTCAATATGTCAGGTATTTCACCTATAGCTTAATATGTTGTTTCGCTTTTAGTGCAATATACTTGGCTAGGACGTAAAACCCAATTCAATCAGTTAATCAATATATGTTATATAGCTTATCAAGTAAGGGATAACCACACGTTATCAATATAACCTTATTACTCTGTCTATACCTGGTATTTAAAGGAATGACTCATTAGGGTTTTTGTAAAACGAAAGTAAACTATAATTAATATAAAAGTAATGTATTTTTATTAAACAATTTCTGTCAACTTATGCACATTCATCATTCATATGTACATGTATATCCATGGAAACAATTTTACATAATGACCAGTAAATTATCTAACAGTCAATCTTTTGTCTTGCAAACTTAACACGTAATATATAAATTATCTATTTACAATATAATATGCATACATACAACATTTAAAATATGTACATTTTTTTACATTCGTCTTCTTGAAATTTAGAGCACACGTTTTAGACACGAAACTATTCTCTCGATACGCAATGCCACCAACATCAATGTACAAAGAACAAGCGGTTTAAACATAAATTATCCCATACCACATTAACCCTATTGCCTAACGTTTTTGTTGTTTAGATTTGCGTTATTTCATGATTTAGGTCCATTTGGAAAATGTCAAAACAATATGTTTGCAGTTCAATAATTAAGTGGTCTCTTGATTCTTCTTAAACTTTTAAAAAATATGTCCTTAATTCTAATATTAATTGATAATTTTATCTATTTCAAGGATAAAAACATCCACCTGGTTGTCTGGTGACCACCTGGATAGTTGACTTGTCCCTCATACCAAGATCGGCAAGTGTTTTATTTATGTAGCTTTGGTCGTCATGACGATATTCTTTCCCAGCATACACTAGCTTTAGATGTTGTCTTTCAATGCCCCTGTTTTCAGATATTTTTTGAAAAAGAACTGATAATTTGTCGTTCTGAAACGAAAGTAAAATAAAATAAATTAAATTAATTGAATGATAAAACAGAACAGCAAAGCTTTACATTTAAATGTGTCGGATTTAAGTATATATTGACAATAATTAATATATATACATAAAAGAGATCATACAAATTCAATTTATAAAGACAACAAAATGAAAAACTGTAAAAATTGAGTTTTCGACAACCCACTTGCTGAAGAATGGACAAAAAAAATAAAAATAAATAAACAAAATAAATAAATAAATAAAATATAGCCACAATATAAAATATATAAAGTTACCGTTTGTATAGCGAGGGGAACAGTTTTTCCTGAGCTGAACGCTTGAACCATTACTCGTATCGTTGTCATCTTTAAATTTGAATTACAGACTGAGACTTAGTATACCGGTGCTGTATTGTCGCCTTAGGAAACTCAACTGAATTAGCAAAACAGACTGAATGCTGTTATACAAGGCTGTGCAACATGGATTTTCCGAAATTCCAAAAACGAAAGTAGAAACTGGGAAGTGGGGAAAACGATTACGTGGATCTATGTATATCATGTGATTTTTCAGAAATGTCAAAACGAAAGTACAACGTCATAATTAATGTTGTTATCACTTGGAAAGTCCATATATATATATATATATAACCTGTGCAAGAGGTGAGTTGAAAACGTATCATGTAATTTACTTTTCTTTTTTGCATTTGTTTTATTTAATCTAAATATCATCGTTATTAAGAAACATGTAGTAATATTAGAATACATGGGTCACTGGTAGCAATCTAGATTATTCAACCCCCTCCCCTCCAATCCCGCTCAATATAACATTGGTTCTCAGTGGCCGAGTGGTCAAAAGCCTGCACTTGTCACGTGTGTAACCACATGTGACTGGACATTAGGTATGCAGTGTAAATTTTCGGTAAATACATGTAGTCTATCTAACATAGATATATCACTTATTTATTTAAATTCAATTATTATTTATCCCTAAAAACTAATTGTGCACATTACAAACATAACAATAATCCAATACAAACATACCGATCGGTGTTATAATCACTATCCTCAAACAAATAACACTTTAAAATCTGTCAAGCTAAGTTAAACATGCGAACCTTCTCCACGGACACAAGGACAGGTGCTTGAAAAGGTTATTGGCATCTTCAATATCCATGCAATCTAATTATTGTCTCGATGTTTTTAAACTAAAATGAGATGGTTAGTCACATTGAACCGATATATTACTTCTACTAAAATTTTATTTATACTGACACACACAAGTAGGTTTAAACATCTATAGAGGTACATACTTAAAACACATTAAACACCTAATTGTAGTCACACATGCTTACGAAACAGTATAACTATGAATATATATATATATATACTATTAAAAAAGCAATATTGAAAGTTATATTAACCGGTCTAGCTAAATTACTCTCTTCTTTTATACATGTGTCATATATCTTTTAAATCTATGATTGAATTTAAACAATTGTATATCACATATCATCGATAAACAGAAAAACTTCACAAAAGAGTCGCTCAGTATAAAAAGAAATCAATCAATATCGTTAAAAGAATTAAAGTTTCCAACAAGCTCGGAAGCTTTATCATTTAAAACAAATCTTTAAAAATACATTGTTTCGCGGATTTATAGTGTGCAGAAAAAAATTTGTCCAATTTTCAATAGACAATTTAAAAAAAGGAAATCATTGCTTAAATAGCAGTCCTCAAGTTTGCATTAAACCGCCTACATGTTAACTTATTTTCGTTTATATTACCGCGGGAACTTCTTGCTTTTTTCCTTGTCTTAAGCAGCAAAGATCAATTTAATATGCAATATGTTTACATTTACACAGTTACCAACATGTTTGTTAATTACACCGGCTATATTTATATTTTGAATCATTATCCTTCAACGTTTTCTCTGAATACACAGATTGATCGAGTCGGAATGTCACTAAATTGTTTGCCTTGGAGCAACATTACAGTTCTTACACTGGAAATTCCCATTGGGAAGGCACGGTGTTAGACACACGAAACAAAATTTTTTACCACACTTGCATGTCATTTGTTTACAACCTTGGGTGTGTTCTAGAATAAGACCACATTCAATGCACAAACGGACGCAGGGAACATTGACGGCATGCGAAATATTTTTAGTCTGGCATGTTTCTAACGTTTTGCGAATGCTTTCTTGGCCACAGAAATGCCCCCGTTTCCATGGCAACAGACAGAACCAACAAAACTCCGTCTCTGGTTTCCCATCTCCAACACATTTAGAACATACCACTTGAGCGTTATCTTCAGCCAGTCGTTCACACAAGGTCAAACAAAATGGATATTCTCTAAAAGATGACTGTTTACGTACATAATTACAATTTATTCTGGATTCAAAATACATGTTTTCATCATCATTTAATCTTGCTTTCCATTTTATCTCGAAAAATGACCATTCTCTACCACATCCCTCATCTAATCCTGGACAGAAAAACTTATATTCTCCATCTTTAAGTTTACTCCAGCAATATCTAACAAGAGGCCCATGGGCCTTATACGCTCACCTGATAACTAATGGCTAGCTGATAGATTTAAAGACAACGTAAATACTAAACCCCAATGACCCCATTTTTTCTTTACATCAAAATGATCATTGTATCAATACCTACAACATTCTAATATACATGCCTATACAAAACGTTTATAGTTTTCAAGATAATTAACCATTTCAGTATTGTTTTACATCTGTGACCTTGACCTTTAAACCCATGACCTTTTCTATACATCAAAATGATTGTTTTATCGATACCTACAACATTCTAATATACATCCTTATACAAAAAGTTAATAGTTTTCGAGATAATTAACCATTTCGGTATTGTTTTCGCATCTGTGACCTTGACCTTTGAACCCATGACCTTTTTCTTTACATCAAAATGATCGTTGTATCAATACCTACAACATTCTAATATACATGCCTATACAAAAAGTTTATAGTTTTCGAGATAATTAACCATTTTGGTGTCGTTTCGCATCTGTGACCTTGACCTTTGAACCCATGACCTTTTTCTATACATCAAAATGATTGTTGTATCAATACCTACAACATTCTAATATACATGCCTATACAAAAACTTTATAGTTTTCGAGATAATTAACATTTTCGGTATTGTTTCGCGTCTGTGACCTTGACCTTTGAACTCATGACCTTTTTCTAATACCTACAACATTCTAATATACATGCCTATACAAAAAGTTAATAGTTTTCGAGATAATTAACCATTTCAGTATTGATTTGCATCTGTGACCTTGACCTTTGAACCCATGACCTTTTTCTATACATCAAAATGATCATCGTATCAATACCTACAACATTCTAATATACATGCCTTTACAAAAAGTTATAGTTTTCGAGATAATTAACCATTTCGGTATTGTTTCGCATCTGTGACCTTGACCTTTGAACCCATGACCTTTTTCTATACATCAAAATGATTGCTGTATCAATACCTACAACATTCTAATATACATGCCTATACAAAAAGTTTATAGTTTTCGAGATAATTAACCATTTTGGTATTGTTTCGCATCTGTGACCTTGACCTTTGAACCCATGACCTTTTTCTATACATCAAAATGATCGTTGTATCAATATCAACAACATTCTAATATAAATACCTATACAAAAAGTTTATAGTTTTCGAGATAATTAACCATTTCGATATTGTTTCGCATCCATGACCTTGACCTTTGAACCCATGACCTTTTTTCTATACATCAAAATGATCGTTGTAACAATATCTACAACATTCTAATATAAATGCCTATATAAAAAGTTTATAGTTTTCGAGATAATTAACCATTTCGGAATTGTTTCGCATCTGTGACCTTGACCTTTGAACCCATGACCTTTTTCTATACATCAAAATGGTCGTTGTATCAATACCTACAACATTCTAATATACATGACTATACAAAACGTTTATAGTTTTAGAGATAATAAGTATAATCAGAGGTAAAAAAAATTAGGTCACGACCTTCACAATTGACCTTGACCTCATTTTGAAGATACTACCAAGAAGATGTCAAAACTGAAAACCCCATGTCATTTTCTGGTCAAGTAGTCAAGTTATAACAATTTGAAGCTATTTTACGATTTTTTCAAAATTAAACGCAAAAACGCGTAACCCATTTTTCGACCGAATTTCACGAAATGAACAAACTACAGGCTTAAGACCCTAGAGAAGCCAAATATCACATCAGATTTTTTCTCCAATCAATACTTTCGGAGAAGAAGATTTTTTAAGATTTTTGCACCCCTAGGTCACCTTGACCTAGTTATGGTAGCCATGGCAATGCCACGAACAAATCTGAATTGCACCGACCCAGACATGCTTCTGACCAAGTCTCGTTGAAATCTGCCCAGTGGTTCGTGAGAAGAAGATGAAAATGTGAAAAGTTTACGACGACAACGACGACGACGACGACGACAGACAACGGACAAATTGTGATCAGAAAAGCTCACTTGAGCCTTTGGCTCAGGTGAGCTAAAAAGGTTTTCATATGCTACAAGAAATTTAAATAAACAATTTAGTAACAAACAAAAAATAATAATAATAATAAAAAAATAAAAATATTTATATCGATAAATTCAAAATGATATTAACAGTTTTTTTTAACTGGGAGCCGATATGGAAACCTTATTTAAATGCACATTGATTAATCGTTTAGCCGTTTAAAATTAACTTGACTTTCGTAAATCTGAACATATAATAATAATAATAATAATAATAATAATATATACTTAATAATTATATCTTTGCAAACTTTACATGTAGTTATGACATTTAAATTCAAAGTTTTCATAAACATACTTATTCCATGTCCACAAGACATTTGCCATGTAGGTTCATCTTCAAGACCTCTGTCAATTACATCTTCTAAGGAAGTTTCATCGATCGGAGACATTTTTCTTTCCGTCGCATGAATAACAACATCAAGAGGCATCTGAACATCATCTACCAGTGTGACGTCATCTAGAACCATTAACTCCGAAATTACATCTACCAGACTCTGATCTACACCTTGATCACGTGATATTTGTTTCCTTGCGTCAGCAACAGTGGCATTCTGATAAAAAGTGTACAAACTTTGATATATTATATGAAATTATTTTTTCTAGTATTCGTATTATACGTATTAGTAGTGGTAGTTATGGAAATATAAAAATATTGGACATTTTGCACATTTCGAGAAGAATGCCAACGACCAATTGTTACGTTTGACACACCTGTCATGTTGATACTAGTATAGGTGGCGCGTACACCGGTTCAACTGTAAGTCGACCAATTGTTACTTTTGGAAATAATTAGTATATAAAAACTGTAGAGACGTCGGCGAACCCTGAATAAAAAACATGACAAGTTTGAAAAAAAGTCTAAAAGTGCAATAACAGAAAACTTTAACAAAAAAAAAAAAACGTGGAAAAAGAATGAAATTTATATAAAATGTCAAGATGCTGACAAAATATAACGCATGCGCGAGGTTGTTATCTCAAAGAACGGGAGATGATTTGTCATAAGTCAATTGAAATAATATTACCTGTTGAGAATGTCTGTATGTAGTACGCGGGTTTCAATTACCTGTTTCGATTACCTGTCGAAACCGGCAGGTGGAATGATATTCCATATGCAAACAGAAATTGTACTCTCTGTAAATACAACTTAGGTGATGAGTATCATTATATCATGGTTTGTAAAGCTTTTTCCAAGGTTAGATCATCACTTCTTCCTTTACATTCTTACAAAAATCCAAATACTGTTAAATACAAACAGCTTTTAAACTCATCCAATGTAACAGTGTTGAATAATTTATGTAAATTTATAAAAATTGTATTTGAGAGGGTCAGTCCTCCTGGTTAGTTGGTTAGCTAGTTATTTGTATCGTCTTTGTTATGTCTATGTCACGTGTATTTGTATATACAGTATAATATATTCTCTTTATTGTAATTGCAATTATGAGAAATAAACTAAACTAAACTAATTAACAAATAATCCGCGGTGTAGCAAGCGGTGTAGCAAGCAATTAATTGGCTGATTATGATTAGTCTCGGATAGTTAAGTTACACATTGCACATTAGTGCAATATCGATCTGTGAAAAAATATATTTTACAAAAATAAAACGACCATTTTAAAACAATACCTGCTGGAGACTAATCATTTTAGTATTATCTTCACTTAGACGTTGATATGAGATGTGCTTTCGACTTCCCATCTTGTCTCTATTTTACTTTAACTTTGCACATAGAAATGTTCAGTTTCAGTTTTAAAGTACAAAGTACATGTTAATGATTCTTTATTACCACAAACGGCATTGCATGGATCTATTTTTAAACTTCGCATCGGTTCTATTTATAAGTTTTTAAATTGGGGTATCTCCTTTATACTAATCTAGGTCATGTACTACTCAAACATTTTCTGAAAATTAAAAAGTACATAGCACATAATTTTTAGAAAATTTGCCGAACAATACCTCCACACACATTGAAATGAGATCAACACCGATTCTTTATCAATGACATACCTTGTTTAAAAACACCTTATAGCTATTTTATTCTTCGTGTGTGATTATCTGTGTTAATAAATGTGTTGTGGGTGTAATTCCGTTAAAATCAAAATTGCATTTTCAGTGCTCAGGTGGTTTAAGATGTCAAAAAGCCTCTCACTGTCTGTGTTCGAACTCGGGCAGAACTTAGTGTGAGAAAAGTTCTTAGTTCACTTATCCAAGTACCAGGTCGGTCGTTTTCACCAGGTTCCCTTCATCATCTAAGAACAGACTCTGACATTGGCATAATACATGAATATGCCGCAGTCTGTTCTTGGACGATACAAGTAAAAAATCTTGACTGAAGAACAGAACACCATTTTCACACCCAACTTTTACCTTTCCACTATCAACATATCAACAGTTCTGAACTATTGAGGTTACTCAGTTTGAAAAGAATATCACAGCTGCTTTAGATGATTGAAATATATATTGATCATGCGATCGGACACGTATCAAATAATCACATCCGTCGTAAAATCTTAATTTACTCTTCTAGAAAATTCATTTTGTTTTTCAAATACTTTTATACACGATCAAAAACAAAACATACTAACCCATGTTCAATTAAGTCAAAGTTTTAAAACTAGCTAGCTATTTGTGTTAACTTTCACCAGCGAAGTGAGACCGGGTTCTCCGGACGGGTAAGTGTCTGGTTTACACTCGTCACGCGTTTAACTGACTAAATCTGCTAGTACTCATGAAATAAGAATGATAATAGATGAAGTTATATATTATTAATTATAACAATTATAACTAGTAGAAAACTTATATTTAGGAGGTCTGTGGTTTAAACACAAGCCGGGCCTGACAAATACTTGGAAACAGATAACAAGTTATTCTTTTCACTCGGTGCTATCTTTAATTTCAAATGCAGATGGTATGCATGACACATTTAATAACCCTAACTGAACATTGTTTCTAAGCGTACTGTAATTTTTTTTCTGTACCCGATGGTGTCCCAAACTTTACTAGAGCGTAAAAACGTCAATCATTGAATGAACGGACGAATGAAAGGATAATGAATAATTTATCAATTCCCAAAGTTTGGGATTCTGTTACTATATTTAGTAACAAAATTTATTTGGCACAAATGCAATAATGTCAATAATTTTCATTTTCAAACAGTAGGTAATATATAACCGTGTGGTTTTCCATCCGCGAGATAAAAGTTTACTTAGTACACTTTAATATATATTATTTTTAAAAAATAAAATTGTAATGGTTATTTTCAAATTCCCATAGAGTACATGTAGGTCAGTGAATGTAAAGATACCGCATATAACCATTACGTGTTTAACAAGAACACAAAAAAGTCAATAAGAAGGTAAATATATTTTACAATATTTATACGACGCAATAGTTTAGTGCCCTATTTTAATAATACATGTAGACATGTCACTGAGTCTTTTGTTACTTATAACAATTTCTAAAAATATATATTATGTAAAACGTGATCAGTAACAAATTGAAAGGTCGTATATTTATATATCTAGTTTCCACGAACTGTTTATTGGTAAAGATAATTTTAAATTCGTCGTAATCTAAATAAGTGTTACATAACAAAGATTGATTAAGGTGTACGTGTTATAATACATTACAGTCCTGTCCAAAAAATAACACTAGGCTAACGAATTCGTGCCTAATCAGTATCTCACAAAGATCCCCGTATCGCGATAGCTTTATGACAGCTGTTGTCTATATATTTTGAAACTTTAACAAGTTATCAAAATCTTGTCCACTCGACAGCCTCGGCTTTTTACGTTAGCTAAGTGTTTAACTTTCGACATGTCTGTACTGCACTGTAATCGGGAAATATTGTTATTATGTTGAATTTTGATATTTTATGCTTGCTTACCAATATAAAACTAATAAAAACAATAATAGAATAATTGACTTAAATTAAATGTACAGACGTGATGAACATTTAGCTGTGCACTTACGAAAAGGGATCGTAACTCAGCTGCTGAGTGAGAGTTACCAAGATAATAGCCGTTAGAAAGGTACCAAGAACTAGTTTAAATGCGACCAAAATGAACTGATAATACGGCACTTATTCGTTTGCTTAGTGTTTTCAGAACTTTCGACAGGCCTGTTCTGTACAAATGTAGGTCTGTTTCCATACGTAATACGATTGAGTTTTATAAGAATGTAATTTATTTGCCAAAATATCATGAATCTTTTTAGACGGCCTCTTAAATACAGCTACGTTAGCTCAGTGGTTAGAGTGTTCGCCCTGTTTGTTGGAAATAAATGTTCGAACCCCGTTCAGGTAGTCTAGGTATGACCACGACTAAAAAATAGCGCTTGGCTTTTTTAAGAGACCTTACAATTTGATATCCCGTGTAAGCGTGAGCGCGAGATGCTTACTAAACAACGCTATGCCAACTATGTCTGAAGTACATTGCATCTCCATCGATAGATGGTAAAGTTTCGATATAAGTATAAAAAAAACAACCCACCTTCACTTGAACGTAAACCTCAATCAATTCATTCTAGTTATTCATTGACTGCAATTTCATTCATGCCATTAGAATATGTTTTTATCGATTGTAATGATCAGAGTTTTTACATTAAAGTCAAGATTGCTAGCTGTTACATCAAAATTTAAATACAGATGTGCATTATTCAGTTTACAAGACCAAGAATTTCGGGTTATTCATTGTTACAACGGTACATTCTAGTACTCATAACATCAACCCACGTCGGAGAAAACACTAATTATAAAGCTCAATACCTTGACTACAGGTTCCTGTTATTAACATGAATAGTAGGGAAGGGCATTAAACACAACCTTCTGTTATTCATCAAAGTCTAATCAAGTTTAAATGTAAAACAACATGGTCGTGAATACTGTTTAGATTGCCACTTTATAGCAAACTTTAAAATACTTGAAGTATCCTCCTGATAATAATATCTCGTATAATAGAAATATCAGATACAGAGTGCATATTATCTACGTATGTTATACAATTTATCTATAGATTATTCCGTGACATTTCCGCGTAATCAGTAGTTTCTGGAAAACACAAAATTCAAACTGAAAGTAGGAAAAACCATATGTTGTCATCGAACTATAAATAGTTATTAAGAAATTGAGCAAGACTTTATCATATATGTATTTTGACAGTCATTTTAGATTATTTTGTCGGCGTCAGCGGTAAGTACAGGTATATTTAACATTGGAAATCAGAATTAAGTTGCATATCAGTTTTAAAGAAATTCTAGGTATAAGTGTCATATCAAAAGTGGTGTTTTCGATTTTTACATTATAAAATATTCTGCAGTGATCCTTGTGCAAGTTTTCCTGATGAAATATACCCAACATACCCAAAATGGAGGGGTTATATTTAATCACAAATTCTTGGTACATATGTTCTTAATTTTGCAGAATATCCATCAATTTGGTTTTTTTTAGCTCAGATGAGCTATTGCAATCTATCACCATCCGTCGTGCGTCGTGCGTCGTCCGTCGTGCGTTGTCCGTCGTGTGTAAACTTTACATTTTAATCTTCTCCTCCAAAACTACTGGGACAATTTTGATGAAACTTGGCGATTATCATGCCTGGGTAACAGCCTTTAAAAATTGTGTTCGGGGTTTGACCACGCCCAACAAGATGGCCGCCATTACTAAAAATAGCAAAAAGACAAAAAAATCTTCTTCTCTGAAAGCAAAAGATGCAGGCAAATTTTGATTAGATATTTAGATTTAGCATACCTGGGAACATTAAAATTGTGTTTTTCAGGAAAATTGAACAAAAAATAGGTTACGCGTTTTTTGCGTAAAATTATGTAATTTTGAAAATGAGACATTTATTGTTATAACTCAATAACGGCTGAAGATAATTGTATGGAGTTTTCATTATTGATCTTGTCTTGCTATTTTCTTCCAAAAGATGTCAAGGTCAAAGGTCAAGGTCATGTCCCTGTTTTTGACCTTTGATAAAAAATGCTATTTTTTTAAACATTTCAGGTGATAATGGCATGGGATTTGCAGTTAATTGTAGGTATTGACATGACAATCATTTTGATACATAGATCAAGGTCATGAGTTCAAAGGTCAAGGATGCACAACTATTGCCGTTATAGTTGATTATCTGCAAAACTATTAACTTTTTGTATAGGCATATATATTAGAATATTGTAGGTAATGGCACAGTGGTCATTTTGATATATAGATAAAGGTCATGGTTCAAAGGTCAAGGTCACAGATGCGAAACAATACAGAAATGGTTAATTATCCAGAAAACTATTAACTTTTTGAATAAACATATATATTACAATATTGTAGGAATTGATTTAACGATCATTTTGATATGTAGAATAAGGTCATGGATTCAAAGGTCAAGGTCACAGATGCAAATCAATACATAAATGGTTAATTATCTCTAAAAGTTTTAACTTTTTGTATAGACATATACAATATTGTAGGAATTGGTTTAACGATCATTTTTATATATAGATTAAAGTCATGGGTTCAAAGGTCAAGGTCACAGATGCAAAAGTGTACCAAAATGGTTAATTATCTCGAAAACTATTAACTTTTTGTATAGACATGTATATTTTAATATTGTAGGTTTTGATTTAATGATAATTTTTATATATAGTTTAATGTCATGGATTCAAAGGTCAAGGTCACAAATGCGAAAGAATATTGAAATGGTTAATTATCTCAAAACCTATAAACTTTTTGTATAGACATGTATAATACAAAGTTGTAGGAATTGATTTAACGATCATTTTGATATATAGATTAATGTCATGCGTTCAAAGGTCAAGGTCACAGATGCAAAAGAATACTGAAATGGTTAATTATCTTAAAACCTATAAGCTTTTTGTATAGACATGTATAATACAATGTTGTAGGAATTGATTTAACGATCATTTTGATATATAGATTAAGGTCATGGATTCAAAGGTCAAGGTCACAGATAGGAAAGGATACTGAAATGGCTAATTATCTCGAAAACTATTAACTCTTTGTATAGGCATGTATATTCGAATATTGTAGGTAATGGCCTAACACTCATTTTGATATATAGATGAAGGTCATAGTTTCATACTTTTGTTTTTACTTTTTTAGCTGTTTATAAATAATGTATTGTAGCTAGAATATATTAATATATTATACATATATTATATGTAGCAATCTTTGGACAAGGTATGATTAATTAGCAAAAACCCTTGCATTTAATTCTGCCTTACTGCTGAAAATAAGAAGTTCTCTTTTATAAATGTTATTGACCATTGAACCTCTGCATGAGATATGTACTTAGCCTCAGGTGAGCGTTAAGGCCCATGGACCTCTTGTTTAATTGATTTTTTTTTATTTATCTTTTATTCAATATATTAAAACATTGTATACAAGGCTAAACAATCAGAGCCATGTGTGTTCATGAATAATAAAAATAATAACGTTTATTGAAAAACTGTCATAGCAAGTGTTGCAACCGCTATTGAAATAACGACCACTATTGAAATAATTATTTCAATAGCAGTTGAGAATGCAATGAAATAACGACCACTATTGAAATAATTTCAATAGCGGTTGGGAATGCACTGAAATCACGACCACTATTGAAATTGGAATAATTATTTCAATAGCGGTTGTATCTGCACTGAAATAACGACCTCTATTGAAATAATTATTTCAATAGCGGTTGAGAATGCACTGAAATAACGACCTCTATTGAAATAGTTATTTCAATATCGGTTGAGAATGCACTGAAATAACGACCTCTAGTATTTCAATAGCGGTTGGGAATGCACTTAAATAACGACTACTATTGAAATTATTTCAATAGCGGTTGTATCTGCACTGAAATAACGACCTATATTGAAATAATTATTAGTCCCCTATCGGTGAAACCGAAAGGGGATTATAGTGATAGTCGATGTCCGTCTGTCAGTCTGTCGGTCTGTCCGTCTGTCCGGGCTTGTATCCGCAACTCCTACCAAACTACTGAAGGGATTTCACTCAAACTTTACAAAATTGATCATCAGGAAGTCCTTTTATGCATATCCAAAGGGCGTTGTTGTCAGATGTGCGTCCATCCGTTCTGTCGTCCGTCTGTCCGTCCAGAAAGCGTGTATATATTGACTTAAAATTATAAAATTTTCATAGGGGAGCATGCCCCCGGATCCCCTAGCGCATGCGCGCCTGCGGCGCACTGTCTTCACTTGACCCTTTGGTTTGCCCCCCACTTTTAAATGGGCTGCTACGGGCCTGCTTCCGGAGCATCCGGCCTCACTTCCATGCTGGAAGTTTACGTGTACACTTTGTTTTGCCGTTTTCACGTCCAATGGTTTAATTACACTGGATTAACCCTAATGTATATTGTTGTGTTTATAATAAATGCACATATAGACTAGAAAGTTGTTTCTTGAAATTAGTCTAAATATCGCTCTGCTTAAATTAAAAAATTACGAACTGCAATATGAATCTTAACATGTTCATCTTTTATTTGTATTTTTGTCATAACGTTTTAAAGATGAAAACTGCATTTTATGAATTGTAAGATACACACTTTTCTTTCTCGTTCTTTTTAAATGGTTTTACTTTATGAATTCACTGAATATAGTAATTTATAAATTTTATTTATTTTTTATTTTTAAAAAACACTTACCTCTGTTGATTAGTACAAAGTGACTTCTTCTCTTGAAAGCACCCCGTGACTCCGAGTCTATTTCGATTGGTTAGCAATAACAAATGATAAGTAGTGGCACTGAAAAAAAACTAGTTTTTTCTTGCTTTTCTGTCTCAATGCCTTTGCAGATGAACTTGTCACATACGGTAATATCTTAATGTATTGTTTTATTGCCTCCCATCTCTTTTTTAAAATAATGGGAAATACATATTGCAGTGCAATTTTGATGTATCATTGAAGAAGATTTTAAGTCCTGTACTTATGCATTGTATAATTTAGCTCAATGTTATTTTTAACTTGGGTCTTATATATCAGATCTGAAATATCTTATCATTTTCTTCTCTGAAAAAAATTGCGGTTAATATGTATGGATTATAGTTCATTATGTTTATAAACTGAATGTTATAGAAAAAACCCTTCTTAAAAATATTTAAACGGATATCATAATAATAAAATCAAAGCACCTTAAATTCGAAAAATGCAGCTGTACATGCAAGGTTTTCGTAATGATTTTGACCAGTATATACTGTTTATAGGAAACAAGCTAATGTATAAACTTACCAGTATATGCTATGCATTAGAAAACAGAGGTAAATTACGACTGTTCCTCAACAAATACCTCTTATAACTTTTGTTTTTGGTATGGTAAAATATATTACTATTAATTAACGAATAAGATCATATTCACTGGTTGTGCAGTGATAAACATAATCGTCATCGCAAATATATTCAATAGGCGGTTAGGTTATTCGTGTAGAAAAAATGTCTTAAGACATTATTATTTCAATAGTGGTCGTTATTTCAGTGCATTCCCAACCGCTAGTGAAATAATAGAGGTCGTTATTTTAGTGCATTCTCAACCGCTATTGAAATAATTATTTCAATAGAGGTCGTTATTTCAGTGCATTCTCAACCGCTATTGAAATAATTATTTCAATAGTGGTCGTTATTTCAGTGCATTCTCAACCGCTATTGAAATAATTATTTCAATAGTGGTCGTTATTTCAGTGCAGATTCAACCGCTATTGAAATAATTATTCCAATTTCAATAGTGATCGTTATTTCAGTGCATTCTCAACCGCTATTGAAATTATTTCAATAGTGGTCGTTATTTCAGTGCATTCTCAACCGCTATTGAAATATTATTTCAATAGTGGTCGTTATTTCAATAGCGGTTGTAACATAGCAGTGTCATTTTTGCTTGTATACATATATTGCATATACATGTAAAATAGTTTCGTTACGCAAACAGAATACTTACAATTAGACTATATAATGTCTAAATTAAAGTCTCCGTTTTTAGACTTTGTTAATAATCATCATCACTAAGTCACAGTAAGTAAGATATGGCTCTTAATATATCTTCCTTAATTAAGCTTGTTTTATTTTAAGTTGATGGTCACTTATTTTAAATTTAACGTAGTAATTGTTTAAAGATTTGTGAGATTTTGGAATATCTGAACAAAAGTAAAATGGAGTATCAGATGTATACAGAACTTTTGCTAAACATGCGCAGTCTATTGTCAACATTGTAATTATTAATTTTATATCAGACAAGTGTTTGTTGTTCACTAAAGTATTAATACAATTTTTGGGTAAATATGTGATGTTCTGTATCACTTAAAATGTTTAAGTTTTTTAAGAATATTTGACGGCATTGCAAACTAGCACTTTGAAAAGTCATTTGTTATTTAGAAGTACAATATATACATTGTGCAAAATGTAAAAATAATAACACAGAATACTTATTACATTCTAATCTACAAACAAGTTTAGATGATACTTTTTATTTTTCAATACGATAGCCGTGTTATGTCAAGACAATACTAGACCTAGATTGATTAACCCTGGCATGCATGTTCAGATTAATGACACGAACAAATGTGATATCAATTAAATATTGATCTATACCACCAAGATACAACTAAAGAGAAATAACTCGTATGAACTTAAGTACAATTAAGCGCATTACAGAACGACAACATTTGGATTTGATTGAGCTGATTAACGTCCCAGTCAAGAAAAATTCACTTACTGTACATCACTTACGTGTGCGTCGCACTGATGAATTTATACAGCAGGATTCTTTATCATATTTGAGAGAGAGAGAGAGAGAGAGAGAGAGAGAGAGAGAGAGACATGTCTTGTCGATAATGAAATCAAAACGTAGATATTAATATCGTATTAAATTTAAAAAAAAACATTCAACTATAAGAAATAAGTTGCGCTCATTTTCTCATTTTTTTCGAAACCAATGAATCACCAATTTCTTTATATTCACTTTCAGGTATTGTGTCATGGCCTCTGATTTACAGAAGAGAATGTAATGTGACTTTACAGAAGGTAAGTATAAAGCGACATTGACACACGATTGGATTTAGGTTAATTGTGTTGTGTCGGGGGTAAAATCAGTGTTTGAAATTAAAGACAAAGGTAGCCTAAACGTTATAATAGTAACAGAAGCATGAAGAAATACTGAAAAAAATGAAAATAACATTGTTTGTCGTGCGTTTAAAAGGTTATTTTTTGTCTCAAAGTTAGCGAAATAAGAATATTTCACCATCATATGAAACTGGGTTTTAAATCCTACATTCTTATTAACGCTTTGAATTCTACTTTCTGATTAACGTTTTAAATCCTACATTCTGATTAATGTTTTGAATCCTACATTCTGATTAATGTTTTGAATCCTACATTCTGATAAATGTTTCAAATCCTACATTTTAATAGACGTTTTAAATGTTACTGATTAACGTTTTGAATCCTACATTCTGATTAACCATTTAAATTGTACATTCTGATTAACGTTTTGAATCACACATTCTGATTAACGTTTTAAATCCTACATTCTGGTAAATGTTTTAAATCCTACATTTTGATAAACGTTTCAAATCCTACATTTTGATTGACGTTTTAAATCTTACTGATTAACGTTTTGAATCCTACATTTTGATTAACGTTTTAAATCCTACATTCTGATAAACGTTTTGAATCCTACATTATGATAAACGTTTCAAATCCTACATTTTGATTGACGTTTTAAATCTTACTGATTAACGTTCTGAATCCTACATTCTAAGTTTCACGAAGTATGAGAATAGCTTTGTCCTTGACCTTAGTTAGCTAAATCATACTTCTCATAAACCAAAACGCCTATAGTCATCATACTTCTTACATTTAATCAGTGTGTTGGGTTGAGTTCTAAAAAGTTTGAAATAGATTTTACCTTGACCTTTTGTTTAAGGACACAATTACGTTATATGTAAAATGACTTTTTCTCATGAACAAAACGGCCTATCGACATCAAACTTCATATACAAAACCAGTTTGTCGAGTTTTACAAGTTTGCCAATAGATTTGACTTTGATCTTAGTTAAAGGTCACAATGACCTCGTAAATAAAAAAAAAATAAAATAACTTTTTCTCGTGAACTAAAAGGTCTATAGACATCAAACACATCATAATTTAAATCTCTCTCTCTCTCTCTCTCTCTCTCTCTCTCTCTCTCTCTCTCTCTATATATATATATATATATATATATATGTGTGTGTGTGTGTGTGTGTGTGTGTGTGTGTGTGTGTGTGTTAAGTACTACAATGTCTTTAAATAGATTTGACCTTGATTTTTATTCATGTTCACAGTGACTTTTTAGCTCACCTGAGCCAAAGGCTCAGATGAGCTATTGCAATCTATTACCGTCCGTCGTCCGTCGTGCGTCGTGCGTCGTCCGTCGTGTATAAACTTTACATTTTAATCTTCTCCTCCAAAGCTACTGTGCCATATTTGATGAAACTTGGTGATTATCATGCCTAGGTAACAGCCTTTCAAAATTGTGTTCGGGGTTTGGCCACGCCCAACAAGATGGCCGCTGTTACTAAAAATAGCAAAAAGACAAAAAAATCTTCTTCTCTGAAACCAAAAGGTGCAGGCAAATTTTAATTAGATATTTGGATTCAGCATACCTGGGAACAACAAAATTGTGTTTTACATGAAAATAAGACGAAAAATAGGTTACGCGTTTTTTGCGTAAAGTTACGTAATTTTTAAAATGAAACATTTATTGTTATAACGTCATAATGGCTAAAGATAATTGTATGGAGTTTTCGCTGTTGATCTTGTCTTGCAATCTTCTTCCAATTGATGTCAAGGTCGAAGGTCAAGGTCATGTCCCAGTTTTGACCTTTGATAAAAAATGCTATTTTTTTAACATTTCTTGTGATAATGGCATCGGATTTTCAGTTATTTGTAGGTACTGACATGACGATCATTTTGATACATAGATCAGGGTCATGGGTTCAAAGGTCAAGGTCACAGATGTCAAAGAATACAAAATAGTTAATTATCTGCAAAACTATGAATTTTTTGTATAGGCATGTATATCAGAATATTGTAGGTAATGGCACAATGGTCATTTTGAAATATGAATAAAGGTCATGGGTTCAAAGGTCAAGGTCACAGATGTAAACAAGTACTGAAATGGTTAATTATCTCAAAAACTATAAACTTTTTGTATAGGCATGTATATTGGAGTATTGTAGGTATTGGCCTAACGATCATTTTGATATATGAATGAAGGTCATAGGTTCAAAGGTCAAGGTCAAAGACGCGAATGAATACTTAAATTGTTATTTATCTCAAAAACTATAAACTTTTAGTACAGGCATGTATATTGGAATATTGTAGGTATTGGCCTAATGATCATTTTGATATATGAATGAAGGTCATAGGTTCAAAGGTCAAGGTCATAGCTGCAAACGAATATTTAGATGGTTAATTATCTCAAAAACTATAAACTTTTTGTATAGGCATGTATATTGGAATATTGTAGGTATTGGCCTAATGATCGTTTTGATATATGAATGAAGGTCATAGGTTCAAAGGTCAAGGTCATAGCTGTGAACGAATATTTAAATGGTTAATTATCTCAAAAACTATAAACTTTTTGTATAGGCATGTATATTAGAATATTGTAGGCATTTTGCACAACGATCATTTTGATATATAAATGAAGTTCATAGGTTCAAAGGTCAAGGTCATAGATGCAACTAATACTTAAATGGTTAATTATCTCAGAAACTATAAATTTTTTGTATAGGCATGTATATTAGAATATTGTAGGTATTGGCCTATCGATCATTTTGATATATGAATGAAGGTCATAGGTTCAAAGGTCAAGGTCATAGATGCAAATGAATACTTAAATGGTTAATGATCTCAAAAACTATAAACTTTTTGTATAGGCATGTATATTGGAATATTGTAGGCATTTGCACAACAATCATTTTGATATATGAATGAAGGTCATAGGTTCAAAGGTCAAGGTCATAGATGCAAACGAATACTTAAATGGTTAATTATCTCAAAAACTATAAACTCTTTGTATAGGCATGTATATTGGAATATTGTAGGTATTGGCCTAATGCACATTTTAATATACAGATGTTTTAGCTGTTATAAATAATATATTGTAGCTAGACTTTAAATATGTTATATATAGCATACTTATATAATAATTATTATAATTAACTTGCAAAAATACTTGCATATTATTGGCCCTTACTGCTGAAAATTTTGATATTCTCTTTTATTAATGTCATTGGCCATTGAACCTCTGCATAAGATATGTACTCTTCCTCAGGTGAGCGTTAAAGCCCATGGGCCTCTTGTTATAAAAATGCCTTCTGCTTATGATGTGAAAGAGTATTGAAATGGTTCATTATCTCAAAACCTTTAAACTTTTTGTATAGACATGTATATTGGAAAATTGCAGGTATAGGTGGCCGCTTAAATAACAAGTAAAGAGACATTTTCTGTTTTTCTGTTGCTTTGTGATAACAGCTATATATTTACATAAATATTTTTAGTCGCCGTTTAAGCACAGAGTATGACATAGTGTTATTTGATTTCCAGGAAAAAAATAATACAGGTATTGGTTAATACTGAATCCAAAATGGATACTATTACAACTTGACCTTCTTTTAAGATCACAGTTTCCTTAAATAGTAAAAACAAGAAAACATTTTTCTCCTTAAAATGTCGTGTATACATCATTAACCAGGATATGACATTTTGAACACAAAATATGTGCAAATTTCTTACTGTGCAAAATTTGTGTTTTCAATTTATAATGTTTTCTTATCCAGCCTACTATTCACATTTTTCTGAACATAACTTTGTACAAAAGATCCTTGATGGTTCTTTTCCTTTCACATAATGCTTCTTTGTAATTTGTCATCATTGCAATCATACTGATAGTTTACTTCTGAAAAAGGCATATCTTGCTCTGCTTAGCAACATTCTTGTTATAATTTGGTTAAGCCATAAGGTCATTTGACTTGCAAATGATTTCAGGAACTGAATAAAGTAATTATAAGTCATATACAAATTGTTTGCATGTAATACTGATTTGAAAATAATATAAAATAACTTAAATCTATTATTTAGGCGGTCATTTTGTCCGTCATATTGGAAATGGCAGCATATTTAAATTTCAAACCATCAACAGATATATGTGAAATTAATGCGTAAGCCTAAAAAAATCATGTATATTTGGGAAGAAAATGCACAATAACAGACTTTAAATACATATTATTTGATTTTAGCGGCCATTTTTTTCGCTATATTGGAAATGGCGGCCATATTGAATTTTTACTTAACGCCATATCTGAAAAAAATCTCCATGTCATGAACTATGATAAACCGTACTATATTAAATGTTTTTAACATAGTCATGTTTTCAAACGACCACCAGCAATAAACAGTAATATGCAAAAATATTACTGCAAATACATTGTATGATTATCAATACAATGAACCAATATATTTATTTGTTACTCTTCAGTCGCCATTTTTTAAATTATATTGAAAATGGCAGTCATTTAAAATTTCAAAATCATAAGTGGATATATGTAAAATAATAAGCAGATCAAAAACAAAATATATACCTGCATATTTATGAACAAAAACTCAATAACAAACTCTAGATATTTATTATATGTTTAGTATGTTTTGGCGGTCATTTTGTCCGCCATATTAGAAAGGGCAGCCATTACATTATCCATAATTGGACTTTATCGAAAAGCAATTCCAAGCAAGATTCGTGTTTTCAAAAGATCGCCAAACCGTCGTATGCAAAACTATTTTCAAACATCAAGCAGATATGATATTGAATACAACCAATCTGTACATCTATTTGCTATTACTTATCCACGATTTTGTTCGCCATATTGGATATGGCCGCCATTTTGAATTGAAAACAATCTTAAGGTATATATACTAGCAATTTCAGGTCATATACAGATGTTTTTGTGCAATACTAAATTGAAAATTGGTACAAAAATGATTATATCAACATTTTTCATTATTTGAGCGGTCATTTTTGTCCGCCATATTGAAAATGACAGCCATTTTGAACTTCAAATCATCAGCAGATATATGTAAAAATAATAAAAATACCAAAAACAAAATAAATTCCTGCATATTTGTGAAAAAATCCACAATAACAAACTTAAAATACATATATAATGAGATTTTGGCGGCCATGTTTTTCTTGTTGGTCCCATATCTGAAAATAATCTCTGGGTCATAAACTTTAATCATGCCAGATTTTATGCTTTTAACAAAAAACCCACAATTTCATTAATTTTTTGCACGTATCTCCTGAACAGTACATTCCAATTAACGTTTTGAATCCTACATTCTGATTAACTTTTTGAATCCAACATTCTGATTAACGTTTTGAATTCTATATTCTGATTAACTTTTTAAATCCTACATTCTGATTAACTTTTTGAATCCAACATTCTGATTAAGGTTTTGAATTCTATATTCTGATCAACGTTTTAAATCCTAAATTTTGATTAATATTTTGAAACCTACAATCCGAGTAACGTTTTAAATCATACATACTGATTAGCATATTGAACCCAACATTCTGATCAACGTTTTGAATCCAACATTCTGATCAACGTTTTCAATCCTACATTCTGATTAACGTTTTCAATCCTACATTCTGATTAAACATTCTGATTAAAGTTTTCAATCCTACATTCTGATTAAAGTATTCAATCCTACATTCTAAGTAAGGTTTTGAATCGCACATTCTGATTATCGTTTTGAGTCCTACATTCTGAGTAACGTATTCAATCTTACATTCTTATTAACGTTTGAATCCTACATACTGATTGACTTTTTGAATCCAACGTTCTGAGTAAGGTCTTGAATCCTGCATTATTATTAATCTTTTTAATCCTCTATCCGGATTAACATTTTCAATCTTTCATTCTGATTGTTTTTTTCAATCCTACATTCTGATTTACATTTTTAATCCTACATTCTGATTTACATTTTGAATCCTACATTCTGAGTAACGTATTGAATCGTACATTGTGATTAACGTTTTGAATCCTACATTCTGAGTAAAGTTTTGAATCCTACATTCTGATTTACATTTTGAATCCTACATTCTGATTTACGTTTTAAATCCTACATTCTGATTAACATTTTGAATCCTTCATTCTGAGTAAAGATTTGAATCCTACGTTCTGATTTTAAATTTTGAATCCTACATTCCGAGTAACGTATTGAATCGTACATTCTGATTATCGTTTTGAATCCTACATTCTGATTAACGTATTGAATCGTACATTCTGAGTAACGTATTGAATCGTACATTGTGAGTAACGTTTAGAATCTTAAATTCTGAGTAACGTATTCAATCTTACATTCTTATTTACGTTTGAATCCTACATTCTGATTAATGTTTTGAATCCTCTATCTTCATTAACGTTTTTAATTCTTCATTCTGATTGACTTTTTGAATCCTACATTCTGATTTACATTTTGAATCCTACATTCTTATTTACGTTTTGAATCCTACATTCTGATTTCCGTTTTGAATCCTATATTCTGATTCACGTTTTAAATCCTACATTACGATTTACGTTTTAAATCCTCCATTCTGATTTACATTTTAATCCTACATTCTGATTTACGTTTTATATCCTACATTCTGATTTTCATTTTGAATCCTACATTCAGAGTAACGTCTTGAATCGTACAATCTGGATAACGTTTTAAATTCTACATAATAATTGAAATTTTTAATCCTACATTCTGATTTACGTTTAAATCCTACATTCTGGTCTACATTTTGAATCCTACATTCTAATTTACGTTTTAAATCCTACATTCTGATTTACGTTTTAAATCCTACATTCTGAGTAAAGATTTGAATTCTACATTCTGATTTACGTTTTTAATCCTACATTCTGAATTACATTTTAAATCCTACATTATGATTTACATTTTTAATCCTACATTCTACGTAAAGTTTTGAATCCTACATTCTGATTTACGTTTTAAATCCTACATTCTAATTGACATTTTAATCCTACATTCTGATTTACGTTTAAATCCTACATTCTGATTTTCATTTTGAATCCTACATTCTGATTAACGTTATGAATCCTAGATATTGATTACCGTTTTCAATCCAACATTGTAATTAAGCGTTTGATTCTTATATTCTGATTAACGTTTTTAACCCTACATTGTGATTAACGTTTTGAATTCTATATTCTGATTGACATTTTGAATCCTACATTCTGATTAACGTATTGAATCGTACATTCTGATTAACGGATTGAATCGTACATTCTGATTAACGTTTTGAATTCTATATTCTGATTCACATTTTGAATCCTACATTCTGATTAACGTTTTGAATCCTACATTCTGATTAACGTTTTGAATTCTATATTCTGATTGACATTTTGAATCCTACATTCTGATTAACTTTTAAAATCCTACAATTTGATTAACGTTTTGAATTCTATAATCTGATTGACGTGTTGAATCCTACATTCTGATTAACGTTTTGAATTCTATATTCTGATTGACATTTTGAATCCTACATTCTGATTAACGTATTGAATCGTTCATTCTGAGTAACGTATTGAATCGTACATTGTGAGTAACGTTTAGAATCTTAAATTCTGAGTAACGTATTCAATCTTACATTCTTATTTACGTTGAATCCTACATTCTGATTGACTTTTTGAATCCTACATTCTGATTAATGTTTGTATCCTCTATCTTCATTAACGTTTTTAATTCTCATTCTGATTGACTTTTTGAATCCTACATTCTGATTTACATTTTGAATCCTACATTCTGATTTGCGTTTTAAATCCTACATTCTGATTTACATTTTAATCCTACATTCTGATTACGTTTTATATCCTACATTCTGATTTTCATTTGAATCCTACATTCTGAGTAAACGTATTGAATCGTACAATCTGGTTAACGTTTTAAATTCTATAATAATAATTGACATTTTTAATCCTACATTCTGATTACGTTTAATCCTACATTCTGATCTACATTTTGAACTACATTCTGATTTACGTTTAATTCCTACATTTGAGTTAAAGCATTGAATTCTACATTCTGATTTACGTTTTATATCCTACATTCTGATTTTCATTTTGAATCCTACATTCTGATTTACGTTTTAAATCCTACATGCTGAGTAAAGATTTGAATTCTACATTCTAATTTACGTTTTATATCCTACATTCTGATTTTCATTTTGAATCCTACATTCTGAGTAACGTATTGAATTGTACAATCTGGTTAACGTTTTAAAACATAATAATTGACATTTTTAATCCTACATTCTGATTTACGTTTAAATCCTACATTCTGATCTACATTTTGAATCCTACATTTTGATTTACGTTTTAAATCCTACATTCTGATTTACGTTTTAAATCCTACATTCTGAGTAAAGATTTGAATTCTACAGTCTCATTTACATTTTTAATCCTACATTCTGATTTACATTTTAAAACCTACATTATGATTTACATTTTTAATCCTACATTCTAAGTAAAGTTTTGAATCCTACATTCTGATTTACGTTTTAAATCCTACATTCTAATTGACATTTTTAATTCTACATTCTGATTTTCATTTTGAATCCTACATTCTGATTAACGTTTAGATCCTACATTCTAATTGACATTTTTAATTCTACATTCTGATTTTTATTTTGAATCCTACATTCTGATTTACGTTTTAAATCCTACATTCTAATTGACATTTTTAATTCTACATTCTGATTTTCATTTTGAATCCTACATTCTGATTAACGTTTTGAATTCTATATTCTGATTGACATTTTGAATCCTACATTCTGATTAACGTATTGAATCGTACATTCTGAGTAACGTATTGAATCGTACATTCTGAGTAACGTTTAGAATCTTAAATTCTGAGTAACGTATTCAATCTTACATTCTTATTTACGTTTGAATCCTACATTCTGATTGACTTTTTGACTCCTACATTCTGATTAACGTTTTGAATCCTCTATCTTCATTAACGTTTTTAATTCTTCATTCTGATTGACGTTTTGAATCCTACATTCTGATTTACATTTTGAATCCTACATTCTTATTTACGTTTTGAATCCTATATTCTGATTCACGTTTTAAATCCTACATTATGGTTCACTTTTTTTGAATCCTTCATTCTAATTTACGTTTTAAATCCTACATTCTGATTTACATTTTGAATCCTACATAGTTATTTACGTTTCGAATGCTATATTCTGATTCACGTTTTAAATCCTACATTATGATTCACTTTTTTTGAATCCTACATTCTGATTTAAATTTTAATCCTACATTTTGATTTACATTTTGAATCCTACATTCTTATTTACGTTTTGAATCCTATAATTTGATTCACGTTTTAAATCCTACATTATGATTCACTTTTTTTGAATCCTACATTCTGATTTGCGTTTTATATCCTACATTCTGATTTTCATTTTGAATCCTACATTCTGAGTAACGTATTGAATCGTACAATCTGGTTAACGTTTTAAATTCTACATAATAATTGACATTTTTAATCCTACATTCTGATTTACGTTTAAATCCTGCATTCTGATCTACATTTTGAATCCTACATTTTGATTTACGTTTTAAATCCTACATTCTGATTTACGTTTTAAATCCTACATTCTGAGTAAAGATTTAAATTCTACATTCTGATTTACATTTTTAATCGAACATTATGATTTACATTTTAAATCGAACATTATGATTTACATTTTTAATCCTACATTCTAAGTAAAGTTTTGAATCCTATATTCTGATTTACGTTTTAAATCCTACATTCTAATTCACATTTTTAATCCTACATTCCGATTTACGTTTAAATCCTACATTCTGATTGACATTTTGAATCCTACATTCTGAGTAACGTATTGAATCGTACATTCTGATTAACGTTTTGAATCCTACATTCTGATTAACGTTTTGAATTCTATATTCTGATTGACATTTTGAATCCTACATTCTGATTAACGATTTGAATCCTACATTCTGATTAACGTTTTAAATTCTATATTCTGATTGACATTTTGAATCCTACATTCTGATTACCTTTTTGAATCCTACATTCTGATTAACGTTTTGAATTCTATAATCTGATTGACGTTTTGAATCCTACATTCTGATTAACGTTTTGAATTCTATATTCTGATTGACATTTTGAATCCTACATTCTGATTAACGTATTGAATCGTACATTCTGAGTAACGTATTGAATCGTACATTGTGAGTAACGTTTAGATTCTTAAATTCTGAGTAACGTATTCAATCTTACATTCTTATTTACGTTTGAATCCTACATTCTGGTTGACTTTTTGAATCCTACATTCTGATTAATGTTTTGAATCCTCTATCTTCATTAACGTTTTTAATTCTTCAATCTGATTGGCTTTTTGAATCCTACATTATGATTAATGTTTTGAATCCTCTATCTTCATTAACATTTTCAATTCTTCATTCTGATTGCCTTTTTTGAATCCTACATTCTGATTTACATTTTGAATCCTACATTCTAATTTACGTTTTGAATCCTACATTCTGATTTACGTTTTAAATCCTACATTATGATTTACATTTTGAATCCTACATTCTGAGTAAAGTTTTGAATCCTACATTCTGATTTACATTTTAATCCTACAATTTGATTTACGTTTTAAATCCTGCATTCTAATTTACATTTTTAATCCAACATTCTGTTTTTTGTTTAAATCCTACATGATGATTTACATTTTGAATCCTTCATTCTGAGTAACGTATTGAATCGTTCAATCTGGTTAACGTTAAAAATCCTAGATACTGATTAACTGTTTGAACCCAACATTATGATTAACCTTTTGAATGCTACATTCTGAGTAACGTTTAGAACCCTGCATTATGATTAATTTTTTCAATCCTACATTTTGATTAACGTTTTTAACCCTACAACCTGATTAACGATTTGAATTCTTCATTCTTAGAAACATTTTGAATCCTACATTTGGATTAACGTTTTGAATTCACATTTTGATTAACGATTTAAATCATACATTCTGCGAAACATTTTAAATCCTACATTATGATTAACGTTTTGAATCCTTTATTCTGATTAACGTTTTGAAGCCTACATTCTGAGTAACGTTTTGAATCCTACATTCTGATTAACGTTTTTAATCGTACATTCTGATCAACGTTTTAAATTCCACATTCTCATTGACGTTTGCATAGGACTTATATAGGCAATGCCTGCTGTCCAATCCTTTTCAACATTTTTCTGAATAAAACATTGTTTAAATTAAATTATTAACGTTTGAAGCCTACATTCTTATTGACGGTTAAATCCAACATTTTGATAAACTTTTTTAATCCTACATTCTGATCAACGGGTTGAATTCTACATCCTGATTAACGTTTTCAATCCTACATTCTGAGCAACATTTTGAATCCTACATTCTGATTAAACATTCTGATTAAAGTTTTCAATCCTACATTCTGATTAACGTTTTGCATCCTACATTCTGATTAACGTTTTGAATCGCACATTCTGATTATCGTTTTGAGTCCTACATTCTGAGTAACGTATTAAATCTTACATTCTTATTAACGTTTGAATCCTACATACTGATTGACTTTTTGAATCCAACGTTCTGAGTAAGGTCTTGAATCCTACATACTGATTGACTTTTTGAATCCAACGTTCTGAGTAAGGTCTTGAATCCTGCATTATTATTAATCTTTTTAATCCTCTATCCGGATTAACATTTTCAATCTTTCATTCTGATTGTTTTTTTCAATCCTACATTCTGATTTACATTTTTAATCCTACATTCTGATTTACATTTTAAATCCTACATTCTGATTTACATTTTGAATCCTTCATTCCGAGTAAAGATTTACATCCTACATTCTGATTTACATTTTAAATCCTACATTCTGATTTACATTTTGAATCCTACATTCTGATTTACATTTTGAATCCTTCATTCCGAGTAAAGATTTGAATCCTCGGTCTGATTTTAAATTTTAAATCCTACATTCTGATTTACATTTTGAATCCTACATTCTGAGTAAAGTTTTGAATCCTACATTCTGATTTACATTTTTAATCCTACATTCTGATTTACATTTTGAATCCTACATTCTGATTTACATTTTGAATCCTTCATTCCGAGTAAAGATTTGAATCCTCGTTCTGATTTTAAATTTTAAATCCTACATTCCGAGTAACGTATTGAATCGTACATTGTGATTAACGTTTTGAATCCTACATTCTGAGTAAAGTTTTAAATCCTACATTCTTATTGACATTTTTAATCCTACATTCTGATTTACGTTTAAATCCTACATTCTGATTTTCATTTTGAATCCTACATTCTGATTAACGTTATGAATCCTAGATATTGATTACCGTTTTCAATCCAACATTCTAATTAAGCGTTTGATTCTTATATTCTGATTAACGTTTTTAACCCTACAATGTGAGTAACGTTTTGAATTCTATATTCTGATTGACATTTTGAATCCTACATTCTGATTAACGTATTGAATCGTACATTCTGATTAACGTATTGAATCGTACATTCTGATTTACGTTTTGAATCCTACATTCTGATTTACGTTTTAAATCCTACATTATGATTTACATTTTGAATTCTACATTCTGAGTAAAGTTTTGAATCCTACATTCTGATTTACATTTTAATCCTACATTCTGAGTAAAGTTTTGAATCCTACATTCTGATTTACATTTTAATCCTACATTCTGATTTACGTTTTAAATCCTGCATTCTAATTTACATTTTTTATCCAACATTCTGTTTTTTGTTTAAATCCAACATTATGATTTACATTTTGAATCCTACATTCTGAGTATAGTTTTGAATCCTACATTCTGATTTACATTTTTATCCTACATTCTGATTTACGTTTTAAATCCTGCATTCTAATTTACATTTTTAAATCCAACATTCTGTTTTTTGTTTATAATTCCTACATTATGATTTACATTTTGAATCCTTCATTCTGAGTAACGTATTGAATCGTTCAATCTGGTTAACGTTAAAAATCCTAGATACTGATTAACGGTTTGAACCAAACATTATGATTAACCTTTTGAATGCTACATTCTGAGTAACGTTTAGAACCCTGCATTATGATTAATTTTTTCAATCCTACATTTTGATTAACGTTTTTGACCCTAAACCTGATTAACGTTTTGAATTCTTCATTCTTAGAAACATTTGAATCCTACATTTGGATTAACGTTTTGAATCCTACATTTGATTACCGATTTAAATCATGCATTCTGCGAAACATTTTAAATCCTACATTCTGATTAACGTTTTGAATCCTTTATTCTGATTAACGTTACGAAGCCTACATTCTGAGTAACGTTTTGAATCCTACATTCTGATTAATGTTTTAATCGTACATTCTGATTAACGTTTTAAATCCCACATTCTCATTGACGTTTTCATAGGACTTATATAGGCAATGCCTGCTGTCCAATTCTTTTTAACATTTTTCTGAATAAAACATTGTTTAAATTAAATTATTAACGTTTGAAGCCTACATTCTTATTGACGGTTAAATCCAACATTTTGATAAACTTTTTTAATCCTACATTCTGATCAACGTATTCAATCCTACATTCTGATTAACGTTTTGAATCCTACATACTGATTAACGTTTTGAACCTAGCATTCTGATTAACGCTTTGAATCCAACATTCTTATCGACGTTTTGAGGCCTTCATTCTGATTAATGTTTGGACCCCTGCATTATGTTTTTAATGCATTTAATCCTATATTCTGTTTAAAGTTTTGAATCCTACATTATGATTTACATTTTAAATCCTACATTCTGAGTTACGTTTTGAATCCTTCATTCTGATCACTTTTTTAATTCAACATTCTGTTTAACATTTTGATTCCTACATTCTGATTACCATTTTGAATCCTACGTTCTGATTGACTTTTGAATCCTATATTCTGATTAACGTTTTGAATCCTATATTCTGATTAACGTTTTGAATCCTACATTCTAAGTAAAATTTGAATCCTACATTCTGATTTACGTTTTAAATCCTACATTCTAATTGACAGTTTTAATCCTACATTCTGATTTACGTTTTGAATCCTACATTCTGATTTACGTTTACATCCAACATTCTGATTTTCATTTTGAATCCTGCACTCTGATTGATATTTTGAATCCTACATTCTGATTAACGTTTTCAATGCTACATTCTGATTAACTTTTTGAATCTAACATTCTGATTAACGTTTTGAATCCTATATTCTGATTAATGTTTCGAATCCTACATTCTGATTAACTTTCTGAATCCTACATTCTGATTGACATTTTGAATCCTACATTCTGATTAACGTTTTGAATCCTACATTCTGAGTAACGTTTTGAATCCTACATTCTGATTAACTTTTTGAATCCAACATTCTGATTACCATTTTGAATCCTACATTCTGATTACCTTTTTTAATCCTACGTTCTGATTGATTTTTGGAATCCTATATTCTGATTAACGTTTTGAATCCTGCATTCTGATTGACGTTTTGAATCCTACATTCTGATTAATGTTTTAAATTCTATATTCTGATTGACATTTTGAATCCTACATTCTGATTAACGTTTTGAATCCTTCATTCTGAGTAACGTATTGAATCGTACATTGTGATTTACATTTTTAATCCTACATTCTGATTTACGTTTTAAATCCTACATTCTGATTAACATTTTGAATCCTTTATTCCGAGTAAAGATTTGAATCCTCGTTCTGATTTTAAATTTTAAATCCTACATTCCGAGTAACGTATTGAATCGTACATTGTGATTAACGATTTGAATCCTACATTCTGATTAACGTTTTAAATTCTATATTCTGATTGACATTTTGAATCCTACATTCTGATTACCTTTTTGAATCCTACATTCTGATTAACGTTTTGAATTCTATAATCTGATTGACGTTTGAATCCTACATTCTGATTAACGTTTTGAATTCTATATTCTGATTGACATTTTGAATCCTACATTCTGATTTACGTATTGAATCGTACATTCTGAGTAACGTATTGAATCGTTCATTGTGAGTAACGGTTAGATTCTTAAATTCTGAGTAACGTATTCAATCTTACATTCTTATTTACGTTTGAATCCTACATTCTGGTTGACTTTTTGAATCCTACATTCTGATTAATGTTTTGAATCCTCTATCTTCATTAACGTTTTAATTCTTCAATCTGATTGGCTTTTTGAATCCTACATTATGATTAATGTTTTGAATCCTCTATCTTCATTAACATTTTCAATTCTTCATTCTGATTGCCTTTTTTGAATCCTACATTCTGATTTACATTTTGAATCCTACATTCTAATTTACGTTTTGAATCCTACATTCTGATTTACGTTTTAAATCCTACATTATGATTTACATTTTGAATCCTACATTCTGAGTAAAGTTTTGAATCCTACATTCTGATTTACATTTTAATCCTACAATTTGATTTACGTTTTAAATCCTGCATTCTAATTTACATTTTTAATCCAACATTCTGTTTTTTGTTTAAATCCTACATGATGATTTACATTTTGAATCCTTCATTCTGAGTAACGTATTGAATCGTTCAATCTGGTTAACGTTAAAAATCCTAGATACTGATTAACGGTTTGAACCCAACATTATGATTAACCTTTTGAATGCTACATTCTGAGTAACGTTTAGAACCCTGCATTATGATTAATTTTTTCAATCCTACATTTTGATTAACGTTTTTAACCCTACAACCTGATTAATGATTTGAATTCTTCATTCTTAGAAACATTTTGAATCCTACATTTGGATTAACGTTTTGAATTCACATTTTGATTAACGATTTAAATCATACATTCTGCGAAACATTTTAAATCCTACATTCTGATTAACGTTTTGAATCCTTTATTCTGATTAACGTTTTGAAGCCTACATTCTGAGTAACGTTTTGAATCCTACATTCTGAGTAACGTTTTAATCGTACATTCTGATTAACGTTTTAAATTCCACATTCTCATTGACGTTTGCATAGGACTTATATAGGCAATGCCTGCTGTCCAATCCTTTTCAACATTTTTCTGAATAAAACATTGTTTAAATTAAATTATTAACGTTTGAAGCCTACATTCTTATTGACGGTTAAATCCAACATTTTGATAAACTTTTTTAATCCTACATTCTGATCAACGGGTTGAATTCTACATCCTGATTAACGTTTTCAATCCTACATTCTGAGCAACATTTTGAATCCTACATTCTGATTAAACATTCTGATTAAAGTTTTCAATCCTACATTCTGATTAACGTTTTGCATCCTACATTCTGATTAACGTTTTGAATCGCACATTCTGATTATCGTTTTGAGTCCTACATTCTGAGTAACGTATTAAATCTTACATTCTTATTAACGTTTGAATTCTACATACTGATTGACTTTTTGAATCGAACGTTCTGAGTAAGGTCTTGAATCCTACATACTGATTGACTTTTTGAATCCAACGTTCTGAGTAAGGTCTTGAATCCTGCATTATTATTAATCTTTTTAATCCTCTATCCGGATTAACATTTTCAATCTTTCATTCTGATTGTTTTTTCAATCCTACATTCTGATTTACATTTTTCCTACATTCTGATTTACATTTTAAATCCTACATTCTGATTTACATTTTGAATCCTTCATTCCGAGTAAAGATTTGAATCGTCGTTCTGATTTTGAATTTTAAATCCTACATTCCGAGTAACGTATTGAATCGTACATTGTGATTAACGTTTTGAATCCTACATTCGAGTAAAGTTTTAAATCCTACATTCTTATTGACATTTTTAATCCTACATTCTGATTTACGTTTAAATCCTACATTCTGATTTCATTTTGAATCCTACATTCTGATTACGTTATGAATCCTATATATTGATTACCGTTTCAATCCAACATTCTAATTAAGCGTTTGATTCTTATATTCTGATTAACGTTTTTAACCCTACAATGTGAGTAACGTTTTGAATTCTATATTCTGATTGACATTTGAATCCTACATTCTGATTAACGTATTGAATCGTACATTCTGATTAACGTATTGAATCGTACATTCTGATTTACGTTTGAATCCTACATTCTGATTTACGTTTAAATCCTACATTATGATTTACATTTTGAATCTACATTCTGAGTAAAGTTTTGAATCCTACATTCTGATTTACATTTTAATCCTACATTCTGAGTAAAGTTTTGAATCTTACATTCTGATTTACATTTTAATCCTACATTCTGATTTACGTTTAAATCCTGCATTCTAATTTACATTTTTTATCCAACATTCTGTTTTTTGTTTAAATCCAACATTATGATTTACATTTTGAATCCTTCATTCTGGGTAACGTATTGAATCGTTCAATCTGGTTAACGTTAAAAATCCTAGATACTGATTAACGGTTTGAACCCAACATTATGATTAACCTTTTGAATGCTACATTCTGAGTAACGTTTAGAACCCGTATTATGATTAATTTTTTCAATCCTACATTTGATTAACGTTTTAACCCTACAACCTGATTAATGATTTGAATTCTTCATTCTTAGAAACATTTTGAATCCTACATTGGATTAACGTTTTGAATTCACATTTTGATAACGATTTAAATCATACATTCTGCGAAACATTTTAAATCCTACATTCTGATTAACGTTTTGAATCCTTTATTCTGATTAACGTTTTGAAGCCTACATCTGAGTAACGTTTTGAATCTACATTCTGAGTAACGTTTTAATCGTACATTCTGATTAACGTTTTAAATTCCACATTCTCATTGACGTTTGCATAGGACTTATATAGGCAATGCCTGCTGTCCAATCCTTTTCAACATTTTTCTGAATAAAACATTGTTTAAATTAAATTATTAACGTTGAAGCCTAATTCTTATTGACGGTTAAATCCAACATTTTGATAAACTTTTTTAATCCTACATTCTGATCAACGGGTTGAATTCTACATCCTGATTAACGTTTTCAATCCTACATTCTGAGCAACATTTTGAATCCTACATTCGATTAAACATTCTGATTAAAGTTTCAATCCTACATTCTGATTAACGTTTTGCATCCTACATTCTGATTAACGTTTGAATCGCACATTCTGATTACGTTTGAGTCTACATTCTGAGTAACGTATTAATCTTACATTCTTATTAACGTTTGAATTCTACATACTGATTGACTTTTTGAATCGAACGTTCTGAGTAAGGTCTTGAATCCTACATACTGATTGACTTTTTGAATCCAACGTCTGAGTAAGGTCTGAATCCTGCATTATTATTAATCTTTTTAATCCTCTATCCGGATAACATTTTCAATCTTTCATTCTGATTGTTTTTTTCAATCCTACATTCTGATTTACATTTTTAATCCTACATTCTGATTTACATTTTAAATCCTACATTCTGATTACATTTTGAATCCTTCATTCCGAGTAAAGATTTGAATCGTCGTTCTGATTTTGAATTTTAAATCCTACATTCCGAGTAACGTATTGAATCGTACATGTGATTAACGTTTTGAATCCTACATTCTGAGTAAAGTTTTAAATCCTACATATCTTATTGACATTTTTAATCCTACATTCTGATTTACGTTTAAATCCTACATTCTGATTTTCATTTTGAATCCTACATTCTGATTAACGTTATGAATCCTAGATATTGATTACCGTTTTCAATCCAACATTCAATTAAGCGTTTGATTCTTATATTCTGATTAACGTTTTTAACCCTACAATGTGAGTAACGTTTTGAATTCTATATTCTGATTGACATTTGAATCCTACATTCTGATTAACGTATTGAATCGTACATTCTGATTAACGTATTGAATCGTACATTCTGATTTACGTTTTGAATCCTACATTCTGATTTACGTTTTAAATCCTACATTATGATTTCATTGAATTCTACATTCTGAGTAAAGTTTGAATCTACATTCTGATTTACATTTTAATCCTACATTCTGAGTAAAGTTTTGAATCCTACATTCTGATTTACATTTTAATCCTACATTCTGATTTACGTTTTAAATCCTGCTTCTAATTTACATTTTTATCCTACATTCTGTTTTTGTTTAAATCCAACATTATGATTTACATTGAATCCTTCATTCGGGTAACGTATTGAATCGTTCAATTGGTTACGTTAAAAATCCTAGATACTGATTAACGGTTTGAACCCAACATTATGATAACCTTTTGAATGCTACATTCTGATAACGTTTAGAACCCTGCATTATGATTAATTTTTTCAATCCTACATTTTGATTAACGTTTTTAACCCTACAACCTGATTAACGTTTTGAATTCTTCGTTCTTAGAAACATTTTGAATCCTACATTTGGATTAACGTTTTGAATCCTACATTTTGATTAACGATTTAAATCATACATTCTGCGAAACATTTTAAATCCTACATTCTGATTAACGTTTTGAATCCTTTATTCTGATTAACGTTTTGAAGCCTACATTCTGAGTAACGTTTTGAATCCTACATTCTGATTAACATTTTTAATCGTACATTCTGATTAACGTTTTAAATCCCACATTCTCATTGACGTTTGCATAGGACTTATATAGGCAATGCCTGCTGTCCAATCCTTTTCAACATTTTTCTGAATAAAACATTGTTTAAATTAAATTATTAACGTTTGAAGCCTACATTCTTATTGACGGTTAAATCCAACATTTTGATAAACTTTTTTAATCCTACATTCTGATCAACGTATTGAATCCTACATCCTGATTAACGTTTTCAATCTTACATTCTCAGTAACATTTTGAATCCTACATTCTGATTAACGTTTTGAATCCTACATACTGATTAACGTTTTGAATCCTACATACTGATTAACGTTTTGAATCCTACATACTGATTAACGTTTTGAATCCTACATCCTGATTAACGTTTTCAATCTTACATTCTCAGTAACATTTTTAATCCTACATTCTGATCAACGTATTCAATCCTACATTCTGATTAACGTTTTGAATCCTACATACTGATTAACGTTTTGAACCCAGCATTCTGATTAACGCTTTGAATCCAACATTCTTATCGACGTTTTGAAGCCTTCATTCTGATTAATGTTTGGACCCCTGCATTATGTTTTTAATGCATTTAATCCTATATTCTGTTTAAAGTTTTGAATCCTACATTATGATTTACATTTTAAATCCTACATTCTGAGTTACGTTTTGAATCCTTCATTCTGATCACTTTTTTAATTCAACATTCTGTTTAACATTTTGATTCCTACATTCTGATTACCATTTTGAATCCTACGTTCTGATTGACTTTTTGAATCCTATATTCTGATTAACGTTTTGAATCCTATATTTTGATTAACGTTTTGAATCCTACATTCTAAGTAAAGTTTTGAATCCTACATTCTGATTTACGTTTTAAATCCTACATTCTAATTGACATTTTTAATCCTACATTCTGATTTACGTTTAAATCCTACATTCTGATTTTCATTTTGAATCCTACATTCTGATTGATATTTTGAATCCTACATTCTGATTAACGTTTTCAATGCTACATTCTGATTAACTTTTTGAATCCAACATTCTGATTAACGTTTTGAATCCTATATTCTGATTAATGTTTCGAATCCTACATTCTGATTAACTTTTTGAATCCTACATTCTGATTGACATTTTGAATCCTACATTCTGATTAACGTTTTCAATCCTACATTCTGATTAACTTTTTTGAATCCAACATTCTCATTAACGTTTTGAATCCTATATTCTGATTAATGATTTGAATCCTACCTTCTGAGTAACGTTTTGAATCCTACATTCTGATTATCTTTTTGAATCCAACATTCTGATTAACGTTTTGAATCCTACATTCTGATTAACGTTTTGAATTCTATATTCTGATTGACATTTTGAATCCTACATTCTGATTAACTTTTTGAATCCTACATTCTGATTAACGTTTTGAATTCTATAATCTGATTGCGTTTTGAATCCTACATTCTGATTAACGTTTTGAATTCTATATTCTGATTAACATTTTGAATCCTACATTCTGATTAACGTATTGAATAGTACATTCTGAGTAACGTATTGAACCGTACATTGTAAGTAACGTTTAGATTCTTAAATTCTGAGTAACGTATTCAATCTTACATTCTTATTTACGTTTGAATCCTACATTCTGATTGATTTTTTGAATCCTACATTCTGATTAATGTTTTCAATGCTACATTCTGATTAACGTTTTCAATGCTACATTCTGATTAACTTTTTGAATCCAACATTCTGATTAACGTTTTGAATCCTATATTCTGATTAATGTTTCGAATCCTACATTCTGATTAACTTTTTGAATCCTACATTCTGATTGACATTTTGAATCCTACATTCTGATTAACGTTTTCAATCCTACATTCTGATTACCTTTTTTGAATCCAACATTCTCATTAACGTTTTGAATCCTATATTCTGATTAATGATTTGAATCCTACCTTCTGAGTAACGTTTTGAATCCTACATTCTGATTATCTTTTTGAATCCAACATTCTGATTAACGTTTTGAATCCTACATTCTGATTAACGTTTTGAATTCTATATTCTGATTGACATTTTGAATCCTACATTCTGATTGACTTTTTGAATCCTAAATTCTGATTTACATTTTGAATCCTACATTCTAATTTACGTTTTGAATCCTACATTCTGATTCACGTTTTCAATCCTACATTATGATTTACATTTTGAATCCTACATTCTGATTTACATTTTTATCCTACATTCTGATTAACGTTTTTAATCGTACATTCTGATTAACGTTTTAAATCCCACATTCTCATTGACGTTTGCATAGGACTTATATAGGCAATGCCTGCTGTCCAATCCTTTTCAACATTTTTCTGAATAAAACATTGTTTAAATTAAATTATTAACGTTTGAAGCCTACATTCTTATTGACGGTTAAATCCAACATTTTGATAAACTTTTTTAATCCTACATTCTGATCAACGTATTGAATCCTACATCCTGATTAACGTTTTCAATCTTACATTCTCAGTAACATTTTGAATCCTACATTCTGATTAACGTTTTGAATCCTACATACTGATTAACGTTTTGAACCTAGCATTCTGATTAACGCTTTGAATCCAACATTCTTATCGACGTTTTGAAGCCTTCATTCTGATTAATGTTTGGACCCCTGCATTATGTTTTTAATGCATTTAATCCTATATTCTGTTTAAAGTTTTGAATTCTACATTATGATTTACATTTTAAATCCTACATTCTGAGTTACGTTTTGAATCCTTCATTCTGATCACTTTTTTTAATTCAACATTCTGTTTAACATTTTGATTCCTACATTCTGATTACCATTTTGAATCCTACGTTCTGATTGACTTTTTGAATTCTATATTCTGATTAACGTTTTGAATCCTATATTTTGATTAACGTTTTGAATCCTACATTCTAAGTAAAGTTTTCAATCCTACATTCTGATTTACGTTTTAAATCCTACATTCTAATTGACATTTTTAATCCTACATTCTGATTTACGTTTAAATCCTACATTCTGATTTTCATTTTGAATCCTACATTCTGATTGATATTTTGAATCCTACATTCTGATTAACGTTTTCAATGCTACATTCTGATTAACTTTTTGAATCCAACATTCTCATTAACGTTTTGAATCCTATATTCTGATTAATGTTTCGAATCCTACATTCTGATTAACTTTTTGAATCCTACATTCTGATTGACATTTTGAATCCTACATTCTGATTAACGTTTTGAATCCTACATTCTGAGTAACGTTTTGAATCCTACTTTCTGATTAACTTTTTGAATCCAACATTCTGATTAACGTTTTGAATCCTACATTCTGATTAACGTTTTGAATTCTATATTCTGATTGACATTTTGAATCCTACATTCTGATTAACTTTTTGAATCCTACATTCTGATTAACGTTTTGAATTCTATAATCTGATTGCGTTTTGAATCCTACATTCTTATTAACGTTTTGAATTCTATATTCTGATTAACATTTTGAATCCTACATTCTGATTAACGTATTGAATAGTACATTCTGAGTAACGTATTGAATCGTACATTGTGAGTAACGTTTAGATTCTTAAATTCTGAGTAACGTATTCAATCTTACATTCTTATTTACGTTTGAATCCTACATTCTGATTGATTTTTTGAATCCTACATTCTGATTAATGTTTTGAATCCTCTATCTTCATTAACGTTTTTAATTCTTCATTCTGATTGACTTTTTGAATCCTAAATTCTGATTTACATTTTGAATCCTACATTCTAATTTACGTTTTGAATCCTACATTCTGATTCACGTTTTCAATCCTACATTATGATTTACATTTTGAATCCTACATTCTGAGTAAAGTTTTGAATCCTACATTCTGATTTACATTTTTATCCTACATTCTGATTTACGTTTTAAATCCTGCATTCTAATTTACATTTTTAATCCAACATTCTGTTTTTTGTTTATAATTCCTACATTATGATTTACATTTTGAATCCTTCATTCTGAGTAACGTATTGAATCGTTCAATCTGGTTAACGTTAAAAATCCTAGATACTGATTAACGTTTTGAACCCAACATTATGATTAACCTTTTAAATGCTACATTCTGAGTAACGTTTAAAACCCTGCATTATGATTAATGTTTTCAATCCTACATTTTGATTAACGTTTTTTACCCTACAACCTGATTAACGTTTTGAATTCTTCATTCTTAGAAACATTTTGAATCCTACATTTGGATTAACGTTTTGAATCCTACATTTTGATTACCGATTTAAATCATGCATTCTGCGAAACATTTTAAATCCTACATTCTGATTAACGTTTTGAATCCTTTATTCTGATTAACGTTACGAAGCCTACATTCTGAGTAACGTTTTGAATCCTACATTCTGATTAATGTTTTAATCGTACATTCTGATTAACGTTTTAAATCCCACATTCTCATTGACGTTTGCATAGGACTTATATAGGCAATGCCTGCTGTCCAATTCTTTTCAACATTTTTCTGAATAAAACATTGTTTAAATTAAATTATTAACGTTTGAAGCCTACATTCTTATTGACGGTTAAATCCAACATTTTGATAAACTTTTTTAATCCTACATTCTGATCAACGTATTGAATCCTACATCCTGATTAACGTTTTCAATCTTACATTCTCAGTAACATTTTGAATCCTACATTTTGATTAACGTTTTCAATCCTACATACTGATTAACGTTTTGAACCAAGCATTCTGATTAACGCTTTGAATCCAACATTCTTATCGACGTTTTGAATCCTTCATTCTGATTAATGTTTGGACCCCTGCATTATGTTTTTAATGCATTTAATCCTATATTCTGATTTACGTTTTAAATCCTACATTCTAATTGACATTTTTAATCCTACATTCTGATTTACGTTTAAATCCTACATTCTGATTTTCATTTTGAATCCTACATTCTGATTTACGTTTACATCCAACATTCTGATTTTCATTTTGAATCTTGCATTCTGATTGATATTTTGAATCCTACATTCTGATTTACGTTTAAATCCTACATTCTGATTTTCATTTTGAATCCTACATTCTGATTTACGTTTAAATCCTACATTCTGATTTTCATTTTGAATCTTGCATTCTGATTGATATTTTGAATCCTACATTCTGATTAACGTTTTCAATGCTACATTCTGATTAACTTTTTGAATCCAACATTCTGATTAACGTTTTGAATCCTATATTCTGATTAATGTTTCGAATCCTACATTCTGATTAACTTTTTGAATCCTACATTCTGATTGACATTTTGAATCCTACATTCTGATTAACGTTTTCAATCCTACATTCTGAGTAACGTTTTGAATCCTACATTCTGATTAACTTTTTGAATCCAACATTCTGATTACCATTTTGAATCCTACATTCTGATTAACTTTTTTAATCCTACGTTCTGATTGATTTTTGGAATCCTATATTCTGATTAACGTTTTGAATCCTGCATTCTGATTGACGTTTTGAATCTTACATTCTGATTAATGTTTTGAATTCTATATTCTGATTGACATTTTGAATCCTACATTCTGATTAACGTTTTGAATTCTATATTCTGATTGACATTTTAAATCCTACATTCTGATTAACGTTTTCAATGCTACATTCTGATTAACTTTTTTGAATCCAACATTCTCATTAACGTTTTGAATCCTATATTCTAATTAATGATTTGAATCCTACATTCTGATTAACTTTTTGAATCCTACATTCTGATTGACATTTTGAATCCTACATTCTGATTAACGTTTTCAATCCTACATTCTGAGTAACGTTTTGAATCCTACATTCTGATTAACTTTTTGAATCCAACATTCTGATTAACGTTTTGAATCCTACATTCTGATTAACGTTTTGAATTCTATATTCTGATTGACATTTTGAATCCTACATTCTGATTAACTTTTTGAATCCTACATTCTGATTAACGTTTTGAATTCTATAATCTGATTGCGTTTTGAATCCTACATTCTGATTAACGTTTTGAATTCTATATTCTGATTGACATTTTGAATCCTACATTCTGATTAACGTTTTGAATTCTATAATCTGATTGCGTTTTGAATCCTACATTCTGATTAACGTTTTGAATTCTATATTCTGATTGACATTTTAAATCCTACATTCTGATTAACGTTTTCAATGCTACATTCTGATTAACTTTTTTGAATCCAACATTCTCATTAACGTTTTGAATCCTATATTCTGATTAATGATTTGAATCCTACCTTCTGATTAACTTTTTTAATTCTACGTTCTGATTGATTTTTGGAATCCTATATTCTGATTAACGTTTTGAATCCTGCATTCTGATTGACGTTTTGAATCCTACATTCTGATTAATGTTTTGAATTCTATATTCTGATTGACATTTTGAATCCTTCATTCTGATTAACGTTTTGAATTCTATATTATGATTGACATTTTGAATCCTACATTCTGATTAACGTATTGAATCGTACATTGTGAGTAACGTATTGAATCGTACATTGTGAGTAACGTATTGAATCGTACATTCTGAGTAACGTATTGAATCGTACATTGTGAGTAACGTTTAGAATCTTAAATTCTGAGTAACATATTCAATCTTACATTCTTATTTACGTTTGAATCCTACATTCTGATTGACTTTTTGAATCCTACATTCTGATTAATGTTTTGAATCCTCTATCTCCATTAACATTTTCAATTCTTCATTCTGATTGACTTTTTTGAATCCTACATTCTGATTTACAATTTGAATCCTACATTCTAATTTACGTTTTGAATCCTACATTCTGATTTACGTTTTAAATCCTACATTATGATTTACATTTTGAATCCTACATTCTGAGAAAAGTTTTGAATCCTACATTCTGATTTACATTTTAATCCTACATTCTGATTTACATTTTAAATCCTACATTCTAATTTACATTTTTAATCCAACATTCTGTTTTACGTTTAAATCCTACATTATGATTTACATTTTGAAACCTTCATTCTGAGTAACGTATTCAATCGTTCAATCTGGTTAACGTTAAAAATCCTAGATACTGATTAACGGTTTGAACCCAACATTATGATTAACCTTTTGAATGCTACATTCTGAGTAACGTTTAGAACCCTGCATTATGATTAATTGTTTCAATCCTACATTTTGATTAACGTTTTTAACCCTACAACCTGATTAACGTTTTGAATTCTTCATTCTTAGAAACATTTTGAATCCTACATTTGGATTAACGTTTTGAATCCTACATTTTGATTAACGATTTAAATCCTACATTCTGCGAAACATTTTAAATCCTACATTCTGATTAACGTTTTGAATCCTTTATTCTGATTAACGTTATGAAGCCTACATTCTGAGTAACGTTTTGAATCCTACATTCTGATTAACGTTTTTAATCGTACATTCTGATTAACGTTTTAAATCCCACATTCTCATTGACGTTTTCATAGGACTTATATAGGCAATGCCTGCTGTCCAATTCTTTTCAACATTTTTCTGAATAAAACATTGTTTAAATTAAATTATTAACGTTTGAAGCCTACATTCTTATTGACGGTTAAATCCGACATTTTTATAAACTTTTTTAATCCTACATTCTGATCAACGTATTGAATCGTACATCCTGATTAACGTTTTCAATCTTACATTCTCAGTAACATTTTTAATCCTACATTCTGATCAACGTATTCAATCCTACATTCTGATTAACGTTTTGAATCCTACATACTGATTAACGTTTTGAACCCAGCATTCTGATTAACGCTTTGAATCCAACATTCTTATCGACGTTTTGAAGCCTTCATTCTGATTAATGTTTGGACCCCTGCATTATGTTTTTAATGCATTTAATCCTATATTCTGTTTAAAGTTTTGAATCCTACATTATGATTTACATTTTAAATCCTACATTCTGAGTTACGTTTTGAATCGTACATTCTGATTAACGTATTGAATCGTACATTGTGAGTAACGTTTAGAATCTTAAATTCTGAGTAACGTATTCAATCTTACATTCTTATTTACGTTTGAATCCTACATTCTGATTGATTTTTTGAATCCTACATTCTGATTAATGTTTGAATCCTCTATCTTCATTAACGTTTTTAATTCTTCATTCTGATTGACTTTTTGAATCCTACATTCTGATTTACATTTTGAATCCTACATTCTAATTTACGTTTTGAATCCTACATTCTGATTCACGTTTTCAATCCTACATTATGATTTACATTTTGAATCCTACATTCTGAGTAAAGTTTTGAATCCTACATTCTGATTTACATTTTTATCCTACATTCTGATTTACGTTTTAAATCCTGCATTCTAATTTACATTTTTAATCCAACATTCTGTTTTTTGTTTATAATTCCTACATTATGATTTACATTTTGAATCCTTCATTCTGAGTAACGTATTGAATCGTTCAATCTGGTTAACGTTAAAAATCCTAGATACTGATTAACGGTTTGAACCCAACATTATGATTAACCTTTTGAATGCTACATTCTGAGTAACGTTTAGAACCCTGCATTATGATTAATTTTTTCAATCTTACATTTTGATTAACGTTTTTAACCTACAACCTGATTAACGTTTTGAATTCTTCATTCTTAGAAACATTTTGAATCCTACGTTTGGAATAACGTTTTGAATCCTACATTTTGATTAACGATTTAAATCATACATTCTGCGAAACATTTTAAATCCTACATTCTGATTAACGTTTTGAATCCTTTATTCTGATTAACGTTACGAAGCCTACATTCTGAGTAACGTTTTGAATCCTACATTCTGATTAATGTTTTAATCGTACATTCTGATTAACGTTTTAAATCCCACATTCTCATTGACGTTTGCATAGGACTTATATAGGCAATGCCTGCTGTCCAATTCTTTTCAACATTTTTCTGAATAAAACATTGTTTAAATTAAATTATTAACGTTTGAAGCCTACATTCTTATTGACGTTTAAATCCAACATTTTGATAAACTTTTTTAATCCTACATTCTGATCAACGTATTGAATCCTACATCCTGATTAACGTTTTCAATCTTACATTCTCAGTAACATTTTGAATCCTACATTCTGATTAACGTTTTGAATCCTACATACTGATTAACGTTTTGAACCCAGCATTCTGATTAACGCTTTGAATCCAACATTCTTATCGACGTTTTGAAGCCTTCATTCTGATTAATGTTTGGACCCCTGCATTATGTTTTTAATGCATTTAATCCTATATTCTGTTTAAAGTTTTGAATCCTACATTATGATTTACATTTTAAATCCTACATTCTGAGTTACGTTTTGAATCCTTCATTCTGATCATTTTTTTTAATTCAACATTCTGTTTAACATTTTGATTCCTACATTCTGATTACCATTTTGAATCCTACGTTCTGATTGACTTTTTGAATCCTATATTCTGTTTAACATTTTGATTCCTACATTCTGATTACCATTTTGAATCCTACATTCTGATTAACTTTTTTAATCCTACGTTCTGATTGATTTTTGGAATCCTATATTCTGATTAACGTTTTGAATCCTGCATTCTGATTGACGTTTTGAATCCTACATTCTGATCAATGTTTTGAATTCTATATTCTGATTGACATTTTGAATCCTACATTCTGATTAACGTTTTGAATTCTATATTCTGATTGACATTTTAAATCCTACATTCTGATTAACGTTTTCAATGCTACATTCTGATTAACTTTTTTGAATCCAACATTCTCATTAACGTTTTGAATCCTATATTCTGATTAATGATTTGAATCCTACCTTCTGATTAACTTTTTTAATTCTACGTTCTGATTGATTTTTGGAATCCTATATTCTGATTAACGTTTTGAATCCTGCATTCTGATTGACGTTTGAATCCTACATTCTGATTAATGTTTTGAATTCTATATTCTGATTGACATTTTGAATCCTTCATTCTGATTAACGTTTTGAATTCTATATTCTGATTGACATTTTGAATCCTACATTCTGATTAACGTATTGAATCGTACATTGTGAGTAACGTATTGAATCGTACATTGTGAGTAACGTATTGAATCGTACATTCTGAGTAACGTATTGAATCGTACATTGTGAGTAACGTTTAGAATCTTAAATTCTGAGTAACATATTCAATCTTACATTCTTATTTACGTTTGAATCCTACATTCTGATTGACTTTTTGAATCCTACATTCTGATTACTGTTTTGAATCCTCTATCTCCATTAACATTTTCAATTCTTCATTCTGATTGACTTTTTGAATCCTACATTCTGATTTACAATTTGAATCCTACATTCTAATTTACGTTTTGAATCCTACATTCTGATTTACGTTTTAAATCCTACATTATGATTTACATTTTGAATCCTACATTCTGAGAAAAGTTTTGAATCCTACATTCTGATTACATTTTAATCCTACATTCTGATTTACATTTTAAATCCTACATTCTAATTTACATTTTTAATCCAACATTCTGTTTTACGTTTAAATCCTACATTATGATTTACATTTGAAACCTTCATTCTGAGTAACGTATTCAATCGTTCAATCTGGTTAACGTTAAAAATCCTAGATACTGATTAACGGTTTGAACCCAACATTATGATTAACCTTTTGAATGCTACATTCTGAGTAACGTTTAGAACCCTGCATTATGATTAATTGTTTCAATCCTACATTTTGATTAACGTTTTTAACCCTACAACCTGATTAACGTTTGAATTCTTCATTCTTAGAAACATTTTGAATCCTACATTTGGATTAACGTTTTGAATCCTACATTTTGATTAACGATTTAAATCCTACATTCTGCGAAACATTTTAAATCCTACATTCTGATTAACGTTTTGAATCCTTTATTCTGATTAACGTTATGAAGCCTACATTCTGAGTAACGTTTTGAATCCTACATTCTGATTAACGTTTTTAATCGTACATTCTGATTAACGTTTTAAATCCCACATTCTCATTGACGTTTTCATAGGACTTATATAGGCAATGCCTGCTGTCCAATTCTTTTCAACATTTTTCTGAATAAAACATTGTTAAATTAAATTATTAACGTTTGAAGCCTACATTCTTATTGACGGTTAAATCCGACATTTTTATAAACTTTTTAATCCTACATTCTGATCAACGTATTGAATCGTACATCCTGATTAACGTTTTCAATCTTACATTCTCAGTAACATTTTTAATCCTACATTCTGATCAACGTATTCAATCCTACATTCTGATTAACGTTTTGAATCCTACATACTGATTAACGTTTGAACCAGCATTCTGATTAACGCTTTGAATCCAACATTCTTATCGACGTTTTGAAGCCTTCATTCTGATTAATGTTTGGACCCTGCATTATGTTTTTAATGCATTTAATCCTATATTCTGTTTAAAAGTTTTGAATCCACATTATGATTTACATTTTAAATCCTACATTCTAGTTACGTTTTGAATCGTACATTCTGAGTAACGTATTGAATCGTACATTGTGAGTAACGTATAGAATCTTAAATTCTGAGTAACGTATTCAATCTTACATTCTTATTTACGTTTGAATCCTACATTCTGATTGATTTTTTGAATCCTACATTCTGATTAATGTTTTGAATCCTCTATCTTCATTAACGTTGTTAATTCTTCATTCTGATTGACTTTTTGAATCCTACATTCTGATTTACATTTTGAATCCTACATTCTAATTTACGTTTTGAATCCTACATTCTGATTCACGTTTTCAATCCTACATTATGATTTACATTTTGAATCCTACATTCTGAGTAAAGTTTTGAATCTACATTC